>CM060972.1:42684103-43301603 GCA_030765045.1 Tenodera sinensis
CGAAGGAAGCCATGCTAAGGATTTTTACGCCAGAAAAAGATCCATCACCCTCTACCGGGTTTGAACTCGCATCCTTGGGACCAGAGGCTACCATTTACCCCTAGACCACGGAAAACTACTCTATGGACAAATAAGTAAAAAGTTGCAATGAACAAGAAAATAACAAAATGACACAAAATACAAAATGGTATGTAATGAAAAAGCTGATGTGTTGCACTCCCATGACTTTCTCTACTCTTGTACTAACCATTCTTACAAACCTTATTCCTATATCTTCTTCGTGTTAGTTGAGATAAACACAGTAGGCTTTGTACTATAGTCAAATCTTTTAAAACTTTGAGATCCCGTTCTCTTTGCACGCTTAACATATAAAAAATGAACAACTATGTTCCATTTCACGAAAAATTTATTTAGACATAAATGGTGTGTTTTAGCGAGATCTATATTTTTCGTGCAGTAAAATTTTGTCTAACTCTTAACAGTTTACCAGTTATGCAAAAGTCGTCCAGAGTAAATACGACTACAGGGGCTATAGCCAGAAAATTCAAGACATACATTTCATTGTCATCAAAATATCTCAAACATATGACATTTTAATCAAAATCGTTGGTCATTTTCAAGAGAATCAAATTTTCGAAAAATGTTCCATGTAAAGGGTAGTTTAGGGTGGGGCTATTTTCTTCAAAATCTTCGTGTCGCATCCTTGAAATACGTTAAACTTAAATACCAACTTTAGTTTTTAACCGACTTTTCGTTTTGGAGTTATGCTGTCCACAGACTGATATGCAGACTGACACACAGACACACACGGACCTTTTTCTAAAAATGATTTTTTTTTTTTGGTGATTCAATCGGTCTCAGAACATATATTTCCGGTGAAATCTCGACATCGAATTTTTGGGTGGAATACAATACTTCCCCTATTTACCAGTAGAGAAAGTAAAAAGAACCATTTCATAATCAGGAACCCATGATAAGGAGAGCAGACATCGTAACCATATATAGTACGAACAATATCGCAATGATCTTGGATTCTGCTATTCAGACATCAAACAAGCAGAAGAAGAAACCTTAAAAACAAACAAGTCTGGCCCTGTACCTCAGTCGGTAGAACACCTGCCTGCTATGTAAGGGATCTGGGGTTGGATTCTCGACTGTGGATAGCCAATTTTTTGCAGCGAAGATTATTACTTCCTCCTGAGTGACTGAAACCACTATAAAACGAGTTAGCACTACTCCAATACGCAGTATGTTCCAAAGAAGAGGCCGCCATTATGACCATTAATAATAATATTAATATTATATCTATATATACATACATATATATACATATGTATTTATATTACTACGTACAGTGTTGCCATTTGGCAACAAATATGTTTAGTCATAATTTCAGAATACTGTAACTGTTTTTGTGATTTTCAGGTTATATTGGCATTTAACAATAAAATAAAGGTACTGGCAGCTATTGATATCATAAATATATCATTTTGTTCCAGTATTATTGTAGCTTTTTTCCCCCCTTTTTTGACAATAGAAATCTATGCAATTGTAGTCTAATGTAACCACGTTATCATCACTGGTTAGTTTACGTGGGTCCTCCCCATCCTTTAGTACAGCCAACTTTTATTAGTCGCTGGGATTAAACTCAGGACACTCAGCTTTGAATGGATGATTAGTCCATTTGCTCTGGCCTTTAACAATCATGTCTGTTGAATTACTTCCTAAGATGCCTGTATCAGGAATTAGAAGAAGAGTTACATAATTAATGCAATAGAGGGTTAAGGTGCAGTACAAATGGAACAATAATAGTCTTCATTTTGGTGCAGGAGGTACTCTTCCTGGTTACACCAAGAATGTTTTGCAAATTTCGGTTGGAACTTTAAATTTTAGGATATTAACCCTTCTATGCATACCTGGGTCCAATGGACCGGAGACGATTTTAGTTGTTAATTGCGGTACAAAACTTAAAATTGAGCTCCCTTCCAGCAGATATACTCTCCTGCAACATTCAATAACACATGTTTGCTACTATCAAAAATGTGTGTCAATAGTTTCGGGTGTCACTTGTACATTCTTCTTTATGCCACACATTTGCAAAACTCGGTCTGATGGGCGTTATCGTTTATGTTGTAGTATCAATATAGATATTATGGTAATCAATTACATATTGCTGGAGTTCAGAGAACATATTATTGAGAGACATACGCCTTGTAGTGAATGCAGGAAACAGATTCTTACAAGTTATAGCTCTTTGTTCAACTGTCATTTTATGTACTCCTGTGTTGTGAATAAGAGTGAAAGGTTGCACTTTAAGTTTATATGCCTGTGATTTAGTACTGATTTGAATGGAAGGTAAGAGTAATTTGTAACACTAAACATGATCAGCAATTATATTCATATAGGCTATTGAAGAAAGGGTGCATGTTACCTGTTATTTCTTCACATTCTGTTTTTCAGATAAAATGTCACAATCTACATCTATAAAAATCTGATGTGTTGCACTCACATGTCTTTCTCTACTCTTGTACTAACCATTCTTACAAACTCTTATTCCTATATCTTCTTTCTTGATAGTTGAGATAAACATTTGTTCAAATTATCTTACTGCTTATTTCCTTGTAGGTGCAAGGGGAATGTTAGAACACAGTAGGCTTTGCGCGATAGTCAAATATTTGGGATTCTGTTGTTTTTGCACACTTAACATATAAAAAAATGAACAACGATGATCCATTTCAGGAAAGTTCTAAGTTTTCCGAAACTCACACGCATAACAAGCAATATCTCCAAAATGGTTCACTCTACAGGAAAATTTATTGAGACATAAATAGTGTATTTTAGCAAGATCTACATTTTTTGTATAGTATGATTTGATCTATCTCTAACGGTTTACCAGTTATACAAAAGTCGTCCAGAGTAAATACGACTACAGCGGCTATAGCCAGAAAATTCAAGATATACATTTCATTTGTCATCAAAATATCTCAAACATATGCCATTTTAATCAAAATCGTTAGAGCCATTTTCAAGAAAATCAAAATTTTCGAAAAAGTTTCCATGTAAAGGGTAGTTTATGGTGGGGCTATTTTCTTCAAAATCTTTGTGTCGTATCCTTGAGCGACATTAAACTTAAATACCAACTTTGGCTTTTAACCGACTTTTCATTTTTGAGTTATGCTGTCCACAGGCTGACTGACACACAGACAAACACACGGACCTTTTTCTAAAAACGCTTTTTTTGGATTCAGGGGGCCTCAAAACATGTATTTCCGGTGAAATCTCTACATCGAATTTTTGGGTGGAATACAATACTTCCCCTACTTACCAGTAGAGAAAGTAAAAAGGAGTAAAAGGAAGAGTGCATACGTTTTTCAAGTCCAAATTTTAAATCTGTTGTTACTCAATGGCTAGCTGTAATATAATGACCCTCTTTCAGAGATAAGTATTGCTTTGGAAGAAAACGATGAAGATCCACAGACAATTGCAGGCAACTCTTTAGATGAAGAAAATAGTGTTGGGGATGATGATGAAGATAATGATGATGCAGGTAATAATGCCTTTGGACGTGTAAACAATGAAACTGCAAACAGATATTTTGGAGCAAATGGTATGCTATAGAATAAGAGCCCCCCCCCCCCCCAGTGCAAAATAAAATACAGTATAGTGAAATGTGATCCAGGACCAGCAAGGGGTGTAATAGCTTACATTCCCAGAGATTCCTGGGATTTATTTATCCCTCAAGCTGTTGTGGATGAAGTTCTGAGGTCCACCAACTTAGAAGCAATAAGGGTTTGTGTACCATGAATAATAAACTGGCATGAAGTAACAAGACATTCTTTTTACTTTCTCTACTGGCAAGTATTGTATTCCACCCAAAAATTCGATGTCGAGACCCCCTACAGGACGACATTGTCCTAACGACAATAAAATACTCTGTGGCAATATGCCGAAATCATTTGTATGGAAACCATAACATTTAAATTTGAAAGTACTAAAATATAAAATAATCATTTAACTGTGCCATATACTAACAAAAACTTTGTTTTTTGTTGTTTTTTATTAACCTTTTTATGTATTCATTTCAAACACATGAAAGCTATTCTGTGTCACATGGCAAACCTTTATATAAGGTCAGATTTAATAATAAAAATAATAGAAAAAGGTCTCTGTGTGTGTCTATGGACAGCATAACTCAAAAACGAAAAGTCGGTTAAAAACCAAAGTTGCTATTTAAGTTTAATGTCTTTCAAGGATACGACACGAACATTTTGAAGAAAATAGCCCCACCATAAACTACCCTTTACATGGAAACTTTTTCGAAAATTTTGATTTTCTTGAAAATGGCTCTAACGATTTTGATTAGAATGCCATATGCTTGAGATATTTTCATGACAAATGAACTGTATATCTTGAATTTTCTGGCTATAGCCCCTGTAGTCGTATTTACTCTGGACGACTTTTGCATAACTGATACACCGTTAGAGATAGACCAAATCATACTACACAAAAAATGTAGATCTTGCTAAAACACACAATTTATGTCTGAATAAATTTTCTTGTAGGGTGAACCATTTCGGAGATATTCCTTCTTATGTGTGTGAGTTTCGGAAAACTTAAAACTTTCGTGAAATGGAACATCGTTGTTCATTTGTTTTGCATGTTAAGCGTGCAAAGAGAACGAGATCTCAATGCTTTAAAACATTTGACTATCGCACAAAGCCTGCTGTATTCTAATATTCCTCTTACACCTACAAGGAAATAACCAATAAGATAATTTGTACAAATGTTTATCTCAACTAATACAAAGAAGATATAGGAATAAGAGTTTGTAAGAATCGTTAGTGAAGAGTAGAGAAAGTCATATGAGTGCAACATATAAGATTTTTTAAATTTAATAACACTATTAAAACGATATTTGTCTTCTATTATACTGATGAACACACAAACAAAACATTTGTGCATTATAAGATCCAAGAATACTTATTTTCATTTAATATCTTATCTTATATATTCAATATATATTTATATATTTAATCTTATATATCTTGTACATAAATATATTCCGCGCAACTTGGAAACGGCTCTAACGATTTCGATCAAATTTTGTATTCTGACAGGGTTTTGCTCATTAAGTTTATCTACATAGATGTCATTCCTGAAAAGACGCGATTTTACGCGTATCAGTCGCAATTACTCTAAACCTTTTTTGGCCACAATTTCTCTGTTAATGGGCCAATTTCAACAAACAAGCCAGGATATTAAAGGTCTCGCAACGGAAACGGCTCCAACAATTAGGATGAAAATTTATGTTTAGTTAACATTTTGCTTTTCAAGTTTATCTAAATATCTTCTCCGGAAAAAAAAAACACGATTAAAAAATCTGATGTATTACACTCACATAACTTTCTCTACTCTTGTACTAACCATTCTTACAAACTCATATCTACATCATCTTCGTGTTAGTTGAGATAAACATTTGTACAAATTATCTTATTGCTTATTTCCTTGTAGATACAAGGGGAATGTTAGAATACAGTAGGCTTTGTGCGATAGTCAAATGTTTTAAAGCTTTGAGATCCCGTTCTCTTTGCACGCTTAACATATAAAAAAATGAACAACGATGTTCCATTTCACGAAAGTTTTAGGTTTTCCGAAACTGACGCAAATAACAAGGAATATCTCCAAAATGGTTCACTCTACATAAAAAAAAATGTATTTAGTAGGCAATGTAATTGTGTGTTTTAGTAGGGTCTACATTTTAGTATTTTAAGTATTTGTCTATCTCTTATGCTTTTCGAGTTATTCAAAAGTCATCCAGAGTAAACAGAACTACATAGGCTGTAGGCAGAAAATTCAAAATATACATTTCATTTGTCATAAAAATATCTTAAACATGTGACGTTTTAATCAAAATCGTTAGAGCCATTTTCAAGAAAATCAAAATGTTCGAAAAATGTTCCATGTAAAGGGTAGTTTAGGGTGGGGCTACTTTCTTCAAAATTTTCGTGTCACAACCTTGAAAGGTGTTTAACTTAAATGTCGAATTTTGGTTTTCAACCCACTTTTCGTTTTTGAGTTATGCTGTCCACAGACTGACAGACTGACATAGACACACATGGGCCTTTTTCTAAAAAATGCTTTATTGGATTCAGGGGGTCTCAAAACATATATTTCCGGTGAAATCTCGACATCGAATTTTTGGGTGGAATACAATACTTCCTTCTGCTTATCAGTAGAGAAAGTAAAAAAGGAAAAGAAAAGCCGAGCAAAGCTCGGTCGCCCATGCACTTAGGTATAACGGGTCCAATAAACCCAGGGTATGTAAATCTGCAAGAAATATAGGCGATGTATAGAAGGGTTGAGAATTAACTGTTACAGGTACTGAGAGATTCGTCGCAAATACTGCACGGCCATCTATATCTAAAATGAAAATAATGTTTCTCTAATTTTCTTTATTAAAAATTAAAATTATGTAATTAACAAGCACTCAGTTCTATTTCTGTCGTTAAAATTATGTATTATTTAACTGTGAAGCATTAGACAATTATTATTTATTTATATACAGAAAGTATACGTTAGAGAGTCAACTTCCTCAGCTCTTAAAGTTTTCAATGGTTTTTCCTGAAAGTTTTATGTAATTATGTTATTATAGAAATAATAATGGTTACTTCAAGTGACTTTTTGCACTGATAGCTTATCTGGCTGAGTCTATAAAAATTATTTCACCTCTGAATTTATATCATTTAGTTATGTGCATCAGTTTACTAGGAGTTAAAACAAAAATTGCAAAGTCAATAAAGTAAAATTAATTATTAAATATATATATATATTTTTTTTTTTTTTTTTTTTTGCCTTCTTAATATCACTAATACACAGTGTGTCCTGAAAACACCGACAACGCTTAGTATGTTGTGCGGGATACCAAAGTGATAGGGACCGCAGTCCAGAAATGCACAGTTTGAACGCTGTAGCGCATCGAAGTGTGAGGTATATGTACGTTTACATTTCGTCAATAAACCCAACATGGAGCTGTCTACATTACAAACAGGTTTCGAACTGTGTATCGCTTATGTCCATTGACGGTGGTGAGCCTCATGATATGTGAGGTTGTCTTTGAAGATTTTCAATCGCTTCGTAGACTCGAGCCATAAGGTCCTCCGCTGACGTTAATAGATTGGCATATATAACTCCACAGAAAATAGTGGAGAGGTGTCAGATCTGACGATCGTGGTGGCCATGAAACTGGTTCACCTTTACCAATCCATCGACTTGGATATGCGACGTTGAGGTAATTGAGCGCATCAGTGTGCTGGAGCACATTTCGGCCATTTCAGCAGCTGACTTACATGTTACACTGCTGTTACAAAGTTGGTGTAACTACGCAACTACGCAAGTAACGCAGTGTGATGCGCAGCAAGATGGATAATGGTTGCCTGCCTTCCGTATTAACATACCAAAACGAATGTTAACAAATTGTCACAACCATTCGTTCTTATACTTCGACGCTCCCCAGCGGCGAAACCGTGAATTTCTGGTCATGCGTTCCTATTTGAAAACCGTTGCCATTCCGTACAACATACTAAGCGTTGCAGTTTTTTTATGAGGGGGGGGGGGGGATACCTTATATGTTATAAAATTACTATCGTGGTTCAGACTGTTAACTATGTGTTGTATAGATGTACTGAAAATTTGAGCTCTCTACTTCTTATACTTCCTGAGAGAAAGGTACACGAATTCACATGTTTTAAGAGTAAATTTTATTATTTTTCTCTTAAATGAGAATGTTATAAAGCCATCAATGCAAATAACCACTTGAAATAATTGTCATGATTTACGCAATAACTCAGACTGCCTTGTCCGCTTAATTAAATCTTACATATAAGCATCAATAATTGCTATGAGGCAAAGATTAAGCGATAACAATCATCGGAAACCGGGCCCGTGTAGCTATGCTGTTTTGTTTCGCCGCTCAGTGCTGGCCGGTCATGCGGGTAAGGTATGGCTTGTCCGTAGTTCACAGTTCCAGTCTAGACAGGCGACTATTAAAAATTAATATTCGCAAGGTCTCAACGTCTAGCGACGAGACATTAACAAACGAAAGCAGACAGGGGAGAGTGTTTCCTGTTTGTGCACAACGACACCACAGCACTGCCGCGGCATTCTGCTCCATTTATAACGTGCACTCACATTTACATTCTGTTCAGAAGGCTGTGCACCCAATTCCATGAGCAAAATCTGATGTGTTGCACTCACATGATTTCTCTACTCTTGTACTAACCATTCTTACAAACTCTTATTCCTGTGTGTTCTTCGAGTTAGTTGAGATAAACATTTGTATAAATTATCTGTTTTTTATTTCCTTGTAGGTGCAAGGAGAACATTAGAACACAGTAGGCTTTGTGCGATAGTCAAATGTTTTTAAGCTTTCAAATTACGTCCTCTCTGCACGTTTAGCATATAAAAAATGAATAGCGATGTCCCATTTCACAGAAGTGCAACTTCTCCAAAACTTACAGAAACAACAAGGAGTATCTCCGAAATGGTACACTATACAAAAATATTTATTCAAACATAAATTGTGTGTTTTAGCAAGATCTACATTTTTTGTATATTGGTCTATCTCTTACGGTTTACCAGTTATGCAAAAGTCATCCAGAGTAAATACGACTTCAAATTTCTATGTAAAAGTAGTTTAGGGTGAAACAAGTTTCTCCAAACTCTTGTTGTCGCATCCTTGAAAGACATTAAATTTAAATACCAACCTTGGTTTTTAACCGACTTTTCGTTTTTCGTCTTTGAGTTATGCTGTCCACAGACTGACACACAGACTGACACATAGACGCACACGCGGACCTTTTTCTAAAAATGCTTTTTTTTTTTTTTTTTTTTATTCAGGGGCCCGCAAAACATATTTCCGGTGAAATCTCGATATCGAATTTTTAGTAGGTGGAATACAATACTTCCCCTACTTACCAGTAGAGAAAGTAAAAATGTAGATCTTGCTAAAACACAATTTATGCAAAATAAGTTTCGGGGATATTGCTTGTTACTTTCTCTACTGGTAAGTAGGGGAAGTATTGTATTCCACCCAAAAATTCGATGTCGAGATTTCACCGGAAATATATGTTTTGAGACCCCCTGAATCCCAAAAAAAAAGGTCGGTGTGTGTGTTTGTCTGTGTGTCTGTCGGTCTGTCTGTCTGTCAGTCAGTGGACAGCATAACTCAAAAACGAAAAGTAGGTTAAAAATCAAAGTTGGTATTTAAGGTTAATGTCTTTCAAGAATGCAACACGAAGATATTAGAGAAAATAGTCCAACCCTAAACTACCCTTTACATTGAAAATTTTTCGAAAATTTTGATTTTCCTGAAAATAGCTCTAACGATTTTGATTAAAATGTCATATGTTTGGGATATTTTTATGGAAAATGAAATGTATATCTTGAATTTTCTGGCTATAGCCCCTGTAGTCGTATTTACTCTGGATAACTTTTGCATAACTGGTAAACCGTTAGAGATAGACTAAATCATACGATACAAAAAATGTATATCTTGCTAAAATACACAATTTATGTCTGAATTAATTTTCTTGTAGGGTGAAGCATTTCGGAGATATTCCTTATATGTGTGAGTTTCAGAAAACATAACTTTCGTGAAATGGATCATCGTTATTCATTTTTTATATGTTAAGTGTGCAAAGAGAACAGAATCTCAAAGCTTAAAACATTTGACTATCGCACAAGGCCTACTGTATTCTAACATTCCCCTTGCACCTACAAGGAAATAAGCAATAAGATAATTTGTACAAATGTTTATCTCAACTAACTCGAAGATATAAGAATAAGAGTTTGTAGGAGATTTTTTTTTTTTTTTTTTTTTTTTTTTTTTTTTTTTTTTTTTTTTTAATGGAACTATGTCTTGGTAGTATTTGATGGAACAGTTAAGTGGAATAAATATTTAACCCTCAGGGGAATGTTTAACTAATTCTTATAAATGTACAACATTATACGCCATATAGAATTTATCAATAATTTAATTACTTTCATTAAAAGAAGCGCAACAGCACTTTAACACATAAAACTCCATCCCGAAACTGTCCCAGAAAATGAAACATATTATTATCTATATCTATCATTACACCATACCACCGACTAACAAGCATTTCCTAATGCATTTCATTAATTTTTCAGCATTTTAATCAACCTCTTGTGAATGATGATAAACTTCGACAGAAATGATTTCAAATTAGAAATAGAATGTAGGGTTGCAAACCTGGTTGATAAGCTGGTCACGTTAATACACACTCCAGGCAAAAACTGGTGAAAACCGGTAGAATTAAAGCTCCAAAGTCTACTGCTGAAAATCTGCAAAGATCACATGAAAATGTTAAAATATTTGACAAAGTGTATTAAAGAATCCTATATTGGGGTTCACTTATTTTATTCTAAACTAACGCTGTAAACAATAACTTTCTTAATATTCTATAACAATAAAGATAATTACATAAAGGAAAAATGGATCATAAAAACTTATCAAGATGTTTTATAAACAATCAAATAATTTAAGAAACAATGTACTAAGTATTGTTTTCTTTATAACCTTTTCTCTGAACCATATACAGTAGGCAGATCATGTATTGTATTCTATCTAAAGATTAAGACATCTATATTTTACTTGAAATGCTAGTTTGGAACTCCAATGTTGTAAAGCGCATAGAAAAATGTTCGCGCGCGCGCATGTGCCTGAACAGCTTAACTCAAAGAGGAAATTAATGGGAAATTTCACACAAACCAATACAATGTCAATAATGTTATCAATTCTAGTGCTACTTCCAGTGTATAAGGAATTACCACCGCCACCGCCACCGCCACCACCGCCACCGCCACCACCGCCGCCGCCACCACCACCGCCGCCACCGCCGCCACCACCACCACCGCCACCACCGCCGCCACCACCACCGCCACCACCACCACCGCCACCGCCGCCACCGCCACCGCCACCACCGCCGCCACCGCCGCCGCCGCCACCACCGCCACCAATAATAATAATAATAATAATAATAATAATAATAATAATAATAATAATAATAATAATAATAATAATAATAATAATAATAATAATAATAATAATAATCTACATATCTGTAACAATAAAAAGAAACCTCGAATAACTACAAAAGAAACTAAATTAAAATTTTATGAAGTAATGGCAGTACCCATGTTGCTATAAGAAAAGTTGAGAGAAAAACAGGCCGCAAAAACGAGGTTCGTCAAAATAGTTGACGACTATACATCTTGAAGGTCACTCGGCTTTCAGCCTCGTTCGACAAATATTCCTATTGGCAAAGTAAAAGGCAAATTTTAAAATTTGGATCGTGAATTGCCATTTTGTTACTAAACCCATGCGGAGGGAGGAAGACGCAGGATGTGTATGTCTTCAGATACGTTTGATAGATGCTGCACCATAGTGCTGCATGCCAAAACGCAAACAAAAAATGTATTTAAAGATCAACATATTTTGTGCAACACGTTTTTGTTTATCTCTTTCGGTCTATCAGTTATGCAAGAGTCGTCTACAATGATTTTGTGAACATTCCCAAAAGATTCAAAATATACCCTCAAATGGGGTAGGACAAATGAACTACTTTTGAAAACAAAAATAGAAAGCTAATTCGAGATATTCCAGTGATTTGTTTGAGCGGAAACGGATGCAAACAGCTAGAGCAGGGGTGAGAATGAAGGCACTGAAGGTGTGAATTTACCATCCCTCTCGACCCCACTACTGTCTTTCAACTACCAGGCAGAGCCAGCTTAACCGGTTGTTTCTGACTATAGTCGCGTGGCAGTGTTAACAGAACAATGGTGGCTGCATATGCGGCATGAACGAACGACGAAGGTATAACAGGGAATGGGAGAACAATCATTTTCCCTTGCCATAGATGGAACCACTGGTGTGAATGTATGCTGAGAACGGCACACCTCGCCCACTGCGGCCCGCTATGTATCCATTATTGCGCAGTTCAGGAAAGCCTTGTACACATCACTGCCGAAAACCCTTCCCAAGCTGCGTCTTTTTACAAGCAAATTACTGGCCACGTTTGGTACTACTAGTCAATGCGAACTGTTTAGCATATTGACATTGAACAAGATCCTACTACATGAACATTTTCAATGTGTTCTACGTTTAAGTTCATCTAGTTTGCAGCCGGACATTGATACGCTAATATTTAAAAAGAAACCAACAAGGATACCAACCGTGTAAATTAGGGGAGTGTCATGTGTACGCCACTATCTAATAAAATGTACACTGTAAACAATTTCAATACACTTTTCATATAAATTATAACGTTTATTTTTGAGAATGCAGTATAGAAACTTTTAAATGTCTTTAATAGTACAAGGGAACTGCATAATAACTATTGTATAACGAAACAAAGGAATTAACATGTTTATTCTATAGAACTGTTTTTGTTAACTTAAGGTTTGGCTAGACTCAGTAATGTAGTGAGAGAGCTGTTTGACACACAATGGCAATCTGAGCCGTCTACGTCCTTCACTCATATTCTCTATAGCAGGGGAAGACAGGTAACGTAGCTGTGACGTCAGCTTACTCAGCTCACGTGCTCCCAGCGAAAGCCAGTTGAACGTGTGACGTCACAGCGGGCAAGAGGAAATGGCATACGGACATCGTAATTTTAATGCTGACTGTTTCAATTACGGAATAGTCACAGATTATAAATAATTACATTTCGGCTTTATGCCGAATATATATATATTTCTAGTTTATGTGAAGTCATGTTATACGCCAATAGAACAGAAATTATAACTATTTTGCCTGAGCTAGAGGAGAACTATGCAGAACAATCAAGTGGACATTTTCCGACATTTGCCGTTTCGCTTTTCTTTAACTAGTTTGTCAATGTTAGGGCGTAATGTACGGCACATTTGTAACCGAAGACTGCATGTTAGATTGTGATCTGACAATATGCTTCGGAATTATACTTAGAAAGGTTCATAACCGAAAAGAATTGTTCGCACACATACGTAGAACCAAACACACATAATATCCGTGCAACAAGGGCATATAACCTCAGAAATCTGGTTTGAGAAACATTCTTATAACAATCACCCAAGTCTTCCTTGTATTTATATTTGTCCTTCAGCAAATCGTCGCACTGTAAATGTATCAATTCAATTTGCTACCTGCTAGAAACATTGTTAACATTCAATGAATACGGGGTCGCAAGGACCTGAAACGTAGTTGACAATGTTTCTACATCTTGAAGCCTGGTCTCAAACGGTGTGAAACACGGGGAACTGAACACAAACACAAAATCACTACCCAACACACTACACAACGTCAAAAACACAAAATAAAAACAAAATTAGCACTAACGCCGTTAAGATCCCTCACACAACAAATAAAAACCCTCAGACTAGACTGAAGAGGGTTCTCCCTAAACAGCCCGGGTGTGTTGTGAACATGCCCAAATAACATTTTTCATATTCATTCAGTTTCGTGCAAGTAGCGACGGTGATCTAGGCAGCATAGCAATACACTGCTCTCGCCTGACGTCACACGAACGTACAAGCTGGCTCTTCGTTTAAATACGTCACACAGCTCGAAGTTGTCTTCCCCTGCTCTATAGTGTCATTAACCCTCTTTGTGCTTTCCTAGCTAACCCTTGAGTTCAGAAGTATTCATTTGATCACGTCGCAAAAGACGTTTCACCCCAAAATCAAATGGCCAACACTGCAGCACACACTCTCCTCTCTGTTTATCTGCCCCGTAGAAGGGAACAGGGAGGGGTGATCAAAAGGGTAAAACATTTCACACTTCCAGTGCTCATCTTGCCAGCTCTGACCTAGAGGGAAACCTGCTGAAGTATTGCAGATGAGCACCCACTGCTTAAAGGGAGGTGAATGGTATTGATTTTAAATGTAAACAAATTAAGAATATAAAATACACAAAAAAAAAAAAAAAAAAAATCAGTCGCACTTGAAATATGAAGATAAATATGGTATCTTGATTTCTTGTAGGCATTATCTCAAAGTTTCAAAGCAACATTTTCATGGACGAAAATCAGCACTCTTGATCAGACAGTAAAACTTTCTACTTACAGAGACAAATTAGGAACACTCCCAAATGTGCTGCCAGTAGCTAGTGAACACAATATTAATGCATGTGTTTCGCCGTTTTACATTTTAAATAACTTATATACACTTTATATTGCAGATTAAACGGGAAGACAATGATTTTTGCCAGTCTCACTTGGAGAATGATAGAAGAGGCGAAAACACGTTCACTGTCAATGTAAAGTGTGCAGAAAGATATAATATTCCAAAATCAACTATTCGTCGATTTTGTAAGGATAAAGACATTGCGTATTTTCTATACTGGAAGGGAAGGTTATCAGCAGTTGTTATTATAATCATTATCATTACTATCCCAATGAATACAACTGTTTCCAACATCAGTTTAATTGGCTCATAAATTTAATGGATGCAAATAATAATCAACATATATTTGTAGCGACGCCGATTATTTGAGGTTCAAGAATTGAACTGTTTCTGTAGCTTATTGCATGAAATTGTATCTGTTGAATTATATTTGCTAATTTCTGATGTATCCTAATTTTACGGTTTGAATATGGCCACATATTTCCATCATAAATAGTGTAAAACGTAGTTGCCGTGACGGTTTTTTCACGGTGACTTATATCCATACAACCCAATTGGAGTATTTAAGCACTGCAGCTGCCGATGATATACCACAGTAAATGCTTACGTAAATTGTCAAACATGAAGGAAAAATGCACGAATTTTAGAAATACACACTCTTTCATTAACTTAAGTCCTGCCTACATGGCTACGCCTAACAAGTTGGAAAGGGTAGAGTGAGACTGAAAAATTCAATGCCATGACCGGGGTTTGCACCACGGATCTACCGGTTACCGTCTGGCTGCTCTAACCACTAAGCTATCGTGGAAAACGTGCCGACACGACACTAATTCTCCAACCCACTCGCATTTTTCCCCGGTAAACACACAAGGTCTCAATTTATGAGATAACATACCTTAATGGCGACTTACAATTTTGAGAGCTCTGGGCTTCTAGTTTAACCAACTAACGGGTGATCCAAAAGACTGTGAACCGGCTGTGCTGTGTTTTGTGTGTATGGGTCCTCTGCGCTCGTCGCCGACTGTCGCGGTCATAGAACAGCGCGGACAAAACCATACAGTATTTTAAAACTACTTTTAAAGGCTTTACTTACCAATATAATCTGCTAAGATGCTGAAAGTGGCCACCGTTGTTGTACATACATTTTTGGCATCTCTTTAGGAAATTATTGAAATGCTGGCAATTTCCTGACAGATATTTTGTTTTAATTTACCTCGAATTGCACCATAAACAATGTGCCTGCACTTAAAAATAGTTTAGAAATGCTCAAAGGGGTCTATTCTTGAGCGACACATTGTCGCATTTTGTAGGCTAGCGGTTACAAAGGCAGTAGTGTGAGGAAACTAACATATTTTAATCTCTCTCTCTCTCTCTCTCTCTCTTGCACAGCCGCGCCGGTGACAGTGTAAACCAGGGGTTGCCAAATTTTCACAACATTAACCGTCAGAGAATGAATTGAGAGCAAAGCCACATAAGTTTAGGATAGCAACCATAAACTCACAGGCACAAAACGCACAGATCACATTAGTTTTCAAACACGGTGTTTTATTGAACTAAAATCCTCTGATGTAATTAAACACTTCACAAATGATCCGTCTTCTGTCATAGTCTCGTGTGATTTCTCCTCTATCTACTGTAATTCTAATTAGTAATAGAATTGAGGGTGGGAAAAGTCAGAATCGTATATTATTTATTCCGGGGAAAGATATATCAGGGGCCCACGGGCCCTAATGATCTAGTTGTCGACGGTCCCTTAAACACTCAGTTTCCAAGCAGGTATAACTGTTTATCTTCCTCTTTCAGCAATAATTGCCCATCAAATATGGCGGAGGTAGAAGGGAAAGCATGGAAGCAGTAAGGACTGGATTGGATTCAATTGAATTAGAAGTGGAGGGGATTCCACACTGAACCTTATAGACATATAATTTGTATGTTACACTCCGGGGAGGAAGGGATAAGTTGGGAGCGTTCTGTGGGCTGTGTCGGAACCAGGCTATGGGCGTGAGGGTCCCTAACGTGAGCTGGAGGCTCTTCATCCTGGCTCCAGTATTCACGATGCAGGCACCGGGCAACATAGAAGCTCAAAAATCATAAGTATTACGCTCAATTGACTTTCTCTGCGCATTATCGTTTATTTCTACATAGCCTTCATAAATTTCTTACAAAATATTTCTATCTTCCTCATATTAACTGAGATAAACGCTTATAGAATAGTTGGATGGCATATTTTTTGTTTAAAAATTAGTGGTCTTAAAATTCCACACTCTTTCCGTATCGCGAGAAACAGCTGAATGTCAAAAATATCGAAAACTGAAATCAATGTCGACAGATATCTCAGAGACAGCTGATGCCACAAAAAGGTATTTGACTTAAATTTTAGGATTTAAAGAGATCTGCACTCTGTGTGCTAATCTTCCTCTATCTCTTGTTGTTCACCAGAATTCACAGACCATCCACACGAAATGCAAGATATAGTTTATTTTTCATATATACCTATGTATTCCTTCTTCCCTGATCCCTTTAGATGTAGCTATCTGGGTCACAAGGGTCACTCGCTGCCCTCTCTGGGCGGAATAAATGCTTCGGTGGTGCGCCAGGTGACAATCTCTCCAACCGTTAAGACTTCTGAACATCTCTATGTTTCGCTGGCTCCGTCCTCGACCAGGCCTGTGGTTTCTCTTCGCCTCATCCCTTCCGCCTGGAGGGTGGCAGCCCGCATTAGATCACCCATCGTTCCTTCAATCATAATCACCTATGGTAAATGGTTAAAAAAATGTCCACGTAAACGGTAGTTTGGGTAGTGGAATTTTCTTGAAAATCTTCTTATCCCATCCTTGGGAGGTCCTTAACTTAAATACCAAGTTTGATATTTATCCAGCACTTCCTTTTGTGGTTAAATCTATTGCTCACGCACACATGCAAACGCACAGAAACTTTTTCTAAAAATAATTTATTTTTGTGCTGTCCATAAACATTTGTTTTCCTTAGTCAAATATTATAATATTTAAAACGTTTTAAAAGCTTCTAGTGACTTTTGAAAGTTCCTGTCTTACTACATACATTTTTCAAAATATTGTGATACCGACCGCGGCACACAACAAAAAATGGTCGGGGTCGGGTTGGTCCACCCCACTTGTGGTACGTGTATCAAAGGCGCTCAAGTTCAGGCTGCATCGCGCGACTCCTTGTGAACACATGACAACAATGAGCGCGGCACGTTAAGAAGTTTTCGAGATTGTCCAAGAAGTGTCCGGCTACCGGCGTATTTTTAGAGGTTCCAGAATGATAAGAGTTCGAGAAAGGTCCGTGTTACGTCAGCCTCGCTATATAAGGAGTGGGAGTGTGTGTGTGTGTGTGTGTGTGTGTGTGTGTGTGTGTGTGTGTGTGTGTGTGTGTGAGGTGCATGTGTACGTCTCCGTGAGAGAACCAGCGCGTCGAGAAAGAATATAACGAAGCAGTTAATGAGTGTCAAGTGATTGTATTATCAAAGTCAGCTGTGTGAGAGACAGAGAAAGTGAAGAAAGACAGAAAGGAGTGAGTCAAGGTAACGAGAGCTGTGTTGTGCATTCAGTTAGAAAAAACGAAGTGAGGAAAAACGTCGAATTGTCATTTTGTTACAATATCATACATTGTTCATTTGTGAATAAATAAACACATGGTTATAACCAAATTAAATGTTACATTCTAAACGAAATTTCATTTTGTAATACTTTAATGGCACGAATGTCAAGTTTTGTAATATTCTTTATAGTTCTGCACGGTCTGGCCAGCCCACTTGTCAATACTGAGATAGCATCTTGTTTATAGAGGAGAAAGAAGGGACGAAGTTTCTCATTATGTTAGTGAAATGCAAGGAGAATGCCTGTGCATTATGCATTTGCCATTGACCTCGGAGGACTACTAAAGCAACATGCTCTTTGAAAAATAAGTAGAAAAGCACCCTCATTTGTTTAAAGTTGCTCGTATGCGCATGTGCTTAGTGGTAGGTACATGTGATATCCTGCAGGTGTTGATACACCCACACACGCAACAGGGAGTGAACTCTAATGCCTTGTAAACTACATCATTAGTAGCTAATGAATTATTCACGCCAATGTTTATGGAAACGGTAGCCTCTGCTAGTCATAAAAATGTTATGATGTACGTAGCCACCTTTATCCTTCTGTATGTTCACCATGAGGCTTGAAACAAAGAAAACCATCAAAGAGAATAAACAAATGCGTTAAGCTGACTGAATGTCTCATTTATTTGACACAGAAGAGAGTTACGTCCTGAAATACCGGAAGGGTAAGGTAACCTTTTTCGGTGAGCAGTAAAATTAATTATTCTTTAGAAAACTTTCTTCTCTTCCTTCGTCTCTCGTGAGCTAATTACGACGATGTGATCACTCGCGACGGTCGTGGAATCTTCTTACAACGTACCAACAGGACGACACACACGCACAGCTGTCTTGCACTCACTGACCGACCTGTAACTGTAACTCTAAAAACTAACTCACTGCTTTGCTCTTCTCTGACCACCTTATATAGCGCCAATGACGTGACACGAACCTTTCTCGAGTTACACACACAAGCAGTCTCATGAACGTTGTCGAAACCCCTTTTGTTTCTGCAGCTTCGATTGTTGACAGTGACGTACACAAAGCAGTCATGCGAGGCAACCCGACCTTGGAAACCTTTGCCGCTCGCCGGACCGGTGTGAAGTAGCTTGGCCCCGTCCATCCTTTGTTGTGCATCGAGCCCGACGTCACAATATATACAATTTTTGTGCGATGATACTAAAGAATGTAACAAAACTTAAATTGCCTTACTTATAACTAGACTTCGGACTTTTAGTTCCTAAAAACCTTAAATTAGGTACCTAGAATGCATTCTATCACAAATCAAAATAAGCTCTAAAATTGCAAAAATGGGTGAACAAAACACGATATTTTTTATTTTCCATTGCAAATTGACTGTCTTTATTGTACCTACTATCTTTCACAAAAGTAAATACCCACCTTCAGCTAAACCTGCGCGAAGGGTCACCTAAACCTCAGGCGTGCTTGCATAGATGGTATAAGAATTAAATTAGTCATGTGTTTCCCTTGCTTCCAAAGGGTGGGAGCAATGTCTCCTCGTAGCTCACTCACCTCACAGTTTTAAAAAGCAATATTTCAGCAATCCTTCTACATTAACGGGCAAACGCTGCAAATTTAACTTCAGTGCATCTGCAGAAAAGGTGTTCTTATGGTGTTTTATTAAATTGTGGACTAGAACTAAAATGATTCCAGTATTGTGTGCTAGACTTAGAGACGTGAGTTTAATCAGCGAACCTAGGTTCGTGTGTTGCCTATAGCGCAACTAGCTAAGGCGTGTTCGTTCAAAGGTATAGTTGGTAGGTTAACCTTAGTTCGAATCCCACTTAACATTGGACACACGCTTTAGACAGAACTGAAAATTGGACTATTCACGAATTTCAAACCTTTACTTAGAGGATGCATCCGTACAATGCTGAGGTGGACTCTTTTTTTTAAAGTGGAGGAAAAATCCATTTACGGAGCCCCATGCGCTGGGATGGAACAGAGGGGGACTGTGGGCTCCACCCGAAGGTACTACTCCACTAAAAAACCCTCCACCGGAGAGAATTTAGGGAAGGATGTCCGGCAGTACCGCGTAAAGCACCTGCGGATTCAGGGTGATGGTATATCGGCCGGTCACTTGGGTCTAAGCCAGGTGAGAGTGGGTGCAAGGACGCAGCCATGACCATGGCCCTGATTACACCCTTGGGAATTGAAGGTGGTGGTAAAGGAAGTAGGTCTCGACGAAGTTCTTGTGTCACTGCTGCTTCCGTCGTCCACGACCGTGTGTTGGTGCAGGCGGCGTAGTGTGCCCCTGATGGAAGGACATGTCGTCCGACCCTCCAGCATCGTCAGGAGAGCTGCCACCTCTTCCTTTACAAGCCTTCGGAGCGACAGGTGGTATTCTTCCATCTTCCGCTCGAGAGCCTTCTCGGTGCGGTTCACGTCGTACTTGTTTGGAACGGAGTGCTTTAGGTATTGTAGCACTTGGTGGTTGTCGGCAAGCATTCCCCTGAATTTGGACATCTCCTCCTCCAGGGCGGCGATCTTTGGAGTAATGGTAGTTAACTCTGTCCATAAATCCTCCAGCTTTTGGAGGATTAAGGGAACAGAGGTGTTCTCCGGTACGGCGGCTGTCGGTTTGGCTGCAGGCGGGCCTGGCGCTGGCTGGTATCGACCACGTCCCTCTGCTGTGGTGCTACGTTGTGTTGCCGCGGACGCATCGGACAGCAAGCTTGCCCGGTGTAGTGGTCATGCCCCCAGCAAGAAGCGCAGAAGCGCCCTCGTCGTATGGAGGCAATTGGCGGTGTCGTTGGGGGCACCACAGTAGTGGACCTCGGCGTTGCGGTGCAGCTTTCGGGCGTGTGGCCGTTGAGGCAGCAGCGTCGGCAAGGGGGAGTCCAGTCGTTCCGTCAATCCGGAGGGATTCGCTGAGGAGCTCCATACCGCTGGAGAGGGCAGCGTCCTAGTAGCCCTTGTCCCGAAAGACAAGGCGCACGAGCGGCGTAGGTCCTTCCTGGATTGTATCCGTGTAGCCTTCGAGACTGGGGGTCACAGCTTGGTGACGTAGCCCAGGAGAAGCTGCGTCGTGAGGTGTCGAGGGACGCAAACAACCACAGACGATGGAGGTGCTCTCTCCTCGGAGCGCGCCGGGCTGCGGCGGTGTCGGTGGTGTTGTTTCTCGGCTTCTTGGCTTGGCCAAAATTCCTTAGTTTGAATCCCATCATTAGCAATACACATATTCAAATCTAAAACAACTTCCCGTGTGTATAATTTGTTTCACACTGTCATTGCCCAGGAATAACTTAACAAGAAATGAGCTCTAGCGAGCACGGAACGTGCGATGTTTCACAACCAGTATTTTCAGCTTAACCAGGTCCTTGTGCTATTACTCTAAATATATTAGTTGATATTAACTAGGCCGGGATTTTTATCACCTTGCATGTTTTTCATGATAATAATACATCGATGTTATGTGGAAAATACGAATATGTGGTTCATAACATTTTAAGTGAAATCAAAACACTTAAGGATAATTTTTCTCCATTTTTATTTGATATGGCATTTTATAGGCTATAAGTTATTTTAACAAATCCAGGTTTTTATCACTATTCGCGAGTTTGATTACATTATTCAAATACAGAGAGAGCCAATGAACTAAGAACCGGCTGCGCGGTTTTCTTTAGCTGGGCGTGTGGATAAACGATTCCGCGCTACTGCTGCACATGTTATTGACGCAGCTATGTCTGCTCTGGCTCTGCAGTATCGGGTTATTTATTATTTTGCCCTTAATTGAACCACAAAGTGTTATGGCTCAGTATACGTTTTCTACTGCACAGCGAGTATTTATTTATTTTCGTCAGCTCAAGTGAAAACACGATTTACTGAAAGATTTCGTGCTGCAGAAGTTCCAGGCCATACAGGAATCCATATACCTTATAATAAATTTCAGGCCACGGGAATTTCGGTCTAAGAAACCTAAAAGTAGGCTTTTTACCGAAGATGATCATACGACATCGGTCATCGTTTGGAACTTCTTCCAAAAACCACGAGGGTATCTTTCACAGCACGCAGGCATTTCTTATGGCTCTGTGCAAAGAGCCAATAAACTGAACTTGGAACCTTATATAAAAGAGCTCCATGGACCTCGGGCTCATTTGAGCATCATTTCACCCGTTTCATTCACTCACCGTCCGATATGACGCAATGTTGGAGGACGTTAATTTAAAAAGAAAAATAAATAAATAAAAATAAAATAAAATAAATTATATAAAAGCTGTGGCACATGCTCTTCGACCAGGTGATCTTGTAATTAGGTGTACATTTTATGAGCGGAGTATCAATGCACGTATACAATGGCAAAGTAGACCCATTTTAATATTTTTCACGGGCATGGCTCCATCTTCATGTGTATATACATACATAAAATAGTCGTTAATGAGCTCTGACAAACCTAATATTGTTCAAGAAAATGCATGTAGTGTGGTTCCGCGCCATTCTGTGATAGTCGCAGACGGCAACGAGCGCTCTCCCGATATTAGTAGAATCAAGTTTTAGAACCTCAAAATCTAAAACTTCTTTGTAATGTATTGGACAGTGGCTCTATTTCTTAATCACGTGGACCCTTGAACTAAACGGTTCGGGTCGATTGTAAGACAGTCCTGTCCTCTAACGGAATGAGGGGTGGTCTTATCTGCTGCTTGCGTACTGTTACAAAGTACTGGCTAGTGTCAGGGATGATATTTGTATTTCATCACACCGAAAGTTAAAGCAAGTATTTCTGCGAAATTAAAAATGAAATAGAACTGATAAAGTCTCTGTCTCTATGTCTCTGTCTGTCTCTGTACCTGTCTGTCTCTGTCTGTTTGTCTCTATCTGTCTATCTCTATGTCTGTCTCTCTGATGGTCTGTCTCTGCATGTCTCTTTATCTGTCTCTCTGTCTGTGTCTATGTCTCTCTGTCGTTAAGTCCGTCTGTCTCTTTGCTTATCTGTTCCTATGTCTGTATCTATGTCTGTCTCTGTCTGTCTCTCTGTCTGTTTCTATGTCTGTCTGTCTCTATGTCTGTCTCTATGTCTGTCTCTCTGTCTGTCTGTCTGTCTCTATGTCTGTCTCTATGTCTGTCTGTCTCTATGTCTGTCTGTCTCTATGTCTGTCTGTCTCTATGTCTGTCTCTATGTCTGTCTGTCTCTCTGTCTGTCTGTCTCTTTGTCTGTCTGTCTCTATGCCTGTCATTCTCTGTCTCTCTGTCTGTCTCTATGCCTGTCTGTCTCTCTGTCTGTCTGTCTCTATGCCTGCCTGTCTCTATGCCTGTCTGTCTCTATGCCTGTCTATCTCTCTGTCTGTCTCTCTTTCTGTCTGTCTGTCTCTATGCCTGTCTGTCTCTATGCCTGTCTGTCTCTATGCCTGTCTGTCTCTATGCCTGTCTGTCTCTGTGCCTGTCTGTCTCTGTGCCTGTCTGTCTCTATGTCTGTCTGTCTCTCTCTCTGTCTGTCTGTCTCTATGCCTGTCTGTCTCTATGCCTGTCTGTCTCTATGCCTGTCTGTCTCTATGCCTGTCTGTCTCTATGCCTGTCTGTCTCTCTGTTTGTCTCTATGCCTGTCTGTCGGTCTGTCTGTCTGTCTCTCTTTCTGTCTGTCTGTCTGTCTCTATGTCTATCTGTCTGTCTCTCTGTCTGTCTCTATGCCTGTCTGTTTCTCTGTCTGTCTCTGTGCCTGTCTATCTCTGTCTCTCTGTCTGTCTCTCTTTCTGTCTGTCTCTATGCCTGTCTGTCTCTCTGTCTGTCTCTATGCCTGTCTATCTCTGTCTCTCTGTCTGTCTCTCTTTCGGTCTGTCTCTATGCCTGTCTGTCTCTATGCCTGTCTATCTCTGTCTGTCTCTCTTTCTGTCTGTCTGTCTCTCTTTCTGTCTGTCTCTCTTTCTGTCTGTCTCTCTGTCTGTCTCTCTTTCTGTCTGTCTCTATGCCTGTCTGTCTCTATGCCTGTCTATCTCTGTCTGTCTCTCTTTCTGTCTGTCTCTATGCCTGTCTGTCTCTGTCGCTCTGTCTGTCTCTCTTTCTGTCTGTCTCTATGCCTGTCTGTCTCTCTGTCTCTTTCTGTATGTCTCTATGCCTGTCTGTCTGTCTCTCTGTCTGTCTCTATGCCTGTCTGTCTCTGTGCCTGTCTATCTCTGTCTCTCTTTCTGTCTGTCTCTATGCCTGTCTCTCTCTATGCCTGTCTGTCTCTCTGTCTGTCTCTATGCCTGTCTGTCTCTCTTTCTGTCTGTCTCTATGCCTGTCTGTCTCTTTCTGTCTCTCTGTCTGTCTCTCTCTCTTTCTGTCTGTCTGTCTGTCTCTATGTCTGTCTGTCTCTATGTCTGTCTGTCTCTATGTCTGTCTGTCTCTATGCCTGTCTGTCTCTCTGCCTGTCTCTGCTTATGTCACGCGTACATTTTTCCAATTTTGTATATATTCAGGGGGTTCCAAAACATGTATTCTCGGTGAAATTTCGATATAGATTTTTTTAGCGAAATGCAATAGTTCCCTTATAAACTATACGTGGTATAGAAAATGAAAAACTCAGGAACGCTCTCTGTCAAGCAAGCGACCTATTCGGATTTGAACCCGGAACTTCCGGTTTTGCAGTTATTTGTCTGGAGAACAAAATGAATACAGATGTTTCTCAGATTGCCTACTGCGTAAATCACATGTAATCTTTGCGAGTTATTTTTTGTGCATGAAGATTCCATAGTGAACCCTTCAATGGCTACCAAACTCTACCCTGTGTATGTTGCGGTTACCCTCAATTCCTTACTCTCTGTTTGTGTACCTGGAGGTTATAAATCAACAGAAAACCATTAGAAGATTACAGCTTTAGCGATTGTAACCTTCTATGGACTCTGCCCCGCCTGGAATCGATCCCGTGTCCTTCAGCACGAGAAGTCGTAAATCTCCACTCTCTTCTCGCAAATAACACGTATGCCTTGGGTTAGGAGAGATGGGAATCCTTCTAGGGCGGACTTCCTTCCTTAGGAACCGGTATATAATTTTCTTTAAGCGCGTTGTGTCAGGAAAACAAGAAGCGGGCGATAAAAAAGCAAACGAAACCCAGAGCCCACTTTCTAGGAAACAATTCGTGAATAGCAATTTCTCATAAGTACATGCAGAGAAACATCTGATGTGTATGATTTTCTCTACTCTTGTACAAATCGTTCTCAAAAATACTTATTCATCTGCTTCACATTATTTATTTGGATATAAGTTGTTATTTTAGCAAAATCTACATTTTTTGTATAGCGCTTTTTCAGGTGTGCTTTCAAACGCGTAGTATTGTAGTGCCGGGCAGTTGGCGCGGATGATTGCACATGGTAAATGCTGTTCTCGGCGCTAGGTGGCGTTTGGCAGGTCTTGTCCTCCGTCGGGGGGACGCTCAGTGTGACACAAGAACCGCGGTGTGATGGCTGCTCGGCGGGGCCTGACGCCGGGATGAAGAGATCTCAGCACTTGTTAGGGACTTCCGCGCGTCTCTGTGGCCTGTGTAGCTGCGACCCTGTGTGGTACCTTCGGCTCCCCCATTTCACCCCTGCCTCCTTATGGGTGGTAGCCACAATAGATCTCTGTAGGTCGAAGTGAGCGAGGTGTCCCCTCTGTATGTACACTCTTTACCTTTCAATGACCATCTCTTGCAAAGCACCTGCACTTCAGCAAGATCTTTGGGAACTTCCAGTAGGAATTGTTTGCGAGCATCATACATATTTCCTGACTAGTTGGGCATCTAATTTCGTTAAATCACGTACATAGTTTTTATTCAGTTCAGAATTTACATTCTGAAGGTCTCTTACAAATATTTTCTACGGCATTTCGTTTAAGCTTATTACCTCTGTTCAAGATTTTCGCATCCTTTGCATCAAGATTATGCAATTCGTGTGTTTCAACAACTTCATATTTCTGTTAATTTTGATAAAAGCCTTGTAGGATGGTAATATACAGCGCATATCTGAAAGTTCCTTGCTAGCTGTTTATGGAAGGTAAACTTTAAACCAGTATAATATACAATGGGTTTCCCTTCTCATTTCTTTTTACTCTGCCATAGTTGAACGTTTACAAGTGAAACGAGAACAAATTCGAATGTCTGATAGTAACTTCGTTAAGAGTTCCGACGAAGGTAGAAGCGAAAAAGCATTGCGTTATTCACAGTGAAGCAACAAAATTGTGTATAATATATACAAATACTTCCTGAGAAACGCAGCACTTTCCCTATTACGCCTACCTGCGCGTTGTGTGTCATTTACCGCCATCGTTCCTGACGGCTACTCTAGTACTGCGCCCTTGCGGACTCCGGACTGACTTAGTAGTGTTCATTTCAGTTGTGGGACCGAAGTAGTATGCACCACCTAAAGCGATAATTAGATTTTTTAAGCCTACTCGTTATTTGGTTACCTTTGAAATTACATAGATAGTACAATTATTAGCACGTTGTCTTGGTGCTATAGGCCCCGAGTAAACGTTCACAGTATTCATTGATTTGCGACCTTCTAAAACGAACTATACAGTCTAAATATGTATAACTCTAAAACAAAAAAGATAAGATAAACATGCAGCTATCAGCTGGCCTCAAAGCATTTAAAAGTGTTTTTAAGTATCTATTTATGAACACGCCATGAAGTTGTAACATATAGGTTTTTAGTGCAAGGTTCTGTCAGACATTTCAAGTGGTTTGTTAGGTATGCTACGCAAACCAAAGCTCGCGCCAGAATTTGAATATTGATTAAACTTTTCTGTCTGGTATATATGTGCCTCTTATTGGTTGTAGTCTATCTGTTCTTCGGGTTTCTATTGAGGGACACTGGGAGTGAAATTTTGGTCAAAAATGTCAAAAAGTCGAAAATTGTTTTTTTACCTAAAAATGTTCCTGGAACACCTGTGCATTTGGATCAGCTAACATTTTTCATATCCCCCACTCCATGTGGTCATTACGCCCTTTCAAATAGCGCTCTTCCCTTAACGTACACAGTATGTTCCTATATAAAAGCCTGTTTTTCTCAAAACTAGATTTCTGCACATTCCAAAAGAAGGTCGCGCCTGAGTTTTGCTTCAAATTCAATGAAAATTTCCAAAAGTGTTCATAAATAGCAGCTAAACAAAACTATGATTCAATATTGATGTTATCATTAACATGAATTACAAAAACATTTTTTTTTGTATGAAAAAAAAATCAATTTTTAAGATTAAATTTTCTTTGTTATTAAAAAATATGTACAGCATAATCAGCAAACGTATTTGAAATATCTCTTCATACAATTGTTACCCATGTTTTAGAGTACCAGTTCTGCCAATATAAATGAATTTTGAAAAGTCAATAGACACGAGCTACATTTTGAAAATGTGCCTATTAAATTCATAAAATAATTTATATATCATAAACGAATTATCAAATTTTAATGAAATTTGGTGAACCTCCTATACTTATATAAATACAAACACAGTAAAAATTTCAGAAAAATCTATCAAGAAATGTGGAACTTTCAAACTTCACTCCCAGTGTCCCTTAACCCTATTTTGCTTACATAGGTGCTACAACACCCCAATGGCATAAAATTAGCAGTTGTTTATTGGTATACCTGCTTCATGGCGCTGTGTGTTTTGAGTAAGAAACCCCTAACTGGTACACCTGGGTCCTAGGGAGCCAATGGAAATTTGTTTTTATCAGTGTCACTATGTGTGGGAGCACTGACGTTCCCCTTCTGGCATTCTCCTAGCCTTGTGTTCTCCATTGTTGCAGGTGTGTCTATGATAATTTTGCTACTATAAAGGCGACTGGGTCCCAAGAACCCTGGTGTACCTTTGGTGAAATTCTTTTTCTTAACATCACTATTTTGGATTTGCTCTACCAGTGTAAAGAAATGACTGGGGAAGAGATTACAGATACTGCAACTACTGGACCAAAGATGCTGGGTGCGCCCATCTTAGGACAGGAAAGCATCAAGCGCGTGTGCCAGATGTCGAGCACCATCTTTGTGTTTGAAAGTTCCAGAGATTTATATCCAAAGTGTTTTAAATAAGTAAACATACCAAATTTGACTAACAATGCCTCAATACAATCTAAATATAAGATTTTGCCACAATTGCTGCTATTGTTTACGATTTTCATATATGAGGTAATATTATGCCATTCAGCTGAAAATATTATAACTGAATCCCCCATAAGTCATCCCTGGAGAAATGTTATGTTCAACCTGAACCTTTTCGGGGATTTCACAGTTTAGAAGAACAGCCTATTTCAAGCTAATATACAAAGTTTCATTTGGGTTGGTAAATATTCATAGCATATGCGTGGATGTTTTGTATGTTGTAAGGGATCATCAGAAGCATTGAGCATAATTTTAAATTAGTAACAATAAGTTCTTACAAAACGTTTTATATTTACATTCCACCCAATAGCTTTCTTTCCTACCAAAGCAACCTCATAACTGATATGGGGCCTGAGGATCCGAGAGTACCTTACGTGTTACAATGTTTAGGTGTACCACATTCTTTCAGGCAGTTGCATTTGTTAATTCTCACTTTACTAAAGTTGTTGAAGAATGTTGTGAATATAGGGTTCTGTGGCACCCCTGTAACTATTACAGTTTGTGATACATACAGGGGATGAGTGTGCAGGATGGTAGATTCAAACATAACCCTTTCATGCCTGAATTATTTTAATACATAAGCCGTTCTGCCTCTAATTCGAAACCAGTTTAGATTAGGCGGTCTGGGAGACCTTCAGCCTGCTGGCTTGGATAGCCATGGTCGTTAAGGCAACACGTAGTGCACTGGCCATGCACTCAAAGCCTGAGGCCGTGAGTTCGAATCTCGGCAACCGCAGTCAAATGTGCCTGTGGTAAAGGACGGGGAGGGCCCACGTAAAATAATCGGTGTGATGGCACGCGTGGATGATGACGGGGTATCATTTGACTGCGGTTGCATGGATTTTGCATCTTTTCTTTTAAAAAAAAACTACAATATAAATCGTAAAAAAAAATCTTTTGCAATTCAAACCGTCTCAAAAATGTATTTTTAATTGGTGACAGACAGTTTGACAAGAATATAGCAGAAAAAAAAGGAAATAGGAAAAAAAGCCTATGTATCTTTTAAGACACACCAGGCATGAAAGGGATAAGAAATAAAAAGTCCAATTACATATCCTTCTGTCGTGAAAGGTGAAGGAGATAATTGAGCATTATTGAATACATTAACTGCATAGTCTGGCAGCAGTAGGACTCAAGAACTGAATGTTTTGTTTACTACTCTGCTAATGCCATAAGCATGCGTTCACAACTACGATAAGTGGAAGTCCAAACTAGCCTAGTCATAGAAGACTGAATTCGCCACGTGCCTGTGTGTTATCAGCTACTGCGAGTAATGAGGGGTGGGGTGGTATTCCTTTCTTTAATTCTTCCATTTATATCCCGCCTTTAACTCCAATGGTCAAATCGGCGGCCTCTACTGAGGAACATATTACATCCCCCCCCCCCATACACACACAAGTACACGCACACACAAGTACACGCACGCACACACATACATACTGTATGCCCACGACAAGAAGGCTAGAGGGGAATGAAGGGCAGAGGAGCTTGAACTGTTTATCTGCTCCAGTAGCGGACCTGTTTACTAGGAAATGAGTGTATGCGAGTGCATATTTCTAGCTATGGGTGAGTTATGTGACAACATTGTGTATTTTAAACAAACCTAGCATCCTTGTCATACTCAGAAACTAAGCATTAACACCATGTGGGAAGCACAAAATGCTTATGCTACACATTCTTAAGACTTACCTTCTTGTCCTGGGCATACAGTACACGCACGCACACACACTCATTCATACTTCCAGACTCTGGCTAGGATTGGGAATAATCTCGGCTAGAGGCAGGAATCGAACCCGGGACTCCTTGCAGAGTAAGCAGGTGCTCTACCGACAGAGCTGCGGGGCCAGCCAGGATTGGAATTTATTCAAACTTTCCGAGCAATATTTACGAAACTTGAGCAGTGTCAACATTCCTGATCTTGCGCTTTGCGCACTTGTCCACAAATTTACTCCAACAGACGCTCTGGAATACCAGTATTTTATATCATTTTTGAAGAAGCGATTCATTTTAGTAACAAATGGAAAAGATAAGAACAACTCATCCTTCAAAGTTCTACCTCTCTGTGCTAATTTCAGAAGTAAACGATAAAGAAGTGGTGACATATTTACCTACAGTCAAACATTCCAACAATTTTATTTTTACTTTCTCTACTACGTTTAGTAAAGTAGAGGAAGTATTGTATTCCACCCAAAAATTCGATGTCGAGATTTCACAGGAAATATATGTTTTGAGGCCCCCTGAATAATAAAAATAAAAAAAAAGTACATTTTCAGAAAAATGTCCCTGTGGGTCTGTGTGTCATTCTATGGACAGGATAGCTCAAAAACGAAGCATTTTTAGAAAAAAGGTCGAATTCGTTCTCTCTGCAACGTTAAGAGATAAAAAAACTAATAATATTGAGAAAAGTATAAGTAATCGCAAATCAAAGAAATAAAGAATATCTCAGAAATGGTTCAAACCAAAGAAAAACGAAGCATTTGACAAATTGTGTGTTTTAAAGAGATCCACATTTTTTATTTAGCAAGGTTTTATCTGTCTTTCGCTGTTTACTTTGTGCAAAAGACTTGCAGGATGAAGGGGTCTGAGAACATTCCCAGAAAATTCAAGACATGACTTAGAAACTGGCATGGAATCACCTAGTGTGTCCGTAACTGGAAAGTCGCTGTCTGGTTGTGATTTTACTTACACACCACGGCACTAGGTGATTCACCCTCCGACTGAAAGAGGGTGTGTGATTGTAGTGCCTAATTACGTAAGCGTCTTCAAGGAGACAGGGTTGGACATCGCTGACCTATAAAAGCGTTGTACATTGACGTTTAATAGGCAAGTTTACATACATCAGACAATTTAATGGGGTTTATACAATTTGGGGTTATATCTGCAGTTAAACCCTGTTTAATGTGGGCATGCATCAGTCAGACATTCTGAACCTTAGTCTACCAGGAGCTCGTGGTGGTCGTCGACGTCGTTTTCTTTTTGAAAATGTACTGGAATCATGCAATAGGTTGTGCTCTCAATAGATGTTTTGAAGTTTGGTAGCAAAATCGTGGTGGGAATTCTAGTATACAGATCAAGAAAGCTATTCTGATGCTTTTGGGCTGAGGTTCAAACCGGAATAACCTGTGTCCCGCTCAGCGTGAACATTTGTACACATAAACACGTAAAGCAGATGTAAACTGGGCGTGGAAGAGAGACCTCAGTCAGATTGTATAAACTCAAACAGAATGATTCTCCTGGTACAGTGATAGAAAGAGTAGAATCTAATACAATACTGCGCAGGACTAACAAATATTTTAGAATGGCGACTTTTTAATTCTCATTTTATAATACAAATGTCATTGATCTTTGTATCTATAAATTAGCATGCTGAAAAGTAAATCCCCATGCTTAAATATAGAAATTTTAAGCAAGCTAATTAGAAATGTTGCAGGCATAAATCATGAAAATGTATCAAATATTTTACTGAAAATAAATTGTACATAAAGAAGAAGACATTCGAGTTAAAAGATACCCACAACCTCAGATGAGACTTTACAACGCTTTTAGACCTTAAATGGCTTCGGTATCAGTCCTGAACAAGGATAAGATAGTCACTGAGCCTCTACACCAATGTCATAGCTCTCCCAGTATTGGCCTCTATCTTAAGAAGAGATAGACATACATCTATCCACCGATTACCAAAATGCCCAGACACGTCTTTCATAAAAGACTGCAAAAGCCAAAGCTCTGCATATTATCCATCATTCAAAGGTGTCGAGGCTTGTAGAACAATCGCCGAGTCTTCAAATGATACTGCTGTCAGGTTCTGTCTGCCACTTCAAATAGTGAAAAGGAAAAGGAATGAGAAAACATCAAATGGGGAATTTTGTGTGATGGGTGAGCTCGCGAAGACGGTAAATAATATCTCCCGAACATGTAGTTCTATTTATATGGATGACTTCTGCATAACTAGTAAACCGTAAGAGATAGACCAAATCTTACTGTACAAAAAATATAGATCTATGTCGAAATGAATTTTTACTTTCTCTACTGGTAAGTAGGGGAAGTATTGTATTCCACCCAAAAATTCGATGTCGAGATTTCACCGGAAATATATGTTTTGAGACCCCCTGAATCCACAGAAAGCATTTTTAGAAAAAGGTCCGTGTGTGTGTCTGTGTCAGCCTGTGTGTCACACTGTGGACAGCATAACTCAAAAACGAAAAGTCGGTTAAAAACCAAAGTTGGTATTTAAGTTTCATGTCCTTCAAGGATGTGACACGAAGATTTTGAAGAAAATAGCCCCACCCTAAACTACCCTTTACATGGAAAATTTTTCGAAATTTTTGATTTTCTTGAAAATGGCTCTAACGATTTTCATTAAAATGCCATATGTTTGCGGTACCTTTATGACAAAAGAAATGTATATCTTGAATTTTCTGGCTATAGCCCCTGTAGTCGTATTTACTCTGGACGACTTTTGCATAACTGGTAAACCGTTAGACATAGACAAAATCATACTATACAAAAAATGTAGATCTCGTTTAAATACACAAGCTATGTCTCAAACTTTCTTGTAGGGTGAACCATTTCGGAGATATTCCTTGTTGTGTGTGTGAGTTTCAGAAAATAGAACTTTCGTGAAATGGATCATCGTTGTTCATTTTTTATATAAGTGTGCAAAGACAACAGAATCTCAAACATTTGACTATCGCACAAAGCCTACTGTATTCTAACATTCCCCTTGCACCTACAAGGAAATAAGCAATAAGATAAGTTGTACAAATGTTTATCTCAACTAACATGGAGAAGATAAAGGAATAAGAGTTTGTAAGAATGGTTAGTACAAGAGTAGAGAAAGTCATTCGAGTGTAACACAACAGATTTTTTATTATTGGTAATATCCACAAGGAATTCTTTCAGCTGATTCTCGATCACAATAATCAAACAAATCAAGAACACGGCTACAAGGCAATTTTACCTAAGCCTAAACTTAATAATCTAACCAAAATTTGTACCATTGTATAATGAATGGTAAAGATATGGAGCAGGGAGTTTAAGAATTATTAAATTAAACATTCTACCTAAAAAGATGCAAAAACATTAAACTTTATATTCTAGAAAACATTATTCAACTTTCTCCAGTGACATACAAACCAACCTATTGTTTCAAGACTTTTTTTTTTTTTTTTTTTTTTTTTTTTTTTTTTTTTTTTTTTTACCTTACTTGCAGTCCAGTTTTACTTATGGATGCATTGCATGAGTTTGTTGATTTTCATAATCTGTCTTTTTTGCGTTACCACTATCGATAAGCTCACTAAGAGTTAAAAAAAAAAAGAAGAAGAAGAAGAAGAAGAAGAAGAAGAAGAAGAAGAAGAAGAAGAAGAAGAAGAAGAAGAAGAAAAGAAACTGGGTTGTTGAAAGCCACAGCCGCACATTAAGTTCTTCTAGTGGCACCTGTCTCCATTACTGAAAACCTGTAATATTAAACTGAGGGACAGTAGAAGAATCGCCTGAGATGAGAGCCTCCCGATAATGGAAGCTAATGTCATAAGTCATCATCCTTGATACATCTTCAAACTTCCTATCACGTGGAAGTTTTCGCTGATGCAGATTTCTCACTTCCATATAGTTTACTACACTTCTAAATAACTTCAGTAGTAATTTTATATATTAATTTATACTCTAAAAATCTGATGTGTTGCACTCACATGACTTTCTCTACTCTTGTACTAACCATTCTTACAAACACTTATTCCTATATCTTCTTCGTGTTAGTTAAGATAAGCACTTGCACAAATTATCTTATTGGATATTTCCTTGTAGGTGCAAGGGGAATGTTAAAATACAGTAGGCTTTGTGCGATAATCAAATGCTTTAAAGCTTTGAGATTCTGTTGTCTTTGCACACTTAACATATAAAAAAAAAAGAATAACGATGATCCATTTCACGAAAGTTCTGTTTTCCGAAACTCACACACATAACAAGGAATATCTCCGAAATGGTTCACCCTACAAGAAAATTTATTGAGACGTAAATTGTGTATTTTAGCAAGATATTCATTTTTTGTATAGTATGATTTGGTCTATCTCTAACAGTTTACCAGTTATGCAAAGGTCGTCCAGAGTAAATACGACTACAGGGGCTATAGCCAGAAAATTCAAGATATACATTTCATTTGTCATAAGAATATCTCAAACATATGGCATTTTAATCAAAATCGTTAGAGCCATTTTCAAGAAAATCAAAATTTTCCATGTAAAGGGTAGTTTAGGGTGGGGTTATTTTCTTCAAAATCTTCGTGTCACATCCTTGAAAGACATTAAACTTAAACACCAACTTTGGTTTTTAACCAACTTTTCGTTTTTGTTTTTGAGTTATGCTGTCTACAGACTGACAGACTGACTGACAGACACACACACACACACGGACCTTTTTCTAAAAATGCTTTTTTTGGATTCAGGGGGCCTCAAAACATATAATTCCGTTGAAATCTCGACATCGAATTTTTGGGTAGAATACAATACTTCCCCTACTTACCTACCAGTAGAGAAAGTAAAAATGGCTCCAAGTTTAAACTATATAAGGCTAGGAAGAACTGCTGGCAGCTCTGGTAGGCACAAAGTCGTTCGCCATTACTGTCACAAAACAGGATTTTTACGTCAAACGGCAATTCTTTACACCGACTCTTTGGCGACTTTTGGCTGGATACGACCAAATCCAAGAACGTGGAACGCTTTCGTATATAACATACTTACGGAAATCTAGGGATGTAAAAGCCACCACAACAGTTTCCTCAACAGCTATGTATATCCAGTTAGTTATTTTTCCAGAGAAGTCACAGCTGACACACTGAAGAATCAGTGTTGCCGGCAGCAAGGATTTAATAGCTGTATATTCTCAGCACTCTTCAATGCCACCATAGTACCACCAGAGGAAAATGCTCCCAAAATGCTCTTAGTGAAAACATTCTCCACTCTTAGGCGCTAACATTGGTCTCATAAGAAATGTTTTCAAATGAATGCACGTTCCCAAACAGACTCTTTGCGTTGAGTTGAACAGTCCGATTTGTCCCTATCACTTCAGGTGAATTCGCGTTTCATAAAATTGAGTATCATGAGTCAGTTTTTATGTGTGCTAGACAAGGACAGCGATTGTTTTAAGTACTTATGTAATATTTATTACAGAATGATCCTAAATAAACTGAAAGCAGGTGTTTTTACTGGACCTCAGGTCAGGAAATTAATGTGTGATACCAATTTTTAGGATACAATGAGCCAAACAGAAAAACATAGCTACAAAGAAGTTGCAAAATCTTCCTAGCAAACATAAGGAGTCCAGACTGCAAATCAATTTGAACAACATGTTGGAAAATTAGATTCTAACATAAGCTTTAAGTTACATTTCCTACATGCTCACATCAACTATGTTTTAGATTACTTTGTTAGACTTTACAGCGAGGAACAGGTGAAACTTTTCACCAATGTTTGAGAGAAATTGAAATAAGACTTGTAGGAAATACGAAAATAACAAATCTTCTTCGTCTAAAATAATATGTATTATTGATAGTTCTTATGAAATGCACGTACCTTATGTTTACAATTACATAATTCTAATATACACCACGTTCTTAAACATGACAATATCATGTAGAGGCACATAAACACATATTGGTAATGAGTTAAGAAAATGTTGTTCATTTTTTCAAAAATATCTGAACTTTGTAGAAGAAAATTGATAACATTTGGAATCAGCATCCCAAGCTTAAGAGGAGTCGGCTATGAAAACTAAAACATTAATTTCTTTTCAACATGCAAAGCAGTGTAATCACTTAGTTCATATTGAAGTTTGGTGTGGCCAACGGCTTGAGTATTCAGATTGAAAGGACACCTACTTTGTCGAGTAAATCTGCAAAGTGAACTGGCAGCACGAAATTAACATCCGTTCATAATCACTATCAAACTCCAACACATCTTGCATTAATCAGTCCCTGCTAAAGAACTGATTCGACTCGATGGACGTCTATCAATAGTGGTGAAAATGAAGATCAGCGACACTCACTCATACTCAGTGGACAACGTAAATTGACCAAAGTATTGATCAGCTACATTAAGTGAGGAGAGGTAATGCCGGTGTGACGTCAGGTCGCACCGCTGAACAAGCTCGCACTGAACACTAGTTCAGTATGTGAAATCACTGTGCTCTGCATTGCTGCCGCTGGGGAAGAGAAAATGACTTGAGGCATGTGGGATGCAGCAATGTAGAAAAGACGGGAAACCTACCTGATGTTATTAACAACTAATGTCTTGCATGTTGTAATATTAAAGCTGTCTGATTTAATTACACAGTTGGCACAGATTATAAACAATCACATTTCGGCTCTATGTTATGAGAAAATATATAACCATTATAGTAGATGTAGTCTTGTAGATCAAGTAGATAGAACAGAACACAATGTAATTTTCTCTGTAAATTATAAGAGAGTCATACAGAATAAAACTACGTGGACATTTTCCGACATCTTCTGTTTCGGTTTTCTTTATCTGGTTTATCGGGATAGTACATAATGCCCAAGAAATTTGTAATCCAAGACTGCATGTACAGCCGGCTCCAAATGTTTTCCGATAGACGAGAGGCTGAAGGGGAAAAAGACGAAACATCTTCTTATGAATTACTTGCGCCTGGTCCGCTCGGCCTAGCGATGGCTTCACCAGTTATTTACTTTTGTGTGTGTTCCTCTGATGCGTGGTCAGTGGGGAGCAAACAAGAATATAAACAGTCAATGCTATTCTATCTCCCCCCCCCCAAAAAAAAAAAAAATAATAAAAATAAAATAAAATCAGAACAGTCCTTTCTGTACGCATTCAAACAAGTAACATTGCTTTTTGTAGTAGCATTAATGGCGTTTAAGAAATATGGTTAAACAATTCCTTAAACAAAGATAATGCATACGATGTATTCCTCGTTAATATTAATGTTAATAGTAATGGTAATGATTATGATAACGATGCTTGATGATGATAATGATGATAATAATGATAATGATGATGATAATAATAATAATGATGATAATAATAATAATAATCATCATCATATGAAGAACAAGAGCAAGAAGAAGAAGAAGAAATAAACCGATTCAGATTTAAAGGGTGATACGCAAGAAAACTGAGGAGGAGCGTAACCTAGTATAGAGGTTGATGCTCATAGTTTTGTTATTTTGCGATTTGCAGTAGTTCTATTACTTTGGTTTTCCTTTGAAGTTCTGTTTTCCTGCTGTTTCCGACAAACAGCCAAATCTCGATTTCACGTTCGCTGAATAAAGTCAATTTGCAAATTTTACAGCACGCATGCGTGTGTCTCCATGAATAGCGAAAGAAAAAACCGTGGTATATTAAAGTTATTTAAACGTTTTAAATTTAATTTCATTATAGAATGATATGATGCCTGTAATGCCGAACATTTAGTTTCCATTCTCGCTGCGAGAGCTCCTGGATTTAAAACGTTAATGTCGTTTCCTTTACATTGAGATTACTTTCTTACGAACACGTGTAAGAGAAATGTTGGAATGATATTCTCTTTGGAGTTATAAACACATTACGCTCATCACCCTTGCAGACAGCTATGAGCTGGCAAGTCGACCTTTGACACCACCTGGCATAACTAATAGATAAGCCATCCTGGCTTCCCCCGCAGCCAGGAGCATGTTACTCGGAAAACATTTTAAGCTGGTTGTACTTAGGGACAAGATACTTCGGAATTTGGACTCGGCCAGTTTCATAACAGAACCAGACAGAAACACTGACTGCTCCGCTTGTACTGGCCATGTTATTGTCATCTAGAGCGCTACAGCTGATTGAACGTTACAGTTCTGTGCATACAGCGCCGTTATCAGGCACTATGGCATTACACGACTCTCGGGTGACGTCAAACGCATTGATAGGATTGCTCTTCGTTCAATTACGTCACACTGTATAAAGCTATCTTCCTCTGGAGTATATCAACTTGGTCCACGCATCATTCCGTCGGAATTAATAATAATAATAATAATAATAATAATAATAATAATAATAATAATAATAATAATAATAATAATAATAATAATAATAATAATAATAATAATAATAATAATAATAATAATAATAATAATAATAATAATAATAATAATAACAATAATAATAATGCATTTATTGTCAATAGACTACAAGTAGTTTCTGACATTGTCAGTTCAATTACATATGTACACTTTCATTACAATTATTGAAACTACATATTTACAATTTGCATTTACAATTAATATCTTATCACTATATTTACAATTCATCCATAGTATACAAGGCCTTGTTTATTAAGTAATTTCTGAGCTCCTTCTTAAAACCCTTATTGGATTTAGCTTGTTTAATATAATTTGGTAACTTATTGTACAGTATTATTCCCATTACATTTCTATCTTTAATGCTACAATTCATTCTAAAACCCTGTCTGAAAAAATCACTATTGTTTCGAGTGTTATAGTGATGTATGTCACTGTTCCTTAGATTATCCTTCCTCCACACATAAATAACTACCCTATATACATATAATGAGAATACTGTAAAGATTTGCTTTTCCCTAAAGTATTGCTTACATGAGTCTGTATAGTTTAATTTATATATTATTCTAATTACCTTCTTTTGCAGTTTCAATATTCTCTCCATATATATTTGTGCACTGCAACCCCAAATCTCAATTCCATACAGCAAATGAGGGTATAAGACACCATAGTAGATCATTTTTAATTCTTTCTCTTAAAGAAGACTGGAAAAGTGCCTAAGTAAATCCAACACTGTCTGTCAGTAAATCGTTGTATCCTGAGAGTCTGTAAATATATTGCGTACTTCACTGACGTCTTCCCTGCAAGATTCAATTTCTCAGGTCAACAGATGGAAGTTACACTTCCGACAAATCGCTTGGAGCCTACCAGGTCATTTATTGTGACAGCAGTTGTTTTCGCAGGCTCCCTCTGTATAAAGATGAGCAACCTAACACAGAAGGCCTACTTGATACTTGTGCAACCAGAGAGTTCCGCACTTCTAGTGAGCAATTGAGTCATGGTAGTCTTGAAATGACTATCAGCAAGAGGAGGACTTCCACACACTATGTATGTACCCCGACAACGTTAAGGAGTTCCAAGGTGAGTAACACACAACTTGCACAACTCTGTAGTGTTTTCACATTGACATGGAAAGGTCAATACCTGGCCCAGAATAGAATTTCATGGAAATTCATGGCTCCATGGACAGCTTTATGGGGAGGCTGGTGGCAAGCACAACCAACACTGCTTTCTAATTGGTGAAGGTCTCACGAATCAACCCATCATTCTCGACGACCTAAGAAGAGAAGCCCAGGAGATGAAAGAAGGAATATATTCTCAAACTTCTAAACTTCAAGTAAAGGCATCCCAACGTATAATTCAATAAATACGTTCAGAGGTAAATAGATTATTATTTTCTAAAGTAAGAACAAATTAGAAACTAAAAACTTCACTTATCTTAGTAATGTTGCATGTTCCTTTTGAACAAGCTAACCCAGGGTTTCAAGTTGTCTCCAACTCATTCTCAAAGCTATACAAACAAATTCGTTACCAAAGCTACAATCTTTCATTTTTTTCTGAAAACAAAAACAAATACTGATATTCAATTTTTATTTACCAATCTCTGAAAACAAAAATTTATAAATACAATCTATAGATGGTAATTCGAAGTTCATAACACGGTTCCTGTTTTTTAAAATAAAATTTTTTTCCCAAACCATTAAATCTATAGGACCACTTAATTGTTTTAATAATTTAACTTCTGGATTAATTTCATGATTAAATGACCAAAAATGATCTGCCACAGCTGATTTATCAGTTTGTATATATTTCATATTTCTAAAATGTTCTTTTATTCTGGTTTCTAAATGACGTTTAGTTTTTCGAATATAAACCTTATCACAATCTGAACAGCTAAATTGATAAATGCCAGACTTTTTATAATTTGGTATTTTATCTTTTTTAGAAAAATTAAGTAAATTTTGTATATTAAATTTATTTTGAGGGATCAAATTTATTCCATATTCCTTAAAAATCTTTGTAAATTTTTATTGGCCCATGGATGGTAAGTAAACTTTTTAAAAATACAATTATCTTTTATTTTTTAAGGGTTAAAACTTCTTTAACAGCTTTTTGATACTTAAATTTTTCTATCTTTTTATGTATAAAATCTGTATTAAAACCATTAATTACTGCAGTGTTAATAATGTGGTTATATTCTATGTCAAATTCATCTTTATTATATTTTATTTATCAATTTAGCTGTTTAGATTGTGATAAGGTTTATATTGAAAAAACTAAACGTTATTTAGAAACCAGAATAAAATAACATTTTAGAAATATTAAATGTAAACAAACTGATAAATCAGCTGTGGCAGATCATTTTTGGTCATTTAATCATGAAATTAATCCAGAAGTTAAATTATTAAAACAATTAAGTGGTCCTATAGATTTAATGGTTTGGGAAAAAATTTTATTTTAAAAAACAGGAACCGTGTTATGAACTTCGAATTACCATCTATAGATTGTATTTATAAATTTTTGTTTTCAGAGATTGGTAAATAAAAATTGAATATCAGTATTTGTTTTTGTTTTCAGAAAAAATGAAAGATTGTAGCTTTGGTAACGAATTTGTTTGTATAGCTTTGAGAATGAGTTGGAGACAACTTGAAACCCTGGGTTAGCTTGTTCAAAGAGAACATGCAACATTACTAAGATAAGTGAAGTTTTTAGTTTCTAATTTGTTCTTACTTTAGAATCTTGTTGCTTCACTGTTAATAGCTTCAATTTTCCTTATTTAGATTATTATTTATTATACTAACAGGACACTCTCCCAAAACTACTATTAAGCCAATTTTCCATCTATGTCAACATCTCCCACGTGTTCAAAATGATGATACCGCACCACACTTTCGACATACTTTAATAAAGTTAATGAGGAAATACTGAGTGGGTAGACCAGCAGTGCAAATAGCAAAAGAGAAACTAAAAAATAAGTGAAAATAAATCGAACAAAGGTGTGGTATATGCAGAAGTCCAATGAGAAGACCATGATACGGATATTAGATATGTGGGTACAATGGAGTGGAGGAAGGGTGAACACCTAATATTTGCACGTATTTGGAAAAACGATGTCACGGCCAAGTAGGTGTCAGAGAACAAAAGTGTGCTAATATAAAAAAAAAAAAAGCAAAGAAAACAAAGGAAACTGCTACCCCGCGCCGTATGACAAGGAAGAAAAACTGGTTCTAGTTAACTGCATTCAGGGATAGAAGGGAGGATGTAATAGAAAGTTTAGGGCTGAAATTTAAAAAAAAAAAAAAAAAAAAAAAAATAATTAAACAAGAAAAAAAAGGTTAAGTGTGGAAAGGCAGTGGAAGTGAATAATAAAGGGCTAAGAAGAAAGTGAATCATTATCCTGCAGGTATTGTATTTATTAGCAAACGTTTAGAAAACTTAGGCAACAGAGAAGAGGAGAGCTAAAGAATAAGGTTAGAATGAACTGAGTGGTTTAAAAATAGAGTTTTGGGGAAAAGGAACACATACAGAGAGTAGGAGAGAAAAATGGCGCAAAACACAAAAGTTATTATAACAAAAGACAAATTGAAGAAAATGATATCTCGAAAAAAATGAACAATACCACACGTCAAAACGCAACTCTATGAAAGGAATTTTAGAGGCTGCCCAAAGACACAAGGGCCGGGGCCCAAATTCAAGGGCAGCATATGATGTAAATGTTGTACTACTAATAAATTAAATTTTATTATATTATTTTAATAACGTTAGGATTAACATAGATAATTCATATTGTGGAATTGCTCTTTTCTATTGCGATATTATCTATGAGACTTTCTAACCATCTTAGTTATTCCGGTACATTCTATTTTTCCGGGCCATGAATTAACAGCTTGTTGCATTCCGGCAGGCTCTTACGTCATATACATGAGGTATAGCTCAGAAGAGCCTATTGTTGCCACCAAAGACCCTACAGGCTTCAGCGGCACAGTTAAAAATCTGATGTGTTGCACTCACATGACTTTCTCTACTTTTGTACTAACCATTCTTATAAACAGTTATTCCTGTATCTTCTTCGTGTTAGTTGAGATAAACATTTGAAGAAATTATCTTATTGTTTATTTTCTTGTTGGTACAAGGGGAATATGTACTTACAGTAGACTTTGAGAGATAGCCAAATATTTTAAAACTTTGAGATTTCGTTCACTTTGCACGGCTAAGATAGAAAAAATGAATCACGATCTTCCATTTAACGAAAGTTTTAAGTTTTCCAAAACTCACACAAATAAGGAATATTCCCGAGACGGTTTACTTTACAAAAAAGTTTATTTGGACATATATTATATTTTTTATATTTTTTGTAGAATCTATCTCTTACGGTTTACCAGTTATGCAAAAGTCATTCAGAGTAAGCAGGGCTACATGGACTAAGGCCAGAAAATTCAAAATATACATTTCATTTGTCATAAAAATATCGAATGTATGACATTTTAATCAAAATGTTTAGAGCCATTTTCAAGAAAATCAAAATTTAATTGTCCATGTAATTTTCTTCAAAATCTTCGTGTCGCATCCTTGAAAGATATTAAACTTAAATACCAACTTTGGTTTTTATCCAAATTTTCGTTTTTTCGTTATGCTGTCCACAGATGGACCGACACACATAGACACTCACACGCGCGCGCGCACGCGCGCGCACACACACGGACCATTTTTTCTAAAAATGCCTTTTTTTTTTTTTTACTCAAGGGGCCTCAAAACATATATTTCCGTTGAAATCCCGATATCGAATTTTTGGTTGGAATACATTCCTCTACTTACTATATGCAGTAGAGAAAGTAAAAATTAAATGTCTAATACATAACTGAGTTCTATGTTATTTTAAGTCAAAATGAAATACAGCACCTGAAAACGCTCCTGTGCAAGTGTAATAAACAGTATTCTTTTTTACAACTTGATCACTCCTGAATATTCTCTCTTGCGGTATTTAATGACAAACAATATGTCTTACATACTCTACAGCAGAAAGTAATTGTAAATTAGATACACCTTTTCTAAGGCGTATTTTTCACTGGCCCAAGCATGAGTATGCGACAACTTAAATATGTAGGAACAAAATTGCTGAAATTTGTACAAAAAAGGAAACTGAACAATACTCAAAATGAATATATTAATCTCAGAAAGTAGACAATGTCTTCACATACACAACTGGTGCAAGCTTCAGAAATACTAAAGACAAGAAATCTACATAAAGAAATGGATTCAAAGTTCATGTTTACAAAAGAAATCCAAGAGTTTCAAAATTATAACTCTTTTAGCATAATTGAAAATCGAATACATTTTAACTTATTCTCTTGAAAAGCCAGCAGGAGGCACTGTGGCCTAACGGTTAAAGCGTTGGTCTACCATCTAGGTGGCCCGGGTTCAATCCCAGGGACCCGCATGTGATATTCGTGGTGGACGAATCTGCGTCTGGGCGGGTATTCTCCGGTTTCCCCCACCACCAATTCCACCAATTGCTCCATCAATTTCACACGCATTTCATATCATTTTCTTCCTCATTATCATACCTTGTGCTTGACTGACCACCCACTTCCAGGTCTTCACTCTGTCGGTTCGTATGTTCCTCTGCCCCCCGATAGGTGTCTGACCCTAGGCACTGGCTTCTGAGTCCTAGGGGGGTGTCAGTCCTTCATACGGGGAGGGTTATCAGATGAAGTAAATTCAGTGTAAGATTTGAAGCTTTCACGGCGAACGTTAGTGATCATCTTCAGGACTAAAATGATCATCATTTTAGTCCTGAAGATGGCCATGGAGTGTATAATGGCCGAAAGCTCGACCTTCTTAAATTTAACACGGCTGATCACCCGTGAAGCTCTGATCACTAAATTCAGTGTGTTTCATCACATATTAATTGGAGAACAGAATAAAGTATATCTAGGAAATTCGTAATTAAAAATCATATTTTGAAACTTGTCAATAAATTTAACTGAGAGCGTAGTATTATTTTGTGTATGTACACATTAAGTTTCATTTTTGTATCCTATTTAGTTCCAAAAAGTGATTTTATGTCGCTATCCCAACTGTTTTTCACAAAATAAAAGATAAAGACAATTTTCCTTTTGAATACTTGTCTCGTAGTGCCAGTTTTGGTTCAAGAGAACTTTTATTCAACATGCTGGATATGTTTGCTTTCCAGTTTTTAACTTCCTTATTATTTTAAGAGCCAATAACTCCTAACACGTTCACAGCGTCGGAACCCCTGGGGTTTTCCCTTACATCTTCCAAGCTAATGAGGTTGAAGAGTCATGCAATTTGAGGGAGGCACATAATTTCTTTTGGCAAATATTCGTTCGGAATGTAACAACTACCTGTCTTATTTCCATTCAAGTTACTCATTTTCAATTTCATATACCTTTTGTTCATTTCATTTTCCTGCAACATCCTGCCAAGAACATCCTGGTATCTATTTATGTCTTCCTTTTACTTGTTATACCACATATATAGTACATAAAGAAGGGATTGCATTCTACCCATAAATTCATTTGAGGTCCTCAGGATAAAAAAAAAAAAAAGTATTAAGAAAAATCTGATGTGTTGCACTCACATGATTTTCTCTACTCTTGTACTAACAATTCTTACAAGCTTATTCCTATATCTTCTTCGTGTTAGTTGAGATAAACATTTGTGCAAATTATCTTATTGCTTATTTCCTTGTAGGTACAAGGGGAATATGGGAATGCAGTAGACTTTGAGCAACAGTCAAAGCTTTTAAAGCTTACAATTTCTGTTCTCTTTGCACAGCTAACGTATTGTCACCGCGCCCACCGCATCTGATTGCCTACACTGGAGAGGGGGGACCCAGCCAGTCGCCTGCCTGGCCTAACGACCTGCCGCCGACAACAATAGGAGCGTACGAGACAGTAGCTATTACATGGCGGTGCGGTTTCTGGACCGTTCCGCCACAGGCCGCCGACAACAATAGGAGCGTACGAGACAATAGCTATTACATGGCGGTGCGGTTTCTGGACCGTTCCGCCACAGGCACTCCCGAAAATTCTACCTCCAGAACTTTCCCTCTGTCTAAGGACCTATATAAGTCGCTGCCAAGCACCGGGCAGGAGAGAGGGAAAAAGACGTATACGAAGCGTTGAGGAGTCGTGCCGACTAGCAGTTCAATCTGACAGTTCTTATTTGTGATTCGGCAGTTGTTCTGTTGCTCTGAGCTTGGACAAAAGTAATCTGAGTGTAACGTTAGCACTACGCTAACTGACAAAAAGGCAATAAAGTGTGAATAGCAGTAACTGGTGTTTTCTTCATTTCTTACACTGGTGCCAGAAGTGGGATTCGTCAAATTGCTTCTAGTTTCGTTACATCGTCGTTAGAAGTTGCAACGTTAGAACCAAGATGGAGGAAGATTCGGAAACCAGGATGATGGCAATGATGAAAGAATTATTCGCCGGAATGAAGACAGAAATGTCCAAGATGAAGACGGAGCTATCGGCGAAGATTGACGGGGGACTCGTCGTCGTGACGGAAGGCGCGAAAGTAGTAGGCGAGCTGGTTGATGTGAGGGAAGACGTGGAACAACTCGGCGAACTGATTGGCGTGACGGAAGACGTGGAACAACTCGGCGAACTGATTGGCGTGACGGAAGACGTGGAAGAACTCGGCGAAAAGGTGGAAGACCTCTGCCAGCATGTGGACGTCGTGGAGGACGACGGGGAACGTCTTGGCGCCCTGGTAGTAAGAGTTGACGAGAGCGTCAAAGTACTGGATGCCAGGGGCAGACGGAATAGCGCGGACCCGGGGAGGGAGCACCTAGTGGCCGAGGTGACAATTGCGCCCGTTTCAGATAACGAAAGTGTACGTCTCGGGGAAGACAAAGGGGCAGTTCAGGGACGTCGTCGAGGATCCCCTGGAGGAGTGTGTCGGGTACGTAACCAACCAGGATATGATGTGGAGGACGATCAGCAGGGAAGCGCACAAGCAAACGAGCAACACGCGAGAACCGACTTGGTGTGGGACATGGGGGGGACCGTCGGAGCCATCCATTCACCTGACGCATAGTGCCGTGAACGGAAGAATGGCGGACATCATCGTGGACGGCAGGATACAGGAGAGGCCGTGCCGAGCACGAGTGAACACGAGTGCAGCGGTGGACGTGACTCGCGCGGATGTGGCGGGGGTTGTTGCCGGACCCATCGGAAGCAAGGTGGCTGCGAAGGTGCGCCAGAGAGGTCGGCGGACATGGTACTCAGTGAACCGTTTCCAAGTGCGCAGGGTGGCCCGTCAACACACCAGGAAGAAGGCCAACTGGACAAGGGACCGTCAAGACCGGCGGTACTGTTGCAGTATTTCGAAGCAGGATGGCATACATCGTCCTACCCGGACCAAGGGACACTATCCAACAGCGATACCTAGGATCGTGCCTCCTGGAGAAGAGGTTCGATGGGTTAGTCCACCGGTGCGCAAGGGAGATGCCGCAGTGATAGTGCTGGACGGGACAACCAGCTCTGAGGAGGGAGCAGTGTCACCGCGCCCGCCGCATCTGATTGCCTACACTGGGGAGGGGGGACCCAGCCAGTTGCCTGCCTGACCTAACGACCTGCCACCGACAACAATAGGAGCGTACGAGACAATAGCTATTACATGGCGGTGCGGTTTCTGGACCGTTCCGTCACAGGCCGCCGGCAACAATAGGAGCGTACGAGACAATAGCTATTACATGGCGGTGCGGTTTCTGGACCATTCCGCCACAGGCACTCCCGAAAATTCTACCTCCAGAACTTTCCCTCTGTCTAAGGACCTATATAAGTCGCTGCCAAGCACCGGGCAGGAGAGAGGGAAAAAGACGTATACGAAGCGTTGAGGAGTCGTGCCGACTAGCAGTTCAATCTGACAGTTCTTATTTGTGATTCGGCAGTTGTTCTGTTGCTCTGAGCTTGGACAAAAGTAATCTGAGTGTAACGTTTGCACTACGCTAACTGACTAAAAGGCAATAAAGTGTGAATAGCAGTAACTGGTGTTTTCTTCATTCGTTACAGTATTAAAAATGCATAACGATGTTCCATTTGACGAAAGGTTGTTTTCCAAATCTCATACAAATAACAAGGCATATCTTCGAAGTGATTAACTTTACAAAAATATTTATTTGGATATAAATTGTGTGTTTTAGAAAGACTGGTATTTTTTGTAGAGTAAGATTTAGTCTATCTCTTACGATTTACCAGTTATGCAAAAGTCCTCAAGAGTAAACAGGGCTACATGGGATATAACCAGAAAATTAAAAATATACATTTCATTTGTCATAAAAATATCCAATATATGACATTTTAATCAAAATGGTTAGAGCCATTATCGAGAAAATGGAAATTTTCGAAAAAATTTCCACGTGAAAGATAGTATAGGGTGGAACAATTTTCTTCGAAATCTTTGTGTCGCATCCTTAAAATTTATTAAACTTAAATACCAACATTTATTTTTTGAGTTATGCTGTCCGCAGACTGTCAGACAGACTGACACACGCACAGACACAGACACAAAACACTCATACACTCACGCGGACCTTTTTCTAAAAATGCTTTCTTTTATTCAAGGGGCCTGAAAACATTTCCGAAAATCTCGACATCTAATTTTTGGATGGAATGCAATACTTCTTCTACTTACTACACGTAGTAGGGAAAGCAAGAAGGTTTGAGCATGTGTTTGTGTGCGTGAGCACCTCTTTTATAATATCTGTCTCTCTGTGTGTAACTAGTATAACTCAAAAACGAAACTCGGTGAAACACCAAGCTTGATAATCAAGTTCATCTTCCAAGGATAAAACACGAAGCTTCCGCTCGGGGTATCCCAGGTTACCCGGCCCCCTCTCATCCGTATATTGTTGAACGACCCAATGTCACACTGCTCCCTCCTCAACGATGGTCGACCCGACCAGCACCATTTTAGTTGGTCAGGCGTTCCCGATGTACCATCAGTATCTTCTCTCAGGGCATCCCCCGGGTGCAGTAGACCTCGCCATCGTATCACTTCTCCAGGTGGCACGGTCCTCGGCAATGTTGTTGGATATTGCCCCTTGATCCGGGTAGGACGACGTCTGCCACCCTGCCTAATACCTTTGCGACCACCTCGCCAGTTGTGACGGGTATTCATCTCCTTGCCCGTCATCCAGGTGTGTTGGCGTACCTTCCTGTGCGAAACGGGGAAACAACACCCGGGGTTCCATGACCATCGACCTCCCCAATGCTCCATCTCCGCTCCCTTTCTCCTGGCGTACCCTTTCGCGACCTCCTTCAGGGTCATCCAGTAGACCTTCAGACGTTCGCTGTGACTCCGGCACGTTATTTCGTCTGTCCCGACTCACAGGACTTCCCTGCCGATCTCGACCGTCGCCTCGTGGCTCCTGAGGGCATCAATTCCTAGTATCACCTCCTCAGCTACCCTCGCGACGAACACCCACAGACCCATAACGCTCTGCCACAAGGTCAGCTCCAGCCAGGCTTCCTTCACAGGCAAGGCGTCACCCGATGTTGGCACTATCCCATAGGATCAATTCAGTTCCCTCGTTGGCATATCCTCCGCCACATCCGGTCGTATCGCGGTCAATGCTGCACTAGTGTTCACTCGTAGCGGCACGGCTTCCCCTGTATACGAGTATTACCGCCCGCGATGATGTCCCCCATTCTTCCATTCACAGCACTGTGCGTCACTTGATTGGATGGTTCCGACGGTTCCTCTAGTCACACGCCAAGTCGGTTCTCACGTGCTCTTTTGCTTGTTCGTACACTCTATCACTAAGTAAAGCTACTATTATTCTATCATGCACTCAGCTAACTAACTAAACTGCTACCGTCCTTCTGTTGGCAGGCTGAGTGCAGCCCGAATTGTGCCATACGTATACCTGCCCCTTTTAGCACTCAACCACTTTCATGACAGGATGTGGGGTTTCGCAGTGTGACGGGTGAGAATGAGGTTGTGGAAAACTGATATTGACTGTGCCTGTCCTATTTATACTAGAGCGGATGTCACGTAACCTTCGAGAACTCCCCCCCCCCCATATACATGTGTAGCGATGACTCACCGGAATTAACTGAAAGCTTCTGAACACTACGGTGCTATCGCGCTGTTCGATCACGTACACACAGGCATTAGTTGCCGTGTAGTCTCGGACTTTTTCTTTGAGTCTTACCGCCATTATTACGGTCACGTGCACACACAGCCACTCGCCGTATCCAAGGTCACCCGGTTCCCTCTCGTCCGTATATTCTTGAACGGCCCAATCACACAATGTTTAATATAAACATTAAATTTAGAAATAAACCTTTGTAAGGCCCAGAAGTTCGATATTGAGAATTCAAAAGATATGTTTTGGGACCCAAAAGAAGCATTTCAAAAAAGTTCGCTAGTTTTATGCAATAATGTAGGACCCACTCTTATGTTGTAAACAACACATTTAATCTGAAGTTATTCGCCTCTCTGCCATCGGGGTACGAACTTAGCTGCTTGATTATAAGCAATAAATAAACAACAATTAATGCATACCTTTTATTAATGAGTTGTCTATTGCCAGGATTACTTGCTATGCCACTATTATTAGCTTATAACTTGCGAATAGAGTATTATCAAAATACGGTTTGTTAGAACTTGGGTCCTTTACTGAAAAGTAGTACTTTGTGCTTATATTTTGATGCAGCATTCTGAAGCGATTGAATGGAGCTAGTAATGATGTTGGCAGATTTACTTCAGAATTAGCAACCAACACCTCGCTCGAAAATAAAGAGAATATTCTCCTGCGAACTTTCTGCACTTAAGCAAGCTTTAACATACATCATCCAATCTAGTGAGAGTAAATTTCTTATAATTTCTGATTCATTAAGCTCTCTCCAAATCGCCACATTCTCTCGTCGTCGTTCGACCAGAGCGGACGTGATTTGCTTCTCACTGGTGGAAAGACGGTATCCAGAAAGCTGACTCGCCGAAGCAGGAGATCCCGTGCCGACTTCGTGGAGTGTTGTGGTGTGCGTCGGTGGATTGCACGCTTCAATCTACGGACTAATACATTAATATTAGTCACATTACAATTTGGTGTAGTTCCTAAAGGGGCTTGGCAAGCAAGCTTTGGAACTCACCACAGGCTAGCTTCCCGGAGTGGCATAGAAAGCTACTCAGGTATTTCCCTTTTCTTCCTACTCTTTTACTTTATTCTTTCTTTCCTTGACAGACTTTCAGACTGACTACTTACGTGACAGCGGGCTCACAAGATCCTAGCCAAGGGTTGACGGCTTTGTGCCTGAAACCTCGAGCCGAAATAGCTCGCAAAGGCGCCGCCTTAGAGGAGGTGCGGTCCTCTGTGAGCAGCCGGAGGGCAACCGCGCTTACTGCCGATGATGGACAATTACCTTCGACATCATCCTCATATAGATCTTTATCACCTGAAGCAGTGGAGCCAAATAGGAAGCGCTCCAAGACGGATACGCAAAAGCGTAAGTGCTCTACTCCACGCCACATACCCATTGCAGATCTAGAGAGCCTGGGTTCAAACAATCCCTTACCTGAATCTGACTCCGAGTCCGATATGGAGCTGGGGGAGTTTACGGTTGTGGAAAACCGTAAACGAGGAAAACAGACGCCATCACCAAATATGATGCAACATGCACAGGATGTTGAATCATCCAATATGATGCAACATCCTCAGAATGTTGCATCATCCCAAGCCAAGAAGGGGCCAAGAATTCCGCCAATCATTGCGGACGTATTCCCTAACCATGTTAGGGTAATGCGTACATTGGCCAAACACCTCAAGTATACTTTTGAGGCAAAAAGGAAGCCTAAGAGCGTCCATATCCTTACCCACAGTTTGGGTGATTTATAAACCGCTAAGTTGGTGTTACGAGAAATGAACATAACGTTCTACTCGTACTCACCACAACGTCCATACATTGAGCGTCGAGTCATCAGAGGCTTAGACTCAGAGTGCACCCCTGATGAAATCAAAACTGCACTTAAAGAAGAACATGGCATAACTGTCAATTCAGTGGCACAGTTGAAGAGAACCGTTAATACCGCGGGGGGTATTAACAAAGTTCCTATGCCACTATTCTTGGTAGTACTTGACAAAGTACTTAACCAAGAAGTACAGCCAATTGACACCGTAAGGAAACTAATTTTCACTGTAGTCAAAGTGGAAAGGTATTACGGCAGAGAGGGACCTGTGCAGTGTTATCGATGCATGGGGTACAACCACTCCAGCATGATGTGTGAGCGTAAGCTTACATGTCTGCGGTGTGCAGGGAACCACTTGCTCGAGAACTGCCCTAAACCTAGGGAAGAGTGCAAGTGCGCTAATTGTGATGGTACACACGTAAGTGTGTACAAAGGATGCTCCACAAGAAAAAAGATCATAGAGAGTGGCCGCAAGAACCGCCCCGATGATCAAGTGGTTCGCCCAGGTGTGTCCTTTTCCAATGCCTTAAATAAGGCAGAGTCCACTCTGCGTCGAGTGGAACAAGAGGCTGCTACACCAAAAAGCGATTCCCCTTCAAATTCTGTGCCACCACCTCCAGGTCCTATAGAAAAGGCAACAGTGCCTAAACCCCCTGCACCAAAACCACGCAGGAAGAGGAGGAATAGAAAACCTAGGCAGAGCAAATCTTCTGCCCCCAATGTAACTTCGGAGCCACAAGCTCCTGTAATAACTACAGACGCACCTGTAGAGGCAGAGCCTATTTCCAAGGTTAGGGATATACCCCCTACCCCTATTCCACCAATGCCTAACACGGCAACATCCTCCTCCACACTTGCGACTATTTCGCAAAGAGACCTGGAGGAATTTAGCTCTTTATCCTCATGGTTTGGGGATTTAATAAACAAGGCGTTACCTGCTCTGAGAAACTGTAAGATGCAGTTGAACAACCCCAACCTGACCCCCATGCAGAAGCATTCCATCTTGCTTCAGACACTGGAACAGCTCTACCCCAACTCCGCTCAATAATGGCTGGAAGACATGTCCGGAGACCACTTAGAGCTGCGATTTGGAACGCAAACGGACTACGGAGTCATTACCCAAATATTTCTAATTTTGTACAGTACTTCGGAATCGACATTCTGATGGTCTGTGAAACTCATTTGGATGCTGCCACCAACTTCTCCCTCCCTAATTACGTCACCCATCGGTCTGATAGGGTTGGCCGACAAGGGGGAGGTACAGCCATCTTTGTTAAGAACCATATTACACATAAGCCTTTCCCTCTTTCACCACTTCAGCATGTAGAAGCCTGTGCTATTAGGCTATCTTTAGGTGGTCTAGATACATTGCTGATAGTGGCATATGACCCCCCTGATCACCGCTTCTATGAAGCAGATTACACGGCTTTATTAAACCTCCACCCTGTGGTCTGCATTGCAGGTGACCTAAATGCAAAACATGCCAACTGGCATAGTCGTGCCACCAATGCGAAGGGGCGAGGACTATTCCGCCTTATAAGCGGTAACCCAAGTCTCATTAGCTCATGGACCGAGAGAGCCCACTTTTCATCCTGCCCGAGGGAGACCGGACGTGCTGGATATTATGGTCACCAAAAACTTTAGATTCCACATAGACCTGACGACAGTCAATGAACTGGATTCTGACCACGATCCTGTGTTAATCGACACCAATGTTAACATGTCAGCATTGGTAACTCCTGATTGGTCGTACGAGGTAGACTGGGATGCAGCCGTCCTTGAACTGAACCAATCAGTGGATCCCAGACCGCATATAAATTCTATCGAGTCGTTAGAATTAGCGGCGAATGCATTCTCCCGACAAATATCAAATGTGATACGAGGGCACACTTGCCGCATTCCTTGCAATACTCCTAACCCCACAACCATCCCAAATGAACTCCGACTGTTGCTAAGAGCTAAGTCAACAGTTCGGAAGCTTTGGCAGCGTTTCCGCCATCCCAGATTGCAGGCAATTTATCTGCGATTTAAGACCCTGGCTAGACGCCTCTTACGTGCACATCGCAAAGAGGCCTGGGAAAACACCATGAGGAACGTAAACCTCTCTGAAAAGAAGCCCTGGCGGATAATTAAATCCCTGAGAAGGGACAAAACTCTATATCAGCATCCTATACATGGCACTCGCGGGAGATTATCTTTCGAACCGCAAGAGAAAGCCACTGACTTCGCGGACTATTTAGAGTCCCAATTTGAGCCCCGAGAGGACATAGAAGACGAGGACTTTTCAGAACTAGTTGAGGCAACGGTGGATTACCTCTATGAGGATCCTCCACCACCTCACGAGGCGACTCGCATACCAATTGTCACACCAAGGCAAGTTTCCTCGCAAATTAGGTGTCTCAAACCCAACAAATCCCCTGGATATGATGGTGTTACGACACATATGTTACAACACCTGCCTCGCAAAGCCATTATCCACTTGACGAGAATTTACAATGCTTGCCTGTATCTCCGACACTTCCCTACTGCTTGGAAGGAAGCGAGGATGATTTGCATATTGAAACCAGGCAAGGATCCCAAGTTTCCATCAAGTTACCGTTCTATTAGTCTACTCCCAATAATTTCGAAAATTTTTGAAAAACTTCTACTGTCCCGTCTAACTCCTCTATTTGAGGAAAGGAGGCTCATTCCGGATCATCAGTTCGGATTCCGTCAAGGCCATTCCACTACCTTACAGCTCCTGCGTCTTGTTGAGAGGGCTGCCCTGGGTTTCCAGGAAAACTTCAAAACTGTCGCAGTACTTCTGGATGTGGATAAGGCCTTTGCAACAACATGGCACCAGGGCCTACTGTACAAACTTAGAGATGCAAATCTCCCCTCCCCCTACCTGACCCTCATAGCCAGTTTCCTTCGTGACCGCACTTTCAGGGTGCGAGTGGAGGGCAGGTTATCAACTATCAGACCAATAGCGGCCGGAGTACCGGAAGGTAGTGTTCTATCGCCACTGCTCTTTGCCGCATACATGTCTGACTTCCCCGTAGAACCCAGCACTGTTACGTGCCAATATGCCGATGACGTCCTCATACTGGCCCGTAACAAAAATCTACGTTACTGCCTTCCCCCATTGCAAAGACACCTAGATGCCATTGAGAGTTGGAGTGAAAAGTGGAGAATGGGAATCAGTCCACAGAAAAGCTCTGCTTTTGTGTTAGGCAAAATTCATTCCTGGAGACCAGAAAGGGACCTGACACTTGGTCAGAGGAGAATCCCTTGGGTCAACACAGCCAAGTACCTTGGTGTACAACTAGACCGAGGACTTACCTTCACAAAACATGTCACAGCTAAAGCTGCCCAAGGTCACGGAGCTCTGGGAAAGCTCTATCCCATCTTTAGGTCTACTATGCCTACACGACTTAAATTACGCATTTATCGTGCGATCATCCCTCCCCTGATCCTGTATGGATGCGAGGCATGGGGATTCGTGGCTCAAACCACCATCCGCAGACTGCAAGTCGTGCAGAACAGGGCCCTTAGGATGATCTACGATACTGACCGTAGATTTTCTTCCCATATTCTCCATACTCATTCTGGCATTCCATATATTGTGGATGTTGTGCGAGATAGAGCCCGCTCTATGTATGCGAAACTTACGCCACACCCTAACCAGCTGGTAAATACCCTGGGACAATATGATCACCATCTTCCCAGGAGGCGCAAAAGCTATCGTTTACCCAAGGATGTCTTGGGCTAATTAGCTTCGCTGCTTCCTCATTTCACCAAACATTCCAATGCATTCGGTTTCTCGCTAATTTGACACTGCTTGACTTGCTGGTTAGACAAGCTGACCTTTGCTAAGTGAGCAGAGGGGCATGGGTGCCCCAGGATGGGTAGACATTCTAACTGGCACTCATATCCCTAGTCTATAGCAAGAGAGAGTAACCAATCATCACCATTGGCTGACACTGACAAAAATAGCTTATACAATGACTACATCTTTCATACCTCACGGGTAAATCCATACTAAATGGATAGGTACCGTGGGCATACATCCCGCCCGGGTAAACCCGAGCGACCTGATTTGGCTCTTGGCTCTTGGCTCTCTCCAAAGTCTCAGAGATCGTTCAACTGACCTCCAACTGCTTCAAGATATCCACAGTCTTTATTCCATTGCTCTAAATAAAAAGAAAATAGTTACTTTCATTTGGGTCCCTTCACACTGCGGCATTAAGGGCAATGAAGAAGCGGACAAAGCTGCTAAAGAAGCAAGTCGGTTAACAGACACACATGAACACCAAGCAGTACCTTATCGTGATATTACAAAGTACTTCTCCAGACTAATAAAAACAAGATGGAAACAGGCCTGGAATCAATCGCCTCCAGAAAAACTACACATGGTAAGGAAACGAGACACCAATTCTTCCCCTGTCTATTCTCTTAGCAGGAAAGAGCAGGTGATTATCTCACGTCTCCGCATTGGTCATACAAGGTTAACCCACTCATACCTCCTCAGCAAAGGCCAGCCACCACAATGTGAAGTCTGCAACACCCGCCTCACAGTAAAACATCTCCTCACAGAATGTAAGCAATACGCTACACAACGACAGCTTCATCACATCACTGGAGACTTATCCACCACTCTGAACACGCCATCCAACTGCAGAAGGGTGTTATCATTTCTCAAAGGTACGGGCTTGCATGCGAAAATATAAAGGATATTTTTGTTGTACTGATTTGATTGTATTCTCATGTTTTTGGTTAAATAATTGTATCAAATGTATTGTATACCGCTGTATTTCATAGAATAGTTGCGATATGACTTAATTGTTAAAGCGACTCTAAATAAATTAAAAAAAAATAATAATAATAAAAAATAAAGTCTCTGTTAAAGAAAAACAGGATTGCATTATCCTGTAACAATGAAGCGTGCTAGCGCCAGCAAAAGCAATATAATTTTAATTTATGGACAATTCCGTGCAATTAATCAGTCAAAAGGCTAAGCTTTACTCGTGATACATAGGGTTTAATGTTCCCCAGCACAAACACACATGTTGGGCACGTTTTATGTTAACTTACATCTCCATAAAAGTGTCGTAAAATGAGCACGGAAAGCAGAGATCGTATAGGTTCGCTCTTATAACACAGAACCCATTAATGTCAACCAGATTCTCTTAAACCTGAAGTTTAAGCCTTAGTAGTTATCAGATATTTTTCCAACAGTGATTGTATCAGATATTCGTTCCATAGTAACGTGCGAGCCTTGCGTTCTGAAGGTCGTGGGTTCGATTCCCATGACCGACCTTTCTGACCCAGTTTTTTTTTTTTTTTTTTTGGGGGGGGGGTGGTTGTTCTCGGATCGCTAGGTGAATGTTGGGAAAGGATAAGTACATTCCCTGAATTTCCTGTTTCTGCATTTCATCTTACTTCTCATTTCACTTTACCTTTCATCTGCTTATTTTTTTCAGGTTCTAAGTATTGGCGAAAGTTTCGGCGTGCATGGCAGGTGCTTGCTCTCTGTAAATCATCATCCTCCGGATCGGGAGAGATCTCAGAGTCCTGGACCCTTCAAGAGACCTGAGCCCGCAGGGGAGAAGAGGAGTCGAAGCATGAGCAGCCACCGGGAGTTCAAATCTGTAGTTGTTAGGGACCCTGTTCTCTGCTGTTGTCTTTCCCCAGGGCCCACCACCCTACATATCCTCTCACCTCACCCTTCCCTCCCGGGCATAGGCACGAAACATCATCGAGGTGCTAACCCGTCCATCCGAACCTTGTCTATCACATCTATGCTCTGTTCTACTACCTTTAGGTTTCCTAAACAGAAAATGCCGATACATTCGATTTCTTTTACCATGCAAGCATTTCTAATATAGAGTGTGTTTAAAAATAAGTATCCAATATTGCAACAGGATTCGAGATCGGTCAAAACTAGAATGAATGTTCCCATAAACATACGTCTGAAAACAAATACGTGTTTAAATATGAGCCATTTTACAATAATACGCAAAATATCCATGTTTTTATGGGTTTGGGCATATACTAATGTTTTTAGATGTCCCTATAGCTAGAAATCCAATGGAACGCGGAGGTCATGCTATTGGTCCTCCTCGACCAATCCCCCATCCATTAAATGTTTGGTTTAAATATCAGCATCGCTTTAGTCCCAGTGTGTGGGTGACAGAGTCCTAGGACCATACATTTTATCCAACAGATTAACAGCTGCTGTGTTATCGACTCCTGCACACGCGCAGCAACACACACACACACACACACACACACACACACACACACACACACACACACACACACACACACACACACACACACACACACACACACACACACACACACAAAAGCTTAACATCTTATAAGGTGGTTTCATATAGTTATGAAACATGGATAAAAAAAGAACGGAACAAAGTAAATGCTATACAAATGAGATACCTCAGAAGTCTTAAAGGGTGTACAATAGACAAAATTCAAAATAAAGAAATCAGAAAGGAATAAAATGACAAAATAAAGCGATATAAAGATAGATGAAGAAAGCATTTGCAGAGGATAGAGAAAACCCCATATCCCAAAATGATATACATGAATACCAATGATATGGGGAAAGAAATATTGGAACACCTATGTGCCGTCGGCCGCACATCATAGTCGAGGTCGACTACCTCACACCACTGTGCGGTGAGTAAACAGGGTAACAATGGAGCGTGCCGGGATAAAGATCGATTTTTGTCGATTCGAGAGGCTTTCGACTGTCGGCTTGTTAATAGAACTTTCGAGAAAATGTGGACTTTCCAGAGAATTCGCCTGTAATTTGCCTGGCCTATGTAAGCGAGTCGAGACGGTAATAGAAGTTGTTGACGCGAGTTTGTAAGTGTTGAGTGAGACATTGTTGAGATAGCTTTAACTGTGCCAGTTTAGTAAGTGTGTCGTCAGATCCAGTTGTTTGCGAGACAGAGAGAGCAGTAGAAGGTAAGGACAGACGCGGAGGGGGACTTCGGCACTTCGACCTCAGAGATCCTTTGTGCCTATACCCCGAAGGGACGTCCCCGGCAGGAAGCGGTGAGGCGAGATGAGACAGAGGGCGATCAGACCAAGGAGAGCAGGCACAACAGAGGGCAGGGTCCATACATCTTTCCCAGTTGGAAACTCCCTGAAACGAGCCAGTACACCCGTCCCGCCGGTTCACGCAGAGCGCCGCCTGCAGGGGCCCCCACCGAGTCTCAAGGCCCTCGCTGTGGACACGATCCGGAGCCCGGCTACCGTGAGAGAGAACGGAGTCACTCAGAGCATTTCATCCCCCATGCTTCACCCGAACGCCTGCTGACACTTTCGACCCTGAAAGACCAAACGGATGAAAGGATGAGCGAAATGAGTAGTGAAGTAAAATGAACGTTGATGGAGCAATTGCTGGAATGATGGCGGGGGAAACCGGAGAGCTCGGAGAAAACCCTCCCCTGCGCCGGTGTGTCCACTACTCAACCCACATACGGACGCCTGAGATCAAACCCGGGTCGCTTTGACGAAAGTCAGGTGGCCTAAACGCTCGGCCGCGGCGCGACCTAAGAGTGGTAAAACCTGGAGCAGTGAAGTGTGTGTGAAGGCTACGATAGGACAGAACAGCTGAGTTGTAACGTCACGAAGAATTGTAGATGTGTTGACGGTGAATCAAAAGACTTTTTTCTTTCTTTTCTTTTTTTTGTGATTCAGTTTTACACGAGAAATAAAGTAAAGTCATTTATCACAATATGTTCTAATCCATTTAGAGGAAATGGTGATTATGATAATGATGATGATTTCTTCGTTAAAATTACCTGGCTGCCAAGTTCATAAAATCCAGAGATCTGTTGGACTCAGTTGAAATGTTAATTTAAATGAAAAGGGCATAATGTGGTGTATACAAGAATACTATATGTCTTGAACTTATTTAAACATTTTCCAGATATTCATATTTTTACTTTCTGTACATGCAGTAGGTAAACGAAGTATTGATTTCACTCAAAAAATTCAATGTAGAAATTTCGACGAAAATATGCAATGCGGTGTCTATCTGTGTCTGTGTGTCTCTGGCTGCGTGTCTGTGTATCTGTCTGTCTGTCTTTGAGTGTCCCTGTGTGTGTGTGTATGTGTGTGTCTGTCTTTGAGTGTCCCTGTGTGTGTGTGTTTGTGTGTGTGTCTGTCTTTGAGTGTCCCTGTGTGTGTGTGTGTTTGTGTGTGTGTGTGTCTGTCTGTCTTCGAGTGTCCCTGTGTGTGTGTGTGTGTCTGTCTTTGAGTGTCCCTCTGTGTGTGTGTGTGTGTGTGTGTGTGTGTGTCTTTGAGTGTCCCTGTGTGTGTGTGTGTGCGTGTGTGTGTCTTTGAGTGTCCCTGTGTGTGTGTGTCTGTCTGTCTTTGAGTGTCCCTGTGTGTGTGTTTGTGTGTGTGTGTGTGTGTCTGTCTGTCTTTGAGTGTCGCTGTGTGTGTGTGTTTGTGTGTGTGTCTGTCTTTGAGTGTCCCTGTGTGTGTGTGTGTGTCTTTGAGTGTCCCTGTGTGTGTGTTTGTGTGTGTGTTTGTGTGTGTGTTTGTGTGTGTGTCTGTCTTTGAGTGTCCCTGTGTGTGTGTTTGTGTGTGTGTTTGTCTGTCTGTCTGTCTGTCTGTCTTTGAGTGTCCCTGTGTGTGTGTGTGTATGTGTGTGTCTGTCTTTGAGTGTCCCTGTGTGTGTGTTTGTGTGTGTGTCTGTCTTTGAGTGTCCCTGTGTGTGTGTGTGTGTGTGTGTGTGTGTGTGTGTGTGTGTGTCTGTCTTTGAGTGTCCCTGTGTGTGTGTGTGTGTGTGTCTGTCTTTGAGTGTCCCTGTGTGTGTGTGTGTGTGTGTGTGTGTGTGTGTGTGTGTGTGTGTGTGTGTGTGTGTGTGTGTGTGTGTGTGTGTGTGTGTGTGTGAATAGCATAATTCAAATAAGCAACCATCTTCTTACCAGCACTGCGAATTTGTAAGACTTTCGTAGCCCTAGATTCTGCTCGAAAGACCAATTGAGCCGATTGAATTTTGTTTTCAAGATCATAACAACAAATCTGAGATTCACCACCAGTAATGATATTCCAAACCAAATTTCAATTGCCATCTTGAGTTTTCCAGGGCTATTCTGCACCAATCAATGCGTTGCTTTTGATCGGGAGTCAATCTGTGAAATCCACCGACACACTAATGCCCAATGTTGCCACAAATAAACGCATAAAATCTCCATCGATCTTGTTCAAGTATTGCTGGAACAATGCTAATATTTTCGTCAGTAACAGAAGTTCTTGGGCTTCCTTCACGAAATTCAACACAAGGGAACAAGCAATCTCTTTTGAATTTGCTGTATCAATTATAAATAGTTGCTTTGGATGGGACTCCTTCGCCAAATACATTTCTGCGCTGATCTTCATATTGTTCAGGCGTTAACGATGATTTGAAATCGTAAAAAAATTATAGCCCGTAAATGTTCTTTAGTCAAATTTACTTTTGACTGAATGCAATATCTAAATGATGATAACTAAGAAATGATCAGAGCAAACCAGGGTTGCCAACATTTAAAAGTAAAATTATCGTACCAGCCACTCAAAATTATAGATTTGGATTCAAAAGTAGCGTACATCATAAAGCAAATGCTACAAGAATAAAAATATCAGTATAATACTTATGAAAATATAAGAGTAATGATGTTTATTATATCCACTTACAACATTGATGACCTCAACAAATATTACAACTTTAGCACTTATGTTTCCTGCACTATTCATCTGAAAGTTCAGCTTCCTCAACCGTTGCAGCATTGTACAAATTTGTTGTTGAGATAAACCTTAACATCTTCTCGGTGACTTGCAGATTTTAAGATCTACCACGTTCTTTCATAAGTTGAGACGACAAAATGAGTTTATTTACCGTATCTAGTGCCAATGTGTTTCTAACTTTGGTTTTTATTAAACCCAGTTTAGAAAAAAAACTCTTTCACAAGAAGTGCTTCTGTAGGGCAAGGAAACCACTGATAATGCAAAGGCCGCTAGTTCTTTGAAATCAGTATTTCCACCAAGGTGACACGTGTTTAACAGCACTCCAGAAACTGTCAGGTTCAGGCATGTTCTTTATTTCACACGGAATAGCACGTATTCCGAGTTTTCTACATTGATCATCAATTTTTTGAACAGTGCCTTCTTCATTGAGATTATCAGATCTGGGCACACTGGCAATAAGAGGATAAAGGGTAGCAGGCTTAGTAGCTATGGTGGAGACAGACATGAGGACAAAAGTGGTGTTATTTGTAATTAGTTTCACTTCGCTGGAGTGACAAACCAGTGAAAATGATATTTCGCCGATATCGAACTATCATACATTCAAATTATCGTACACCCCCATAATAATTATCGTACGGGTTGAGAACCATCGTACAAACATTAAAATTATCGTATGCCCCCATAATTATCGTACGAGTTGGCAACCCTGGAGCAAACTGAACAACTAAACAGCAATTAATTCGCAAAACATTAGGTGTGAGATACAAACAAATTTCATTTGTTTTATCAATGTCACCTCCGTATCTCTCAAAAACAAAAGAAAGCACACAGAAAGTGATGTAATCTTATCTTTTGCTTCGCTCCACAGATAGAACTATGATCGTGACTTAAAAACAAGTGCCTGGCTGATTCAGAAGCTCTCATTCTAAATTGAGCGCACGACATGGTTAACATCCGGGTGCTGCTGGAGATGAACCGTTGAGAAGCAGATAATGTGAGGTCGTTTTGCGACGTTTTTCACTTCCTGACTGACTGTATGAGGAGACGAAATGCAAGTGCATTTACAGCACAGAGTCAGACCGCGCTCGCCTAATTATAGCTAGACACGCAAGAGCCGAGGCGTGGTGCCTACCTGCTGTAAAAACACAGCCGTAATTTGTCTAACCGTTCGTTCCATATTTCTCGCACAAGTTTGGTGCTCACGTCACTTCATGCTCTGGGTTATTCTTCAGGTTCCTACCACAACATCCATCAGTAGCTGTGTGCTAAACGTAGTGGGTGGCAAAGTTGGCATTCTTTATCCAAGGTTGCTTGTTCTTGGCCACCCCAGGAGCAGGACGATGCTATTTGAAGCAGTTATTATACGAGCCAATTAACGACTCAGATTCGGAATGTGGACTTAGCACATCGACCTACGGAATATCTCTTCTACAGGTCGCGCCTTAGTTCTTGACGAGTGAAAATTTCACGGGAGCACTGGCAAACGAGTCACATTTGTACTGTTGTTCTTGTGTTTCTGCCCTGAAGAAGTATAGCAGGGTTGCCAACATTTGAAAGTAAAATTATCGTACCAGACACTCAAAATTATAGATTTGGATTCAAAATTATCGTACATCTTAAACCAAATACTACAACAATTAAAATATCAGCATAACACTTACGAAAATGTAATATTAATTATGTTTATGATATTCACTTACAAGATTGATGACCTCAACCAGTATTGCAACTTTAGCACTTATGTTTCTCGCACTATTTATCTGAAAGTTCATCTTCCTCAACCGTTGCAGCATTATACAAATTTGTTGTTGAAATAAACCTTAAAATCTTACTCGGCAACTGGGAGATTTTCGGATCTACCGCATTATTTCAAAACTAAGGCGACAGAATAAATTCATTTACCGTATATAGTGCCAATCTGCTTCTAACTTTAGTTTTTATTAAGCCCAGTTTAGAAAAACCCTTTCACAAGAAGCTTTTCTGTGGGGAAATGAAATCGCTGATAATGCAAAGGCTGCTAGTTCTTTCAAATCAGTATTTCCACCAAGGTGACATGTGTTTAAAAGCACTTCAAAACCTGTCAGATTCAGGAATGTTCTTTATTTCACACCGAATATCACTTATTCCGAGTTTTCTCCATTGATAACCAATTTTCGGAACAGCGCCTTCTTCATTGAGATTACCAGATCTGAGCACACTGGCAAAAAGAGGATAAAGGGTAGAAGGATTAGTACGATATGAAATGATTGACTTAGAGGGGTGAAGACAGGCCATGAGGGCATTTATAATTAGTTTCACTTTGCTGGTTTGACAAACCAGTGAAAATTATATTTCGCCGATATCGAACTATCATACATTCAAATTATCGTATGCCCCCATAATTATCGTACGGGTTGGCAACCCTGAAGTATAATAACTTCAAAGCAAATCATCACACTTCCAGTGATTTCAGCCACGTGCATTACACTGTCAAGCTCTGTAAACGATTACACTTAATTTGCTTGTCTCTCTTCTATTCCGACATTTCTCCCTCCTCTTTTTCGTTTGAGTTGCTGTAATTTTCATTATTTCTCGTTAAAACAATGAAAGCGGCATACACCCAAACCACACAAAACTTTGTAGTAACCAGGGTTGCCAATGTTTGAAAGTAAAATTATCGTATCGGCGACTCAAAATTATAGATTTGGAGGCAAAATTATCGTACACCATAAACCAAATGCTACAACAATAAATGTATCACCATAACACTTACGAAAATGTAATAGTATTGATGTATATGGTATCCACTTGATGACCTCGATCAGTATTACAAATTTAGTACTTGTGTTTCTCGCACTATTCATCTGAAAGTTCATCATCTTCCTCAACTGTTGCAGCAGTATACAAATTTGTTGTTGAGATGAACTAACATCTCGTTTGCAGATTTTCAGACCTACCACATTATTTCATAAGCTGAGACGACCGAATAAGTTCATTTACCGTATCTAGCGCCAATGTTTCTAATTTTGGTTTTACTCCTTCACAAGGAGTGTTTCTGTGGGGCAGTAAAATCACTGATAATGCAACCTCCGCCATTTCTTCGAAATGAGTATTTCCACCAAGGTGGCGTGTTTAGCAGCACTCCAGAAACTGCCAGGTTCAGGCATGTTCTTTATTTCGCACGAAATATCACATATTCCGAGTTTTCTCCATTGATCGATCATCAATTTTCTGAACAGTGCCTTCTTCATTGAGATTACCAGATCTGAGCACACTGGCAACAAGAGGATAAAGGTAGAAGGATTAGTAGGATATGAAATGGTTGCCTTAGAGGGGTGGAGACAGGGCATGGGGCAAAAGTGGAGTCGCTATTTGTAATTAATTTCATTTCTATGGTGTGACAAACCAGTGAAAATGATATTTCGCCGGCATCGAAATTCTCCTACACCCCCATAATTATCGTACGGGTTGACAACCATGCGTACACACATTCAAATTATTGTATGCCCCCATAATTATCGTACGGGTTGACAACCCTGGTAGTAACTGTACTCTGTGTACTCCTCGAAATACAATATGGGGCAGCAGAGCTGTTTATTGTCGTAACAAACTATTTGCTCATCTGTTTATTAAGGGGAGTCGGCTCCTGCCGATTGTCTCGGTGGCTTAGTTGGTTCGACGCTGGACTACTGATCCCAAGGTCGCGGGTTCAAATTCGACCCAGACCAATGGTTTTTAAGTGTGCTTAAATTCCGGCACATCGGCGACGCTGATGTGATCCAAGCAATTGACAGCATCGTTAAACAACAAAATAATTATTTTCCTTAATCCGGCCCTTGCCCATCTTAGCAATGCTAAATTTCACAACTTTGTTGCATCGTTACCGAAAAACTGCTTCTAGGATTGATTTTTTCCATAGGACATAGATTATGTATTTGAAAGTACTTTAATATGGCTTTTTTTTTTTTTTTTTTTTTTTTTTTTTTTTTTTTTTTTTCCAATTTAACCTTTTTACTGAAATATATCTTTTAAAATAAGATTCCCTTTTTAAACTAAAATATTGCAATATTTTAGTAACAACTCCCTTAAAAATTATAAATTACAAAAAGGGCCCAATTAAAATACTCAGATTTATGGTAGCAATAACTGATGGTTTCATAGTATCTAGCTTTGATAGTTTCTGTGAAAAGGTGTATTGAATTGGCAAAAGTGAAACTCCTGGGAAACTTAGTCGTAGGAAAATGTTACATCTTTAGTGCATTCTGGGTCCATATGGTGGATTATCTGGATCCTCTTGCATTTCATTCAATACCAAGATTTTTCAATGTTTTGTATTTCTCTGTATTATCACTATTATAGGTAGCTATAGCACCATAAACCCTAAATGAAGAGTACTAATATCCACAAAGACACTTTTAGAGACACTCTCGTTAGAGTTTTGTGTCTTACCGTGAGAGCAAGATCCGACAAATTCTGTTTCCTTAATATTGTAACAAATGAGAAAACAGCAGTTACAGCCAATCACACTTTATTGCCTTCTAGTCAGCGTGGTGCTAACATTACACTTAGGTCACTTTTATACAAACTCAGAGCACAGAACTGTCGAATCGAATCACAATAAAGAACTTCAGATTACACTCGCACTGAACTACTCGGCACGATTCACAGGCGCTGTTCACTGAAGCTTCGTAAACGTTTTAACTCACTCCAACACTTCACCACAAGTACAACTGGAATAACTTCTGTTTCCGAGCACGAACAAGTCCCTTATAGGATAATTCTTTAGACAATAGAAAAGTTCTGAAAGTAGAATGGTCGAGAGTGGCTGTGAGAGAACAGTCCAGACAGCGGATTACTACACAATAGCTACTGTCCCCATATGTTCTATTGAGCGGTGACGGACGGGTCTTTAGGGCAGATAAACGCTTCCGGCCCGCTCCTGCTGCTGGCCAGAGATCAGGCCCTGACCGGCATTTCTTACCAGCCTCGTTCGGGCTTACGGCACTATCATTATACAGTACTGAAAGTAATTATCTTTCACTAGAAGTCAAATAGTATCGTTAAATAAAAAATAAAGATAAAGATAGCCTACGTAGTTTGCCGATAGGATGAGGTCGACGCTACTTACAGGGTGAGATAATCTCTAAGCTTGCTTCTAAATACTTCACAAGAAATCATCTGCACTAAACGTCTGTAGAAGGTTGATTAGTTGGCAAATTTGTCTAATACTTAGTTACAAGAAATAAAAATCTAAGTTCCCTATGTTGGTCTTCGTCTTCCTCCTCTTCCTCTTTGTCCCTCTTCTTCCCAACAACTGCTGTCCTACCAATGGATATCTATAGCTGTCTCCTGTTAGCCGCAAATAAAGCCTCAGATTGTTCATCTTCTCTACTTCCATCTATATCTGCTCTAAATCTTCTTCCATTATTTGTTCTTCTTCCCTTTGTAGCTGCAGTCTCATCAATCTTCTAGGTATATAATTCGTTGCTTGTAAATCCCTACTTGGTATCTGTTGGTCTTGATTATCCTTATCATGATAATATTCCTCCATCCTTTTCGCTGATAAAATACGCACCATCTTTTCCAATATCTTAAAGTCGCCTATGTTTCTATTTCCACATTCCTTTTCCCACCAATAGTATTCTTCCTTCACCTAATAAGCCATCATTTCCTTGACACTCAAACAGCGCATGTCTGGAGAATGACTAACCCTTCAATACTTCACAATTGTCAGCCAGGTCAAATTTAAGTAACTGCCCAAGCTTTCAGCGACTAACTCTGCCGCCATTCTCAGGGGAACTGAATCTAGACTACTAATGTCACAGAATTAGGCGCTAAAAGCTTGCGCAGTTACTGACTTGGCTGTTAGCCCGAGAAACCATCATCAATGGCTAACATTGCACATCATCATGATAAAACGGTCTCTTTTGTATAAATTCAACAGCAGTTTTTTTTACTTTCTCTACTAGTAAGTAGGGGAAGTATTGTATTCCACCCAAAAAATTCGATGTCGAGATTGCACAGGAAATACATGTTTTGAGGCCCCCTGAATCCAAAAAAAAGCACTTTTAGAAAAAGGTCCGTGTCTGTGTGTCAGTCTGTCAGTCTGTGGACGCATAACTCAAATACGAAAAGTCGGTTAAAAACCAAAGTTGGTATTTAAGTTTAATGTCTTTCAAGGATGTGACACGAAGATTTTGAAGAAAATAGCCCCACCCTAAACTACCCTTTGCATGGAAACTTTTTCAAAAATTTTGATTTTCTTGAAAATGGCTCTAACGATTTTGATTAAAATGTCATATGTTTGAGATATTTTTATGACAAATGAAATGTATATCTTGAATTTTCTGGCTATAGCCTCTGTAGTCGTATTTACTCTGGACGACTTTTGCATAACTGGTAAACCGTTAGAAATAGACCAAATTATACTACACAAAAATGTATATCTTGCTAAAATACATAATTTATGTACCGATAAATTTTCTTGTAGGGTGAACCATTTTGGAGATATTCCTTGTTATGTGTGTGAGTTTCGGAAAACTTAGTTGTAAGAATGGTTAGTACAAAAGTAGAGAAAGTCATGTGAATGTAACACATCAGATTTTTTCTTTATGGTATATGGATGTATTAGGCGATTGTGGTTTTACTTTATTGGGCCATGACTGGACTAGGAGAATTACGTCACTGCAGTCCGCACGATAGCCTGTTTTTTCTCGTTAGGTATGTTAGCAAACATATTAGGTCATGTCTGTGCTAATTTATTCATTATTTTTACGCATTTTAACATTAAAATTACATAAAAAGTATGTAACTAGTATATAATATTTTCATTGTGACACTTAAAAATATACTCGGGTCACAATCAGTCAGATTATATACCAGTTATATACATAAATATCATAGCAGTGCGCGAGGTATCCCCCTCTTTTATAGCCTATACATACAGGTGATGGAGAAATCTTTAACCTCTATAAATTAATTTTTTCTGCATATGCTAGTTTTATTCTCAATCCTAAATTGGTTTATGTACCTACCCCTGTCACAGGCACCTTAATGGAAGCGATTCAAATAGCCATGATCTTAAGGCAACACGAAATAGACTGGCCATCCAGTCAAAGCCGAACGCTACGAGTTCGAATCCCAGCAAGCGCAGTCAAATTTGTCTGTGGCAAAGGATGGGCAGGGCTCATGTGAGAAACGCGGCGAGATTCCACGCGTGGATGATGGTAGACTTGCATGTGACTGTAGCTCATAATTGTTTGTTTTTGTTAACAAAATTACAGTAATACTGAAATAAATTAATATATTTAACATAAACTGGTTACAAATGCTCTTATTTTATTGTTAAACATAATATAATAGGTATAATATATATATAGAAATCTTATTTGTTCTACTCATATGACTTTTTCTACTCTTGTACTAACCATTCCTACAATCTCTTATTCCTATTTCTTATTCGTGTTAGTTAAGATAAAAATTTGCAGAAATTATCTTATTGCTTACTTCCTTGTAGGTACAAGGGGAATTTGGGAATACAAAAGGGTCTCAGCGAGTCACATATTTTGAAGTTTTGAGATTCAGTTCTCTTTGCACGATTCACATATAAAAAATCTGATGTGTCGCACTCACATGACTTTCTCTACTCTTGTACTAACCATTCTTACAAACTCTTATTTCTATACCTTCTTTCTTGATAGTTGAAATAAACACTTGTAGAAAGTATCTTATTGCTTATTTCCTTGTAGGTGCAAGGGAATGTTAGAATACAGTAGGCTTTGTGCGATAGTCAAATGTTTGAGATTATCTTGTCTTTGCACACTTAACATATAAAAAAAATAAACAACGATGATCCATTTCACGAAAGTTCTAAGTTTTCCGAAACTCACACACATAACAAGGAATATCTCCGAAATGGCTCACCCTACAAGAAAATTTATTGAGACATAAATTGTGTATTTTAGCAAGATCTACATTTTTTGTATAGTATAATTTGGTCTATCTCTAACGGTTTATCAGTTATGCAAAAGTCGTCCAGAGTAAATACGACTACAGGGGCTATAGCCAGAAAATTCAAGATATACATTTCATTTTTTCATAAAAAATATCTCAAACATATGACATTTTAATCAAAATCATTAGAGCCATTTTCCAGAAAATCAAAATTTTCGAAAATTTTTCCATGTAAAGGGTAGTTTAGGGTGGGACTATTTTCTTCAAAATCTTCGTGTCGCATCCTTGAAATACATTAAACTTAAATACCAAATTTGGTTTTTAACCGACTTTTCGTTTTTGAGTTAGGCTGACAGACAGATACACACGGACATTTTTCTAAAAATGATTTTGTTTTGGATTCAGGGGGCCTCAAAACATATATTTCCGGTGAAATCTCGACATCAAATTTTTCGGTGGAATATAATACATCCTCTACTTTACTAAATGTAGTAGAGAAAGTAAAAAACAGTAATGCATTATATGATTAGAGGGTTAATAAACATAATTTTCAATATATGATTAAATATACCAGCAGGGGTGCTTCAGGCACAGTTTTATAAACCAGTACTTCAGAAGTGTTCATGAATTTTAGTTCTACACGAAGATGATGTACTTTTTTAATGCTTTCCTACATCTCAGACAGGTCCAGTCCGTGAGAGGAAAGAGATGGAGGAAACCTTCGACAAATACATCTTTCGTTGGGGTATTTTCTGTCTGCGTTGTGCCTAGCTAATGCCTTCTACTCAGGAGTTACGAAACTATTACAGAAACAGCTTAAGGCGCGACACTAACTTTTAAGTAGGCTGCGTGATACACCTGCTCTTTCAAAGCAATTCATCGTTTGGATTCGTGTGAAACCAAGAAACACTCCATCATTAAAATGCTGCCTTTTCAGTTGTGCTGGGAAACAGCAAGTAACAAATGACTTGAGCCTTGCTTTTTCATTAAAGGAAGCACGAAGAGAACCTTTTACCAAATATTTCATTCTAAATTAATACTTTAATACAACTTTAATTTCAAGGAAGCAACGTCATAACTAGAACTCAGCTCACACCACTGAACATAAGTCATACTGAAGAAGAGTCCAGCGTGTGACGTCACTGCGCCTATATTATACATCGAGAGCAAAATGGCAACAATTAAGATGCGAGAGGTTAAAATTATTATTATTATTTTCTTGTTTAACGACGCTGTCAATTGCCAGGATCACATCAGCGTCTTCGGTGTGCCGGAATTTTGTCCCGCAGGAGTTCTTTTACATGCCAGTAAATCTACTGACATGGAGCTGTCGTTTTTAAGCACAGTTAAAAACCATCGGCCTGGGCCGGGTTTGAACCCGCGACCTTGGGATCCGTAGGCCAGCGTCTAACCGAGTGACCCACCCAGACCGACTCGAGAGGTTAAGTTTAAAGCATTTATAAAATGCTTTTACTATTGTGTGCTGCATGTTATAGTCATTGGTGTCCGACATTTTAACTATTTGTTACTCGATTCGATTTACATACCAGAATCGATAGTGGCGCCTTCAACTTTTGTTATTTTGGTCTTGACATAATGATATAAGGAGTACATACCTATGTTATAACCTTCAAAAACAAGAAGACAAATGAATTACAATGTTACTTTCAACATTAAGACTAATTATTAAATAAACAGAGTAGCTTTATTCCGTATACGCTTTCAGCTGCCTGGGAATGTGCGCAGACGCCGAAATATTAATCGCTACATGCGCATCTTTTAATTGGCGGCTAGCAGTGTCTTATGAACGTAAGCAGTAGTGTCATTATGAACAGGAGGTTTTAAAGAGGCCAATTACAGTGACGTATAACCGTTACCTTATGGCATAGTCGAACATAAAATAGTTTAAGACATAAGGGGATGGAGCAATGTAGGAAAGAGTCTTAGATGTAATATTAATGCTATCTTTTAATTGCACAGTTGGTCACAGATTGCAAACAATTGCATTTCAACTCTTTCCTATGAAAAAATTTATCATAATTCTAGTTTATGCGAAGAACAGTCATGTTATAAAGTAAATAGAACTTAACATAGTGTAATTTTCTCTGCATATTTGCAGAGAGCCATACAAAACAAAATTACGTGCACATTTTCCGACACTGTTTTGCTTTTTTATCTAGTTTTATCAATGTTATGATATAATATCTGGGAAATCTGTGATATAAGATTGCATGTTAGATTGTGATCTGACAAGGTACTTAGGTATTTGGACTTAGTTAATTCCATACCAGAACCAGACAAAAACTAGCTACCCGGTTTACTTGTACTGGCAAAGTTATTGTCATCGAGAGTGGAGTTCCGCACTCACAGCGCCGTTTATCTAGACAACATAGTATTACATGGCTCTCACCTGACGTCACAAGAACTGAGAGGCTTGCTCTTCGTTCCAATACGACACGCCTCTTGAAGTGGCTAACGAAAAAGACAGGCTGCGGCGCGAACTAGATTACCTAGTAATCAACGAGTAATTTTTGTCTAGAATATGGATGCATTAGGCGATTGTGGTTTTACTTCATTGGCCCATGACCGGACTAGGAGAATTACGTCACTGTAGCCCGTCGTTTTCGCTAGCCACGTCTTGAAGCCCTCTGGCTTTGTCCGAGGTTCGCAGTAGCAGGCAAGTGGGTGTGATATTATTACTTATTATATCTTACCATAAATTAAAAACCTCTTACATTGACATGACTTTTCCTACCTATTCTTTAAAAAAGTTTTCTTAAAACAGAGTATTCCTCTATATACGTTAATTCAGATAAACATTTGTAGAAATAATTTTATTACACATTTCCTTTCAAGTACATTAGGAACAGGAGAAAACAGCAGGCTTAAGCGATACTCAAATCCTTTAAGAGCTGATCGCTATGTGATGGCTTGTAATTTCCATTTTCTTTGCATTACCAAGAGAAAAAGAAAAAATAATGACTTCCCATTTGATAAAATTATACCTATCTATAATAAATTGAAGTCAATAACAAGGAATATATTGAAAAGCAGTTAACACCAAAAAGGCGTATTTGACATACATTTTGCTTGTCTACTTTTGTTGTGTCCTAAGATTTTGTGAATCTCTTACAGTTTACGAGTTAGACCAAAGTCGTCTAGAATCAAGAGGACTTAAGTGGCTATTCCCAGAAAATTCAAGATAGGTACACGTTTCATTTGTCATAAAAATATATCTTAGACATTTTTTTCCAAATCCTTATAACAATTTTGAGGGTGACAAAATGTTAGGGGTATTTAACCGACTTTTCGTTTTGAGGTGTGTTCTTCACAGACATGTCTACATTTTAAAAATGCTATTTATTCATGTTTTTATTTATTCATATGTATTTATTTTTATTTATTTTCACTTATTTATTTATTTTTATTTACTTTTACTTATTTATTCATTTATTATTTATTTCTACTTATTTATTTACTATTTATTTTTACTTACTTATTCATTTATTATTTATTTCTATGTATTTTTCATTTACTCACTCATTTATTTACTTATTTATTTTTCACAGAGATCTTAGAACTTTTATTTCCAATGAAAATTTGGCATAGAACTTTTGGGTAGAATACTCTACGTACTTCGTAGGCCTACGTGGTGTGAAAAGTCTTTGAATTCATACTAAAGATAGTTTTATTATGATATACAACAGCGAAGTCCCTTTGCGAAAAAGAGGATGGTGGTTTTACCTCCTTCCACAATACGCGGACTTTAACCCCCAGACGTGCATTGTGTTGCCGTGGCGTGTTGGATACATGCACGTTACGTTTGATTTACAAAAACACTGAAATCTTATGCGATAAATATCTGCTTATTAGCGACTTCTTTGGTACTGCTTACGTTTAACAAGTCTATCAATATTTGGCGACAAAGTCGAAGCGCGTAGTCTTAGAAGATACACCAAGTGATCGTCGCGCAACATATTGCGATACATTCTTTTAATGCAGGTCAATTTGGAGAAACTCGCAAATATGTGTAGATCTATATTTACCCTAGTATACGCTGTTCTTACAAATGCTTATCAATTCTCTTTCTACTTCATGTTAATTGTCATAAGCATTTTTAGAAAGTATCTTTTTGCTAATTTTCTTATAGGTGCAAGGGGAATATGGGAAGTGCTTTAAGAAATAGTGAAAAGTTTCAAAAACTAATTGCTATGCGGTGCCTTTGAAATTCCGTTCTCTCTGTAAGGCCAAGAGATAAAAAAACGAATAATATATTCCTATTTAAAAAGAGTATAGGTAGGTATTGGCAAATTCAAACAAATAAGAGGAAATATATGGTCCACTCGAAAGAAAAATGAAGATTTGACATAAATTGTATATTTTAACCAGATCCACGTCGTTTTATTTACTAAACTTTTTTCTGTCTAACTGTTTACCATTTATGCAAAAATCATTCACAATGAAAAGGTCTTGTGAGGACATTTCTAGAAAATGCATAGTATGTGCTAGAAACCATGGGATCGCCTGTTTGTGTCCATCAGTGATACTGACTGTCGGTACCTCCGACTGAGGAGTGGAGTGGGGTATAGCCACTCGCCACGTAAGATTCTCAAAAGACCGAAGGTTGACATCCCTGGTATACAAAGCCATATATCAGACTACCATTACTACATAACTCATTCGCGCCGAAGGCTGCCTTTCTCGTTAGCCACGGTGGACAAAAGCCGCGTGTTGAGCGTCAAAAACACATGCTCGATTCCATCGGCTGGAAAATGCATGACATCTGTCTATTCGGATGAGAAGTGCATTTTATTCATTGACTGTCTTGAAAAAAGTGGAATAATTTTTGGAACATATTTCATACATACAGGCGTTGATTAATCATATACGATTTACCACCTAGTCATTCTTTTGTTCTGCACCGTTTATCAGTGTCATTTTACTTTCTCTACTGGTAAGTAGGGGAAGTATTGTATTCCACCCAAAAATTCGATGTCGAGATTTCACCGGAAATATATGTTTTGAGACCCCCTGAATCTTTTCATTTGGGCCCCAAATGAAAAGATAAAAACAGTAAAACGAACAAAACTTCTAAACAGCTAAAACTTAAAAAGGAAAGCTAAAACAAAAGTAAAATGAGTAGTTAAAACACTAAAGGAGTAACACACGGTTACATATCTTAGAATCTTGTTACTGATTTTGTTAGTATGGAAAATAAACCTAAATGGTGGATATAATAAACTTTTCTGCTGTGTACACGTTAAACAAAATATTAAACATAAGGGGAATAAGCAGATACCCAAGAGGGAAGACTATATTGCGTAAATTTCTAGCTGGTATCCAGTTGGAACAAGTGTTGACTTCCAGTAGCTAAGGCAATTGTGCGAAACACTGCTAAAATTAATTATATTTGTTTTATTTTACTATTTTACTAGGTTTAGATTGTATTTGTTTAATTAGAATTAGAATAAATACCACTTATTAATTTACATGCATTTATTCTAATCTTTGTAGATATATTAGCCACAGTGTGTTTACATATTGGTGCACTTGTCTGTGATGAAGCAGTTTTGTAAGCACCCTGTGAGCTCCCCCAGGGGCTTGGAGTCTGCCTCCCCAAAGTGACGTCTAACACGCATACGTCGCCTGCTCTTACTCTCTGTGGCTTTGAAACAAACTCTTTATGCCAGTCTCGCCTATTTGGAGTCAATATGTACATATATAGTGGCAAACTCATTATTCTGACCAATTTGATATTCATCTGTTAAGCAAAAATTAAAATAAATATCTTGCATTCGAGCATCCTCAAGCTCAAATCAACTAGTGGTTCCTGAACCTTCACAGCTGTCTGCTTTATAAGAATTGAAATTGTGACCCTCTAGTTTTACTATATCTTTTATTCATTTTCCCCGAGCAAGAGTGAGTGAGCAAACGAGCGAGCGAGAGAGGAACGTAAAAATTAAAAATATTATGTTGCGCTCACATGACTTTCTCTGTTCTTGTACTAATCGTTCTTAAAAATCTCATTCCTATATCTTCAGGTTAGTCCAAATAAACATTTACAGAAATTATATTATTGCTCATTTCCTTGTAGGTACAAGGGGAATGTGGTAATACAGAAACCTCTGGGCAATAGTCAAATCTTTTATATCTTTCAAATTCCGTTCTCTTTACACGGCTAATATAAAAAAAAAATGAATCACGATGTTCCATTTGCCGAAAGTTTGTCATCCAAAACTCACATATGTAACAAGGAATAATTCCGAAATGGTTCGCTCTACAAAAAAAATTATTTGGACATAAATTGTGTATTTTAGCAAGATCTACATTTTTGTGTAGTAAGATTTGGTGTATCTCTTACAGTTTACCAGTTATGCAAAAGTCATCCAGAGTAAACTGGGCTACATAGGCTATAGCCAGAAAATTCAAAATATACATTTCATTTGTCATAAAAATATCTTAAATGTATGGCATTTTAATCAAAATCCTTAAAGCCATTTTTGAAAAATTTTCCATGTAAAGGGTAGTTTAGGGTGGAGGAATTTTCTTCAAAAGTTTCGTATCGCATCCTCAAAAGGTGTTAAATACCAACTTCGGTTTTTAACCGATTTATGATTTTTGAGTTACGGTGCCCAGACCCACATTTTTCTAAAAATGCTTTTTTTTTTTTTTTAATTCGGGGCTTTAAAGCATATTTCCGGGAAGCCTCGACATCGAATTTTTGGATGGAATGCAATACTTCCTGTATTCCTATTACTGTACATAGTAGAGAAAGTAGAAAGTGAAAGTTAAAGTGTTATAAAAGTAAAAGTTAAAAAGCGTAAAAGGTTCAAAAATGAAAGTTGAAAGTGAATTGTGAATTGCTAAAAAGGTAAAACAGTCTAAAATTAAAACACGGCAGGTGTAATAGTTTAAAAGCTTCCGAAAGGTAAAGCACAAGTTAAATATACTTCGCGAATCCAACGCCGGCGACGAACCGCAGTGTCTAATCTAGAGCACCTGAGTCGTCGCCCAAAGTGGAACGCAATGTAACACCCAGACCAAGGGACTGGCATTCTTGAGCGTAACGCGGACAATTCAGGAAAACGTCGCACTTAGGACACGAGTGGCTGGATTGCCACGCAACAATGTCCGTGTATGATCTATTAATCTAATGAAGATAAGCTCCGACCGCCGAAGTCAGCCAGCGTTGTACGGTGTCCTTGAATGTACGTCACCGAGCAAGATGGCTCCGTAGTAACTGTCAAGGGAGGACCGCATTCTATTCCCGTCAACCGCACACTTTGACCTTGGATTTTTCCTCGTTTTCCCCGGTCGGAAAGGGAATGCTGGTGTGACTTATCTATCCGATTTGCCTTCCATCATTTCCCTTTCATTCTACTTCATTCTCATCTTTCACGTGTGCTTTGTTTCTTAAATTACGGGTGCAGAAGATATATATATATATATATATATCGTAGCCTGCGCAACTGCAGACTAGGGGGCTTCCCAATCTTGACTCGGCTTCATAAATTTATGACCGAGTCCTAGATGCATATTTTCGTAATTTACAATCATTAATTAAAGTTAAACAGAAACAAACTTACAATATTATTTAGGGATAACATTTACATTCACATCAATTACATTGTATAATACTAAGAAGGGGATATTTCACACATCAAAATCACTACAATAATTGACACACTCGGATAAGAGACAATACATTTAAAACTTAAAATATTAAAAAACAAGCTAAAAGGGAATAAAATAATATGTCATGCAGTTAATAACACGATAAAATAATAAAACAGAAGATAGAAGGGTTCAGGAGATAGGCAGGCAGGCAGGCAGACAGACAGACAGACAGACAGACAGACAGACAGACAGACAGACAGACAGACAGACAGACAGACAGACAGACAGACAGACAGACAGACAGACAGACAGACAGACAGACAGACAGACAGACAGACAGACAGACAGACAGACAGACAGACAGACAGACAGACAGACAGACAGACAGACAGACAGACAGACAGACAGACAGACAGACAGACAGACAGACAGACAGACAGACAGACAGACAGACAGACAGACAGACAGACAGACAGACAGACAGACAGACAGACAGACAGACAGACAGACAGACAGACAGACAGACAGACAGACAGACAGACAGACAGACAGACAGACAGACAGACAGACAGACAGACAGACAGACAGACAGATAGATAGATAGATAGATAGATAGATAGATAGATAGATAGATAGATAGATAGATAGATAGATAGATAGATAGATAGATAGATAGATGTAGGGTTAAGGGCGCTGAAATACTTGGCCATCAGCGCCCTTATAAAATGAAGCATAAAAAACCCTGAGATAAACTTCAATATAAAATAAAAATACTACTAAAAACTAAATATACATAAATATACCAAACAAAGAGGCAACAGAAAGAATTGAACACTCTAGCAGCACGTGACCCACAAAAAGTTGTCGTACAGCGGACAAAGAGGAGCAGGATCCCGTTTAAAAAGATAACCATGCCTCAAATTGCAGTGCCCAATGCCTAAGCACGCGAAAATCATCTCCTCGCGACGAGATACACGAGAGGAGGCTACCTAACTTATCGGAAGTTCTTTCACTTCCGATTATTATTGTATTAGCATCGCTCTCCGCACTTCAAGCCTAGTCTCTCGAAGTAATGCGAGAAATGATAACCCTAGGTTCTGTGGTTGTCGCCTTTTCTGCCAAACCCACCATTTTATTCTCAGGAAAACCTACATAACCAGGAATCCAAGCACACACCACGTCAACGCCAGAACATTTAAAACCGAATTAATAAATTAGGTTAATAATAATAATAATAATAATAATAATAATAATAATAATAATAATAATAATAATAATAATAATAATAGTGATAATACTGATAATGGCGATTACCACAACAATAATAATAAATTATCGATAAAGAATTGATAAACAAAACAAGCAAATAGAATCACTTTAAATATTAATATCAGAGGAATATGCTATATAACGTTAGAATGTATGAAGTTTGTCAGACAGGAGAATTAGCTCGAGGTTACCAGATGATTAAGTGGGTCATTAGCGAAGGGCTGGGTTCCGTAGGCCAGGTCTTAGAATTCGCCTACTAGTTAAGAAGTAAAACCAGTTTCCAGATGCATTGCAGTGCTTAGACCAGAGAATCTATCGGATTTCGGAATATTTTATAGACAAAGTCGGGGTGAAAATCAAGCCACCTTGAACAGTATAGAAATTGTGTTACAGCATGGCATTGCAACTATGGGTGGCGGTTGAAAGGAGTGAAAAACAAGAGGATGATTATTACTAGTAAAGTCAGTATTTAACTTGAGTGAGTCTCGCTTCATCTGGAGTGGTCGGAGCGTCTGGGCACGTTTGTCACTTGGAACAAATTGAAACCAACTGGCATGATTTACAATACTGTCGAAAAGTACATGTAATCACCTAAGTCTTCACATGGGATACCAGTTATATTTAACTAATGAGTTAATACATAGTTTATCGATCGGTAACGGCTCAGTTTTAATTAATTAAAAGATTCATTAAACGACTTTATAGCAAGAATCAGTGTCATCCTTTCTGAAAATCATGTCCACGCATACCCTTGGAAAGGAATCTCAGTGCTCGAGTTACAGCCAGAAAAAGGAACCAGCCGAGATAATGTGAAGGTACAATGTCACCGGCAACCATAATCAATCATCATTACATCATCTACATGCGGCTTTGATAACCTGCATACAACAGTCGCAACAACCCGGAGCTAATTCTTTTGTACAGGGCCAATCAAAAAGTAAGTTACACTCGCTCACTGCGAGAGCACGCTGTGTGTCGTAACCGTGGGCAATGTGTAACAAGCTACAGCAACTGCTGACATGATGTCCGATAGGAAGGGTGCTGTAGTACCCCGTGGTGTTGAGGTTGCAGAGCGGGCCTGGTTCAATGGCGCATCAACTGAATGTTGACTCCAAATTGCATATGGGTGCAATGGTCAGATTTCTATGGACTAAACGGCTCAATTACACGGATATTCATTGTAAAATCACTGCTGTATATTGTAAGCGTGGAATTTCTCGCTGCAACATCCCATACGGCTCGCCAAGCAGAAATGCTGCAGCGATTCAAGTGGGAGGTGTGGCAAAATCGCCCATACTGTCCAGACTTATCACAATACTATTGTTACGTGTTCAGTAAGATGAAAAAGGTCCTGGTGGAAGATGATTGCGAAACGATGAGGAGGTGAAAGCAGCTGCATCCAGAACTGAATGTGATTTCTGGCATCCGGAATCGAAAAGTTAGTTGCCCGATCCGATAAAAGTTTACATTCTCTTGGGCACTATGCGGAAAAGTGAACTTACATTGTATGCTGGCATAGCCGTGTTGCCTATGTGTATGTGGTTTAATAAATGGCTATAATTTGAAAGTGTAACTTACTTTTTGATTCGCCCTCGTATCAGCTTCCGGGTTTCATGGCGTATGGCTGCTTGTTCAGCCGGTCGTTCATGCCCTCTCAAGGCAGTATTACCAGTGGGACGAGTAATCGAGTCTGGAACTGTTAGGGACCTCCGCGCGTCTCTGCGCCTTGGTTACCCGTGACCTGTAACCTCATGTGGTTTCTTCATTTCAGTCCTCCTTCTTGAGAGTGGCAACCACAATAGATATTTATTTTTTTACCTTCCATACTACATAATATAGTAAGTTGGAAAAGTATCGTACTCCACCAAAAACCCAATGTCGAGATTACACCGGAAGTACAACTTTGAGGGTCCTTGAATCCTAAATAAGCCTTTAAAAAGAATTTGTGTGTGTGTGTGTGTGTGTGTGTGCGCGCGCGCGCGCGCGCGCTGGTGGTGATTGTCTGTTTGGTCAAAAAATAGATTTTTGGACTTTTATTGCAAAAAATACACCATGCCTTAAAGAATACATCTGGGAAGTTTTAATCCCCTAAGGAGGGGAACACACATTTTGGATGCCAATCTTAAAGTGGTGCGCCTCTGCTTTTTAAGTGGGTGTGCCCACACCTTTCATTTCATGGAGGCTTGGAATAAATTGTTTTAAACAAGGCGTTAAGTATTCTGCTACCTATGCATTCACAGTACCCTAGTTGAACAAGTTCTCCAATAAATTCCCACGAGAGCTCTGTTTTCGCTTGTCATTTGCTGATTTCTGAAGTTGTTTACCATGCTTCTGTATAACTTGGCAGATTTCTGTTTACAAACTGATCGTGTGCATCTCATTTTGCTTTTGAAATAATTTAGCGTGTTTACGATGTTATTTGAGTGTAATTATTGATATATAAATCGTGTGCGTTATTATTTATTTTAATAAAGCCTAACTTGTGGCAACAGATGCTATTTCTATGAACCGACCACTGTTTGTAAACACGTATATACTCTAAGAGGTAGAACTGGAACTTAAAAATTCAATGCCACAACTGGGATTTGAACCACAGACCTTCCGCTTGGCGGGCGGACGCTCTAACCACTGAGCTATTGTGACAAACCGCCAGAATGGCATTAAATTCTCAAGCCAGTTCGTATTTCTCCTGGTAAACCACAAAGGCAGTCTCACATCAGAGACAAATTACCCCAATGGTGACTTACTATTGTAAGTACTTTATATCCCAGGATTAAATAACCTTCACATGGTAATTATTATTTATTTATGCCAACAAACTTACTGTTGGTGTTTTTAAACACACAAGCCGTGCGTTTTGACCACAGTGCGCCCTCTTGACGCTTTCGCCGTGTAAATAGTCCCTTGAAGAAATACTGTTACTGAGGTCTGAAATGTCATTTAATGTTTGCTAAAGCATGAACTAAGTGTACTAAGCATAGTTAAAGTGTAAGAATACGCAGTTAAGTTAATCTGTAACCAGCCTAATTCATTCTGCGCGCGCATTATTCGGTATGAAAGTAACATGGCGGAACAAGTGAGTGTTGTAAAACATAAGTGCGGCAAACCGTTGCGAAGTGGTGAAAAGACAACAATATTGAACGTGTTTAACAAGTTCTGCGAGAAATATCCCGAACTTGCTATCGAAGACGTGATAAAATTAACATTCGAGTTTACCGGTGTGTCAGTTGCAAGTATTGACAGCACACGCAAAGAAAAATCATCAGTTGGTGAAGATCCCAGCCAAAAGCTTCCACGTGCCAGATAAATGGTGAATGTAGTTTGCAACGAATTTGTGAGTGTGAGATCTGCAATCCGTCGAAAAGTTCACCAGTTCTTTGTTAACAATGAACCCCCACCAAAGTGCTGTTGGCAGTTAACTCTGATCCCGATCTTCCAGATTTAAAACTAACCTCCCTCCACAAGCTGCTTCTGGAGATTGGTTTCGAGATTGTGAGCAGGAAATGAAAAAGTGTTATTGTGGACAGATGACGTAAGTAGCTGTTAATTTCCATGTGCTACATGTTATTTGGATCAAGTAAATATATCCTTTTAGTAGTGTAAAATGCATATAATACCTACGCATAGCGGTAGGTAACTGTGTTGCGTCATTGTGAATGCACGTGGCCGCGGAGTGATACAAACCGGTGCTTTGTTTATATCTCCTGTAATCTCTAGATGAACAGAGTATATATAAGGTATATTTAGAAAATCACATATCGAATTACTGTGTTTTGGAATGACGAAAAGGGCAGTACGTCAACCTGTGCACATCGATGAACAAAATCAGATGGCGAAAAATGCCTGTTCAGTTGTTAATGAGGAAGTGTGTGCTAAGCTTTAAACACATTTTTTTTTGGGGGGGGGAAGAATTTTTTGTTATTTTCTCATATTCAAAATCTATCTTCTCCCACAAAAATCTCGCTAGAGATCAAAACCGTTCTTCCAATACAGTTCAGAACATGGGTACTAAAATATCCAATTGGAATTTCAATATGGGTGTATAATTGTTTTAAAAAATATATAACTTGCTGCTTATATGACATTTTTACACTGTGCAGTACTACACTTTTTAAAGAAAAACTGTTCGTTATATGAAAATTCCCATCCTTTAATTTGTTACAAGGTAATAAATACAATTTTTTAAAATTAACTTTGTAGTTCAACATTTGTTGTAGGAGATAGATTGTGATTACACCCAATAAAATTGATATAAATTAAACTAAATTAATTAATATATCAAGAATGTTATTAGACACTGGAATGAAATTTGGTGTACATTTCTTTAGATATTGGAAATTACTGCACAAAAAATTAAGCTTCTAACTCAATACTTTAAAAAAATCACCTTTTTCACTTCGGTGTACTCTTAAGTGCCAAAATTGGTACTTAAGTTCAGGGTCTTACAGAACACGAAAGCAAAAGTCAAGGAAATCCCTCAGACCCAAATTACCCTTAACATGCAAAAGCCTCCAACATTTTAATTTTCTCTAAATTTACTCTAACGATTTTTGTTCACACACCATTTTTTAATATTTTTTCATGACAAACGAGAACATTTAAACGCCCTGGGAGTAACCTCTGATGTTCAGTTCATTCTGATTAGCGTTTGTTTATTACTGGTAAACCGAAAGAGAGGCACAAAATCTCAATGAACATTATTGTAGATCTCTCAAAGCAGAATTTAGTTGTTTTTTCCTTCGTTCTTACTTTTTTCTTACACAGAAAGATTTGTAAAATAATATTGCGGTTACCAAGGAGCTCACCAGATGGAGAAGCTCAGACAGGGAGAGTAGGAGCAAAAGCAAAAGTTAAAATGGTAGAAAGAGCAGTTAAATACTGGTTTAGAATAGGTTCATTGTAGGAAAATGATATATTAAAACAATGCATGATTGTACAGGAGAGAGGTGAGAAAAAATAAACTTGGATGCCAAAAAAAATGGATAATATTGGATGAAATATGTATGGGGGAAACATGGGCAGATGTTTCTGGGGGAGATATTAGGACAAGGTTAGAGGATATCGAAAAGCAAGAAATTCTGAGTAACTTTAACGACAAAGGCATTTTTAAAAATCTGATGTGCTGCATTCACATGACTTTCTCTACTCTTCTACTAATCGATCTTACAAACTCTTATACCTTTATCTTCCTCGTGTTAGTTGAGATAAACATTTGTACAAATTATCTTATTGGTTATTTCCTTGTAGGTGCAAGAGGAACGTTAGAATACAGTAGGCTTTGTGCGATAGTCAAATGTTTGAGATTCTGTTGTCTTTGCGCACTTAACATATAAAAAATAAACAACGATGATCCATTTCACGAAAGTTCTAAGTTTTCCGAAACTCACACACATAACAAGGAATATCTCCGAAATGGTTCACCCTACAAGAAAATTTATTGAGACATAAATTGTGTATTTTAGCAAGATCTACATTTTTGTATAGTATGATTTGGTCTAACTCTAACGGTTTACCAGTTATGCAAACGTCGTCCAGAGTAAATGCGACTACAGGGGCTATAGCCAGAAAATTCAAGATATACATTTCATTTGTCATAAAAATATCTCAAATATATGACATTTTAATCAAAATCGTTAGAGCCATTTTCAAGAAAATCAAAATTTTCGCAAAAATTTTCCTGTAAGGATTAATTTAGGGTGGGGCAATATTCTTCAAAATCTTCGTGTCGCATTTTTGAAAGACATTAAACTTAAATACCAACTTTGGTTTCTAAGCGACTTTTCGTTTTTGAGTTATGCTGTACACAGACTGACACACACACACACACACACACACACACACACACACACACACACACACACACACACACACCTTTTTCTGAAAATGTTTTTTTTTTTTTTTTTTTTGATTCAGGGGTCTCAAAACATATTTCCGGTGAAATCTCGACATCGAATTTTGGGTGGAATACAATACTTCCTCCACTTACCAGTAGAGAAAGTAAACATGACACATACATCGAAGTATGCCAGAGTTGGGTATGCATGGGCTAGGATAGTGAACTTAAGTGGCATGATAGGGATAAAAAGGGGGGAGAAATGTACAAAATGCGATAGATTGTATAATTGGCACTATATTTTGGTTTGATTTGGTAGGGATAAAGGAAGAGAGAATCTTAGTATCCAAAAAATGGAATTATCTCCCTTAAGACTTAAAAGTTAGGAACATTTTTAATTCAAAATCAGACAAATACATTAAGCATGCAGGAAAGCATTTACGAAAAATGAGATTGAAATGGTTAAAAGAACTATGAGAAAACAGGGAAAATGGAAAAGGATAATGAAGGGTAAAAATAATTAGTGGTCGTAATGAACTCGACCATTATATATATAAATGTTAGATATATAAGGAAACAACTCCAAGCGGTAGGAATATATTAGATAAGATATATTTGTTCATTTGTTCTGTTTCATTCATTTTATTTTTGTTTTTAATAATCTGAATTGTATTGTTTATGAGCATAAATTATTCATTCATACCTCTTTCTTTTTCTATTCCATTATTCTCTCTTCTTTTATATATGTTTTAATGGCGAACTGTTTGAAATATGGAAGCCGTAATTCGTTTTTTCGCCCTCCTGATCATGCAAAGAGAATGAATTTCAATGCTATCACAATGCGACCAGTTCTTAAAATACTGGACTATCACTTAAAGCCTACTACTGTATTCCCATATTCCCACCGTACTTCAATTAAATATATGCTAATGATATAAAAGAGAAAAATCTGATGTGTTGCACTCACATGACTTTCTCTACTCTTGCACTAACCATTCTTATAAACTCTTATTCCTGTATCTTCTTCGTGTTAGTTGAGATAAACATTTGTACAATTTTTTTTTTTTTATTTTTTTTATTTCTTTGTTGGTGCAAGGAGAATATTATAATACAGTAGGCTTTGAGTGATAGTCAAATCTTTTAAAGCTTTGAGATTCCGTTCTCTTTGCACGATTAACATATAAAAAAATGAACAACGTTGTGGCATTTCGCTAAAGTTTTAAGTTTTCCGAAACTCACACACATAACAAGGAATATCTCCGCAATGGTTCACCCTACAAGAAAATTTATTGAGACATAAATTGTGTATTTTAGCAAGATCTACATTTTTTGTATAGTATAATTTGGTCTATCTCTAACGGTTTACCAGTTATGCAAACGTCGTCCAGAGTAAATGCGACTACAGGGGCTATAGCCAGAAAATTCAAGATATACATTTCATTTGTCATAAAAATATCTCAAACATATGACATTTTAATCAAAATCGTTAGAGCCTTTTCAAGAAAATAAAAATTTTTGAAAAATTTTCCATGTAAAGGGTAGTTTAGGGTGGGGCTATTTTCTTCAAAATCTTCGTGTCGCATCCTTGAAAGACATTAAACTTAAATACCAACTTTGGTTTTAACCGATTTTTCGTTTTTGAGTTGTCCACAGGCACACACACACGGACCCTTTTCTAAAAATGCCTTTTTTTGGATTCAGGGGGCCTCAAAACATATATTTTCGTTGAAATCTCGACATCGAATTTTTGGGTGGAATGCAATACTTCCTCTACTTACCAGTAGAGAAAGTAAAAAGTGGAGTGCATGTGTGCGCGTGCGTGTGTGTGCGTGTGTTAATCTCTTAAATCATCGGCTGATTTTAGTAATTCTTTCACCATTGAAAAGCCCAATTCATCCTGACCGATATGGGGTTATACTTTGCTCTCTTACTTCATTTCATAAATTACCAGAGATTAAACAGAATTTACAAAGTCCCTGTAACTGGATATGTACACAGAGTTATAAAACAACTTCTTCCGAAGAAAGCCTTGACTTTTAGTTGAGATTGCCATGGAGTACAAAAAAGAGAACTGTTGTTACGCCACAGAGTATAAATAGTTACTGCACTCCGCAGAGTATAAAAACAAATGCCGATTACGTTTGAATCGCTGATTTGAGAAACGTCGTTAGGCAAATACAATTTTAGAGTAGCTCAGTCGATAGAGCATTTGCAAGCAGTCCAAGGGAACCGGTTTCGATTCCCGGGTGTGGAATGGGAATTTTTCTCTCCAAGCTATCCTCTATTCGGTATCCTCATTGGAGTGTAATTGTGCGTGTGTGTGTGTGAGTTCCTTCTTCTTTCTTATTTACCTGACTATCCTCCCCTTATGTAGGAGTTACACCCCCTAGGACTTACAAGTCAATGTCTACGGTCAGACGCACAGGAACCTATGGACCGGACAGAGTGAAGACTTGGAAGCGGGTGATCTGCCAAGCACCAGATATGAGAGTGAGGAAGAGGACAATATGAAATGTAGGTGAAATCGATGATTGTAAAAGTGATGGAGAAATTGGTGGAATGAGTGGTAGAGGAAACCAGAGAACCCGGAGAAAACACCGCCCAGATATCGCTTCGTCCACCACGAATACCACTTGCGGGTCCCTGGGATCGAACCCGGGCCGCCTAGGTGGTAGGCGAACGGTCTAACCACTCCGCCACAGCGCCGCACAATGTGCGATATTCTAATCTAGACAGCCAAAATTCAAAAAATCACTTTTTATGGTAGGAATATGGTGGTTTGGTATTTTATTGTAGATACCCTAAAGCATCTTGTGGCACCTTTTATAATCAATTTGAGCAAGGCATCTGGTTTATATTCTGCCGTGAATAGCAGTATCTTCATAGTGGCTACAAAACAGCGATAGAAAACGTAATTTTGTCGCAGAGAGTGGTTAACCGTGGTGATATGTTTTGTGTGTTCTAGCTATTGAAGTTGAATTTAAAGGCGTGCAATTTAAATTTATGCTATTCTCACCCAACTATTATGACAAAACTTACGTGTGTGCTTCGTGTTTTGCTTTTAAATTTCCAGTTTTCTTTATCCCATAAACACCCAACTTATTTTTTTTTCTTCAAAAATTAAGAAAAATATTATTGGCTTAGCGTATAGTATGTCAACAATACTTTGCCTGATTATTCATCTAGTGTCCCAAAATCACCCGGTCTATAAATAGACCGCTGGGCGTTAACGGTATCAGAACATAGTGGCACTGATGAACGAATGCATTTCCGTCAAGTTCGTATATTTTCTGATTAATCTTTATTTCTCAAATCAATCACAGAACATTTAAAGCCAAACCAGGTATTTACTGAAACATTTGGAGTGGTAAAAGCTTTTTACTTTCTCTACTACGTAAAGTAGAGGAAGTACTATATTCCGCCAAAAAATTCGATGTCGAGATTTCACCGGATATGGGTGTGTGTGTGTGTGTGTGTGTGTGTGTGTGTGTGTGTGTGTGTGTGTGTGTGTGTATGTGTGTGTGTGTGTGTGTCTGAGCAACATAACTGAAAAACGAAAAGTAGGTTAAAAACCAAAGTTAGTATTTAAGTTTAATGTCTTTCAAGGATGCGACACGAAGATTTTGAAGAAAATAGCCCCACCCTAAACTACCCTTTATATGGAAAATTTTTTCACAAATTTTGATTTTCTTGAAAGTGGCTCTAACGATTTTGATCAAAATGCCATATGTTGAGACATTTTAATGACAAATTAAATGTATATCTTGGATTTTCTGGCTATAGCCCATGATGCCCTATATACTCTAGATGACTGGCATAACTGGTAAACCGTAAGGGATAGACCAAATCTTACTGTACAAGAAACGTAAGTCTTGACAAAACTCACAATTTACCTCTAAATTACTTTTTTTTTATAGTGAGCCTTTTCGGAGATATTGCTTGTTATTTGTGTGAGTTTTGAAGAACTTATACTTCTGTCAAATGGAACATTGTTATTCAGTTTTTATATATGTTATGCAAAAAGAATTTCAAAGCTATAAACATATGACTCGCTCAAAACCTACTGTATTCGCATATTTCCCTTGCACCTACAAAGAAATAAGCAATAAGATAATTTGTACAAATGTTTATCTCAACTAACACGAAGAAGATATAGGAATAAGAGTTTGTAAGCATGGTTGGTACAAGAGTAGAGAAAGTCATGTGAGTGCAACACATCAGACTTTTTTACTCTCTACGTGTTTTTATTTGGATGTCACCTATTCATTCCCTTTATGTCTAGCTTTTCTCGGATATTGGCTGCATATACGTCTCCATTTTGTACACTTTTTCTCTATTGTTGATTTTGATGAGTTCCTTTTTTCAGATCTCTTGAAATAATACGATACATGTGAAACACAATAATGCAGGCATATCATGATTGGCACTTACCTAACCTAATAACCGAGCGAGCTGGTTTCGTGCAAAGCACGCATTCGGGAGGTCGTGGGCTTGATTCCCGTGGTGGACCTTCCTTACACATGGACTTTTTTCGGGTTTCTCCAAGTCGTTAGGTGAATGCTGGGAAGGATAATTACATCCGCCGAATTCCCTGCTCCTGCATTTCACTTCACCCTTCATCTGCTAGAATGTTTCAGGTTCCAAATATGGGTGGGAGTTTGGGCGTGCATGACAGGTGCCTGTCTCTGTAAATGCTCTTCCTCAGGATAGGGAACCTAGAGCCAAAGGGAAGAGAAGCCTGGGTACGAACAGCCACTGGGGCGGGGGGTTCAAGGCATCCTGCCCTCTGCGTCGTCCCTCCGGCCGCACTTCGTATCTTCTCATCTCACTCTTCTCTCCCGTGGGGGGTCCCGTCAGGTCGAGGTTCTAGTTTCCCCCTCTAAACTTCATCTATATCACTTTCTTTACCACCTCATGGTCCCTGGCAGGAATACAGCCAGCCAGTACTTCAGTAAACAACTCCAGATAATCAGCGTTATCTGAAGCACAACTTGCGCTTCTAATGGCATTTATGATAATCTTGGGAACCTTGGAGTGTGACTCTCATGCTAGATTAAACAAAGAACTCGCTCAAAATGACACAATTTAAGTAGATATTATTTTCAGTTTGTGCAGAATATTTAGCTTATAAAACGTAAACGATGTTTTCAACTACTTCTTTCTCCCAATGATCATTTTCTGCCTTTTCTATACTTCTCAAAAACTCTGCCAGTCTGTTTCGGTCTTGAGTGATACATCCTCGAGCGTTATATCGTGCAATTCCTGTAAGAGTTTAGTGTAATATTTTCAAATGTGCTTGTTTAACACTGTCTAAGCCTATTTCCACTGAAGTTCACAAATTTAATTTTAGTTGTATCCAATAAAAATCTGATGTGTTGCAGTCACATGACTTTCTCTGCTCTTGTACTAACAATTCTTACAAACTCTTATTCCTATATCTTCTTTCTGTTAGTTGAGATAAACATATGTACAAATTATCTTATTGCTTATTTCCCTGTAGGTGAAAGGGGAATATAAGAATACAGTAGGCTTTGTGAGATAGTCAAATGTTTTAAAGCTTTGAGATTCCGTTTTCTTTGCATACTTATCATATAAAAAATGAACAATGATGTTCCATTTCAGGAAAGTTTTAAGTTTTCCGAAACTGACACAAATAACAAGAAATATCTCCGAAATGGTTCACTATAAAAAAAAGATTTATTTGGACAAATTACATATTTTGTGTATTAAGATTTTGTCTCTCTTACAGTTTACGAGTTATTCAAAAGTCATCCAGAGTAAACAGGACTACATAGGCTATAGCCAGAAAATTCAAAATATGCATTTCATTTGACATACAAATATCTTAAACATAACATTTTTATTAAAATCTTAGAGCCATTTTCGAGAAAATCAAAATTTTTGAAAAATTTTCCATGTAAAGGGTAGTTTAGGGTGGGGCTATTTTCTTCAAAATCTTCGTGTCGCATCGTTGAAAAACATTAAACTTAAATACCAACTTTGGTTTTTAACCGACATCGAATTTTTGGGTGGAATACAACACTGTCTGTACTTACCAGTAGAGAAAGTAAAAATATACACATAACACAGAAGGCACAGCTCTGTCAGTTGTTTGAACTACAAAACTGGTTGGAAGGGAAGTGACGTAAGTTAGTGATTTACGACATTTCTCAGCTCAACGAAATATCCTCACCTTCATTTTAACTGCACGAGTTATGACATTTCGTACTCCATTGACGCGTTTATCGTTCAAGAAACGAACACCACAAGAACAATTGTATGCAAATCGCTTACTTATGACGTTTCTCAAATTAGCGATTCGTTTTATCACAAGGAATATACACTTGGCCACGGTGTAACAGGGGATGTCCAACCTTCTCTCTTTGGAGAACCTTACGTAATGAGCAGCTTCTGCAGTCGGAGGGACAGATAGTATCCAGTGAGGGACACAAACAGGCGATTCCATGACAGTTTCTAAGTCATGTCTTGAGTTTTCTGGGAATATGCTCAAAAGGTGTATTCATGATCGATGATTTTTGCATAAATGGTGAACAGTAAGAGACAGACAAAAACTTACTAAATGTGGATCTCGTTAAAACGTGCAATTTAGGTCAAATACGCTTTTTGAATTTAACCAGTTCCAAGATGATGTTAATAATAAATAATAATAATTAAAAATAATAATAATACATAATAATTAATAATTATAATAATAATAATAATAATACATAATAATTAATAATTATAATAATAATAATAATAATAATAATAATACATAATAATACTAATAATAATAATAATACATAATAATACTAATAATACTAATAATAAATAACAGTAATAATACTAATAATAAATAACAGTAATAATAAATAATAATTAACAGTAACAATAAATAATAATTAACAGTAACAATAAATAATAATTAACAGTAACAATAAATAATAATTAACAGTAACAATAAATAATAATTAACAGTAACAATAAATAATAATTAACAGTAACAATAAATAATAATTAACAGTAACAATAAATAATAATTAACAGTAACAATAAATTATAATTAACAGTAACAATAAATAATAATTAACAGTAACAATAAATAATAATTAACAGTAACAAATAAATAATAATTAAGAGTAACAAATAAATAATAATTAAGAATAACAAATAAATAATAATTAAGAATAACAAATAAATAATAATTAAGAGTAACAAATAAATAATAATTAAGAGTAACAAATAAATAATAATTAAGAATAACAAATAAATAATAATTAAGAATAACAAATAAATAATAATTAAGAATAACAAATAAATAATAATTAAGAATAACAAATAAATAATAATTAAGAATAACAAATAAATAATAATTAAGAATAACAAATAAATAATAATTAAGAATAACAAATAAATAATAATTAAGAATAACAAATAAATAATAATTAAGAATAACAAATAAATAATAATTAAGAATAACAAATAAATAATAATTAAGAATAACAAATAAATAATAATTAAGAATAACAAATAAATAATAATTAAGAATAACAAATAAATAATAATTAAGAATAACAAATAAATAATAATTAAGAATAACAAATAAATAATAATTAAGAATAACAAATAAATAATAATTAAGAATAACAAATAAATAATAATTAAGAATAACAAATAAATAATAATTAAGAATAACAAATAAATAATAATTAAGAACAACAAATAAATAATAATTAAGAACAACAAATAAATAATAATTAAGAACAACAAATAAATAATAATTAAGAACAACAAATAAATAATAATTAAGAACAACAAATAAATAATAATTAAGAACAACAAATAAATAATAATTAAGAACAACAAATAAATAATAATTAAGAACAACAAATAAATAATAATTAAGAACAACAAATAAATAATAATTAAGAACAACAAATAAATAATAATTAAGAACAACAAATAAATAATAATTAAGAACAACAAATAAATAATAATTAAGAACAACAAATAAATAATAATTAAGAACAACAAATAAATAATAATTAAGAACAACAAATAAATAATAATTAAGAACAACAAATAAATAATAATTAAGAACAACAAATAAATAATAATTAAGAACAACAAATAAATAATAATTAAGAACAACAAATAAATAATAATTAAGAATAACAAATAAATAATAATTAAGAATAACAAATAAATAATAATTAAGAATAACAAATAAATAATAATTAAGAATAACAAATAAATAATAATTAAGAATAACAAATAAATAATAATTAAGAATAACAAATAAATAATAATTAAGAATAACAAATAAATAATAATTAAGAATAACAAATAAATAATAATTAAGAATAACAAATAAATAATAATTAAGAATAACAAATAAATAATAATTAAGAATAACAAATAAATAATAATTAAGAATAACAAATAAATAATAATTAAGAATAACAAATAAATAATAATTAAGAATAACAAATAAATAATAATTAAGAATAACAAATAAATAATAATTAAGAATAACAAATAAATAATAATTAAGAATAACAAATAAATAATAATTAAGAATAACAAATAAATAATAATTAAGAATAACAAATAAATAATAATTAAGAATAACAAATAAATAATAATTAAGAATAACAAATAAATAATAATTAAGAATAACAAATAAATAATAATTAAGAATAACAAATAAATAATAATTAAGAATAACAAATAAATAATAATTAAGAATAACAAATAAATAATAATTAAGAATAACAAATAAATAATAATTAAGAATAACAAATAAATAATAATTAAGAATAACAAATAAGAATAAATAAGAATAAGAATAAGAATAAATAAGAATAAGAATAAGAATAAATAAGAATAAGAATAGGAATAAATAAGAATAAGAATAAGAATAAATAAGAATAAGAATAAGAATAAATAAGAATAAGAATAAATAAGAATAAGAATAAGAATAAATAAGAATAAGAATAAATAAGAATAAGAATAAGAATAAATAAGAATAAGAATAAATAAGAATAAGAATAAGAATAAATAAGAATAAGAATAAATAAGAATAAGAATAAGAATAAATAAGAATAAGAATAAATAAGAATAAGAATAAGAATAAATAAGAATAAGAATAAGAATAAATAAGAATAAGAATAAATAAGAATAAGAATAAGAATAAGAATAAATAAGAATAAGAATAAATAAGAATAAGAATAAATAAGAATAAGAATAAGAATAAGAATAAATAAGAATAAGAATAAGAATAAGAATAAATAAGAATAAGAATAAATAAGAATAAGAATAAGAATAAGAATAATTAAGAATAAGAATAATTAAGAATAAGAATAATTAAGAATAAGAATAATAATAATAAATAATAATAAATAATAATAAATAATAATAATAAATAATAAATAATAATAATAAATAATAATAAATAATAATAAATAATAATAAATAATAATAAATAATAATAAATAATAATAAATAATAATAAATAATAATAATAAATAATAATAAATAATAATAATAAATAATAATAATAAATAATAATAATAAATAATAATAAATAATAATAATAATAATAATAATAAATAATAATAATAATAATAATAATAATAAATAATAATAATAATAATAATAATAAATAATAATAATAATAATAATAATAAATAATAAAAATAATAATAATAATAAATAATAAAAATAATAATAATAAATAATAATAAATAATAATAAATAATAATAAATAATAATAAATAATAATAAATAATAATAAATAATAATAAATAATAATAAATAATAATAAATAATAATAAATAATAATAAATAATAATAAATAATAATAAATAATAATAAATAATAATAAATAATAATAAATAATAATAAATAATAATAAATAATAATAAATAATAATAAATAATAATAAATAATAATAAATAATAATAAATAATAATAAATAATAATAAATAATAATAAATAATAATAAATAATAATAATAATAAATAATAATAATAAATAATAATAATAAATAATAATAATAATAAATAATAATAATAAATAATAATAATAAATAATAATAATAAATAATAATAATAAATAATAATAATAAATAATAATAATAAATAATAATAATAAATAATAATAATAATAAATAATAATAATAAATAATAATAATAAATAATAATAATAATAATAAATAATAATAATAAATAATAATAATAATAATAAATAATAATAATAATAATAAATAATAATAATAATAAATAATAATAATAATAATAAATAATAATAATAATAATAAATAATAATAATAATAATAAATAATAATAATAATAAATAATAATAATAATAATAAATAATAATAATAATAATAAATAATAATAATAATAAATAATAATAATAATAATAAATAATAATAATAATAATAAATAATAATAATAATAAATAATAATAATAATAATAATAAATAATAATAATAATAATAAATAATAATAATAATAATAATAATAATAATAATAATAATAATAATAATAATAATAATAATAATAATAATAATAATAATAATAATAATAATAATAATAATAATAATAATAATAATAATAATAATAATAATAATAATAATAATAATAATAATAATAATAATAATAATAATAATAATAATAATAATAATAATAATAATAATAATAATAATAATAATAATAATAATAATAATAATAATAATAGTAACAACAGTATTACTTGGCAAAGTGTTGAGGCGTATTGACCTTGGTGGTCAAGCGCTACGATCGCTTCTTATCTTGTTTATTAAAGCGCGTTCCACCCTTAGAAGACAGTACACGTTAAATGGAGCGCAGTGTTGCAACATGTACTAGTTGCGAATCTCTCTCCGCGCGCGACCCCGAGGTGGCCTGAGTCCTGTACTTAGTCCTTCAATTGCTGCTTGACGAGTCGGGCACTTTTAACTTTGGTATCCCTCCACGCCTTTGTTACTGTATGACCTAAATTTACAAATGACTCGTCTGTGTAAACAATAGACTTCCCCTGGTCCCTAAACCCTTTTACGTCTTTTAGATATTTATGTCGCCATCTGATGATATCGTCTCCTTCTATTGATATGCACTTGTTACCTCTTCATCATGTAAGAACCGACTAAGAGTGGCCTTGAGAAATTTGGTAGGGTCTCATCACTGTTGAACTGTGACAAAATTATATTCAGCGTGGGTTGAATATTTGCAAACAGTAAAGAATGAACAATTCGTCGCACTTCAGTTTGCACATTCCATCATATTGCGTTAACCTAGCGTTTTTTTATTTTCCCGCCCTTTTTGCTTTCTTTTTCGATGGCGTGCTTAGAGGTCCTTTCATTACTTCCTTTTTAATCCTATACACTACTGCTTCTGAACAACCGATAGCCTTAGCTGTTTCTTTTACTGCCTTACTAACACTCATTTTACTTGAAAAATAATCTAACACATTCATAATTATTTGGCGTTCCTTACTTCTTAATTTACCAACATATCGTCTCTTCCTAGGTTACCCCTCCATAACTACAAATATTTACACAATAACAGCTCGCAGATTCCACACAGTTACACACACGACTTCTTTCGAACTAATGCTAGTGCTGCTCCTTATACTATCTTCTGTGTCAGGCCTGACGCTGAATAGATGAATACCTTTTGTTTGCCTTACTGGATAAAAGAAAGAGGTTACAGCCTTTTGGTTTATTTTAAAAACTTTCTCCAACCCTCATCAACATTTGTTCTCGCTTGGTCCGCGATGTAAACTCAATAACAAAAAAGTTTCACACTACGTAACTTTTGCAGTGCACAGGTATAAAATTTTCCGAAAATATTTAATTTAAAAAATTGTAACACTTAACTGAGTAAACAGAGAATTCAAAGTAGGCAGGGAGTAGCACTATAGTTTACTCTAGCTAAGAAAGAAATATAGACGTATTCTAGCAGTTTGTTAGTGCGTGATGAGCATAGAAGTAGCAAATATCGGACTTCTATCGAAGAAAAACTTTTTCTGAATAAATATGGCCTATAGAAATGTATAATGAGTTTAAAAAGGATATATCCTGATAGAGAAAAAAAATTCTGCATAGGATAATGCGTTCAAACCTGAAATTTATAACAACTCAATATTTACAACACGCTATTAGGAACCTGGCAACAGCGCGAGAGTAGAAAAGGACGAGGCTAATGGCAACTTGTATGCGCTAGATAGAGACAGATATATCCCATTTAACTCCATACTGTCATCTAGGGTGAGACAAGGTATAGAAGAGCAAAATATTAGTAACTTGGCATATAGCGAGTGATAAAACACAAATAGATGATCTCTCGCGCCTGCCGATATATGAGATGTTACTGTCCTGAACATATGATTGCATTTGAACAGTGTAGGCACACCGTCTAGCCGTGTTTGTGTGATAAGCTCGCGTAAACATCTCGGCAGTTTCACATTCTTTCCGATACGTTTAATGGCTTTGCCAGATAAGGATAGTAACAACAGCAATAACAACAAATAAATAACGATGATGACGATGACGATGATGGTGACGACGACAACGACGACCACCACCACAACGACGACCACCACAACCACAACGACCACCACCACCACAAGAATAATAAAAATAATAATAATGATAATGATAATAATGATAATGCTGATGATGATGATAATGATGATGATGATAATAATGACAATGATAATGATGATGATAATGATGACGATGATAATGATGACGATGATAATGATGACGATGATAATAATGACAATGATAATGACAATGACAATGACAATGACAATGACAATGACAATGACAATGACAATGACAATGACAATGACAATGACAATGACAATGACAATGACAATGACAATGACAATGACAATGACAATGACAATGACAATGACAATGACAATGACAATGACAATGACAATGACAATGACAATGACAACAATAATAATAATAATAATAATAATAATAATAATAATAATAATAATAATAATAATAATAATAATAATAATAATAATAATAATAATAATAATAATAATAATAATAATAATAATAATAATAATAATAATAATAATAATAATAATAATAATAATAATAATAATAATAATAATAATAATAATAATAATAATAATAATAATAATAATAATGATAATAATAATAATAATTAGTCCCAGAATGGTATGCAGCGCGAACGACATGCACATGTTTTTGAAACAGCTGCTGCAACGAAGCGCCACCTGTCATCATAAACTTGCTAGCTTGGCTTTGGTCCTCCTACTCCCTCCTATTGAAGAGCTCGAGGAGAGGGGGGTGGGGTGGGGGGACTCGCAGACTCCACTCGCTGAGACGTTTCGACTTCCACGGATCTTCGGCGAACATGTCTGTTTGTACATGCAACAAGCTGTTCCTGTTCTCCAAAAAACAAGTTCACTGTGGGCTTCTTTCTAATGAACACTTGTGTTTGCAGTTTGTCACTACATTTATTAATCACAGCTAAGGTCGGTAATGAAAAAGGCCATTTTCTCAAGTACTGAAGTTAGAGGCACAGGCATTTCCAGCAACTAAAGAAATGTGTGTACAAAAATTGATTCCAATATATAATCACATTCTTGATGTCTTAATAATTTATATCACTTTTATTGGGTACAACCAAATTCTCCTCCAGCAAATGTTGAACTACAAAGTTGATTTTTTTAAAATGGTGTCTATTATTACCTTTGTAACAAATGGAACTTTTCATATAATGAATAATTTTTCTTAAAACGTAAAAACGTCTTAAAAACAATGCATTATTTTGTTTAAAAAATTATAACCAATATCAAAATACAATCGGATATTTTAGTACCCATATTCTGAACTAAATTGGGAAAAGAAACTGTTAGATCTCTAGCTAGATTTTTGTGGCAGAAGATTTTGAATATAAGAAAATAAAAATATTGTTTCCGAGAAAAATGTATTTAATAGTCACAAACTTTCTCATTAACCTCTATGCAAGTCCGATTTTGTCATCGGTTTCCATGAGGTTGACGTATTGCCCATTTGTTTCGGCATACCAAAACAGTCATTCAATATGTAATTTTAAAATATACTTAACATAGTGTTTTCAGACACGTGGTCTTTTCATAGAGAGAAAAGCAAAACGTCTCTTGCTAGAACTCACTTTATTTTCTCCACAAATAAAATACACACGATGTATATAACAACAATTACACTCATAACCTCGTAAACACACTAAATTATTTCAAAAGTAAGATCAAATACATACAATCAGCTTGTAAACAACAGAAATCTGCCTAGTCAAATAATAGCATAATAATTACTTACGAAATCAACAAATGACAAACGAAAAGCACTACCCTCTAGGAGATTCATTGGAGAACTTGTTCAACTAGGCCACGGTGAATGCATAGGCAGCAGAACACTTAGCGCTTTGTTTAAAACAGTTTATTCCAAGCCTCTATGAAGTAAAAGGTGTGGGCACATCCAACATGTGTTTCCCCTTTCTAGGAGATTAAAGCTTTGCAGATATTATTTAAGACATGGTGCACTCTTTGTATTAAAACTTCAAAACTCGATTTTTTGACCAAACAGGCTAAAATATCAGTTCAGTGTTCCCTTAAAAGTCACAACACTTGATTGAACAATGTTATGAAACGCAAATTCTTGATTTTCCTCGAAAGCCTGGCGTCTTAGAAAAAAAAGCGACTAAGCCCAAAAACCTTGTTCTGGACATCCATTCATTCAAAAATATTTTTAACACAGATATAACAGTTGCATAAAAATTAAGTTGTATGAACAAGTTTTAACAATGATCACAATAAAATATGCACAACAAAGTTTATAACAATAAAGCCAGGAGCATGTACTTTTTAAATGAAAATACATTTCATGCACTTTGAAATCATTTACATGATTCCTAAATTAATCTATTAATTTTAGTACCACATACATATTTACATAATAGGAAGTGCTGGCACCCAAAAATTCCAGATAAGCATTTCATTTGTCATGAAAATAGTTAAATCTATGTTATTGTAATCAGAACCGTTAGGGACAGTTTTGATAAAATTAAAATTCTCGAAAAGTTAGTCTGGGTTGGAGGATTTTCTTAAAAATATTTGTGCCGCAATCTTGAAGGATGTTGAACTTAAATACCAAGTTTTGTATTTGGCTAACTTTTCGTTTTTGAGTTATGCTGTCTACAGACACACACAGGAATAGGGACAGGGACAGTTTTCTATATAGGCCTTTTTAATTTCTCTACTACGTATAGTAAGTAGAGGAAGTATTGTATTCCACCCAAAAATTAGACGTCGAAATTTCACCGGAAATGTTTTGCGACTCCCGAAATAAAAAAAATAAATAAATAAATAAAGTATTTTTAGAAAAATGTCAGTGTGTGTCTGTGTGAGTGTGTGTGTGTTGAAGCCGAAATTATAATACTACAAAGTAATAAGACAATAAGAAAAATTAAACAAAATAAGAAATAATTGAAAAATAAAAAATATTACCTACTAATATACGTTCAAATAGATCTACATATTACGGGCTTTTTAACTCATCAGAGAAAAGGGTCTTTGCGAGCCCACGTGTTTTGACCCATTTCAGAAGGCTAATCGATTTACCCGTCCCGACTTGCAAAAAGATCGTTAGAATCATTAGCGACACTGCCTACGTGACTTCTAGCAGGTAGATGCAGCAGGAAATTAGTGCGAACTTGCTAACCTGACAAAGACCAGCATTACTCTTGTTAAAACTCTAGAAAATGCTAGGCTCACATACTGGATCGTTAGCTAGGCTGGATTCTAGGAATTAGGAAACGGTCGAAAGAATAAAACCCAGGTAGAGACGCTCAGCAACAGGTCGGGCGGCGAGACAGTTGCGTCATGTTGCAGCGCAGTAAGAATTATCTGCACACCACGTGCAAACTGTAAGCTTGCATATATTCACCGGTCTAAGCCAGGCATCGGCAAACATGTACTCAATGAGGTATCAGTATGACGTCTCAACATGCAACCCGCAATACACATGACGTAATGTAGAACAGGGGATGGCATTGACCTTCGTTCAGTGTCAGTGCTGGACTCACTCACTACAGAGTACAATAAGGAATAGTGCACATTCTTGAATCCAGCTACGAGTGGTCTACGATACTTTAAGTAGGCCTAGATATTTGAGCAATATATTTCAATTCACTTCTATTTGCAATGTACCATGAAAATCTAGTGATATATCACAAGTAGCCACTCTCAGTATAGCACGCAAATTAACATCTGTTAATCGCGATACAAGATTTTTTTTTGATTCAGTTTCTTTTCTTCTACACATTTCTTAAATGCTTGAAATAATTTTGTCCCTGTTGTATGTCCCCTAAGTGGAATGACTTCAAACATATATTCTTGTATCGAGAGGTTGTTAGTGACTCCACGAGTGAAAATTACCAATTGTGGTGTATCAACGTTGACAGTGCTTTCATCCAACGCGAGAGAAACGACTATAAATTCATGGACCTTGGTTTGTAGTCTTTTTTTCGGTTATTTCTGCTATTTTATGTATCCTTCTCAGTATGGTTCATGGTGATAATGCAATATTACTAAAAATATCATATTATTCAGGGCAAATTATGTTGGCAACTTTACTTCCACATTTTTTATGAAATCTCCATCACTAAAACAACCTCAGTGACTGAACAATCTCCAAAGCAACAGCATAGCTGGCGTGAAGTTGTCTATCAGTTATAATATTTGAATTAATATTAGGTATATTATCTGAATATTGCTCTTTGAGCTGTTGCAGTTGGTTAGTCCGATCTATACCTGAAAAAAATATAAAATGAATAAAGGACACTACGTCAGTATTATGCTACTTTAAATCGTGGTGTAAATGTATGAATACATGCTTGTCTATAATTGTATGGTGATCTTATGACATGTATCATAATGCCGCTTGATGTTCCATTGATGAGTGCCTTTTTGAACTTTAGAGCACCACAAACACCTTACGTTCCTTACATGATGAGAGAAGAAATCATCAAAGTGCTATTCTAGATATCAAATTTAATAGACCAGGAATAATTAGATGCACTATGCACTATGAATATACTAAGACTTTAAGTTAAATAAACTACTATCCTTCAAAGTTATAAATAAAGAAGTTTATCTAATTACACTTCGACCGACATGTTTAGAAGTACAGGTAAATACGAGAGGACAGTCCGCCTGTACTGTATGCAGTGCCAGTTAAGGCTGTGAGGGAGGGGGAGACAGAGTAAGCGCTGCCCCTGACACGTCATAGTTGCGAGGCATCATTGAGTACATGTTTGCCGATGCCTGGTCTAAGCTTATAATAAGTATTTATTATTATTATTTCTCCGAGATTTAAGAATTCATTAAACCTGATATACACTACGAACTTCTGTTGCCTTCAATTCGTAAACACTCACGCATACCCAGAGTAAGAGAGTCTAATTGCTCCAGCTAAGTCAGGTAAAACAACGAGCGGAGATATTGTGGATTAAATATCCACTGGCGCCTAGAACACTACATCGTCGGGAAGCAGAGGATTGCTTCGAAAGTACGTTAATAATGCCATGATTAAATAAAATACTTAAAGGTTTGAAAAAAAAAACATTTATCTATAGTAACTAAATGTAAGATGTCTACCAGTGGTCACGTCACCAATAGTGTGACAAATTTACCACGTCACCAGTTAAAGGTCAAGTGAATTATTTAGTTGGGTATCGGCAAGCCGGATTAAACAGGCGACCTAATCAACAGGCTATAAAATTCCTGCTGTACGACATGGAGATAATTTAGGCTTGGAGCTGTCACCTCCACGTGCATCGACCGTGTACGTGTCTGTGGAAGACATGCAACGCAAATACTTCTCGTGTTGGGCCTTAAATATTTAACCTATTACTTACACCGGTTCAGCACGAAAACCCCAACTCTGCCATAAAATTGTCGCTCTCTTTCCTGATCTGGAAGCCACTTGTTTATTCCTCTAATAAACTTTTTGCTTTCTCTACTGCGTATAGTAATTAGGGGAAGTATTGTATTCCTCCCAACAATTCGATGTAGCTTTCACGGAAATACAGGTTTTGAGGTCCCCTGAATAAAAACAGACCATTTTTAGAAAAAGGTCCCTGTGACGGTGGTGGTGTACAGTGTATACATTTTTAATAAATTTAGGTCTGCTACAAATCTGAATGAAATTACAGGAAACTCATAAATCAGTTTTTATATGTTCATCATTTAAATCAATTGCCTCTTCAGCAGCAACTAATAGGCCAGAGTAAGACAGCTTCAAGCCGTGTTGGAAGGAAGAGCAGTTTGTGTTACGTCAGGCGAGATCCGTGTAATACCAAGTTGTCTAAATAAACGTCGCTGCGAGTACGGTACTGAAGGATTCAGTCATTCTCGATGACAATAATATGGCCAGTACAGGAAAAACTGAGCAGTCAGTGTTTTTCTTTTTTTAACTTCCTCCAACGTAATATCTAATCGGACGGTGAATAAATGAAACGGGTGAAATGATGAGCCAAGGAGCAGTCAGTGTTTCTGTCTGATTATGTTATGAAGTTAGCTAATTCAAATCCAAAAATACTAATACCTTGTCAAATCACAACCTAACATGCAGTCTTCGATTAAAAATTTCCTAAACATTACGTCCTAACATTGGTAAACTGAAGAAAAACAAAACAAAGTGTTGGAAACTATCCTGTCATTTTGTTCTCTAATTTGCACATAAAATGACAGTGTTCTGTTCTGTTCTATTTACTTTATAACACGACTGTCCTTCACTTAAACTAGAATTGTTATATATTTTCTCATGGCATAGAGCCGAAATATAACTGTGACCGATTGTGTAATTAAAACAGTCAACAATATTAAAACAGCCAAGACGTTAGTTGGTTATCAACACAAATATATTTCCTGTTTTCTAAATTGCTGCATCCAGCATGTCTGAAACCATCTCCTCTTCCCCTCGTGTTCACTGCGAGCATGTTCAGTGATGTGCGCTGACGTCACGCTAACACAACCTGTATCCTCGCCTGTGCTAGATTCTCTTACATTCATTTTTACTGGCAAGGGAATGTTCATCAAAACGCAAAACAAGCTTGCCCTTCTGTGCGTGCACCTAACGATTTCATAGCATAAGTTAATCTTATATTTGCTTCATACGTCTTATTTTAGCCGAGGTTTTGAATTGCATAACAAGTTTACTTGTTTTCTCAATAAAGATGTAGATTATAAGCAACTCCAAAACTTACCTTGTATTCCAATAATTTTAACTTTTGGCACTACAATTAGCACAGGCATATAAGTAATAATGTCTGCAATAATTCCTAAATCTGTTACTTTAAAACCACTTAAATACTCGTACTCGCTCTTTTCAGTATACACATTGGCATAACTGTCACTATGAAGTTTTCACTTAACATTTCCAGAGTTACGAGGCTGATTAAATGCATGATTTTCAGGCACTTTTTTTTATTAGTATGCACTTGTTTATATTTTGCACTAGATGACCCGCTGAACTTCGTACCAGCCAAAATTGTTTGATCGTAGCTCTTCCAGGGTTGCCAACTCGTACGATACTTATGGAGACATACGATAATTTTAATGTTTGTACAATGGTTGTCAACCCGTAAGATAATTATGGGGACATACGATAATTTTAATGTTTGTACGATGGTTGTCAACCCGTACGATAATTATGGGGGTGTACGATAATTTGAATGTACGATAGTTCGATATCGGCGAAATATCATTTTCACTGGTTTGTCACTCCAGCGAAGTAAAACTAATTACAAATAACACCACTTTTGTCCTCATTGCCTGTCTCCACACCATAGCTACTAAGCCTGCTACTCTTTATCCTCTTATTGCAGTGTGCCTAGGTCTGATAATCTCAATGAAGAAGGCATTGTTCAGAAAATTGATGATCAATGGCCAAAACTCGGAATACGTGATATTTGGTGTGAAATAAAGAACATACCTGAACCTGACAGTTTCTGGAGTGCTGTTAAACATGTCAACTTGGTGGAAATACTGATTTCAAAGAACTAGCGGCCTTTGCATTATCAGTGGTTTCCTTGCCCCACAGAAGTACTTCTTGTGAAAGAGTTTTTTTTTTTTTTTTTTTTTTTTTTTTTTTTTTTTTTTTTTTTTTTTGTAAATTGGGTTTAATAAAAACCAAAGTTAGAAACCGATTGGCACTAGACACGGTAAATGAACTCAGCTTATGTTATCTCAGCTTATGAAAGAACGTGGTAGATCTTAAAATCTGCAAGTCACCGAGAGGATGTTAATGTTTATCTCAACAACAAATTTGTATAATGCTACAACGGTTGAGGAAGCTGAACTTTCAGATGAATAGTGCAGGAAACATAAGTGCTAAAGTTGTAATATTTGTTGAGGTCATCAATCTTGTAAGTGGATATAATAAACATCATTACTTTTATATTTTCATAAGTATTATACTGATATTTTTATTGTTGTAGCATTTGGTTTATGAATGTACTATAATTTTGAATCCAAATCTATAATTTTGAGTGGCTGGTACGATAATTTTACTTTTAAATGTTGGCAACCCTGAGCTCTTCATAAGTAATTATCAACCTTCCAACTCGGATACATTGAGATTGATATATGAAATAACTCGCCGCGTATTTGACTAACTTCGACGACCTATGTCAGCTCGTCCTCTCCTTGGCATTGTAATGAACCCTATAAAATGACCTGGAACTGTTTTCGTGGTTACTCGAATTTGTTGAACTTATCTCGAGAACTTTACAATATTCAAATTCGCAAAGTAATTCCTCGAGTTTCGCTAAAACATGCTGTGGTCATGTCTAAGCCTGTCCCAATTCCCGAGTCACGCTAAATCAAAATTGGATGCATTTGTTTATTTCTAAGCCTGCGAAGTCAATTTACCTTAATGGAATGACTGATCAAAATGAATGTTTGCAAAATGTAATTAAACACCTTTAACCAAATCTATCCTCAAAATCCACTACTTTTTTCACGAAAGAGAGTTTTAAATGTAGTAGATGCAGCTGTCAAACGATAGGCTCGCCACAAGTGCCATATATTGAAAGTGATATTTCAGCTCGTCCTCTCCTTGGCATTAAAATGAACACTGTAAAATGACATGAAATTGTTTTCACGGTCACTCAAATTTGTTGAGTTTATCTTGAGAACTTTACAATATTGAAATCCTCAAACTAATTCCTCAAGTTTAGCTAAAACACATTTTGTGGTTATGTCTAAGCCTACCCTAATTCGAATCTGCATAAAACAAAATTGAGTGAACTTTTTTATTTATTTCTAAGTCTGCAAAGTCAAAACCTTAATGGAACGACTGATCAAAATGAATGTTCAGAAAATGCAATTACATTCGACTTAACCAAATTTTTCTCCAAATCCACTATCTTTTTTACGGAAAAATATTTTAAATGTAATAGATGCAGTTGCAAAACAATAGGTCCGTCACAAATACCATATATTGTAAGTAATCCCATATAAAATTACCAATTTCGATTTTTTCGATTTTTCGGCTGTTCCTTTGGGTTTTCCTAATTTTTTTTTTTTTTTTTCCTAAACCATCCTAGCATTGAAGTGAATAAAACAAAAAAGAAATTATTCAAATCAGTCGAGTTTTCGTGAAACTAACCACACAAATAAAACACCGAATCGTGAATGTTCACCAATTACTTTTATTTTTATCATAATTTGTTGACTTCCAGACATTGCAAGACTGTGAGATCTCATTATTCTATGATATCAGATTGCAGGAATTTAAGTAAACCTTTAAAAAAGAAAACGTGCAGAAATATTAAAAGAGTTTACTGGACTTATAAACACACGCACGAGGTACTTCAACAATTACTTCGCCTTAGCCGCGAAGAAACAAGTTATACCTACTATGCGATGTAATTTGTCACACCAACGGTGACAGAGCCGCGACAAATTCAAAACAGGGGATTTCCAAACACGTAGTAAACCTGTTACATCCAGCATCACCTTCCACATTACCCAGCATCACTTATACATACACCTTCATCATCCAGCATCCAGCAGCTGTATTCAACATCGAATGCATGATATAAACTTGAAGAAAATATATACATATTTACAAGTCCGGATTTCTAGCCCAGATGAGCAGTTTTAACTGTTTCTTTGCTTATTTCCCAGGAAAACCTTTTTGCTTGCTTACAAGTATTTTACATTTAATTAAAACAGCATATTTTACTCAAAACTGTAAATTTAAAAGTGCATATTTCTCAGTCATGCGTGTAAACTGTTTTGAATTCACTAAAGGCATATTGCCCGCCTCGGTAGCGTGATGGTTAGCGTGTCTGCCTCACGTTCAAGAGGTCGCGAGTTCGAGTCTCGCTTAGGGTAAGTTATCCGGGTAAGGTTTTTTCCGAGGTTTTCCCTACCCTGAGAAGACGAATCTCGGGTAACTTAAAGCTGCATGGACCTCGGGCTCATTTGAGCATCATTTCACCCATTTCATTTCATTCATTCGTCCGATATGACACAATGTTGGAGGACGTGAATTTAAAAAAAAAAAAAAAAAAAAAAAAAAAAAAAAAAAAAAACTAAAGGCATAAGATGCAGTCAGTATTGCCACAGCACAAGAATGTTTTGCTAAAAGGCATCCACGAAAATATACACTACGTCCATAATCATTTCCACAAAATACCTGAAATTTAAAGCAGTTAGAAGCTCGAAATAATTCCTTGGAACATTTATTTTCTCTGCTTTACAAAATGTCAGTAAAATTTTCGTCAGAAACACACGGGTTTGTAAAATTTGCGTTTGAGAAGTTCAATCAGGTTCTAGAGAAAAATTCCAATTACAAAGTAGTGCCAAAATTCTAAAAAGCTTTCTGGCGCAGAAACACGTATTGAAGAGGAATTCACCGGTGAACTGTGTTGCTTTCTCATGCGCCTGGGACGTCATGCGACCTCAAAAAAACATTTTCACTATAAAGATCACTTTTCACTGATACATGCAGGAGCTTTACATAGGAAAAACTCAAGATGACCTTCCTTGCGTACTCTAACAGCCTTCATTAAGGTATGAATTCTGTGAAACTATTTAACAATCATATTTGCGTGTATTTGGCGCTCATTTCCACCATTTTCGTGCTTGTTTACCTGCTTATATTACTATTTCATTATGCTTAGAAATCCGGGCTTAGTTATAGAAATTAGCAGTTTCGCCTATGTTTACCCTTAATACTGTTTAAAAAGCATTTGTGCTTGACCATGGCATAAGATAGCGCTTACAGGCTACTGTAATTGACCTCATTATGTCCACTTCTTCATAAATATATTGCTATCCACTAATCAAAGGTGCACCTGTTCATAATGACACTGCTATCTACTAATCAAAAGATCCGCAAGTAGCAATAAATACTTTGCCATTATGCACATTCCCAAGCAGTGACAGCGAAACTGTGATTCCCCTATATGAATCAAAGCAACTCTGTTTATTTAATAATTAGTGTTCACATGTATTAAAAATAACACTAATGAATACAATATCTTCTCTTTTTTAAAGTGATTTTTTACTTTCTCTACTGCATAGAGGAAGTGTTGTATCCCACCCAAAAATTCGATGTGGAGATTTCACCGGAAATATGTTTTAAATACAATTTTTAGAAAAAAAAGGTCCGTGTGTGTGTCTGGCAGTCTGTGGACAGCATAACTCAAAAACGAAAAGTCGGTTAAAAACAAAAGTTGATATTTAAGTTTAATGTCTTTTAAGAAGATTTTGAAGAAAATTACTTCACCCTAAACCACCCTTTACGTGGAACATTTTTCGAAAATTTTGATTTTCTTGAAAACGACTCTTAACGATTTTGATTAAAATGCCATAATTTTATGCCAAATAAAATATATATCTTCAATTTTCTGCCTATACTTTATGTAGTCCTATTTATTCAGGATGACTTTTGCATAACTGGTACACTGTAAGAGACATGGGCGTCGCGAAACGGGGGCAACGGGGGACCGCGTACCCCCTAGGAAGTTGGTGAACTTAATATGCAGCCAGTTGCTGACTATTAAAATATTATTTTAATTTTGATGTAAAGAACCATTTTTATTTAGCACAAATTAATACGGTTATCTGCAACAAATATTATAAATTTTGACAGTAAAATGATTTAATATTATATGATTGCAAATTTCCAACATGTGGAAAAAAGTCTGCCGACACGCATGGTAAAAGATAGACCAAATCTTACTATACAAAAATGTAGATCTTACTAAAATACACAATTTATATATATATATATATATATATATATATATTTTTTTTTTTTTTTTTTTTTTTTTTTTTTTTTTTTTTGTAGAGTAAACCATTTCGGAGGTATTCCTTGTTATTTGTGCGAGTTTGGAGAACTTATACTTCTGTCAAACGCAACATCACTATTCATTTATATGTTAACCGTGTATAGAGAACGGAATTTCAAAGCTTTAGAAGATTTGACTATTCTCAAAGCCTACTGTATTCTAATATTCCCCTTGTACCTACAAGGAAATAAGCAATAAGATAATTTGTATGAATGTTTACCTCAACTAATACGAAGAAGATATAGGAATAAGAGTTCGTAAGAATGGTTAGTACACGAGTAGAGAAAGTCATGTGAGTGCAACACATCAGATTTTTTATTAAAGGCATGCAGTTAATAGTTATTGTCAATCACTTTTTCTACTGCTGAGTTGGTAATTGTTCAAGCTTTCAAGGTAGTGAAAGTACTGCCCCGTCGATATAATGTGATTCATGTAAAAAGGAACAGTTAAAACTGCTAAGTATTACCTACCTTTATAAGCATGACAAAATATAATATTAAATTCTAAAATAAATTTGTTTTGAAAATTAGAGACACTTTCTTACCAGTGGTGGTCACAAAGTATCCCATCTAAGTTATGGAATAAGCTTGGCATTGCTAGGGTTAATATACCCCTGTGTGTCGTCCTCTGTGATATATGGGTAACATGCCAGTCTCTGCCTCCCGAGGTCACGGGTTTAAACCCGGCGGAGGGCGATGAATTTTTTTCGGGCGTAAAAACCCCTGACATAGAAAGGAAAGCCCGTGGCTCTGTGTCAGATTTACGGCGTGTAAAAGAAAACATAAAACCAGGTAAAGAGACCTCAGAGAAAAATGAAAGAGGTCCTTCGCTGTCAATATAGAATGGGACGCTTAGAAACATAGTGTCCATAAATAAAAACTCGATTTGTTATACTTCTGTGAAAATAGGTGTAACTTTAAGAACAATACAAATTCAGCCCGTTGATGTCATAGAAACAGTTGAAGTCGTACATGATAACCTCAGCATCAATTATTTTAACTGCTGGATTCTTCAGTGCCCATTTTATTACTGAGGAATGCTTTTACCTATCTCAAAATAGCTGCTGGCCTCTTTACCGCAATAATACCAAGATAGCTGTAACGATCGTTACCCATTTTATTTCTCAGGAACGTTTTAACCCACCTCATAAACTTCACACATCACGCGACTCACATTCTGGAGGTCCCGGGTTCGATCCCCAGCGAAGGCCCATTCCGTTCATGGATTTTTTGAGGTTTCGCCAAGTCGGCAGACGAATGTTTGGTGGCGGTTCTTCTTCTAGAAGACTCATTCCCTGTAGCAATAATTAACTCCATTATCTGTTTCAGGGTTATAGGACCAAGCGGCAGTGTGCGACGTGTTGCGGCTGGGCGGTGGACATGCTCTCTGTAAAGACATCAGAACCCGCCTCCGTGTGGACCTCATCAAGGGAGACGGCTGGCATTAGGGCCTTTGAACTGAAAGTGTTAAGGACCCCATCCATGCTGGCGTTCGTCATCCGATCTGATCACCCTTCCGGTTTCCCCTCATCCCTCCCTCTTAGGAGCCATGGTGGAAGTACAAAAGGCCGAGTAACCTACGTGAGGTGCTCTGTCACGGTTGCGAGAGCCCCTCTGTAATGGGTATATCAGAAAAGAAGAGGACTTCTGCTAGACGCCATTGAAGGACAAATAAACGTAATTACACTAGTGGGCAGAATAAGGATTGAGATAGAAGAAGAGAAGCTATGGAAAGTTGAAAGATGCAGCAGTAAATGGCAGCAGTTGTGATCGCAGTTTTACAGGCGCCATAAAGTAAAAGTATCAGAAAGAAACAAAGAGACAAAGAAACAGAGAAAGAAAGAAAGACAGAAGGAAAGAAAGAAAGACAGAAGGAAAGAAAGAAAGACAGAAGGAAAGAAAGAAAGACAGAAGGAAAGAAAGAAAGAAACAAAGAAAGAAAGACAGTGAAACAAAGAAAGACAGAAAGAAATAAAGACAAAGAAAGAAATAAAGAAAGAAAGAAATAAACAAACAAACAAAGACAGAATGAAACAAAGAAAGAAAGAAAGAAAGAAAGAAAGAAATAAACAAACAAACAAAGACAGAATGAAACAAAGAAAGAAAGAAAGAAAGAAAGAAAGAAAGAAAGAAAGAAAGTAAGAAGGAAAGAAAGAAAGACAGAAACAAAGAAAGGAGGACAGAAAGAAACAAAGAAAGGAGGACAGAAATAAAGAAAGAAAGGAGGACAGAAATAAAGAAAGAAAGAGACGAAGAAAGAAATGAAGAAATAAAGAAAAAAGAAAGCAAGGAGGAAAGGAAGGAAGGAAGAAAGGAAGGAAGGAAGGTGCGAAGGAAAGATGGAAAAAAGAACGAAGAAAAGAAGGAAGAAAAGAAAGAAAAAACTCTATGTGAGAATGGTTAGAAGTGCCATTGCTGTCGTTTTGAACAATTTGTAAAATGCCAAACAAAAATGCTTCAAAAAACTAGCGAAGGGAAAGATACTACTTCTGGAAACATCTTCGTTCTTTCTCGTACATTTTTATTTTTCTAAGCAGGTAAATGTTAAAAAATAGTAATTAATGCTCTTTCTATAACTTTAATCAGTAAAAATACACTGAAAAGGTAATTGCGCCATAATTAATTATTTTAGACAACTAGTTTACGATACGGATTTTTAAACAATACATAATTATGCACGTAATACTCTTGCGTGGGGGCTTAAGAGCGGCCTCAAGATAATATTGTCTATGCTTCAGCTCACAGAAACCTCCCAGTGGCTCCAACCTGATTATCAAAAAATTCCGCCTATAAAGATTACATTTAAAACACATTGTTGTTAATTATCATTGCTATTAATTATTTTATTTATTGTGGCAAATAACAAGTCCAAGTCATTTTATTTCTCTTCTGAATTGAATCACAAAACACACTCATCTGTTTTATCGTTATTACGAGTACAATCTACAATTCGTCGTGATCTTCCAACTCACAGCTGTTCTGTCCTCTCGTAACCTTGACACATACTTCACTGTCTTTCTAACCTCTCTAGCAGCTGGCATTGACGATCACACTCACTAAAACTGCTTCACACAATATACCTATCATTCAAATTTCTCGTAAACAAGTTGTAGCTAAAAGCTTCTTGAAGAGTATTTGTTCTGGTCCGAATATTGTCCCTGTGTATCGGCCCCACGTTAACCAGCAACGTCGTGGTGTGAGGTAGCTTGATTTTGAGCGTCTCTTTGACGGGCGGCCGGCGTCGTATTATTTAATACTGTTTAACACTGATCCTGGCAGCAAGTGGATATTGATGGTTCATGAAATGGCATTATTAGTGGCAAAGGAATGATCCAGGACTAAGTTTGTGGTATAACATTTTTCAAAATGTCACGGCCTACCCAAGTCGGCAGAGCTTTGAGGGTCGGTTTCACAAGGTTTGCGATTTGAAGCAAACCTCAGAGTTGCCACGCCTGTAGTGGTTCTAAAACTGTGGGGCGCAATTACCCGGTGGCACACGTGAAAAGTATATTTAGTTAAGATTAAATGTACTTCTATTGTAACAACTAGCAGAATCCACAGCTTGCTCACCTTAACAGCAATGAAAATCACTATTTGAACGATCAGCAAAATGTATTATTGTTATTATTATTATTGTTGTTATTATTATTATTATTATTATTATTATTATTATTATTATTATTATTATTATTATTATTATTATTATTATTATTATTATTATTATTATTATTATTATTATTATTATTATTATTATTATTATTATTATTATTATTATTATTATTATTATTATTATTATTATTATTATTATTATTATTATTATTATTATTATTATTATTATTATTATTATTATTATTATTATTATTATTATTATTATTATGATCATCATGATTATCATCATCATTATTACTTTGGTCAAAATTTGGAGGAGGCAGACTTTGAAACAGCATATGCGTTTGACCAAAGAACATTAATAACTGAAGAACTATTTTTAATTACACCAAAATAAAACGTAAATAGTTTAATGTGTTATGAAAACTAGTGTGCCAAAAATAATGGTTCTAGATGAAATAGTGTAGAAAATGAAAATTTTCACAGCTAACCACGTAATAACCACGTAAGCTAGAATTGGGAAAAATGGACAAACTTTACTGTCCTCGTGAGTAATATCTGGTATAAATTTGAACAAGATATCAAGTTATACACTGTGGAATGGATTAGGTACCGTGACAACACTGTAGTCGCAGCGAAACCAGGCATGAAACTGTTCTTGTAAACAATGTTGAGTCGCCAAGTTGTGTGATCGATTGTTACATATGTTACCACAAAATGAACGGCAAGAGAAAACCTTCATAGCCGGGGAACTGATGTCTCTGTATTTCTAGGTCTTCTCTGTGAAATGTTAAACCAGGGATGACCTCCAACTGTGCTACAAATCACAGACTCAAACTGCCAAACCCTTCAGCGTTCATTCCCCCTTGCTTTCTCCGCCCCATCTATTTCTTTTACGCAACCACTCTTACGGGGTGAAACATATGAATGGGTGGTTGTTAAAAGTGACCTAAGTCACCAAACTGGTCTGTCTCAGGTAGTGACAGATTCGGATTGTTACCCATTTGAGTGTTGAAGTGTTGTTCATGTGGACCTTCTATCACGTCCATACCAAAATAACAACTACAGCCTGTCAGCTTTCTGCTGAGCCCTCACAGACACTGGGCGATTCAAGACAAACAGCTACCCCCCCCCCCCTCAGAAATCACTCGTTCATTCCCTGTGGCAGCGATGTTCTAATGTGGGCAATGCGAAGTATTGTGAAGGAAGTATTTACACTGTGTAGGATACCATCTGTGATGCGTCCAGGACAGCTCCAGAAACTGTAACAATGCTTGACAATGGCTTGATTCTTGACTTTAAAAATTCCTGGCCAATGTACTATGTATAACTGATCAGTAAACTCACTGGAGACCAAGAATGTTCCCTGTTCAGAAAGAGAACATTTTAACATATTCTAGTTCCATTTTTGTGAGTCCTTCAGTGGGCTGAAAGGTATTGCGAAAGCATCAGAAACAATCAATAACAAGTTTGTCTTCGTCTTCTTCTTCCTCCTTTCATGAATTGGACTAATCTTACTTCCACCTTAACGCTGATCTTCCTATCGATCTTCTTCCTTTAGGATTGTATTCTAGCACCCTTTTTGGTAGCCTGCTTGAATCCAGTCTTTTGAGATGGTCTTTCCATTTCTGTCCATTATTCTCTACATCTCCTATAGCACTAATATTTAAATCTTCTCTTATTTATTCATAGTTAATCTATCCCATCTTGTTACTCCTGTAACTGCTCTCAAAAATTTGATCTCAGCTGCTTGAATATGACTTATTTTTGTTTTAAACCCCAACATCCACACACAAGTAATATCATTGGGACGGCCATATCTTCATAACATTTAAGCTGTGTCTTTCCTTGTATTTTTTAATGTTCTTTTAAAAGTTCCACATATACGTTAGTACTAATAAATCGTATTGTGTAAATAATTATCACATGTATAACTTACATCACATTCAAGATAATTACAAGTTTGCACAGGCTTGATTATTTGATTTTTCACATTATTTTCGCTCTTACTGGCTTACATTTTCGTGAAAATGCCATCACTTTCGTTTTATTTACTGAAATTTTTAGTTCATGCTGTTCTAATATTTTATCCAACATATATACCACCACCTTCTGTAAAATCCGTGAAGATGAACCGTTAATTCCACAAAGTGCTCCGACTTCTCTGAATTTTGCAATGGCCCACAGTGTCTGGTGAATGTTACGATTCCGATGACTGACAGCGATAGTCACTACTAAACTTTTCAATGCATGTGGCATTGTTATTACTATTATTAATAGTAGTGTGTTTATTTATTTATTTCAGGTTTACAATGTGTTTTACATCTTCCTGCACTCATTTAGTAACTATAATTTTTCTCCACTCATCTCTGTCTTTCCAGGATCCATATCCCAATCTCCTTTCTTTCAATGTTTGAATTATTCCCTATTTTCATGTTAATTTGGATCTTCCCCTCTTCCTACAACCCACTGGAGTTCATTCATGTATCTTCTTTGGCAGTGTGTCCTCATACTCCTTTTCACGTGTCCAAACCGTCTTAATTGTTCTATTTTAACTTCTTCTACCAATGAACCTTTACTTTGATATTTTCCCCTTATAACTGTGTTTCTGATTTTGTCTGCCCTTGAGGTCCTTGCAGATCGTCGCCAAAAATCCATTTCTGTAGGGTTTAATTTAGCTGGTCTTCTCTGAACCACGTGTGATTACATTTTTGCTTTCTCTACTGCTAAGTAGGGGAAGTATTGTATGCCACCCAAAAATTCGATGTCGAGAAGCACTTTTAGAAAAAGGTCCGTATGTGTGTCTGTCAGTCTGTGTGTCAGACTGTGGACAGCATAACTCAAAAACGAAAAATAGGTTAAAAACCAAAGTTGATATTTAAGTTTAATGTCTTTCAAGGATGCGATACGAATATTTTGAAGAAAATAGTCCAACCCTAAACTATCCTTTACATGGACAATTTTTCGAAAATTTCGATTTTCTTGAAAATTGCTCTAACGATTTTTATTAAAATGTCATATGTTTGAGATATTTTTATGACAAATGAAATGTATATCTTGAATTTTCTGGTTATAGCGCCTGTAGTCGTATTTACTCGGGACGACTTTTGCATAACTGGTAAACCGTTAGAGATAGACCAAATCATACTATACAAAAAATGTAGATCTTACTAAAATACACAATTTATGTCCAAGTAAATTTTCCTGTAGGGTGAACCATTTCGGAGATATTCCTTGTTATGTGTGTGAGTTTCAGAAAACGTAGAACTTTCGTGAAATGGGTCATCGTTGTTCATTTTTTGATATGTTAAGTGTTCAAAGACAACAGAATCTCAAACATTTGACTATCGCACAAAGCCTGCTGTATTCTAACATTCCCCTTGCACCTACAAGGAAATAAGCAATAAGATAATTTGTACAAATGTTTATCTCAACTAACAAGAAAGAAGATATAGGAATAAGAGTTTGTAAGAATGGTTAGTACAAGAGTAGAGAAAGTCATGTGATTGCAACACATCAGATTTTTTATAATGGAATTATGTTTGTTTTAATTATAATATCCTTATTCCATTAAACACTGTTTAACTTTGATATTGGTGAACTTCCGACGTTCATTCTACCATTTATATCTTCATGGTTTCCATCTTTCGTTATTTTGACCCCTAAACATGTATATTCGTTGCAATGTTAATTGTTCCCTTGCCATTTTCCAAGGTTAGATATTTTGCATATGTTTCTATTGTCATATAGTTGGTTTTGTTCATGTTAATTTTTAAGCCCCATTTTCCATATTCTTCCGCAAGTTTTCCTGTCATATATACCACGTCGTCACAATCGACTACTACTACCAGTTGGTCGTCTGCGAATAATAGTGAATATATGGTTCCATCTGTTAATATTAAACTCATTTGGGAGCATTTATTTTTCCAGATCTGTTAGCCATTTTGAAGGTGTATTATTAAATAAGTTAGGGGATAGAGAGCAGCCTTGTCTTAAGCCTTTGGTAACATAAAATCCGTGTGAAATCCTGTTCTGCATTTTGATTTTTGTACAGCAATTTTTATATAAATGTTATTGCTTGTATAAGTGTTATTTACTTTATAATTTTCTAGCGATTCCCATAATTTAGACCACGGAACATTGTCATATGCTTTTTCCAAGTCGACGAATAATAGATGTAGAGGTTTTTCAAAGGCAACGCTTTTTTTCAATAAGTTGTCTTAAACTAAAATGTGGTTGATGGTTGACTCTCCATGTCGAAATCCTGGCTGTTCTTCTGTTTCTATTAGTTTATATGCTTCAATATTTTCCCATAAAGGCGACTGAAAATACTGGTTACTGTTATTCTACTATAGTTTTTAAATTCATTCCTGTTTTATTATTTGAGTAATTTAGTGTGTCACAGAGGTACTAAATTATGGCCTCAATGCCATAAGGTACCCAAGTCATTACGATACTCATGGAACGGCGTTCCCTAGAATCCATGTCCAATAAACTATCCCTAAAAAAGCTCCATCTTGTTTAGCACAAAATCCAAAGGGTAAGATAGTTTTTTGGGTTTTTCTAAAAATAGTCAAAAAGTGATCTAGGTCTCTTTTAATAATCACTCGTTCATTTGATTAATCGCTGCTTTACCACTCAAACGCCACTTTGGAAACATATCTAGAATGATTGAAAGATCACGCTGGATGCCTGTAATTTTACAAGAATTTGAGTAAGGTGAACAATTAGAAGAGAACAGAAAGCAGAATAGCATATAAGTGTTTGGTTCGTAATAATGAGAGCAGAAAGTGAAAGGTCGATTTTGCGCATTGGGATTTTATTTGCTTTTTTAACTAACCAACTATATTCTTTTTTTTTCTCTCTCTACTTACTTACAATTAACAGGGGAGGCCCTGTATTGCAATGAAAAATTCGACACCGAGATTCCAAAACTACCCTTCATATGGAACTTTTTTCCAAAATAACTATTTTCTCAAAAATTTATATAACGCTTTTGATTAAATTACCATGCCTATATTTCAGATATTTTCAAGACAAATGTAAAGTATAATATCTTGAATTTTCTGGGAATAGCCTGTTGAAGTTCTCTTCAGTCTAATGACTTTTGCATAACAATTGGTAAATCGTAAGAGTATAATATTAACAATACAAAATGTACTCGTTAAGTCACACACACTAAGGAATGTATTTGTTGGACTGTTTCCAAAATTCCTTATTTATTTCCAATAATAATTATACATTTTTGAAATGAAAAATATATTATCCGCTTTTTGTTATTTTTTCTGTTCATGTAGAGATAAAGGAATTATGTATTAAACCATTTCCACAAATTTTATCTAGAATAATAAGAAGTGGGTAGAAGAATAGGCGTTTGTAAAAATAGTTTGTACAAGAGTGAACAGAGAAAGTCATATGAGTGCAACACATGAGATTTTGCCGCCTGCTTTCAAATTAGCGGTTAGCCAAGATCCAAATTCGATAGAGTAAACATTTTCTAAATATAGGACCATAACATTTTCTGATTCTTTTAGCGGTACCTAGTTTTCATCCCTTTATTAACCATGTATATTAAGGCTATTTGTTGTTTTCACACGAAAGCTCTTGAATATTTAACAATACTGATATATTCAGATGCAACAATTCTTGGGTATTTAACAATGCTGATATTTAGATGCAAAAATTGTTGAATATTTAACAATTCTGATATTATTCAGATGCAAAAGTTCTTGAATATTTAACAATGCTGACCTTATTTAGACGCAAAAGTTCTTGAATACTTAACAATGCTGACCTTATTTAGACGCAAAAGTTCTTGAATATTTAACAATGCTGATATGATTTAGACGCAAAAGTTCTTGAATATTTAACAATGCTGACCTTATTTAGACGCAAAAGTTCTTGAATATTTAACAATGCTGATATGATTTAGACGCAAAAGTTCATGAATATTTAACAATGCTGACCTTATTTAGACGCAAAAGTTCTTGAATATTTAACAATGCTGACCTTATTTAGACGCAAAAGTTCTTGAATATTTAACAATGCTGATATTATTTAGACGCAAAAGTTCTTGAATATTTAACAATGCTGACATTATTTAGACACAAAAGTTCTTGAATATTTAACAATGCTGATATTATTTAGACGCAAAAGTTCTTGAATATGTAGCAATGCTGATATGATTTAGACGCAAAAGTTCTTGAATATTTAACAATCCTGATATGATTTAGACGCAAAAGTTCTTGAATATTTAACAATGCTGACATTATTTAGACGCAAAGGTTCTTGAATATTTAACAATGTTGATATAATTCAGATGCAAAAGTTCTTGAATATTTAACAATGCTGATATAACTCAGATGCAAAAGTTCTTGAATATTTAACAATGCTGATATAATTCACATGCAAAGGTTCTTGAATATTTAACAATGCTGATATAATTCAGATGCAAAAGTTGTTGAATATTTAACTCAGATGAAAAAGGTCTCGAGTATTCAACAATCTGATATAATTCAGATGCAAAAGATGTTGAATATTTAACAATGCTGGTATTATTGAGACGCAAAAGTTTTCGAGTATTTGAAAACTCTGATGCAAAAGATCTTGGTTTATATTACAACGCCTATGTTATTCAGACAGCATAAAGGTTACACTGAACGCCCGCCTCGGTAGCGTGATGGGTAGCGTGTCTGCCTCACGTTCAAGAGGTCGCGAGTTCGTATCTCGCTTAGGGTAAGTTATCCGGGTAAGGTTTTTTTCCGAGGTTTTCCCTACCCTGAGAAGACGAATGTCGGGCTCATTTGAGCATCATTTCGCCCGTTTCGTTTCATTTCATTCATTCGTCCGATATGACACAATGTTGGAGGACGTTAATTAAAAAAAAGTTACACTGAACAATCGAATGTGCACATTATGGAACAAATATGCCGTTGCCGGAAACGAGAGTCTTCTATCCCTTGCCCGGGTCCCGGGAAAGCTTCCTATTGATTTTGAATGCCCACAATGTATTTTAACCTTGTCGTTCTCCATATGGTTACCGTTGTTGGTTATTATGAACCAGCCTTAAATGGAGGTTATATTTTTTAGAAGGGTTGTCATCGCCAGATTATTAGAGTAGACTGCATCATCCTCACACCGGCTACAATAGCACTGTAATGAATCAGGAGTTTTTCTACCGCCCTTCTGTGAACAGTATCCGAGCTGTCACCCCGCCCTTACGCACTTCTCGCCCACTGACTCTGTTAGCCTGCTGTCTGGAACACGTGTGTCCTACACTCTACCCCACACAAGCCCCAGCTTTCATGCTTCCCAAGTAGGGCAAGTGCTTAAAGCACACTCAATCAAAGGATGTTAACTTCAATAATCTGATGTGTTGCACTCACATGCCTTTCTCTACTCTTGTACTAACAATTCTTGTAAACTCTTATCCTTATATCTTCATGTTAGTTGAAATAAACGTTTGCACAAATTATCTTATTGCTTATTTATTTATTATCATACAGAAGTATGATCTCCAAAACTGACACAAATAACGAGGAATATCACCGAAATGGTTCACTCTACAAACAAATTTATTTCGATATAAATTATGTGCTTTAGCAAGATCTACATTTTTTGTATAGTAAGATTTGATCCATCTCGTACGGATTACCAGTCAGGGTTGCCAACTCGTACGATAATTATGGGGGCATACGATAATTTGAATATATGATAGTTCGATATCGGCGAAATATCATTTTCACTGGTTTGTCACTCCAGCGAAGTAAAACTAATTACAAATAACACCACTTTTGTCCTCATTGTCTGCCTCCACCCCATAGCTACTAAGCCTGCTATCCTTTATCCTCTTATTGCCAGTGTGCCCAGGTCTGATAATCTCAACGAAGAAGGCACTGTTCAGAAAATTGACGATCAATGTAGAAAACTCGGAATACGTGCTATTCCGTGTGAAATAAAGAACATGCCTGAACCTGACAGTTTCTGGAGTGCTGTTAAACATGTCACCTTGGTGGAAATACTGATTTCAAAGAACTAGCGGCCTTTGCATTATCAGTGGTTCCCTTGCCCTACAGAAGCACTTCTTGTGAAAGAGTTTTTTCCCCCTAAACTGGGTTTAATAAAAACCAAAGTTAGAACACATTGGCACTAGATACAGTAAATGAACTCATTTTGTCGTCTCAACTTATGAAAGAACGTGGTAGATCTTAAAATCTGCAAGTCACCGAGAAGATGTTAAGGTTTATCTCAACAACAAATTTGTGCAATGCTGCAACGGGTGAGGAAGCTGAGCTTTCAGATGAATAGTGCGAGAAACATAAGTGCTAAAGTTGTAATGTTTGTTGAGGTCATCAATCTTGTAAGTGGATATAATAAACATCATTACTCTTATACGTATTTTCATAAGTATTATACTGATATTTTTAATGTAGCGTTTGCTTTATGATGTACGATAATTTTGAATCCAAATCTATAATTTTGAGTGGCTGGTACGATAATTTTACTTTTAAATGTTGGCAACCCTGTTACCAGTTATGCAAAAGTCATTCAGAGTAAACAGGACTACATGGGCTATAGGCAGAGAGTTCAAAATACACGTTTCTTTTGTCCTAAAAATGTCTTAAACATATGCCATTTTAATCAAAACCGCTTGAGGCATTTTCAAGAAAATCAAAGTTTTTGAAAAATTTTCCACGTAAAGGGTACTTTAGGGTTGAGCTATTTCTTTTCAAAATCTGCGTGTCGTATACTTCAAAGACATAAAATGAAATACCAATTTTGGTCTTTAACCAACTTTTCGTTTTGCGAGTTATGCTGTCCACAGACTGACAGACACACATACGGACCTTTTTCTAAAAATGCTTTCTTTGGACTCAGGAGGCCTCAAATTTCTGGTGAAATCTCGACATCGAACTTTTGGGTGGAATACAATGCTTCCTCTACTTATTACTAGAGAAAGTAAAAATATTACCTGTTGCACTCACACGACTTTCTCCACTCAACTCTTTTACAAGCCATTCTTATAAACACTTATTCTTCTCGACTTCATATTAATCGAGATAATACATTTGTAGAAGCGTTCTACTTCATTAATACTTGTAGACATAATGGGAAGCGGTATACAAAAGTTTAAGAGATGGTCACTATGTAAAGGTTTTGAAATTCCTTTCCGTTTATATAGTTATGACTTTTTTATGACTAAGGTCTAAGGAATGGAAACAACTGCTTATGAATGCATTTGGCGAAGATGCCCCATATTAGGCAACAATACACTACATGATGTATTTCATGAAGGACGCCCAGGAACTACTGTTTGAGCTATGTTTGAAGAAGATGGACGGACATCTTATACATTTATTCGAGCGACATTGGGCATGGGTATGAGTCAAATTCAAAACGTTTTACATTGACAGACGTTAAAGAAAACTTTGTTGTTTATGAATTTCACATAAACTGCCTACCGATCAAAAACTATGCAGCGATTGGTACAGAAAAATGCCGGAAACATTGCAAGACTACATTTCATGTTTGGTTTGGAATACCGCTACTGGTGGTGAATCTTGGATTTATTGTTATGATTCTGAGAACAGCAGTTACAGTTCGCAAAGATCCCCCACACAGCAGCGCCAAACTTGCCCATCTTCAACACTTCCGACCCTGAAAGACTGCATTGATATGAAGATGAAATGAAATGCAGGGATGAGAAATTCCGGGGATGTAATTTTCCTTCCCAGCATTTGTCTGGTGAGTCGGGAAAACCTCCGAAAAAATCGTGGGTCAGGAAGGTAGTCCGCGGGAATCGAACCCATGACCTTCCAAATGCGAGTCTCAAATGTTATCGCGGAGCAATCTCGCTCGATGGTGTCGGTAAGACGATTTATTCTAAAACTGGTAACATTGCTACTATAGCATTATAAGAAAAGACAAAATATTCTTTTCGAGTGGAGGAAAAACCATTTATGGACTCCCACTATGTTGGAGGGCACAGTGGGGAGTGTGAGCTTCGCCCGAAGGCACTACCCACCGAAAAGTTCCACTGGAAACAAGGGATATAGTGTTAGAAAGGAAAGGAGCAGGAAATAAGTAATTCAGGGTGAAAGTGAGGGAGTGCCGCTATTGCACCTGCGGATTGGTGGTACTGGTATATTGGTCGGCCACAGGACACCTGTTGGTTTCTGTTTAGTTTCAAATGTTGTAAGGTTGCTTTAGTGGATAATAATCCAAAATGTGGCCACTAAGTTACCTATACTAGCCTCATCAAAACAGATGATAGTGAAAACGTAACAGAGGACCAAATGTTAAGTATGTATTCATTCTTACAATATAATAAGAACGCCATTGCGCTAGATGTAGACGTTGACGTGGAAGTTCATGTGAACTGAATGTTCAAAAGGTGTTAGAGAAAAACATAAAAATAGTGAATTATCACTTCTAGTGAAGCCAAAATAGAATTCGAGTCGAGAAGACTCAGTTATTGCCGGGGCGCCTAAGTGGTAGGTGAACTTTACCTAATTTGGCCATCTTAGGGACACAATTTGCTGGTAACTTACAATCAAGATATCCTAGATCAGAGGCGTTTCATGACATCTCAGCCTAGAGATTTAAGACTTCCCATATCGGTAATGCTTCAGCCAATGAAATAAACCTTGTAATACAAAATTTATGAACAATCTTACCACACTGACAATAGTCTACTATTGAATATTCCACCGATAACATTTTCAGTTACATGAGGCAGTTTTGGCTTATAACTCATCTACTCTAGCCTCGCGGAGAAGTCGGTCTGTGTCGAAGCATCGGCAACAGGAACGCGTTGTATGCCGATGGTAGTCACAGGAGGACGGCGAACTCCAGATGAATAACCGGTGATAGTAGGTGATTTGAGTTGTTCAAATCGCCGACGTGCTTCAGAGAATGTAAGGCGTTTCTTAAACACGCAGCTTACGTAAAGATATTTAGAACACTGTCGTGAGCTGGATGGATAATTCCTTCCACAGTTAACAAAAGGGCGCCAAGAGTACAAGCTGTGCCCTCATGGGGTGGTAGGCGATAACGTTCACAAACGGCAGAATGGCTGCACGAGGTCTTAGGATGTCCGTACTTCTGACACTGAAAACAGTGCATAGGGTTCGGGACATACTGGTGTACGGTATTTGGAACACATTTTGTATCTAACGTTTTTGTCTCTGAGCATTTCCTACGGAGATATTTTAGTTTTCTCGAAAACAAGCTGGCAACACTGCAGATTTGTGGGTGTCACTTTCCCTAGCTCAGTACATAAACACAGTGACGGTGATTCTTGAGAACACAAACAAATATCCTGCCTTGTCCTTCTGTGTTTACTGCGCGAGAGTAGGCCAATCACCAGCGTTAGCTCTGAAAACATTAAAGCGAAAGCGAAAGTGCCCGGCCTGTTCTCATCCACAAACCAGCTCAATTCTCTGACCAACCTCAACGCAACGTTGTCGACTTGCACGTGTGAAAAAGCTGCTTGGAGTATTCCTTCACGTCGTTTAAGTGATTAATTATTTCGAAACCCTGTGTGATGTCACATAATTACTACTGAAGCTATGTCAGAAATAAGTTACTCTATGCATCTTACAAGTACATTCGTGTGGAATTACGCATCCAAGTTGGATCAAAAGCATTTATTTTTTCGAAATCGGCTGATCAAAGAACAAAATGCCACTAGACTTTTTTGTTTTAAATGCTTCTATGAAGCTCATATTAGAACGAATGTAATGACTTCCCTTCTATCCTGTATATTCTGGCAACTGAGTACCCCTAAAGATGAGGAACATCTTGCGTAAAAGGGCACTCCTTGCCATACTGCTTTCGGGTAAGACGGTACGCTTGACAGACACTGGTGACTATTTCCTCATTCGACAGGCCGTCCACACTGGAGACAGTAACAACTCCCATACATGTGTAGAGCGATTTCTGTGGGGTGTTCTTTACCGGGCCATACATCCTGACTACTTCGCGTTTTATATAAAATGGGCTGATGTCCTTGAACATTTTCCCGTCACATGCCAAAGTCATAATCAGAAAGGGGTCAATGGAAGGAGTTTTGCGCGGATACATAATGAGAAGGAACCTCTTCCGGAACCGTCGGCGTCAGCCTGCCATCCAGAGGTTAAACACCGAATCTCCAGTGTCTGTGCCCTTCAAAGCGCACTTCAGAGGGATTACCCTCCAATCTCCACTGCTTGTCCACATGGGCAAACCGTTCCCACGCTCCCCACTAGGCGTCTCTGTGTGCAACAGACAAACACGGATTCAAGGGACTTAGGGTTGTTTACACCGTGGTTCCGTCAGCGGTAACACGTCCGGCCGATGATACTAACCCAACGACACCCGTACGTCGGGGACAAGGGTTAATAAACCGAAAACCTTACAAACTAATAATCACAATAATCCTAGAAGAGGAAGAGGGTGATGAATAATAGTGACGAAAGCAGCTACACGCGGCAACATTTGATGGACATGGAAGGGATGAAATGGTGATGAGCGGCTCGGGACCCTTAATGTGCCAAACCAGTACCTACCTACGGGACGGGTTTTAACCAATCACGGTAGAAGATTACAGAAACCTTGTCAAAATAAGATTGTCTGGCCTGATTTGCAACTGTTTGGAAATTGTCGCAGCTGGTTCACAAATCTCTTATTTGTAGCGAAAGAAAATTAAAAAAAGCTTTCTCAAAGAACATAGAAAGCCAGCGAGCGACATAACTCAGCTATAACTTGAAGGCTCGCATTCAGAAGGTTCAATTCCGTGGGCCGACCAATCTGATTGGGATTATTTTCCTAGTTTCCCCTCAGTCGTCAATTAAAAATCAATAGGCTGACTGACGGGCAGGTAAAAACATCTGGTGAGTGATCTGTAAACAGCCACTTGAATATTTAACATTTTGACCCAAACTTCCACCTTAAACCTAAAACAATAGTATAAATGAAAAATGCATGATAATAGTGAAAGCTGTGCTATCATATGGACTCGCGGCGAAGGCATAGGGAATACAGTAGGCTTTGAGTGATAGTCAAATCTTCTAAAGCTTTCAAATTCCGTTCTCTTTGCACGGTTATCATATGAACAAATGAACAATAATGCTCCATTTGACAGAAGTACTCCAAAACTCACAAAAAATAACAAGCAATATCTCGGAAATGGTTCACTCTACAATAAAATTTATTTGAACACAAACTGTGTGTTTCAGCAAGATCTAAATTTTTGTGTAGTAAGATTTTGTCTATCTCTTACGGTTTACCAGTTATTCAAAAGTCATCCAGAGTAAATACGACTACATAAGCTATTGACGGAAAATTCAAAATAGACATTTCGTTTGCCATAGAAATATCTAATCTACTGTAGATGTCTCTACAAATAGACTGGATGTCACCCTAATGTTATTTGCCCGTCAGAGAGGCAGAGGTACAGTTGCCCTGCGCAGCTCCCTCTGTGGACTCGTAAGGAAGCAGCATGGCGTGGTATAGGGATGAGATCGGTGTGCCAGAATTTTGTCCCGCAGGAGTTCTTTTACATGCCAATATATTGTAACTTTTTGTGGTGGGTGTGAAGTAAAGTAGACAGATGTAGTCGAGATAAAGAAACACTTTTATTTCCGTAAACAGTAACTTGTACACTCGTTGCAACAGCAAGAAAGTCTTTTTCGATTCTCCAACAGCACGGCTCCGAACTCGTAACACAAAGAACTAACTCTTCTCCGTCGGCACAACGCTTCACATCGTCTGTCCGTCTCCGTCGGCACGACTACTCAACCTTCACATACGTCTGACTGACTCACTCTTCTCACACTTTACCACTATTTTTATCTCCCAGGCACTGTTCTGGAAAGTTCAGTTATTGCGCTGGAGTACAAAGTAGAAGATTCCAGTAGCCTCTATCCTTTTCTCTCTTTCGGCAAGCGCCCCAACAATGCGGCCATTCTCTGTCTCTTTCCTTCGGCTCCTTTGCGGTAGTGCCGACAATAATGCGATGGGTGACACTGCTGCTGTCGGCAATTAGATGCGGCGGGCGCGGTGACACTATGTACTGACACAGAGCTATTGTTTTTAAGCACACTTAAAAACCATCAGTCTGGACCGGATTTGAACCCGCGACCTTGGGTTCAGTAGGCCAGCGTCTAACCAACTGAGCCACCCAGAATGACTATTTAATTGAGCTTATTGCATACCAATATCATAACCAACATGGCTTTTCTTTAGGTCGCTTTAACCACGTAGTGATATCGCGACGGATCTGTTTAGAGATACCATAGAACGTTGCGTGGTGGACAGTTAGCCTTCAAGTTTAATCAATACAAAGAATGTGGTATGGTATAGGGGTGAGAACTGGATAAAGATTTTAGTATAGGTAACTTGAAACCAGGTGCTTAAGAATTCCTATGATTTTATCTACACATCATAAAAGAAATCAGACCTTTCTGTTTGTTTTGCAAACTAATTCTCCACATAAACATAGAAGTATATTACATTAAAATAGAAATAGAAATTCTCTGCAGAAACACTTATTCTTAAAATATATTTATTAAGGGTGTTATGCTTGACCACATCTGATATTTACTTTCGAATCTTCCGCAATCGGAAGCAAATTATGGATGTTACCCCATAAACATGTTCTTAAATATGAAGGAAGTATACCTAATTACCTAATGATTATCACATTGTGTACGCGATAATTATCCTGAAATCAAACTTTGTAAGTTGTTCTTACGTCATATGATTAAAAAGAACATACCCAAGAAAAGTCTCGCTAAACGCGAGTCAGTATCCGTGGCGCTGTTCTTGATAGCGATACTTTTTTCCGGAGTTTCACAGGAATAAGAAAGAAAAAGAACAAATTTTCACCCACGGTGCGTGTCCCTGAGCTGTTTCACACGAAAAGCACCAGTCACAAAACTTCTGCATTAAACTTACTTTTTCCCATTCGGTAGTATACATTTCTGGAGATAGACTTTTTGTAACTAAAGCTAAAGGCTACTGGAAACTTTTGAACTTTTCATCACTAGAATTGTGTAATTTTGTTTGTAATAATGTGTGAGAACAGAGGGATTAAAAGACCGACATTCAATCCACATACTTTCGACTGAGAAAGAACCAAACAAATTTTGCAGTAGTTTTGTGAACTACTATATTCAATGGATTGTTATATAAAAGAAATCACAAGGTAAGAAATGTCAAGAATATAGAAACATGAGGCTAATATCCCACACAGCAAATGCAGTAGAGCCTGCTTCTGTTATGTGGTGGTAGCCAGTACGTCACATCCAAGAGGTTCCGAATTCGAATCTGGTTAGGGTGAGTTATCCCGATGACGTGTTTTCCGAAGTTTTACCTTATCAGAAGACGAATGTCGGGTAACTTTAAGCTCTATTGAACTCGGGCTCATTTGAGCATCATTTCACCTTCTTCATTCATTCATCGTGCGATATAACATTAAGTTCGAGGACGTTAATATAAAAATAGCAAATGCAGTAGCAAGAATTTAAACGGAGGAAACACAGGGAAATGCTCAACTTGGCTTCGCAAACGGAAAAGGAACTGGAGATGCTATAGGATTCGTGAGAATCACCTCCGAAAGAGTACTGGATGTAAATGAACAGATTTGTATATGCATTATCGACTGCCTAAAAGCATTCGACCGGGTTAACCGGGAAAAGAGAATGAAAATTCTAAAATATATAGTAGTAAATTGGAGAGACAGAAGAGCAATCAAGAATTCGTATACGGTACAGAAGGATAAAACAAGAGAAAAAGGAGCAGAAACGAAGATGCAAGTATAGGAAGCGGAGTAACACAAGGGTGCTGTCTGTCACCCATGCCAAATGGACGAGTATACAGGCTGTTAGAGGTACAAGTGTAGTGGTAATTGAGAACAGTGGAATGAACAATACTATATCGATTTTTGCTTCATTTGCGGACTTATAAGAGAGTGTGTTGTCTGGTTGATTAGTGACTCCAGCAGACGTGGCACATAGAAGTAAGTCATACGAGTTTATTTTGTCCGGGAGCGTGGAGTCAGAGTGGGTAGGCCTCGCGGTAACAAATGTTTCCGAACTGACTTCAAGTGCTTCCCGGAAGACCAATGAACGCATATTGGCTTAGCCAGTAGGATGTGTGAACACGTGAAAGCAAAACGGATAGTCTACACTGACAGGCGTTCATTTCACGACACAGTTACCACCATACAAAAAAGTCAGTAAACTTTGTGATTGGTTTGGCGAAAAATTACCAGATGAAGAGAAAAAGCAAGTAACACGCCGAAGCGGATACATATTAAGGTACCTTTATCAAAATATCATACCACTAACATCCTGTGTGTGGAAAATATTTACTGAATGAACCTCTAGAAGGAATGGGAGATCTCAAAGTAGGGGGACGAACTATCAATAACATGCAAAAGATGCAGTAGTTATGACAAAAGCCAAATAAGAATTACAGATCGGTTGGTGGAAACTGGAACAAGATATACAATCGAGATAAATAGGAAAGGTCCAAAGTGATGAACATTTCGAAGAATGAGGAACCGCTGAAGCGTTTGATAGGGAAGAGAGTGTTGAATACTTTATCTCAATTTCGTTATTCAGGAAGCATGTTCATAGTGCACCAAAGAAATCAGGGAAAGAACAAACAAATAGAGAACTCTACTGACAGGGAAACTGGAACTACAGCTAAGGAAGAAGGTTATGAAATTCTTTGCCCGTAAGTGAAACATGGACATAAGAAAAATAGGAAGCAAGTAACTCGGAGAGCTTTGAGATGTCGTGCTGGAGCAAAATGGAGATTTAATTGACTCAAGGATAATGCAGGAAGAGGTTTTAAGAAGAGTGTATGAAACTAGAAGTTAAAAAATGCAGCACAAAATATAAAGAGTTTCGAATTCCTTAAGGACGGTTTCATAGCTTGGGTGGCCAAGGTCAGTTTGCCTTGATAATGGCTCAAAGATGTGTTGAAACGATCGTTGGTGGTGTATTAAGTTTAACTCAATATTATTGAAGCGAAGCTATTGGCCTCTACATATTTTTATTTGTACAGTATGTCTACGAATTTATTCGAATAGACACGCTAGAATTCAATTATTTAATATCATTTTCTGGCTAAACGACTCATTTTAGCAACAAATGGAAAAGATAGCAATAACTCATCCTTAAAGCTCTATCTCTTTGGGCTAATTCCAGAAGAAAAACGATGAAGGGGTGGTGTCATTAACACTCACACATTCTATTAATGTCACTCTTTATATATTCAAAGATGCACTCAAGAGGAAAATGTTTCTGCTTCACGTCAAGAAGTCACCATTAGTCTGCTAATGATAGTTTAGCACCTAGTACTCGTATATGCCATGTATTTTGTAGAATGGATACCAAATCGAAAACGAAAGTGAAACAGGAGCTGGCATAAACGGAAAACATTTCAAGCTAGAAATGTGGTATCCTTAGGGAGCTTTGACCATAGTATTGCAGAGATAATTATATACTCTGGGCTTGTGTGGAGGGATAGGTACATATGTACAACAGGAATTGCAATGTCTGTATATATTAAGACAACCAGGCGGCATTGCGGACATTATCAGCATCCTTCACAACATCAAAGACCGTTAAGGAGTGTCGAGAAGCCCTGGAAAGGCTAAGGTTATTACAAATGAAAATTCAGTAGGCTGACTAAATAGGAGCGCAGATCTCACAACGAGTCCAGAACCTGTCTGGTATATTGGCAAGTTAATGGTAAAGTCAAATCTATTACATAGGATTAAAAGATAGCATGCAGGTTCCATATCTAGAAACAAAAACATGCAAAGCTAATGATGCAAAAACCATGTCTCGGAATATGTACTGCAGACCTTAAATTAAGAAGTAAGGAGATAAGGTTTATGGTGGATCAGATGACCGGTCGTAGTCATTAAAAACACTTGCAGAACATGGTGGTCTAAGAAGACCCAATAAGTGATGTAGGGGAGGAAACGGCCTTGCACTTAATATTCCAATATGAAGTGCTAAAAGCAAATAGATAATCAGTTGGAACTGCTAATCCAAATGAGACTGCATCTAAAGCGCGTCTCACCCTTAAAAGACAGTACACGTTAAATGGAGCGCAGTGTTGCAACATGTACTATAATATGTCTCAACCTAGTTGAATCCTGTTGTAAACATCTGGGCGGGAAGAGAGACAGAGACAGAGATATTGGGATAGAAAACGGTTAAGCTGTTGATTGGTTTGGCGAAGATAATGGGGGTTATCTTTTGTTTGCGTATGTACGATAAACCCCTTCTTTAAGTACAGTATTGTACGTAAGTAGTTCTCCGATCACTGCTCTGCGCGAGCTAATTTCGGAGATAGAAAAGTATGCAAATGTTTCGATTCTTATAAACGTAAATAGCCCCACATTTTATCTTTCTGCTTCACATATCGCATATGTGTTCTGGGCCCGTGAGTTCTTCGTAAAGGAATATATACATAATGGTATACTATATACAGATTAGATAGAAGAAAGGTGAAATTATATACACCATTAGCTTATTATGTTAAATTAAGCTGCATTTTACTTAACAATTACTGAAGGACACTGCTATTATACGTATAACATTTTTGCATTCCTTTATCAGACAGCTCTCTCGCAACGAGGTCTGTATCGAGTTGAATGCTGATTAAGATGTTTTGTTTATAGTGTGGGGTTGCTTCTGATATTTTACAGTGTACATCTCGCGGACCTCACAAGGCCAAGGACACTTATCTGTATGCAATATAAAATCAGTAGCTTTTCACCATGGAGCAGGCTGGTGCTTCAGCCGAAATGAAACACAATCGAGGCAAACCATTAAAAAGTGGTGAGTGGCGAATGATCGCGCATTGTTTCGCAGTACTTAAAGAAAGAAATCCGGAATATTAATATTCCAACTCATAGATTTAATAAGTTAATGTGTAACCCAACTCTATTTATTGTCTAGAAGTTAGCGCTACTAGTGTTGCAAAACTTTTGTGCGTGCCTGTACGTCTAACACGCGGCGAGTTGAGTCAGCTCCGCCTTGTTGTTTACAACAGGATTCAACTAGGCTGAGACACAGTATAGTTGCGAATCTCTCTCCGCGAGCGACTCGAGGTGGCCTGAGTCCTGTACTTAGTCCTTCAATTGCTGCTTGACGAGACGGGCACTTTTAACTTTGGTATCCCTCCACGCCTTTGTTACTGTATGACCTAAATTTACAAATGACTCGTCTGTATAAACAATTGATTTCCCCTGGTCCTAAACCTTTTACGTCTTTTAGATATTTATGTCGCCATCTGATGATATCGATATCGTCTCTTTCTATTAATATGCACTTGTTACCCTTTCTTTCATATTCGAACCCAAAATCAGAGTGGCCCTTGAGAAATTTGGTAGGGTCTCATCACTGTTGAACTGTGACAAAATTATATTCAGCGTGGGTGGAATATTTGCAAACAGTAAAGAATGAACAATTCGCCGCACTCCACCTTGCACTATTCAATCATATTGCGTTAACCTAGCGTTTTGTGTAGTCCCGCCCTTTTTGCTTTCTTTTTCGATGACGTTCTTAGAAGTCCTTTCATTACTTCCTTTTTAATCCTCTACACTACTGCTTCTGAACACTCAACAGCCTTAGCTGTTTCTTTTACTGCCTTAAACGCATTTTACTTCAAAAATAATCTAACACATTCATAATTATTTGGCGTTCCTTACTTCTTTATTTACCAACATATCGTCCCTTCCTAGCTTCACCCTCCATAACTACAAATATTTACAAAAATATTAAACAAATAACGCAATAACAGCTCACAGTTACACACACGGCTTCTTTCGAACTAATGTTAGTGCTGCTCCTTATACTATCTTCTGTGTCAGGCCTGACGCTGAATAGATGAATACCTTTTGTTTGCCCTACTGGATAAAAGAAAGAGGTTACTGCCTTTTGGTTTATTTTAAAAACTTTCTCCAACCTTCCTCAACATTTGTTCTCGCTGGTTCCCTGATGTAAACTCAATAACAAAAAAGTTTCACACTGCGTAACTTTTGCAGTGCACATATATAAAATTTTCCGAAAACATTTAATTTAAAAAATTATAACACTTAACTGGGTAAACATAGAGAATTCAAAGTAGGCAGGTAGTAGCACTATAGTTTACTCTACCTAAGAAAAAAATATAGATGCATTCTAGCAGTTTGTTAGTTAGTGCGTGATGAGTGTAGAAACAGCAAATATCGAACTTCTATTGAAAAAAAAAGCGTTTTCTGAAGAAATTTGGACCTATAGAAATGTACAATGACTCTGAAAAGGATATAACCTGATAGAGAAAAAAATTCTGCATAGGATAATGTGTTCAAACCTGAAATTTATAACAAATGAATATTTATACCATGCTATTAGGAATCTGGCAACAGAGCGAGGGTAGAAAAGGACGCGGCTAATGGCAACTTGTATGCGCTAGATAGAGTCAGAGATGTCCCATTTAACTCCATACTGTCTTCTAAGAGTGAAACGCTATATAGTAGAAACTTATCCTATGATCTCTTGACACGTTTTATGGTTTGGGGAATTGATAACAGAAGCAGGGAGAAAGCTCTACAATAAACCTAACGTTTTTGCGCGGGTAAATAGCGCTATGTTCCTTCTGTTCATCTCCCTAATCTAATCTAAGGACCATTGTAACTTTTACGGTTAAGTTTTCAGTATGTCGAATCCATCTAAATGCCTTTGCTAGGGTTACCAGATTATTTTATGAAAATATAGGACAATTGTAAAAAATCTGATGTGTTGCACTTACGTGACTTTCTCTACTCTTCTACTAACCATTCTTACAAACTCTATATCTTCTTCATGTTAGTTGATATATACATTTGCAGAAATTATCTTATTGTTTATCTTCTTGTACGTAGAAGGGGAATATGGGAATACAGTAGGCTTTGAGCGATAGTTAAATCTTTTAAATCTTTCAAATTCCCTTACCTTTGCACGATTAAAATATAAAAAAATGAATAACGATGCTCCATGTGACCGAAGTATAAGTTTTCCAAAACTTACACAAATAACAAGAGATACCTCCGAAATGGTTCACTCAGCAAAAAAATGTTGATAGACATACATTGTGTGTTTTAGCAAGATCCATATTTTTTTATAGTAAGATTTGGCCTATCTCTTAAAGATTTACCAGTTATGCAAAAGACATCCAGGCCAGAAAACTCAAGATATATCTACATTTCATTTGCCATAAAAATATCTCAAACATATGGCATTTTAATCAAAGCAGTTAGAGCCATTTTCAATAAAATCAAAATTTTTGAAAAATGTTTCATGTAAGGGTAGTTTAGGGTGGGGCTATTTTCTTCAAAATCTTCGTGTCCCATCCTTGAAAGACATTAAACTTAAATACCAACTTTAGTTTTTAATCTACTTTTCGTTTTTGAGTTATTCTGTCCACAGACTGTCACACATACGCACCTTTTTTTTTTTTATTTTTTTATTTTATTCAGGGGATCTGAAAACATATATTTGCGGTGAAATCTCGACATCGAATTTTTGGGTGGAATACAATACTTTCTTTTACTTACCAGTTGAGAAAGTAAAAATGTCGATCTCGTTGAAACACACAATTTATTCTTTATTTGTTTAAATTTGACAATACTTATACTTCTTTCAAATAGGAATATGTTCTTCCTTTTGTACTTTATCTTTAGGCCTTACAAAGAGAACGCAATTTCAAAGCCATCGCATAGTAGCTAGCTCTTAAAACATTCACTATCGCTCAAAGCCTACTGTATTCTATATTCCCCTTGCTCCTACAAGAAAATGAGCAGGAAGGTAATTTCTGAAAATCCTTATGTCAATTAAAATGCAGTAGTTACAAAAGTAAGCATTTACAACAATAGTGTGTATAAGAATCGGTATAGCTCTACATATATCTGCAAACAGTTTCTCCAAATTGAACTATATTGAAAAGGTGTATTGCAATATTTTACGCGACGATCACTTGGTAGATCTTCTAAGGCTATGCACTTCGACTTTGTCGCCAGGTATTGATAGACTTCTTAAACGTAAGCAGAGCCAAATAAGTCACCAATGATCAGTGTTTATCGCATAAGATTTGAAAGTGCTTTCGTAAATCAAACGCAACGTACATGTAATGAATCCGCTACTGCAACACAATGCATGGCTGAGTGGCAGTATGCATAAAATGGAAGGAGTTAAATCGAACCTCCCCTCTTTCGATCGAACCCACGACCTCCCGAATGCCAGTATTGCCCCATGCTCGGTAATTGATTATTTTAGTGTTAAGTCGTTTATTAATACAATGGCTTTATTGCTTTTTGCTTCTCATGTGGATGAAAACAGTACCGACCCTAAAGATTACACTTTTTTCAGTGTAAACGCAACAATAGCCTGTTAAACAATAGTACATAACAAACTCAATAATAACATAAACCTAACATGCAGGTGTAAGACTTATTCAAGAGCAAAATTACTTTAGAACTGATGTTTGCCGTAAACACTGCACAGCGACTGAAGACTTCAAATTTAAAGAAATTTATGCAGTCTACACTTCATTAAGGGAATAGTGGAAATAATTAAAAAACATTTTTAGAAAAAGCTCCGTGTGTTTTGTGTGTGTGTGTGTGTGTGTGTGTGTGTGTGTGTGTGTGTGTGTGTGTGTGTGTGTGTGTGTGTGTGTGTGTGTGTGTGTGTGTACAGCATAACTCAAAAAAGAAAAGTTTGTGTTGATTTTAATGTCTTTCAAGGATGCGACACGAAGATTTTGAAGAAAATTGCGCCAGCTACCCTTTACATGAAAATTTTTTCGAACATTTTGATTTTCTTGTAAATGGTACTAACGGTTTTGATGCCATATGTTTGATTGATTAATTAATTAATTAATTAATTAATTAGTGTGTTGTTCAACGACGCTGTCAATTGCCAAGGTCACATCAGCGTCGCCGGCATGCCGGAATTTTGTCCCGCAGGAGTTTTTTTACATGCCAGTAAATCTACTGACATGGAGCTGGCGTTTTTAAGCACACTTAAAAACCATCAGCCTGGGCCGGGTTTGAACCCGCGACCTTGGGATCAGTAGGCCAGCATCTAACCAACTGAGCCACCCAGACCGCCGCCATATGTTTGAGATACTTTTATGACAAATGAAATGTAAATGTTGAATTTTCTGGCTATAGCCCATCTACTTTCTCTAGATGACTTTTGCATAACTATTAAACGGTAAGAGATAGAGCAAATCTGACTTTACAGAAAATGTAGATCTTGCTAAAACACACAATTTATACACGTGAACTATTTCGGAGATGTTCCTCGTTATTTGTGTAAGTTTTGGAGAACTTATACTTCTATCAAATAGAACATCGCTGTTCATTTTGTATATGTTAACCTTGCAAAGAGAGCGAAATTTGAAAGCTTTAAAATATTTGACTATCGTTCAAAGCCTACTGTATACTAATATTCCCCTTGCACCTACAAGGAAATAAGCAATAATATAATTCCTGCGAATGTTTATCTCAACTAACACGAAGAAGATAGAAGAATAAGAGTTTGTAAGAATGGTCAGTACAAGAGTAGAGAAAGCCATGTGAGTGCAACACAGTTTTTAATGAGAAACCCTAGCAAATAGATATTTAGATGGATTCGACATACTGAAAACTTAACTGGGAGAAGAACAAACTCTAACAACACAAGGGAAGAGTATCTACAGACGGTAGATATCACCCTCCTACCTAACAAGCGGCATGGAATCCTTTCAACACTTGAACCCAATTCATCTTGTTTTACAAGATACATAGTGTGACTAACGCTCCCCAAGAATAAATCATGTTTAAGATGACGGACTGCTTCCATACGGTGTTTCTTAAAAAGGGACATTTGCATCAAACAACCAGCAGCCTACTTTCTCATCATACTTTAAAATATCATTCAGGGCTAGCGGACATTCTCCAAGGTTAATGCATTTTACAGAAGTGATCTTCAGTTATCTTAGTTTGCGCAGCTCTTTGTTAACTCGCGTTATACCACTGTGTTTGTACCACAGCGAACTCAATGCAGAAAACAGCCAACTTCACCATGCGTTTGGAGTTCTCCTTCTACAGGAACACTTCAGAGCCCTCTGCAGAGCATTTTTCAACAATCTACCAACAGTTTCTGGAGCTCGCACGTTCAACATTGGTATCAAAGTCATCACAAAACAAACTTAGAAGAAAGTTTCTGCAAGTGTTCAAAAGATGATTTCACATTACCTGGTCCACAGTTCCATATTTTTACACATTTATTTATTATTATCAAAGATATTTCTTCTATTTGTGGCCAATAATTCTTGTAAATATGTAAATGTTTACATTTCCTAACCTTATTTATATTTAGTCTGTGTATTTTTACAATTAGTTCATGTTAGAGGAGCTTTTGGCTAACCTCAGCACTATTTTAACTTAATGTATTATATATTGTCACCGCGCCCGCCGCATCTAATTGCCGACAACAGCAGTTGCATTATTGTCGGCACTACCGCAAAGGAGCCGAAGGAAAGAGACAGAGAATGGCCGCATTGTTGCGGCGCTTGTCGAAAGAGAGAAAAGGATAGAGACTTCGAGAATCTTCCGCTTTGTATTTCACCGCAATAACTGAACTTTCCAGAATAGTGCCTGGGAGATATAAATAGCGCTAAAGTGCGACAGAAGAGGCAGTCAGACGTATGTGAAGCGTTGAGTAGTCGTGCCGAGGACAGGACAGACGTATGTGAAGCGTTGAGGAGTCGTGCCGACGGAGAAGGGACAGTTCTTTGTGTTACGAATTCGGAGCCGTGCTGTTGGAGAATCGGAAAACACTTTCTTGCTGTTGCAACGAGTGTACAAAGTGACTGTTTACGGAAATAAAAGTGTTTCTTTATCTAGACTACATCTGTCTCCTTTACTTCACACCCACCAAAAAAAGTCACAATATTATCACTGGCCTGTATAACATTTAATGTGGGTCAATCAAAAATAAATAAATAAACAAATTAAAACAAAGTAAAGCAAAGCAAAGTAAAATTAAATAAATACATAAATAAATAAATAAATAAATAAATAAATAAATAAATAAATAAATAAATAAATAAATAAATAAATAAATAAATAAATAAATAAATAAATAAATAAATAAATAAATAAATAAATAAATAAATAAATAAATAAATAAATAAATAAATAAATAAATAAATAAATAAACAAATAAATAAATAAATGAGTGAGTGAGTAAGTAGGTAAATATTTAAGTAAATAAATAAGTAATTATTATTTATTCATGCCAACAAGCTTACTTCTGGTGTTTTTAAACACACAAGCCGTGTGTGGGCAAAGTTTAAGAGGTTGAATCAGGACTGAAAAATTCAATGCCATAGCCGGGATTTTAACCACTTCCGCTTATCGAGCGGCTGCTTTTAACCACTTTAATGTCATAAGCGGAAGATCCGTGGTTCAAATCCCAGCAATGGCATTGAATTTTTCAGTCCTGGTTCCATCTCTTAAGCATTGCCCCCACACGGCTTGTGTTTAAAAACACCAGCAGTAAGCTTGTTGGCATACATACATAATAATTACAATCTAAAGGTTACTTTAAAACGGGACATAAAGAACTTACAATTGTAAGTCGCCCTTAGGGTATTTATCTCTGATTTGAGATTCCCTTGTGGTCTAACCGGGAAAAAGTACGAATCAACTGGGGATTTTAATGTCGTACTGGCAAGTTGGCCATGGTAGCTTAATGGTTAAAGAAGCCGCTCGATATGTGAAAGATCCGTGGTTTAGATCCCGGCTATATCATTGAATATTTCAGTCCTGGTTCCACCTCTTAAATAACTATTTAAGTAAATAAGTAAATACTTAAGTAAATAAATCAGTAAATAAATACATAAAAACATAAACACATAAAACATAAATAAACAAATGTGCAGAAACAGGACTTTTGCACAATTGTCGAAGACACCCTATACAATCTCGTTCCCCCTAGGATCAGCTATGCCAGAGATATTGAACCTTTTTGCTCCGCGTATCCCCAAATAAATGTTCCATGCCAGCCTGTACCCCTTAGACCTAAGCCTAGCCGTAAAGTTGTACAACAATTTAATCTTAACAATCAAAAATATTAAAAATATCTTCTGCGTTCCATCCTACACGTCATGTGCAGTAGCACATTTTTTAACCTTCAAATATGAACACGTAAGCAGTTCAGTATTATCAGACACACCCACAGATTCATCGATTTGAATCGCAAATATTTTGTCCATTTTAATATTTTCTGCTATTTGGTTAACAATAACTTGTGCCATACCATAAAATCCACGCTCCACACTTGTGTCAGAATTTGGACTTTTTTTTTTTTTTTTTTTTTTTTTTTTTTTTTTTTTTTTTTTTATTGGTTACCTTAGCAGAGTTACTGTGTAGCATTTTATCTGATATAATCAAAGAACTAAGAATAAAGCAGCTCAACTGCGATATAAAGCGATTCATTTTTAGCAACTACCAACGCTATTACGATGTCTCCGGTGCCACCTTTGTTAATTTTGTAAAAGTGTGTATTACGTTTGAACTTCTATGAGTACTGAAAGATTATAAATCAGTCCAAACCTACATCCGTAGACACTGATATCTTTATCGGCGTTTGAAGCAAAGAATACAATGTAGAGTAGACCGGTAGAGTAAGCAAAATGGATTCTTGGACAGAGGGTAATTCAGATCTCTCTGTCTGAAACATGTTTCATTATTTGTGATCATTCAGGAAGCTGACTGCGTATTTTAAATTTTACGTACCTTTTAAAAGGATTTCGCGTACCGCTAGGGTTACGCTTACCCCAGGTTGAATTTGTATGAGCTAAGCGACCTTTGTTTCGGTATTTGTGGCAAGTGTGAGCATAAACACCACCAGTTAAGTTAACGATAAATTTAATGGAGAGCAATAATGATCTGCCGACTGTTAAAGTTGAACTGAACTGGTTCTTAATCTTATCTATCGAGGTTGTAATTACTGATTTATATCCACTAACTTCTAACGTATCCAGAATTTACGGTTTTCGTAATAATAGTGCAAAGTGTATATTGCTGTTAATCGCAGAAATATTAAGCTGAAATTACCATTAAATCTACATAACTCAAGCGCGGTCTTTAAGCGCTGGGAACACCGATGATCGATCACACTTCTCTGAGACTATGCCTTCCTAAAATTGCTAGAATTTCATTTCCCATTATATTTTTCAGAGTCCTATTCTAATCGTAGCAACAACTCCTCCCTACGTACGGAGGTACACTTTGAGCTAATGGTATTCCGTTGATAGGTTACATCGTAACCTTAGCTACACTAGCCTAACTCTTTTACCTATCCATAAAACTCACAATTTCGCTAATGATGTAACTGAAGCTTACTACAGTAGGTTTGCATTAGGTTTAGCATACGAAAGTATTAATGAAATTATTTACCTACCTCCATATCGTTTCTTATTTTAGCCTCAATAATTTGGGTATTAAATGGAAAAGTTGAAGGTTGTTCGGAACATTTCATTCCCAAAACCACGAAGTATAATTTTCCCCTTACTTTCCTTCATACGTCGCCGGCCATTTTTCCAGCTCCCAGTAGTGATATGGGAGTTTCTCTGAGGCATAGATCCAAATACTCGATACCTAATGCTTTATCATAGAGAATGTTATGTGTGCACTCCTATAACTTTCTCTACTCTCTTTCGTAAAACTGTTCTTAAAAACGTTATTCTATCTAGCTGTTGTATCTTGTAACGCCAACGAAATGTGTAATAAGATCTTTCGTCTGATTACCCTTCCCATATGGAGGATTGACACTCCCTAGACTTACAAGCCTGTGCCCAGGATCAGATGGCTGCCGGGGAGCAGATCCGTCGTGGGACCTGGACCTAGAAGAGGCTGGTCAGCCCAGCACCAGGTATGAGAGTAAGGGAGAGGATGATTTGAAATGCAGCGAAATGGATGAATGGAAAGGTGATGATGGAGTGAGTGGCGGGGGAAACCGGAGAGCCAGGAGGAAACCCGCTCAGACGTCGAATAAGATCTCCTGAAAATGCTTAAATGTTTAAACCGATTAACATTAAGCAAATCTAAAAATAATATTTTGTAAGAAGAGTGGATATACAAAATTATGTAAACTTAGCACGTTGATTTAAAATAGTTTAATTTAACTTTTTTTAGCTTTTAGGTTTTCTTGAGGTGTAAATGTAAAATGCATGAGGTGAAAACACATTTTAAAGCTAACAAACACTAGGGTTACCAGAGTCCGGAAATTCCCGGACTTGCCCTACATTTTAATCATTTGTCCGGCGTTCGTTGCAATTTTTGAAAAGTGTCTAATGTCCTACATTATCAGATACAAGCAATGAGCGTTAGAAAATGAACTACCAACTGCGAAAATAGAAATGAATAATCGGTTATTATCCGCAACTGCCACTCGCTATGGCTACAGTCATGCATAGTAACGAAATATTCAGAACGCGGCATTTGCACTCCGAGGCAAAATGGTATTCTGTGGAGGCAAAGCAACACAATGCGAGTATTTTCACTAATAAGAGCACAGTGGACAGATGAAAGGATCAGATTATCTATTGATTCAGTTAGAGGTATTGTTTTAGTAAAGTATAATTTTAAAAGCTTCAGTTGTGACAGACTTTTTGATTATATTTCAAACAAGCTAAATGTTTTGCAGAAGATTACTTCTTCAGAGAAGTATAACTGACTGTTCATGATCACATTTACACTGTATGTTTCACGATTTTAAGAAAATTTAAGTTTATATGCCTATGGGTATATATAAATAGCACTTAAATTATAAATTTACATTATTTTTCCATTGACCGATGATGTCCTACATTTTGTCCTAAATTTTTTACCATTGTGTCTGTGACCAGAGATTTTGTAGGTGGAATTTGATTATTTGTAGTTAATAGGTAGAGTAAGCAAAATGGATTCTTGGACAGATGGCAATTCAAATCTCCCTGGTTGAAATATTTTTCATTATTTGTGATCATTCAGAAAACATGTAATACTATTACGCGAATTTTAAATAGTTATCTTTTCCTTATTTGCCATTATTCAGTAAACGTATTGTGCTGACTGTATGCTTATTTTAATTGTTATTATTTTTCATTATTTGTTATCATTTATGAATCATTATACTGAGTGTATGGCTATTTTAAATTTTAAAAGTTTTCATGCAGCCCAGGTTGAATATGTCTGTTCTATGAGACGATACTTTTAGACCGGGAAGCCTTAAAGTAATATTTTTTCCATTAATTAAGTAATAAACATAATGAGTGTGATGAGGTATAATTAAGTGAAATGTAAATATTGTTTTCTACACATGTTTGTAACTGTACTTTTAATTGTAAGTCTATGTTAAAACATTGTCCTGGACCAGAGTTATAAAAGCTAAAAACTTGTACATTTTAGGAAACCAAAACAGTTATGATATCTCTCCACCCGCCTGCCTATTGTTATATCTAGAAGGGTGAATCGCTTTTGTTCTGTTATTCCATAACTTACCGTGACAAAAAGAGCGAGACGGAACATTTTAGGGAAATAAACCTGGGAAGTCCCGAATCCAAGTTGGCATTTTAAAGAAGGGGATGGAGACGCTCCAATGAAAATCCACGAATTAAGTACGAAACGTTAAGGCGCGTAAAGTTGTCACCAATCGGAATTACGTTGCAGGAGCCCGTGTGCATAAACGGAAACGCGAAAGTCGCGACATTTTTATACTTCCTACCCGTAGAAAAATAATTGTTGCTGCGTTTTTAAAGCCCGTTATTGTTGAACAAAAGACAGTGTATTTTACACTGACGCAAATGTTTAGCTAGAGATGAAAGTAAGCGTCAATAAATTAAATTAAACGCAGAAACGTTGCCCCTAAATCCAATCACTCTAATTATTTTCGCTGCTTTCCCAGCACCTGAAATCATCGTTCCTTTTACTTAAAGATAGCCCTTGCTTAATCAACAAACTAATGGTGACGCCAGCCGAGGACGGGCATCAAACCCAGAACAGCAGGACGACGAGGTATGGCGCTAGCCGGAGGTATCAGGAAGGAAAGCAACGACAACTCCAGCGAGGTTTGAACCTGATTCCCGCCTCAACTAGAATATATGCAAAACAAAAGTTAAGGAATCGCTATTCATAAATCGATAGTTAAATAGTGAAGGATAGTGAATCTTAACGTTTAGTTGGTTTAATTGATCGAAAGTAACATTACGGAGTTAAGAGGTATGGCTGCAACAGGGTTTGTCGTTGCATTAGCACTAGCCACCAAATTGGCCCAGTAGGTATGTCGTATTACTTCACCAGCCAATAATAGTGGTGATCTAGCAGCCTTTTTCAATCTTGCTTCCATAAATTTACCTGTCGATTAATGGCATAACATTTCAGCAAGTCCTTCTGTTTTTCCCAAGCCGAAAGACAATGGTAACACCGTCATCGGCGTGAACCTTGACTAGGACACGAATCTGCAGACTGCCTCTGCAGTCAGGAAGTCAACGTACTGTGTTCGATTCCCGGCTGGGGTTGGGAATTTTTCTTTAACCAGAATAATCCCCTAACTCCCACAGAAAGTATGAATGTGGGACAAATGTGTGTTTAATGCTAAAATGATAAAAACCAAAGTGTCCACCTTCAAATATTTGGGATCAAATTATCAGTACAGTAGACTTCCAATAATTCCAACTAATTGAGACCGAACCCTGTGCGGATTAGCCAACGTTTGGATTAGGTGGATTTTCGTCAAATGCGACAACATATTGACTTTAAGCATTCATGTATTTGTTAAGTATTAAAATGTTTGACTATAGGAAGGTATTAGTACGCTGTAATTTATTACTTTCTCTACTATGTATTCCATCTACTGTATTCCACCCAAAAATTCGATGTCGAGGTTTAGAAAAACGTCTGTGTGCGTGTGTGTGCGCCTGCCTATCAGTCTGTGGACAGCATAACTAAAAAACCAAAACTCGGTTAAAAACCAAAGTTGGTATTTAAGTTTAATGTCTTTCAAGGATGCAACACAAAGATTTTGAAGAAAATGTCTCCACCCTAAACTACCCTTTACATGGAAAATTTTTATGTTCTTGAAAATGGCTTTCACAATTTTGATTAAACTGCCATATGTTTGAGATATTTTTATGGCAAATGAAATGTCTATCTTGAATTTTCTGGCTATAGCCCCTGTAGTCGTATTTACTCTAGATGACTTTTGCATAACTGGTAAACAGTAAGAGATAGACCAAATCTTACTATTCAAAAATGTATATCTTGCTAAAACACACAATTTATGTCCAAATAAACTTTTTGTAGGGTGAACCATTTCGGAGATATTCCTCGTTATTTGTTGTGTTTTGGAGAACTTATACTTCTGTCAAATGGAACATCGGTACTAATTTTTTGTGTCAACCGTGCAAAGAGAACGGGATCTCAAAGCTTTAAAAGATTTGACTATCACTCAAAGCCTACTGTATTCTAATATCTCCCTTGCACCTACAAGGAAATAACCAATAAGATAATTTCTGCGAATGTTTATCTGTATTTACATGAAGATACAGGCATAAGAGTTTGTAAGAATGGTTAGTACAGGAGTAAGTCATGTGAGTGCAAAACATCAGATTTTTTTAAAATTACATTCTGAGCCTAGAAAACCAATTTCTGTAATGTTTTTATAAGCACTGTTGGCGTCGGAATGGAAGTTAGCGAAACATTGCTTCTTCAAGCCGTTTCAGTGTGTTGCGCCTAAGGAAGATCACTGACGTCACGTCTTAAGTGACGATTTGCTTTTCCGTGTTGTTTTCTCGTTAACGTAAAAGAATTGCATTCAAACTTCCTTATGCACATTGATCTAGGCCTTCCGTTTTTTACTTTCTCTACTGGTAAGTAGGGGAAGTATTGTATTCCACACAAAAATTCGATGTCGAGATTTCACCGGAAATACATGTTTTGAGACCCCCTGAATCCAAAAAAAAAGCATTTTTAGAAAAAGGTCCGTGTGTGTGTCTGTGTGTCAGTCTGTCAGTCTGTGGACAGCATAACTCAAAAACGAAAAGTCGGTTAAAAACCAAAGTTGGTATTTAAGTTTAATGTCTTTCAAGGATGCGACACAAAGATTTTGAAGAAAATAGCCCCACCCTACACTACCCTTTACATGGAAGATTTTTTGAAAATTTTGATTTCCTTGAAAATTACTCTAACGATTTTTATTAAAATGTCATGTGTTTGAGATATTTTTATGACAAATGAAATGTATATCTTGAATTTTCTGGCTATAGCCCTTGTAGTCGTATTTACTCTGGACGACTTTTGCATAACTGGTAAACCGTTAGAGATAGACCAAATTAGACTATACAAAACATGTAGATATTGCTAAAATACACAATTTATGTCTCAATAAATTTTCTTGTACAGTGAACTATTTCGGAGATATTCCTTGTTATGTGTGTGAGTTTCGGAAAACAGAACTTTCGTGAAATGGATCATCGTTGTTCATTTTTGATATGTTAAGTATATACATAATCTCAAACATTTTACTATCGCACAAAGCCTACTGTATTCTAACATTCCCCTTGCACCTACAAGGAAATAAGCAATAAGATAATTTGTACAAATGTGTATCTCAACTATCAAGAAAGAAGATATAGGAATAAGAGTTTGTAAGAATGGTTAGTACAAGAGTAGAGAAAGTCATGTGAGTGCAACACATCAGATTTTTAATTTTTGTGTATAAGATATCCGGCAGATTCACTGGGTACTCCTATCTATTTCATGTTTTTCTGCGCTAACAAATTTACGTTGTTCCTTGGAAAAACTAGTTAAATCGTTACCTTTATTTTTTCCTATGTTAAAATCCAAAACAAAATATGGTAGATATTTTTCCTAGCCCTGTTTGGATTAGGCGGATTTTCAGATTAGCGGGGTTTGGATTGGCCTACTGTAGAAGAAATGGTCCAAATACAGGCTATCGTTCCTATTTGGGCATATATTTTGAAAAGTTCTTTTCTTACCACTGTTATTTTAACAGAAAAAGTAGTACACTTATTTAAAAACACACTGAAGTCATCTGGTAAAATTAGCAGTAATGTATGTGAAGTATTCGCTATTTTGAGTAATATGTGCATAAAGAAATTTTAAAGACAGGGTCCAAATACGGGCTATCTATATTATTTGCCTTATGAAGTGAAAAAATATAAATCTGCACAATATAATAGAATTTAGCCTTATTGTAATTTTAATAAGCTTAAACATAATTCCTTTTAGAGCTTTTGAAGTATATTATTTACAGAAATCACACACATATTCACTTTTTTCTGCATCTGCACATTCAATATATGCCCACTGAAAACAAAACAAGACACCAAATCCACAGTTCTCTTCTAGTATCTTCTGAAAAGAGCTCATCGCAAAATAAACAGCAACAATCATCATTGTCTGGGTTTACTTTTCCTACAGGAGTATCAAGGTCATCATTTTTAGAGTTAATTTCAACTTCATTAGATTCTGAGTCACAGCTTTCCATTTTGTTCTTGGATATTTTAAGTCTGTTCAAAATTTAATTTCTTCTTCGCATCCTTTCCTTTTGTGGTCTGTTTCTTCTCTTCCAAGGACTCAGTGAGCCTATTCTTATAGGGTGATGCTGCAATGATTCTTATTGTTGAGACTTCCGCTGCCGACTCCTTCCCTTTTAGTGTTGGAAATTGGAAATACTTCATGACACGCAGGTTCAGTACTTCCATACTAAATCAAATACTTAGCTTTAAATATCGTGGTCGAGCTCGTATTTGCATCACACACTGTAGCCCATATTCAACACAAAGCACTAAAAAGATTAAACTTATTTCCCTCGTGTTTAATAACGGATGGAAACAATGCAAATATTTAACACGAAAGCCAAATGGACGTATAACACAACAAAATTAACTTAAATAAGGTAGAAACATGCCTAATTATTTAAAAATAATAAAACTTGTGTACCTGCCAAAAGTTTTCATATAATGATTCAGAAAAACAAGTTCAAATGGCGTCAAGATGGGTAATGGCGGGAAACCAGGTGTCTTGCATTACTGCAGATGATATAGCATAAGCTATTTCCAATAGTCCGCAGCACCCTAAAGTCGAGATACATCAATAACAAAAATCTGATGTGTTGCACTCACATGACTTTCTCTACTCTTGTACTAACCATTCTTACAAACTCTTATTCCTATATCTTCTTCGTGTTAGTTGAGATAAACATTTGTACAAATTATCTTATTGTTTATTTCCTTGTAGGTGCAGGGGGAATATTAGAATACAGTAGGTTTTGTGCGATAATTGTGCGATAACCAAATCTTTTAAGCTTTTAGATCCCGTTCTCTTTGCACGCTTAGCATATAAAAAATGAACAACGATGTTCCATTTCACGAAAGTTTTGTTTTCCGAAACAGACACATAACAAGGAATATCTCCGAAATGGTTTACTCTACAAAAAAATTTATTCAGACATAAATTGTGTGTTTTAGCGAGATCTACATTTTTGTATAGTAAGATTTTGTCTACCTCTTGCCACTTACGAGTTATTCAAGTCATCCAGAGTAAACAGGACTACATAGGCTATAGCTAGAAAATTCAAAATATACATTTCATTTGTCATAAAAATATCTCAAACATATGGCATTTTAATCAAATTTGTTAGAACTATTTTCGAGAAAATCAAAATTTTAGAAAACTTTTCCGTGTAAAGGATAATTTAAGGTGGGGCTATTTTCTTCAAAATCTTTGTGTTGCATCCTTGAAAAACATCAAACTTAAACACCAACTTTGGTTTTTAACCTACTGTTCGTTTTTGAGTTATGCTGTCCACATACTGACAGACACACAGATAGATACACACACGGACCTTGTTCTAAAAATGCTTTTCTTGGATTCAGGGGGTCTCAAAACATATATTTTCGGTGAAATCTCGACATCGAATTTTTGGGTGGAATACAATTCTACTTCCCCTACTTACCAGTAGAGAAAGTAATAACAAAAAGCATTCATTGCTTAAATTACACCTATAATTCAACTTCAATTTTCGCAACTAAGTTGTCATGTGTGTAAAAACAAGGTTATAAACGGAAACAAAAAACAAAGCTACAATATAGTTACTGTTCTTTTGTTTCCCATCTTGGAAAGAGTATATATTCGTCCAGCTTACATACAGATAACTTCTTTCTAATATTTGACTGCAGTACAGGATTAGGTAACTCGCGGAATAGCTTGAGCGACCTTCATGTTTTTACTTGCTATACATACATATAGTGCCACTTGTCCAATCCTGACGTGGTGAATAACCTTGCGCGAGTGACATCATGCAAATTGATGGTGGGGGTAGCGTCTCTGTTTCATAAACAAGAGACTGCTGATAATGTACGCATTCCCGCGATCTTGATTGCACGGAAGTCGGAAGACATACTCACGTGACACCCTATGGTTGTATAAATACAAAAGTGAACTCGACTATAAACAACTGCGCAACTTTCCGCCATTCGCCACGTCAGTACGTGCGTTCTGTATGAGTGTATATAACAATGGCAGACACAACATTTACTGGCGGCTGATATCCGATCACTGCTATTCCCTTTCCTGTAATTCAAATACACTTTGTGGGCTTTACAGTGTGATTTCACAGCGTGTTTAACTATACAACACCGCAAGTGGCAGACCTCTGATTGGATTTTGTGTTGAGCCGCACGCCATAAAATTTTGTGTAAGCCATAATAAAATGTATATTGAAAACATTTTGGGAAACACTTGAAATTCCTGGTAAGAAGTAAGAAATAACTTTATTGCTAATTATTTGCACAATATACATTAAAAAGACCTCCAAGGTGTGCTTTCGGTGAAATATATTTGGTTGGAATGCCGTAATACATCTACCTTAGCTACTTTGGCCGTGGAGAAAGTAACAATTCAAAAATAAACCTCAAAATCCGGATTATCAATCATTAATTTAGTGCAATGCATTTTTACCTTATTTACTGTTTACAAATGTCAAGCCTTTGAGCTCATTCGTCTTGAAATATCTTTCAGAATAATTAATGCTCGATAAGAATAAAAGGAAAGTCACTCGCGTTATTGCTCTTTAGCAAACTGGGCGACCTTAAAGAAGAAATGGCGAGCAAGACAATAATTCATAGCTACCCAACCTTTGCACAACATCCAGTATCCAGCACGGAAGCTGATAGAATTATCCAAAGAAGCACAACGCCTACTATCTGTAAACGTTTACCATCTGTTCCCACATAAACTCACTGTGTGGTGATTTCACTAAGTATGACAGACACACATATAAAAGTTGAAGTCGATTTAACCATCTAATGGTGCACTCTAACTGCTTTAGGATGACATTAAAGATTGTAACACCTCTTGATTTATATGAATTCGTTCGGAGAGAAAATAAATGGGCTTGTTCATTTGCTTCACTCAAATCACCAGTTATTTTATGTTGTTTTAACCACTTCGTCTGTTAGAAGATATCTCGTGCCTCGGTGTATGGTGGACAGTTATAGTGTGTGAAGTTTAAGTTGAAACATAAAAAGTGCAGAGACCCAAAAGTTTCCACTGCGCATCCAGAAACACGGTAACACAGCTGCGGCACACAAGCTCATGCGCTTGACTTGTTTTTCCCTGCTCTGAAAGTGCAGTATTGAGCTGACGTGATAACGTGTGGTTGCAGTGTGTTTTATTATTTTGTCGTGTACGCGTCTAAATACAGGACTTCTAATCGCGCTTGCGATAATGTTGCCAACCTTGGAATGTGTATACACGCTAGATCAGAGCATAGAAGTAACAGTAGCGGAACTTAAATGTTATGTTTAGTTCATGCAGTGCATTTAAAGCTCGTCTCAACCTTAGAAGACAGTACACGTTATATGGGGCGCAACGGTGCAACATGTACTAATATATGTAAACCTTCTTTCATCTTTGCTTTCTTTTTCATGGCGTTCTTGAAGGTCCTGTCAATAGTTCCTTTTTAAGGGACACTGGGAGTGAAATTTTGGTCAAAATTGTCAAAAAGTCGAAAATTGTTTTTTTACCTTAAAATGTTCCTGGAACACCTGTGCATTTGGATCAGCTAACATTTTTCATATCCCGTACTCCATGTGGTCATTACGGCCCTTTCAAATAGTGCTCTTCCCTTAACGTACATAGGATGCTCCTATATAAAAGCCTGTTTTTCTCAAAACTACATTTCTGCACATTCCAAAAGAAGGTCGCGCCTGAGTTTTGCTTCAGATTCAATAAGAATTTCCAAAAGTATTCACAAATAACAGCTAAACAAAACTATGATTCAATATTGATGTTATCATTAACATGAATTCCAAAAACTTTTTTGTATGAAAAAAATCAATAATTTTTAAGATTAAATTTTTTTTTTTATTAAAAAAAATATGTACAGCATAATCAGCAAACGTATTTGAAATATCTCGTCATACAATAGTTACCCATGTTTTAGAGTATCAGTTCTGCCAATATAAATGAATTTTGAAAACTCAATAGACACGAACTCTATTTTGAAAATGTGCCTATTAAATTCATAAAATAATTTATATATCATAAACGAATTATCCAATTTCAATGACATTTGGTGTACCTCCATTCTCATATAAATACAAACACAGTAAAAATTTCAGAAAAATATATCAAGAAATGTGGAACTTTCAAATTTCACTCCCAGTGTCCCTTAATCCTATTCACTACTGCTTCTGAACACCCGATAGCCTTAGCTGTTACTTTTGCTGCCTTAACAATACTCACTTAACTTGAAAAAATAATCTAACATACTCATAATTATTTAACACTCCTTACATCTTAATTTATCAATATATCCTCCAATATATCCTCCCCTCCATAACTACGGAAAATGTTAAATAAATAACATAATAACACTTCACAGATTCCATACAGTATAACATACACACTTCTTTATGAACTGATGTTAACTTTTACTGCTATCTTGTGTCTAACGCTTGACGCCTTTTATCTGAATAGGTGAATAACTTTTGTTTGCCTTACACGATGAAAGAAAGGGGTTACAAGCTTCTGGGTTATCTTAAAAACTGTCTCTAACCCTCAACATTTGCTCTCGCTTTGTCCCCGATGTAAACTCCATAATAAAAAGGTTCCACACTGCGTAACTTTTGTAGTGCACAGATATAAAATTTTCCGAAAACATTTAATTTAAAAATTTGTAACAACAGAGTAAACATAGAGAATTCAAAGTGGGCAGGTAGTGGCACTATAGTTTACTCTAGCTAAAAACAACATATAAACGTAATCTAGCAGTTTATTAGTTAGTGCGTAATGAGTATAGAAACAGCAAATATCCGAGTTTTACTGGAAAAAAAACGATTTCTTTAGAAATTTGGGCCTATAGAGGTGTATAATGGCCCTTAAAAGGATATAACCTATTAAAGAAAATAATTCTGCATGGAATGTGTTCAAATTTGAAATTTATAACAACTGAATATTTACAGCATGCTATTAGGAACCTGGCAACAGCGCGACAGTAGAAAAGAACGAAGCTAACGGCAGCTCGTATGCGCTAGATAGAGACAGATATACCCCATTTAATTCCATACTGTCATCTAAGGGTGAGACAAGCTATAGCTTACAAAACAAACGATATTTTCAACTACTGCGTCTTTCTCCCACTGATCATTTTCTATCTTTTCTATACTTTTCAAAAACACTGCCAGCCTCTTTCGAGCGTTATATCGTACAATTTCTGTAAGGAAAGGTTACCTGTAACATTTATTTAACCACTCGTTTTACCTTGGCCCAAGTTCTATGGGATTGGGATCGCACATCTATGGGGACAAGCAAACTACACTGTGATCCAATGAAACACTTTAGAAACCCCTTTAGGTTTGTTTGTTTCTATCATGTAAAAATCGTTTTACATACAGCAGTGTCACTCTGAACCCCTTTGCTCTGCAACCACAATATCATAGCAGATGTCCCAGCACTCCTAGGTGGGGATTTATCAACTTCTACGCTCCTCTTTTCCTTTACTTCTGAGATAAAAACGTTAGCGACTCGTCCAATGTCTAACCGAAATTAAGAGATATTAACATATTAGCGAGCAAACATAGCGGGAATAACATTGGAGGTAAGTTGGCAACCTAACCAGCAGCGGCGTTATCTATGATGTTTACAAAACTCGGGTTATGCTTCTCCTGTGATTAGCCAGCCTGGCAAATCACTGTCGCTCAAGTCAGCCAGCCTATCAGTAATTATTAAGTGCATACCTTCAAGCTGCCACCGAACTTAGTGTTGTTGGAAATCATCACTTAAAGATTTCATTTTTCAATACTTTCAAGGATCTGACGTCATCTTCAGGAAAGTGGTCGACTGACTGCTATAGTAACATATTAGAGCTTGGTATTTGTCTATTTTATTCCTATGTTTAAAATCGCAATGAAAAAGTTGTTTAACGACGCTGTCAGTTGCCAGGATCACATCAGCATCGCTGGTGTGTGTCTTTGGACAGCATAACTCAAAAACGAAAAGTCGGTTAAAAACCAAAGTTGGTATTTAAGTTTAATATCTTTCAAGGATGAGACACGAAGATTTTGAAGAAAATAGCCCCACCCTAAACTACCCTTTACATGAAACATTTTTCGAAAATTTTGATTTTCTTGAAAATGGCTCCAACGATATTGATTAAAATGCTATATGTTTGAGATATTTTTATGAAAAACGAAATGTATGTCTTGAATTTTCAGGCTATAGTCCCTGTAGTCGTATTTACTCTGGACGACTTTTGCATAACTGGTAAACCGTTAGAGATAGACCAAATTATACTATACAAAAATGTAGATCTTGCCAAAATATACAATTTATGTCCAAATAAATTTTCTTGTAAGCTGAACCATTTCGGAGATATTCTTTGTTATATGTGTGAGTTTTAGAAATCATAACTTTCGTGAAATGGACCATCGTTGTTCATTTTTTATATGTTAAGTGTGCAAAGACAACAGAATCTCACAGCTTTATAACATTGACTATCACACAAAGTTTGCTGTATTCTAACATTCCCCTTTACCTGCAAGGAAATAAGCAATAAGATAATTTGTACAAATGTTTATCTCAACTAACACGAAGAAGATAGAGGCATAAGAGTTTGTAAGAATGGTTAGTACAAGAGTAGAGAAAGTCATGTGAGTGAAACACACATGGGATCTTTGTTAAAGATGTGCGCCCATCATAATTTCATTATTTTTGTTATTGGCGCCTGTGTATTAAAGGTATTTATTAATGTGGTGTTAACCTTAGAATTAGTATAGCAATTAATATTTCACGTTCTGTTGATAACATGCCTACGGAAGTTTGTAATATCGCCATTCCTTTCCTAACGTCAGCAGTTCAATTGTTTTATGCAATACTAAAATAGTGATTACTTAGCACAATAAAGCGTGGTCTATAAAAAGTATTGGTTTATGACTGAAAACCGCTAATTTTAGTATTGAGTCATCGCTATGTTTATTATAGCTAGGGTTCTGATATTTACGAGGCGTCATTTTTATCCTGTCTTATTTTTCCATGACTAAGTTAATTTAAGAATGTTTCTAACATTTATGAACACAATGAATACACTTTTATTCGTCATATAAATGCATATTTGATCATTTTGCTAGGTCATGTTTTCGCCAAAATGTACATACAAGAGCATACTTTTAGTCATATTTTAGGTAGTATTTAACTCTTCAGATATTTTTGTAAACATCATTTCATAATTTTTTTCTTTTTCCCCACGGGGGAACATGTTAAGGGACTTGGCTTTGTGCTGCAATTGCATTAACTATACTAACATTGAGAAGATTTTCAATAACTATCTTCAATCAAAACTGTACAGTAGTTTTTATTCACCACGTGAAGAAACTTAGAGTATATAAAATTAAATTTATCTGTAATTATAATATTATCGAGTGCATGGGTGAAGTAAATGACAAAGTTAGGGGAAAATAAAAAAAGTAGATAAAAATAAACCAGTACTTTCTGTTATTGATTTCCCTTATTTACAGTTGGCCTCCGTTATGACATGTGATGTAGAAACAATTACCTTCACTTGCTGACAACTGAAGGTGCCACAAGTTTGATCATCTGAAACTGCATGTCGTTATCCACGACAATCCTGTTGAAAATTTAGGTGAAAACAGTAACTATTAAAAGGGAATGCATTTTTTGTGGTCTGCTTTAAGTTTTAGGTCATATTTTGAGCCTTTTAGATCAGATTTTGGTAAATAAAAAGTAAAACGAAATGCACACGGTCATCTTGTTAACAACGGAAATCTACCACGCGAAATAGAAGCATGCTAAAAACTTCAGAAACCAACAAATGACAATTGAAAATACTGCACTCTAGGGGGATTTATCAGAGAACTTGTTCAACTAGGCTCCGGCGAATGCATAGGCAGCAGAACACTTAGCGCCTTGTTTTTTAAAAAAAATATTCCAAGCCTCCATGAAATGGTAGGTGTGGGCACGCCGATTTAAAGGCAGAGACAGAGGCGCACCACTTTAAAAATGGCGTCCAAAATGTGATTAAAACTTCGCAGACATATTCTTTATGGTATGGTGCATTGTTTGCAATACAAATTCAAAAATCGATTTTTTGACCACTAATAAAGAATTCATCCACAGTCCTTCTGTTTCAAATGCGTGTGGCGTTTGAACGAAGTACGATTATACCAACGTTTTATCATTAATATTTTAGCTGGAGTGGTGTCGGGCTGACGCTATAAGTACCCCATAATGTTTGTCAGCTGGTGCGCAGCAACTCCCAATTCAGCAGCTATTTTCTTCAATGTTTCTCCTTTATCAATTCGATTAATAGCATCCAACTTTTTATGCACTGAAACCACGACCTTCTTTTACTTTGATGCCATTTTAAACATGGACATTTAATTACACTTCCAAAGTATATCAATCACTTTGATAAAGCACAAAAATAGTCCTGTTGAAACACATACGATAAACTTAATGACATGTGCCGTTTGAAAACAGTAGGAAAAGTGAGCAGAAGTATAGTGACGAGTAGGGGTCAAGGTCAACGCTTTCTTCGGCGCTATTTATAGCTGGTGAGGCATACCGCGCCAGCACCGTGTGACATGCTGCTAAATCTTACTATAATTTAACATGTAGCATTTTGCAACACAGCATTATAATTTCTTGTATAATGTATGCAGGAACCATACACTGAATCAAACTAAAAAGCGAATATTTGACGTACATACGTATTTATGGTTATGTTCTTGCTATCAGATTTATTATCTAATGTGAACATTAAATTAAAAAAATATATACACCATCTGATCCAGATTTTACTGTATTGTGCTACAGAAGTTGTATGTTAGCCTGAGACAAACAAGGAGAAACTGGAGTCTGGTGTTATCAGCACCCAGTAAGGGTTTCCGTTGGCACACACACTGTCATCCAAGAAGTGGGCTAGTGGACATGTTGCCAGCTAGACTGAAACATCTGCCAAAGAAGGGTTTAGGCCATAAACGCCTAATTTCGTTGCCATAAATCTACTAGCGAACCTGTTCTGTCTGCCTCTTCTGACATAAACGAGTTCTGCACGGATTACATTGTGAAAAACATCATAATTGTCTCTCGCAAGATTGGTGCATAATGGACCAGCCTCTTTTGATAGCTGTGTTTATTACTGACGATCAACTTAGAGATGTGAGGTGTTCTAACTGAGATGTTATTGTGAGTTATTCCCGTAGCCCAAATCTTCACTGATTCTGAAGTGATGGCTGTTTATAACAGTACGTCACCTTCCATTTTTAAAGTAGCCTTTTCAACTGAATTTGATAATGTGCGATGTTTCTGCGACAATGTATTTATACCAGGTGAGTCAGCTCCCCCTTATTCTCGAGTTTTATGCAATCCGCATTTTATAGTCCAACATGAAAACATCGACCCCATTACTTGGTTCTACTCGCGTATTTAACATGGATGTTAAACACTCGATGAAATTAGTACTAATATAGATGTTATCATATCGCCTTTTAATATATTCGTAAATAGACAGCTGATGTTTGCATTTCTGCAAATGTTCACTGGAACCAGCGAATATTAATTATATCTGTCATTATATCTGTTCAATTACAAAATGCAGACAACCAAAAACGATTTAAATTATGTCCTAAACCCTCAGGGACTTTATAATTAGATTATTCCGAATTCGGTTTCCAAGTTTTGATTAACATAAAAAAAATATATTTACAATGCTGAGACTCGAACTTGTGTCATTGGGGGTTAGCGGAGAGTACACGTCATAATCCTATTCAGCTATTTCGAGACTTCCTGAAAGCACGTACCATGTCCTATAGTAGGACTTGAATGCCTGGCGCTATGCCATTGCCACCTCGCAAGTTTTCGGACTTGATTTAGCCTTTTAAGAGTTTTAATCATTTACTGGGAGTTTTAATATTATTACTTAAATGGCAGAAGCTGTTATGCATATTAATTGAGATGCACGAGGCGTAGTTCACGCAAAAATGTAAATAAACTGTTGTTTAATGGTATGTCCGTTTTGACTGTACGGGTCCATGATGGATGAGGCGTGTCTCTAAATTTTTCCTGATTTTTGGCAGCCAACCCCTGGTCAAAGTACAAGAATCCACCATTTTATTTTTAGCTGACGTTGTTAGTGTACTCAAATGATAGGTCCATTTTTTCCGTGGCGTTTATTGAATTACGTTGCTATGTATACTCTAATAAAAAGTTTGTAAAATCGGCCGGAAACTGGAATTCGCTCTCAATAAACGAGTCGTATGTTTTTGAGGTGTACTTTAGCGAGGAGTACGTTCTGTCCCTTAAAGCACTGTTGCTCTCAATTTTGCGCATTCCTCTCTTTAAGAACGTCAAACAATACATTTTAGTAAATGCAAAACTGGACTAAGGCGCACATGCCGTTAGATGGGTGGCCGACCTTCCAAAAAATTAAGGCGCGGCTGACTCACCTGGTATAGGTGAGTTGAAACTATCTTCAAGCTACTTCTATATCAGGTGGACGACGCAGCGGTCAGGCTGAAAAAGTTATCATTCGACGCGGAAATATCAATCACATGGAAGTTCATATTTTGATGTATTCTGAGGGGAGAGAGAAAGAGAGAAAGAAAAACATCTCGGGAGTTGTATTCATATGCCTTTCTTTACTCACTCTTCTATAAACCATTCTTACTGTTCTTCGCATCTATATTTTGTTAATCGAGATAAACTTCTGTTGACCTTTATGCAATGCACGTTTGGAGGTATAAAAGTAATAAGTAAACTAAAGCGATAGCAAGATATTTTAAAACTGTGTCGCTATGTGATAGTTTGGATGACCACTGAACAAAGAAAAAAGGAAAATGAATAGTGATTCGCAGTTGAAAAAAGTGAAGAATTGCAAAATCGAGATCAAAAATAAATGTACAAGACAGTTAACCCAAAAAAAGGCATTTGAAATTTAGTTCGTACTTTAAGGAGCTCCTCTCTCTGTCTGTAAAGATTTTTTCTCTATTTCTCAGGGTTTATCAATTGTACAAAAGTCATTCAGAAAAGAAAACAGCACTACACGAACTTATTTCCAGAAAATTCATTTGTCATGTAACTATGTACCTTACATTTATAGCATTTGAATAAAAAACGTTAGAATTGTTTAGAGGAAAAATAAAGTAAGTTTTTCATGTAATGAATAGTTTGGAGTGAGAGGATTTCCTTGAAAATCTCTGTCTGATCCTTGAAAGTCATCAAATTTAAAAACTAAGTTTGCTAATATTTTTCGTGTTTGAGTTATGCTGTCCCCCCCCCCTCTCTCTCTCTCTCTGTCGGCCGCGCCGTTGCCAAGTAGCTAGACCATTCGCTTCTCAAAAAAGCGGCCCGGGTTCGATCCCGAACAACCACAAGTAGGATTCGTGGTGGACGAAGCGACGCTGGGGCGAGTTTCCTCCGGGTTCTCCGGTTTCCCCCGCTCATTACACCGGACCTCCGTCTTAATTCCATGTATCACCAATGTCACCGCCTGCGGTGTCGTATGTAGTAAAAGCGGGCGTTAAACACTACACTCTCTAACTCTGTCTCTCTATCTTTCTACCCTTCACATCGACAGACAGACACACACACACACACACACACACACACACACACACACACACACACACGCACACCTACATACACACCTCCAAAAATGTTTTTAATGTGTTTAGGATGCCTTAAAACGTGTATTTGATGCTACCTGCATTTGTGTTACGAGGAAGTGTTGGCACGCGTGTGTGATTTCTACGGAAGTGTTGGAACACAGCAGTGCTTCGTTTTGTGAAATATTAGACTTAAAAGTATTGTGGCCTGAAGGCGTTCAAGAAGATAAAGTTTTTGTTCTTTATTGTAATTCTGCAGAGTGTATGCTAAACGCGGAAAACTGCTTTATGTGTGTTTATCAAAACATGGTCAATTTCGCCTGTCTCACCTGCAACATGTCGCTAAAGAAGTGCAAAGTAAATATCCCTAAGTAAACAACGTTATTTCAAACAAGAAAGTATTCGCTAAAACTCACCACTGCATAAAACAATTGCCAAATGTTAATTTCTCCCTGAGCCTGTCTTGACTAGGTGGGTATGTAGATCAAAGCTGCCTGCTGTTATAGTGAACTGTGTGATAGACTCGTTTCCAGTAAATCACAAGTTTCAGTGAGTGACGTCTTCAGTAATTCTAAAGTACAGTGCCAATTAGCTTATATCCACAGCAATTTTCGATTCATGCTGACAGTATTTTGAAATTACAAACGAAATCCAAGTTAAGTGGTTTTGAAGGGAATGCTAGAATACACATGCAATTTCAGTTTTTTTTTTAGTTTTTTATTTATTTATTTTTTTTTATTTTATTTGCAGAGATCCCCTGACTTCTCCACAATGACTGCGTGTGCAAGATCCTCAGTGGCGAAGAAGAGAAACCTGCAGATTATATCTCTCTTCAGAATTTACTCTACCTAAATTTGCACCAGTAACTTCCTGTGATGTGTAGAGGCGATTTTCTGTATACAAAAACATTCTTTCTGACCAGCGACATCCCATCACAATGGAGGGCTTGAATAGTTCATTCCAGTTCCAAATGAGGCGCGGTGGATTCTCAAAAATAACATTTAGTGTACGATAGTTTAAATACTGACTATGAAAATTAAAGAATTGTGTACCTTCATAATAAAGTAATTTGTTTAAGTTTGTTGCAATATTGGCATAATTATTGTACCACACTTTATTTTGCAAAAATATAATTAATAAAACGAGGAATCTTCAAGTAACATGTTTAATACACAATATCTACATATAAAAATTAAATTAATATTACATATTTTAAAACTTATGGAATAGTACATATTTCACGTAATAGTATTCTGCGTGTTGATATTATATACAAAATTAACCTTAGTTTACAGTCAGCATGGGAAGTGTGTGTGCAAGGATCAAGGCTCTCGGGTATGCGTTTCACGAATGCTCACAGCAGACCTCAGGATTCTAAGAAAGGCCATTTCATTTGAACTGTCGAACTTCCATCTCTTTGGACCGCTTATTGAGGACACACTTTGAAGATGGCGAGAGTGTAATTCATACAGTGAAAACATGGCTACGCTTTTACCGGCAAGTGTGTGCTCTCACATAACATTAGCGTAATACCCTCGAAAATTTATTGTGGCCACCATCGCCCCAGGAGGAAGGAACGGGCAGACAGGTCACAAAGACGCGCGGAAGTCCAAAACAGTTTTAGTCTTAAATAGCCGGTCCACTACTGGAGGTGGCTAGAGACGAGTCGACCAAGTAGCCCTTTAGTGTCCTCTGGTAGTACTCTTTTTTGAGCAAACATCTACGCCATCTGTCCGACACCACCATACGCCATGAAATCTAGAAGCACACCTGAAAAATGAGGAGAGAGCAGAACAAAAGAGTAACGATGGGAAGGAAACAGTGCCAGATGAGAAACCACTTTGCATTCGCACTCCGATCGGCGAGTATCGAACTCGGGACCTCCTGAATGACCTCACACGCTACCGCGGAGCCATCTCCATCGATTACTATAAATAAGCACTAGAGAAGGTGCAATAGGGTTCAAATAGTTGTTGCAGAACAATAATAATATTAATAATTATAATAATAGGTATTATCTAATAATAATGATAATGCTGATGATAATAATAATAATGAGCACCAGCACTATAATACCATCCTCATAACTATACTTTGGCAGATTCACAGAAAGATTGCTTACTTTTACCACAATAACTGCAGTAAAACGTAGTGAAATTAATAATAAACTGGCAGCAGAACCCGAGGATAACTAGCACATAAACTGTTGACGGGATGCCCGCCTTTTCCAATCGTGAGGACCGTGATGTGCTATTAATTTATGAGCTAAACCGTTATGAATGAAGCAGCAGCGGCCGCCATATTATAACACCAAAGGTTCCCTGTCCCAAGGTTATCGTCCCCAAGAAATTCTGAATCCAGGAGAAGCAAGTGGTTTCTTCTTACATAATGGTGCTCTATCTCGCAATGTTCCTGATCAAATAGATCACAGCCTTACTCACAGCTGGATTGGACGCTGTGTGTCTGCAAGATTGCCAAAACTGAATTCTCTTCTTCGAGATGTGAAAATATCAACTAATTGCCAATGCTCAAAGAACTCATCTTCCAGGTTGCGGAGGAAATACGTAGCAACGAATTATAAATAAAATATTTTGTTGTTTAACGACGCTATCTATTGCTAGGATCACATCAGCGCCGCCGGTGTGCCGGAGTTCTTTTACGTCCCAGTAAGTCTACTGATACTTAAAAACCATCGCTCTTTGCCGGATTTGAACCCGCGACCTTGGTAACAGTAGGTCAGCGTCTAACCAACTGAGCCACCCAGACCGACACAACCAATAATTGAAGGAAGAACTTAATACAAGTCTCCAGTTTGATGTCGCGCAGATGCTGCACATTTTGAACAATACTTGCGAAACAAGTGAGTAATTTGGTTTATTAATTATTGTAACACCGGCCACCCGTCGCTCAAGGAAACGCTCCAGGTCAGGCTATCCCACATCACTGCGCAGCTAGTAAACAACGTAACAATGCAACTGGCCTAAAAGAGATAGATTACTCCAGACTGTGAAAGAACATTGTGCTTGTTTATGAAAAGATGATTTCGAGAAAAATCCGTGCCAATCATTCTCGACTATAGGTATAAGCAGATGCAGAGAAGTCGCTAAGTGTTGAACGAGACAGCTGTTAGCAGTTAAAGTGTCTGTCTGCTTGTCTGTCTACCTGTGCCTCTCTGTCTTTCTCTGTCTTTTTCTGTCTTTCTCGTCTCCCTGTCTTTTTCGGTCTTTGTCTTTCTAAGTGTCTTTCTCTGCCTCTCTGTCTTTCTCTGTCTCTCTCTCTCTCTCTCTCTCTCTGTCTGTCTGTCTGTCTGCTTCTCTCTCTGTCTCCCTCACTCTATGTCTCCGTCTATGTCTGTCTCTCTGACTCTCTATCTCTCTGACTCTCTGTCTCTCAGACTCTTTCTTTGTCTCTGTCTCTGGGTGTGTCTCTTTGCCCCTCTGTGTGTCTCTTTCTCCGTGTATCTCTCTCCGTTTCTCTCTGTCTCTCTGCCTGTCCCTATGTGACCCTCTGTGTGTGTCTGTGTTTACGCGCGCGCGCGCGTGCGTGCGTGCGTGTGTGTGTCGGCAGAGTCAGTTTTGGACATTTGGTCGTCAAGTCGGAGTTGTTTGTTGTGTGAAGCAGTTTTAATGAGCGTAATTGTTGAGCCCAGGTGTTTGTAAAACAAAGAAAGACGAGGCGCGTGTCAAGGTTACTAAAGGACAGAACAGCTGTGAGTTGGTCACGACGAATTTTAGATTGTGTAAACGATAAAAATATGACTATATTTATAACTCAATTTTAATGAAAATAAAGCGAGTCAAAGTAATTGAAATTATCATTCTTCACATACTTTAAATCCTGTGTTAGAAGCTATCATTAGTAGAGACGTCAATTCGTATTGCTAATGATTCAGTTACTTCAATTTTACATGCTATGAAATAACAGGCTCTTACATCAGCTCTTACTATGGTATTTCAGTTTAATATAGAACGAGTTGCTAGAAAGGTCACTGATAGATTCCAACTGCAATGATGATGCTTAAGAGGTTGTACACCCAAAACCTTTATCTATTCATTGGAGTAACATGCCACGCTGAAAGGAAAGTCAAACATGCCTATTTTCTGTCCCACAAAATAATGATTTCGAGAGCAAAAGTGAGATCACCTGCATTACCACCAAGATCTGCAATCCTTTAAATTTATGAAATACCTTCCCTTCCACTCGACATAATAGGTAAAGTATTTCTCATGCAAAAATAGAGACAATTTGTAGAGTAACAGGTGTGACATTGGCAATTTTCTAACATTTTGACTACTTCTAAAATTTCTAACGTTTTAAGTAACACAGTCTGTTACTTTAAGCAACATTTTTGTTTGTTTCTCATGTGCTATGTAAAATTTATTCTCCTTTATACGCATTGTGACAAATGACAGTTCATTTATCTTTAATGTCACTATATTTCTCTTCTAAAACTGACAGTGATGTGTTTTATCTTTAACATAATTTATAATTCCCCTGATCTTACAACTCACAGCTGCTCTATCCGATCATAACTTTGACACACACTTTACTGTCTTTCTCTGTCTCACAAACAGGTGGCTTCGACCATCACACTCACTAAAACTGCTTTACTTAAAACTCTCAACTGCCTTGCTTAACACTCGCATCAAAAACTGGCTTCTCTCGGTGTCCCGACTCGCTTATATACGCCAGACGAATCACCGGCGAATCCTCTGGAAAATACACATTTACTTGAAATTTCCCGTGATCAAGCTGGCAGTCGAAAATTTTTCAAACAGTGTACAATCGGTCTTTGTTCCGGTCTGACTATTGTCTTTGCAGTGTCGTAGCAGGCTTGGGTATGCACTTGAACTCGTGTTAAGGGTAGGTACGCATAGGTGAAATTGTTAAATTATACAATGATTAGCTGATTCTGTACAAATTCTATAAGAATAATGTGTATAGAAATTTTCATTGCAATATCTCTAACACTTTTAAACATATTTATTTTATTTTATTTTATTTATATGATTCCATATTTATGGCAGTAGGTTTCCAGGAAATGCAGCGTTCTCTCTACAACACGTGTTATCCTCTTATTGAACCACACGGAAGCACATCAGCAAGGTGCATACTCTGCCTTCGGCTTCCTGTCATATTTCTCTCTAACACGTACAAAAACATTACTATTGAAAATGTTGCTTTAGTTCTCTGCGTCACATCCAGTGCGCGCGCACATCGCTTGACATGTCGGGCATGAGGCAAGCACAACCACCCAATCGCTCTGTTTCAATAATACAACTGGTGTGATGCTACTAATCCACAGCAGCTTGCTCGAAACATACTGCTCAGCAAGAATGACAGTTGGATTAATATATACATACGTAATAGGAAAAGTTAACTAAGGAAAACTAGCAGAGTACGCAACACAACACCCACATCCATTGACGCTACGACCGTGTCCTTGTTTATAGCTGCGAGTTGCCTAGCAATGTCGTGGTGCGAGGTAGCTTGACTTTGAGCGTCTGACGTGCACAATATCTACGACAAAGCACTATTATGTATAATGATTAACAAGAGCATAACCTTATGCATGAACATTTTATGACAGGTCCCATGAATGTGATATTTTTGTCCGGTTCTCTAAGTACGGATAGTTCAACCTGCACAGCGGCTGGCAAGTCTACCTGCTGTGCAAGAGTTCCCGGGTTCCATTCCCGGCTGAGAGGGTGGGAATGTTTCTTCCACTAGGATTATTCTCCATCCTTCCTAGAGTCTAGGAGTACGAATGGGAATGTGAATTTAATGTAATGAATTTAAAAAGGTAATAAAAAACAAAGCTCTAAACACCGCTACGCGAGTAAACACCATTGCTATTGAGCAATTGCTCCAAAAGGTTAAAAGCCACCGATATGACTTTCGATGTTAAAGGCGCCATATAAGTGGAACATTAAGAAAAGTTCCACAGGGCATTATTTCTGGATATTTCTATGAGAAATTAAATGTATTATCTACATTTTCTGCGAATAACTTCTAAAGACTTAATCTTGGAAGGCTTTTGCATAACTAGGACACAATCTATGTAAAATATACATAGTTAATCATTTATAACATATTTCTTGTCATTGCTTTGAATTTTCCGATACTTATAATAGGTATTTTTCTGAAATGGGAAGTCGAATTTCTTTTTCTCTTCGCTGTCTTGGTTACTCAAGCAGAGCGTAATTTAAAGCCACCCTATACATAGCAACCAGCTCTTAACATATTGGATTATCGTATTCCTTATTCCCAGTGTACCCACAAGAAACTAATAAAATCATTTCTAAAAATGTTTATCTCGATTAACTTGAAGTAGATAAAAGAATAGGATTTTCTAAGAATATTTATTCAAAAAATCTGATGTGTTGCACTCACATGACTTTCTCTACTCTTGTACTAACCATTCTTACAAACTCTTATTCCTCTATCTTCTTCGTGTTAGTTGAGATAAACATTTGCAGAAATTATCTTTGTAGGTACAAGGAGAATATGGGAATGAAGTAAACTTTAGGCGATAGTCAAATTTTTTAAACCTTTCAAATTCTGTTCTCTTTGCACGGTTAACATGTAAAAAATGAATAGCGATGTTCCATTTGACAGAAGTAGTTCTCCAAAACTTACACACATAACAAGGAATATCTCCGAAATGGTTCACTCTACAAAAAATTTATTTCGACATAAATTGTGTGTTTTAGCAAGATCTACATTTTTGTACATTAAGGTTTGGTCTATCTCTAACGGTTTACCAGTTATGCAAAAGTCATACAGAGTAAACAGGACGTCATGGGTATAGCCAGAAATACATTTCAGAATCTTAAATCCAACTTTGGTTTCAAAACGACTTTTCGTTTTTGAGTTATGCATTCCTCAGACTGACAGACACACACACGGACCTTTTTCTTAAAATGATTTTTTTTTATTAAAGATCCTCAAAACATATATTTCCAGTGAAATCTCGACATCGAATTTTTGGGTGGAATACAATACTTTCTCTAAAAAAAACTGGTAGAGAAAGTAATGTGAATGAACACGTTTCGAGTTTTATTCCAACTTTTGGATGCTCTCGAAATTTGTTCGTTACAGGTTCGCAACATTGGTTGGCTGCAACATTTTACCTAAAAATGAATACAGTTATTTGATGTTTCCCGACCTTAGACTCCAGTGTAGAAAAATGAATCTACATGCCGATTTACATAGCAAACGTCTGGATGAGTTATGTTCACCTGCATCTGTTGGAAGTAAGCTTCATCTCGCAGAATGTCTCAAGGGAAGTGACATCACTGCATCTGTCGCCAGTGGTATGCACCTGTTGCATTGCTTCCTCTCACTTGCTCCTACTAATTCCTTCAGCAGTGGCTGCGGAGTGCCAATGGAAAAGCGCAAAGGCTTCCTTAATCAAGAGATGGTCATGTTTCACTAGTGCGAAATGTTCAGTCTTCTACCTCTATTAAGATTGATGCTCAGAATATAAAAAAGACAGAAATATCAAAAACAGTTACAGTTATACAGGATGTCCCAAAATTAGCCGACAAACTTTGGGAGCTGATAGATAACATTGTTTTAAGCAGTTTTTGTTAAGGAAACTTTTTTGCTGCGGTGCTTCGTTTAATGTTATATATAGAGCTCGGAAGTTCATGCCCTAAAAACACTGAAATATGCATGCAAATATGCTCTTAAAAGCTTGAAAATATGCCAAGAAATGTGCACTATTGAATTAAAACAATTACTGTCCCTTTGCAGTAGACAAGATGAGTTAGTATAAATAATAAATAAAGTTACCTTATTCCTTAGAGGTTGAAGCAGAAGTGGTTCCGCTGCTAGTATTAACTGCTAAATTGCAGTTCACAACCAATATTTTGCATAAATTTTCAACTGTAAAACATCGTCTGTTGTCTCGCAAAACACTTTTGTAACGTGAAAAACTTCTCTCTACGTCGTGAGGCTATTTTCTTCAAAATCTTCGTGTCGCATCCTTGAAAGACATTAAACTTAAATACCAACTTTGGTTTCTAAGCGACTTTCGGTATTTGAGTTACAGTGTCCAAAGACTGACAGACACGCAGACTGACACACAGACTGACAGACAGACACACACACACACACACACACACACACACACACACACACACACACACACACACACACACAAACACACACCTTTTTCTAAAAGTGGTTCTTTTTTATTCAGGGGGTCTCAAAACATACATTTCCGGTGAAATCTCGACATCGAATTTTTGGGTGGAATACAGTACTTTCTTGTACTTCTCAGTAGAGAAAGTAAACATGCATTTTTTGGATCCAGGGGGTCTCAAAACATATATTTCCGGTTAAATCTAGACAGAAATTTTGGGTGGAATACAATACTTCCTTCTACTTACCAGTAGAGAAAGTAAAAAGTCGGTTAAACAACGATCTTTCATGGATGTGACAAAGATTTTGAAGAATATAGCTCCACCGAAACTATCCTTTACCAAAATTGCGTTTTTCTCAAAAATGACCAACTGGTTAACAAGTAAGTAAAGTTAAAGTAACTAAAGCAAGACCTTTTCGGTTGTTTATACTGTTATTTTCTTTTATCACGGACTAAACACAATAGTTCAACTCTCACGTCACGCCTTCGCTGAAGGGCAGAACACGCCACTATGGCTAGAACTGCCCCAGAGCGTTCTACAACGAAGGGATATCTACTTACGGCGATGCCGGGTGAAGTGGGCCACCTGGTATAATAAAACAATTTCTATTCTATCTCGTGAAACAAATATGTGGGTTTTTCGAAATAATGTTTGTACAAGAGTGAGCAGAGAAAGGCATGTGAGTGCACACATTAGATTTTTATCTCTGGTATAGGTCATCACCCCAAAGTTATATACAATAGAGGCCATTTTTAAGATGGCAATATCAATTTAACTTTCCCGATCGCCGAATCCTTGTTGCAGAAGATTTATTTGTAAGTTGTCTACATTGCTGTGAGTGAAGTGAAACTAAGTACAGGTAAATCTCCAATTGGAAAAAAAGCTCTAGAAGGACTAATATTCAAGATCCATAGCTTCAAAGTAAAACGGACAGTTTCCTCGTGATAAAATCGGAAATTAATGGTAGGGAAGATCCCCCGGAACATGGGCAGAGCATCGCAAGTAAGTCCGGCTTCTATGGACTTCTATTGTAACCCCCGGGAGGGAGGGATGAGGGGAGAGATCCGTGTCCCTAATGTTTCCAGTTCTTCGCATCCAACGCGGTCCGACCCCATCCACAAGTCCCTAACATCCGGCGGTTCTCCTGCTATGGGTAACTTCGGAAGGGAAGTAAAGTCGGTGAACCCGTGTCGTAAATAAGGCAGCTAAAACAACCTCAATTAAGGGGTCCTTCACGACCATATAGAACGGGACGAAAAGACCATAGCAGTTAACCATTTACTGCTCAAACACTTTAGTTCCCACTAATGCGCAAACCGATTTTCAAACGCCTTTCTGGGTCACCTTGAAGCAAGCGACTCGAGTAGATTGGCTATCCGTTCAGACCAGAACGTCGCGAGTTTGTCCTAGCGACCGCAGTCAAATGAGTGTGGTAAAGGACGGGGAGGGCTCACCTAAAATAATCAGTGTGATACCACGCGTGTATGATGACAGTATTTCATTTGACTGTGGTAACATGAATTTTGCTGGTTTTTGTTAAAAAAAACACAATTTTAATTATAAAAATGTATTTTATAATATAAACATACATTTCATTTGTCATACAAATATCTTAAACATATGCCATTTCAATCAAAATTGTTAGTGCCATTTTTAAGAAAATTAAAACTTTTGAAAGATTTTCCATGTACAGAGTAGTTTAGGGTGGGGCTATTTTCTTAAAATCTTAGTGTCGCGTCCTTGAAAGACATTAAACTTAAATATCAACCTTGATTCTTAATCGACTTTTCGTTTTTGAGTTATGCTGTCCACAGACTAACTGACAGACACACACACACACGAACCTTTTTTTAAAGTGCTTTTTTTTTTTTTTTTTTTTTTTTTTTTTTAAATTCAGAGGGTCTCAAAACATATTTATGGTGAAATCTCGACATCGAATTTTTGGGTAGAGTACAATACTTCCTCTACTTACTAGTAAAGAAAATAGTAAAAATAAAATGTTCGTTTCAATTACTTTACAAAATTGGATAAATTTGTTATTTGAAAGCAGCACCTGGCAATAAAGGGTTAAAGAACGTTCATTAAATAAAAAGTTATTTATTCTCCCCCTTCACGGGGCCCACCTGGAGCGGTAGGCAGTCTCGACCGACGCCAGGAAAGAAATCTCTACAAAGCTACATATACCGCCCATCCGCAACCCACAGAACACCGTTATCTGGTCCTACAATCCTCAAACAGATGTCAATGATGGGTATTGGAAATGAAGGGCAGGAAAGTCACGATATGTGAACCACCCACCGACCTAGGGAAATTACAATAAAAACATGGGTGAGAGAGAAATCAAACCTGGTACCTCCCGAATGCGAGTTACCACTTAGTATAGCCATATGTGTTTCGTATGATTAGCAGTAGCAGAGTACTTAATGGTCCCGATATGCAGATAAATTCCGTGGTGGCATTTCTTTCCTTTTAGCCAGGAGGGTGACGGAACGGACACTTTTAGCCTATCTGGAATGTTTGCCAAAGGACCGCAGTATTTTACACCTAGCCCGCCCGCCAGGTCTACATCCACATAGTACCTACATCGGCACCGTCTGTTGTTTTATTCCACATGTAGGTGGGACATCTTGGCAGAGCAATGCACACAACTAGTACAGTATCCCACAGAGATCGCTTCACCTAACGCACAAACAGTTGGTAAACGACACTTCATTTCTGATGCTCAGTTTAAACATATGTGGACATTTATTAACTCGCTTTGTTGTCTGTCTGTTCGGTACAAATTTCGAATCGACATAAAACTAATTTCCCTATGGGGTAAATATTTAAAACATTAGACATAGCTCAGAATTAGATGACTCTGCAATATAGCTTATTTTTAAGAAAATCCGCCCATGCCAAACTACCTTTACTTGGGAATATTTTCGAAAAACTTGATTTTCTTAAAACAGCTGTAACAATTTTATTAAGTGTTACCTGCGTAAAACGGAACGCGATCGTTCCAGTAATGTTTTCACGGATTTCCGTCTTACAAACGGTTGTACATGTTTTAGTAAAACAAAGTACAATAATATAATCGTACAGAATTAAACTGGAAGAATAATTTCGAATAAAAACAGGTTCTATTGTATGTTTTGCTGTATTTTCAACTTACATTTCATACATAATTACAGTTTCTTCATTGGATTCTTTCCCCCACACTGTCGCTACTTCTTCACACGAGTACGTCCTATGATCTCCTTTGCATCCTGCATCAGCTCCAGGAGTTCTAGAACATTCTGGGAAGCTGCAAATTCCTGAAGGTCACTCTCAACAGATAATGCTTCTCTAAAAGTGCGTATTTTTGGCTCCCTTTCGTTGGTTTCGGCGTTGTACATTCCTTCCATTAAGTATAATGAAAATTCGTCTTAAGTTATTTATGCAAACTGTTCTGGAAAAACTTTTCCGTTTCCGTGTTAGGTAGTTTTCCGGTTTAGAGTGCTATTTAACATAGGAAATAGCTCCATTCCGAGATTTATTTTCCGGTTGTCCAGGTTTCAGGTATATAGCAGGCCCGGTTTAGTCAGGTTTTACTGTAGTTGATGCATGATTAGTTCACCTAAGCCACAAAATAATTTTATTGCACTACAAAAACTCCCTACATAATTGGGAAAGGCTTTTTGAGGTTCCAGCAGGTTTCTTGATACCAGTCGCCCATATGGTAAATGCTTTCTTTTATACAAATGTCTCACGTTTCTGCATGAGCGTATGCTCAGGGCGGGGGTTTGGAAGTTCAAACATCCTCAAATTCTTTGAGTTGCTTCTATTAAGCGAATCTATCCATTAACCAACAGTCTTAACCCCTATTCTGCATGACTTGGTTAGCATTCCAGCATTCGAGAACAGGTCGTACAGGTTCTCCTGTACGGTATGTTTATCTGCACAGCACCTAACCGCTTAGTGCGACTTTATCTGTGCAGTAAAGAAGGTGTTCCAAATGTTTTCATGCTTTTGTGTCTGTGGGCAATGGTTTCTTCCTGCATACCTAAGTTTGGATACAGGAAGGGGGCAGGAATAGGTGTTGGGGTAAGTATGTGTTAGATGATGGGAGTGGCATTACCATTATCCACGGCCGTCCTTAGGAAGGCGCTAACTTTTCCTTCTACGAGGTGCTCTGTGGTCATATTGACCTAGTGCCCGTACCAGCTGATTGGTTTGGGAATTCAGTTTGGAGTGCATGGTTCGGGATCGCTCCCTTGCCAAGTCCATGATGTAGCGCAGTCCGGAGTGGTTGTGAAGGAAGTAAGACGGGAATCTACGCCCGGTATCATATATTGTTCTTAACGCTCTATTCCGCACTGTCTGCAGTTTGCGTATGGTAGAAGGTGCCGCTGATCCCCAGGCTTCGCAGACGTATAAGATCAATGGCGGGATGATTTCCCGGTAAATGCGTAGTTTTAGGTAAGTGAGCATGGTAGATCTGAGGATGGGGTAGAGCTGTCTGAGCGCAGCGTGACCGAGTCCGTCCTTTACTCGGACGTGTGGAGCGTATGTCAGCCCGCGGTCGAGGAGAACGCCTAAGTATTTGGCGGAGGTTACCCATGGGATATTTCTCCGCTTGAGCCGAAGTGACCGTTCCGGCCGCCAATGGCGAACCTTACCAAGAAGGAGTGCGGAGCTTTTCCCCGGACTAATAGCCATTCTCCACTTCACTCCAACGGTCGACGGCGTCGAGTTGTCGTTGAAGGGGAGGGAGGCAATATCTCACGTTTTTGTTTTGTGCCATGATGAGGACGTCGTCCGCATACTGGCATGTCGCAGTGTGTTGTTCCGTGGGGAAAACGGACATGTAAGCTGCGAAGAGTAGCGGGGAGAGTAAATTGCCCTCTGGGACTCCTGCCGCTATTTCTCTTATTGTGGACAGTTTTCCTTCCACTTTCACTCTGAAAGTGCGTAGAAGGAAGCTGCTAATTATTGTGAGATATGGGGGAGGAATGTTTGCCTACTTAAATTTGTACAGTAGGCCTTGGTGCCAAGTTGTGGCGAATGCCTTTTCCACGTCCAGTTTTGGGTTTGGTTTGGTTTAAGGGCGCTCAACTTCTAGGTCATCAGCGCCCTTAACAGACTCATGGCAATAGCCAGATATAAATTTCACTCAAAAAATAAAAATACTAGCAACAAGAAAAATATACAAAGGTAAAAAGCAGTGGCAATAGCCAGATATGAAACAAGGTGATAAATATGTCCAAAATCAGAAACAGATAATTAAAAATTTTAAATCCTCAAATTTATATTGCATTGCGCTAAAAAATTAAAAACTCTATCAACCGCTGTTTTGTCGTCCGCTAGGACCTCTGCAAGTCTGGCAGGCAGCTGCAGAGAATCCCGAAGGTGCGCTAGAGAGTAACACTCTAGGAGCACGTGGCGAACCGACAAAACGTTGTCACACAGCGGACATAGAGGCGCAGGGTCCCTTTTAAATAGGTAACCGTGCGAAAAATTGCAGTGCCCTATTCTTAATCGAGCCAAACTAACCTCCTCGCGACGAGATGTGCGGCAGGAAGTTACCCAGTTTATCGGAAGTTCTTTCACTTCTCTAAGCTTATTACCGCGGAGAGCTGACCACTCGTCGTGCCAGGACGACAGCACCGCTCTCCGCACTTCAAGCCTAAAGTCTTCCGAAGTAACACGTGAGATGATAATTCTGGGTTCTGTAGTTGCCGTCTTTGCTGCTAAATCTGCCATTTCATTCCCCGGCAAACCTACGTGACCAGGAATCCATGCACACACCACATCAACACCAGAAGCGTGTAAAACATGGAGGGCATCCTGGATACGTTGTACAATAGGGTGGGGGTTGTACAACTGACAAAGGCTCTGCAGTGCACTAAGGGAATCGCTCAAAATCAGGCAGTCACCTAATTTACGACGGCGAACACACAAAACGGCTCGATAAATTGCATAAAGCTCTGCAGTAAAAATGGAAGTGCTATTTGGAAAACCGAATGTATATGGTTCGGTTCCATAAACATAAGCACATCCAACACCGTTGGTGTTCTTTGATCCATCGGTGTAAATATATCTACGGTCAGAGTAACCTGACAAAAATTCTAAGAAACACGTGGGGATACTTGAAATAGGCATCGTGGACTTCTGGTGTATGGTCATCCCAAGATCAACATGGGGCGTACCAGATAGCCAAGGGGGGTAAAGTCTCTCGCCCTTGGCGAACATCACAGGCAGTTCCACTCCAAGCTTCACTAGGAGCTCTTGGAAACGGAACCCCGCAGGCTTTGGATTAAGGGTGCTATTTCTATATCGTTCTCTTAGCGTGGTGGTGAAAAAAGAAGCGAATGTTGGGTGCTTAGGCATACATCTAAGCGCACAACCATAATTTGCCAAGAGAATCTCACGCCGATATTGCAGAGGAGCTTCTGCGGACTCGGCGTAAAGGCTCACCACTGGGCTTGTTGGAAAAGCTCCTGTTGCAATGCGGATGCCCCTATTATGGACCACGTCTAATCTTCTCAGCACAGATGGTCCACGTCCAGCAGAACTGCTATGATCTTGAAGTTTTCCTGGAAACCCAGGGAAACCTCGGCCACACGCAGCAACTGCATGGCCGTGGAATGACCCCGACGAAAACCAAACTGGTGATACGGTAGGAGTTGCCTGTCCTCAAAAAGAAGCTTTAGGCGGGTAAGGAGCAACTGCTCAAAAACTTTTGAGACGATTGGGAGAATGCTGATGGAGCGGTAGTTGTTAGGAAAGACTGGGTTCTTGACGGGTTTCAAGATACACCTCACCCTCGCCTCCTTCCAGCATGCTGGAAAGTGACGGAGACGTAGGCATGCATTGAATATCCGGGTCAAGCGGACGACAGCCTTTTTGGGTAGGTGCTGGAGCATGAGCGCCGTAACGCCGTTATGTCCAGGGTATTTATTTGGGTTTAGACTTTGGATTTCGGATATCACCGCTTTCGGGATGATTATAGGAACTTGGATCTCCTCGTGTAGCTGCAGTGATTCCTCATGGAGGTAATCCACGGTCGCTTCCACAAGTTCCGTAAAGTCTTCGTCTTGTGGGTCCTCCCGGGGTTCGACCTGTATCTCAAGGTGGTCCGCGAACACAGTGGCTTTCTAGTCTGGCTCGAACGCGAGCCGCCCACGAGTGCCATGCAAGGGATCCTGGTATTGGGTCTTGTCCTTCCTCAAGGCCCTTATAATCCACCATGGTTTCTTTTCTTGAAGGTTTACATTCTGAAGAATGTTTTCCCAGGTTGTTGTTCTATGCGCACGGAGCAGTCGCCTAGCCAGGGTTTTGAACCTCTGGTATACTGCGAGGGAGTATAAATCAGAATGAAACGATCGAAAACTCTTGAACACTATTAAGAAACAGAGATGTGAAAGTGAATGTGGAGCCAATTCAAAAGAGACAAGCCATTGTACTGTAGAGATACCGTCGAGTTGATTCCGAAAGAAAGTAATGCTGTGATTCAGATTGTGAATGCCGAAACCGTAAACTGCTCTGGACGTTGGACTGTACGTAAACAAAAGTATATGTGATAAAATCAAAGAAAAGTCAATAAAGACTCCATGGACGCCATCTTCTTCGTTACTGTACAAGCTTCCTAGAGTGGGTAAACGTAACCGAAGTTTCCAACCAAGGTGTATATATATTTTGTTGTTTAACGACGCTGTCAATTACCAGGATCACATCAGCGTCGCCGGTGTGCCGTAATTTTGTCCCGCAGGAGTTCTTTTACATGCCAGTAAATCTACTGACATGGAGCTGTCGTTTTTAAGCACACTTAAAAACCATCGACCTGGGCCGGGTTTGAACCCGCGACCTTGGGATCAGTAGGCCAGCGTCTAACCAACCCAACCAAGGTGGTTGAACAATTATCTATGTCTGGTGTATTCGGAACACCCAGGTGGTAGCGTGTGTTTTGTTCCGCAAAGAACACGTGGGGAAAGGGGGTCATTGATTGATGGTACAACGATTGAATATATCGTGATGTAAAAGAGATTAAGATTTAAATGCAATAAGTTAACAAAACTGTTTTAAGTGGTGATAATTTGGATTAACTATTTGTTACAAGTTTCAGCTGTGATATAGGTCTTGCACGCTCGTTCACAGTGCTTGGTCGTTACTTGGGAACATCATCCGTGCTGCCCCTAAGATTCATGAATAAGAATCGTCAACGACGGATATTAAAATAAAAAAAAACTTCATGTTAATTCAAATGAACATCTGCAGAAAATATCTTATTGCTAATTTTCTTGTAGGTCTAAGGTGCATAAGGGAATGCAGAAAGCTTTAGTGAAACCTTTTACAGTTGGTTGCGGTGTGTTGGCTTTGAAGTTCCAATCACTTTGATGGCCAAGAGATGACCAAATGAATAAGACCTTCCATTTAACGTACTCTAAAATTCAGACAAATGACAAGCAATACAGGTTCTATTGTAACTGAACATTCAAAGAATTAACCAACTTTAATTACTTTTGGATATGTTGTATGCATTTATTCATAAAAACATTTCCCAATGCCGTGCAGAGTGCATTTTCATAAATTTAAGTTTAAAGTAACACATTGTAACATAAACCATGTCGGTCTGGGTGGCTCAGTTGGTTAGACGCTGGCCTACGGATCCCAAGGTCGCGAGTTCAAACCCGGCCCAGGCCGATGGTTTTTAAGTGTGCTTAAAAACGACAGCTCCATGTCAGTAGATTTACTGGCATGTAAAAGAACTCCTGCGGGACGAAATTCCGGCACACCGGCGACGCTGATGTGATCCTGGCAATTGACAGCGTCGTTAAACAACAAAATATATTTTTTTGTAACATAAACCACATAGATATCAGTTGTAATCAATGTCTACAGTTTTCAATGTGTCTACCAATCTGAACAATGCACAAGTTCAGGGGACGTTCTATCTCATCGTGCACCTCTGACAGTAGACGAGGAATAACCATTTATACTGTACTTACAAGTATTCTATCCATCATTGCAGGGATAGTGCCTGGTTTAGTTGCACACACTCTGTCCTTAATGAATCCCCGTGAGAAAAAGAAGTTAAGTCGGGAGATCGCGGAGGCCAAGAAATTGTGCCTCAAGAATTTGTATCCGATATGTCCGGAAATGTACCGTTTTTGGTAAGATACGCCATGCAGAACAGGAGAAATGCTCAGTACTTGAGCAGTTTAGGAGACTGACCTTTTTTTTTTTGGGGGGGGGGGGGGCGGTTGATGAAACACTTGCATCTTTCAGTCTTCTCATTTACGGATCCTGTTTCCTGAAACTTTTCACCAAAGGATTGTCTTCCTATTAGGCATCTAGCATTGTGCACGAAACTGTCATCGGAATAAACGTTGAATTTCAGTCACAGGTTTCCCGATCTCAAACCAGTCAGCAATTTTTCAACGTCGTAGTAAAGTTAATCGAGTACGCGGCATCTAGTTTCTTCACTCCTTGCCATTAAACAAAACAAAAAGCAATCGACAGCAAAATAACAAGGTCTTTATAAAGCAGCGATTCTCATTGCACAAAAGCGCTCTCTAGTGGACTTTGGTAAACACATAAGGAACTAAATCGACTGTGGGGCACCGGGAAATGTCTTTATTATTAAATATGTCATTGCATACCAAAAAATAATTAAAATTGCTTAATTTTTCGAACGTCCAGTTACTTATGATATTGACTCGCACGCGCATGCGCACACACAGGCGCGCGCGAACCTTTCCCTAAAAAGTTTTATTTTTATTTTTATTCACGGAGGTCCCAAAACATGTATTTCCGGTGAAATCAGCAATCATTGCTATTGTCAATCGCAAGAACATGTTAGGTTCTTTTATGTGGAAAAGTCTTATTTCTTGATTCAAAGTCTTTGTTTTCAGGTTATGTCATTGTAAAGCGTACCGCTCCTATAGAAGTAACTAGGTGGCAATACATGTGAATTAATCAATTGTTTTGTTGTGTAACCACGCAGTCAATTTCCGGGATCACTTCAGCGTCGCCGGTGTGCCGGAATTTTGTCCCGCAGGAGTTCTTTTACATGCCAGTAAATCTACTGACATGGAGCTGGCGTTTTTAAGCACACTTAAAAATGTGGATATGAGTGAATTCTTTTGTTATTTAGATCTCTCGATTCAAACAGGCGTGTGTCATGGAATAAGATGACATGAAGAAAAAAGTAAACGTTCTGAAACATGGTAATATACTGTCAAAACAAAATATATCCCACTGACAAAAGTTTTGTCAACCCTGTTGTATCATACAAGGAGTATTATGTAACGTCAACTAGTGGAAGGTCCAGCCGGCAGCTCAAAATGGATGACATGACAGATCGGATATCAAACTGTTCCTCTTTCCCCTCCAAAACTCCTATACGTCATATAATACGTACATCTTTCGCCTTGCTTGTCTGTAGCGAAGGCTTATTGCCCTCAATATGTAGCTTTGGTAATGGCATTAATGGCGGGCAAGATTGGTAATTTTATAAAGAAATAACAGTGAGATTGAAAAATATTTACAACGAATCATTTCCGTGCATTAACATGAATGCATGATCTACACAACACAATTTAGTAAGACGCACTGTTCGGAAGCATCTCAGTTTCTTATTGTCTGAAGGGTGAGGTATAACTACTGACCAATGAACTGCTGCTGACAGTTGCAATACGGGGCTAGAGAGTTACACTGTAACGAGGACAAGAAAAAGAGGGAGGCTAGATACACCTGACCTCGTAGAAAATCCACGTTTTTATTTTCTTTATATTTATCCCCAAATTCTTAATGCTTCTTATAGAAAACGTTGCAAACCTTACTTGTATCTTGTTTCTTTGAATCGAAAAATGCTGTAATGCATTACAGTAAACATCATGCAAAATTATATTGAAAAATATAAAAGCGTTTAAGCCTTCTATAAATTCTCCCTGTATTTACACTGAAATTAAAATTATCGAAATAGCTCTAAATATGTTTGTCTATTACGTTATATTACAATCCAGTTTTTGCTTTCGAATGAAAGACTTTCTTCCAATACCTATGCAGTAAGCTGCCTTTCTTGGGTGTCATTTAATTGCATTTCAGTGAATTTGCAGTTTCTGAAATTTGTCCACCTGTGTTACCAGCTTACCATTAGACCAATAATCTGGCCACGTGTAGCTTCACACGTGATGTGAAACAAGGACGTTATAGCCATCAGAAATAATCAATACTTGCCTTTGTTGCACACGTGTCATTGGTTATAACTAGAGAGAGCTATCTCCAAATGAGGTGATTGCAAGTTACCTCCACATGGACACCTTGTGCGGGTAAACGCCAGCACAAAACACACTGCCTACAGTGCATGGTACCTCTCGTATGTGTTCATTACTTCCAAACAGAAAAATGGTTCAAACACGAAAATATTCATGTACTGCTCAACTTGTACAAGAATTTGGGAGTGAATAGTTTATTTCACATGCGGCAAGGTTGAATGTAAGTCATGCAAAAACTGTATTTACAACGCTCCTAAGTCTACTGTACCTTGCCTCCTCTGTGTTGTGATCATGTGACAGACTGACACCTCCCACTTCCTATAGTCCAAACCCCGTAACCTGTTTCCTGTATGGAGGTTAAAACTCTGTGACCAGTAGCATGAGTATTGCTGTCATTGGACAGGGGTAAAGACAGGGAAACAAAGTGAAGCTACGAAGGCCTCGTTAAATAGTCTTGATAACCCTGCACTTTACTAAATTCGCTTTCTGTACAAGCATCATTTAGAATCATTAGCCAGGCAATGTACATTTTTTTTTTCATAAGGTCATTACTCATTAGTGTGTTTCATGTTAAGGAAAAGTCGTGAGGATAACACAATTAGCTCAAGGTGTTCCGAGAAGTTAGTTATGGTAAACCAGTCAGGCTGTTGCCAAGACGTAGACGAAATTCTGAAAATTAAAGAGGAAATGAAATTCTTTGAATTTTAGCATGAAATATAGCAGCCACGACCAAGCGCCAGCTGATGAGTCGACCTTGGCTGACATTTCCAGCACTGTGCCTACCGACTCACCCCTTTATACTTGGTGAATGCCAGTGGTGCACTGTAAAGGAGTTATATCGCTGTCTAAATGTATTTGAAAGGTCGTTTAGGAATTTAGCTATTTAAACTTTCTCCTAGAAATAAATATACTCGTCTAGGACATGTAGGGTTCACATATTGGCAATGTTTGCCTCAAAATATATTTGCGGGTAGCATTTTCTTTGAATGAAGCAAATAAAACCTAAAAATAGAACTAGAGAATACGATTCCCACTTCCTTAACACAGCTAAAATTATCTGTAACAGCTCTATTATGCCGAATTTGGAAGTTTAATTTGCTGTTTATTGAAGATTATCTTTTGTTATACCACCTGTCTTAAATTTCTTTGGTCTTGTGAATGCATAATAGGTCTTCAGTTGAGTTTACTATTTTCCCTACTTTAAAATACGTTCATGTGGGAAGTAGCAAAGGCTGGCTAAGTAAATAAGAACGCGAGGATTGGCGGACTATCAGCAATTGGGAATGGAATGTAGTCGAATCAAATTAGCTCGATGGAGGTGTGTGTTTGCACAATCAATCAATCGTTCAATCATAGATTTCTGTCCAATTCTTCCCTATATCCTCTATAACAATAATTTACCTTAATATTGTCTGGCATCATATTCTAATTTGCGATTATTTTCAGTGTCTGTCTGCGAGCGTGTTTTTCCCATCCAATGGCTCAGATAATTTATTTTTCTCCCCCTTAACAGACCCAGCATTGTTCTTTCTTGGCCCAGTTTTCTAAAAGCACGTGATCTTATTTGTCCGTACACCCTCCATTCTTCCACACTTTAAACGCATCCACAGCTCCCTAAAGCATTCAATTTTCTGCATTATAAATTGTAACACACCGCGGACCTCATTAAGATAAAAATCTGATGTGCTGCACTCACATGACCTTCTCTACTCTTGTACTAACCATTCTTACAAACCCTTATTCCTGTATATTCATGTAAGTTGAGATTAACATTTGCAGAAATTATCTTATTGCTTATTTCCTTGTAGGAGCGAGGGAAATATGGGAATACAGTAGGCTTTGAGCGACAGTCAAATGTTTTATAGCTTTCAAATTCGTTCTCTTTGCACGATTGACATATAAAAAATGAATAACGATGTTCCATCTGATAGCAGTATTACTTCTCCAAAACTCACACAAATAACAAGGAATATCTCGGAAATGGTTCACTCTACAAAACATGTATTTAGACACAAATTGTGTGTTTTAGCGAGATCTACTTTTTGTGTAGTAAGATTTGGTCTCTCCCTTACGGTTTACCAGTTATGCAAGTGTCATCCAGAGTAAATACGACTACAGGGGCTACAGCCAGAAAATTCAATATATTCATTTCATTTGTCATAAAAATATCTCAAATATATGGCACTTTAATCAAAATCGTAAGAACTATTTTCGAAACATTTTCCATGTAAAGGGTAGTTTAGGATAGAGCAATTTTCTTCAAAATCTTCATGTCGCATCCATGAAAGACATTAAACTTAAATACCAATTATTATTTATTTATGCCAACAACCTTACTGCTGTTGTTTTTAAACACACAAGCCGTGTGTGGGCAATGTTTAAGAGGTTGAATCAGAAACTGAAAAATTCAATGCCATAGCCGGGATTTGAACCACGGATCTTCCGCTTATCCAACGGCTGCTTCAACCACTAAGCTACGATGGCCAACTTGCCAGTAGGACATTAAATTCCCCAGCTGATTCGTACTTTTTCCCCGGTTAACCACAAGGGAATCTCACATTAGAGATAAATACCCCCAAGGGCGACTTACAATTGTAAGTACTTTATGTCCCGGGTTTAAGTAACCTTTTAGACCAACTTTTGGTTTTTGAGATATGTTGTCCACAGACTGACAACACACACACACACACAAAACCACACACGCGGACCTCTTTCTAATTTTTTTTTTTTTAATTATTCAGGGTGCCTCAAAACATGTTTCTGGTGAAATCTCGATATCGAGTTTTTGGATGGAATACAATACTTCCTCTACTTTACTATGCGTAGTAGTGAAAGTAAAATCGTCAACATTTAACCAAATGTGATTTATCCTTCCGCACGTGTGCAGGTGCAAGATGGAAACTTTTTATAGGTGTCTTAATGTGATAGGAATGACTCCAACTGCGGCGTGCAGCCCCTGGGTGTATGATAAAATTTACAGGAGGAGTAAAGCTATCTGATAACAATACGGTGTGTAGCATCATCTTTGACGCCGTCTCCAGACTTCAAATCTGATGACAACTGCGCCAGTAGTGAATAAGATTTTTCTCTCAGAATATGCGTGGGCGGGTGTGAGAATAAATACAATTAAGTTGATTGTTTCAAGGATTCGTAACGAAGATTTTGAAGAAAATAGCCCGACCCTAAACTAACCTTTACATGGAAAATATTTCGAAAATTTTTATTTTCTTGAAAATGGCTCTAACGATTTTGATTAAAATGCCATATGTTTGAGATATTTTTATTCCAAATGAAATGTATATCTTGAATTTTCTAGCTATAGCTCTACTTAATCTGGATGACTTTTGCATAACTATATAGCGTTTCACTCTTAGAAGACAGTATGGAGTTAAATGGGACATCTCTGTCTCTATCTAGCGCATACAAGTTGCCATTAGCCGCGTCCTTTTCTACCCTCGCTCTGTTGCCACATTCCTAATAGCATGGTATAAATATTCATTTGTTATAAATTTCAGGTTTGAACACATTATCCTATGCAGAATTTTTTTCTCTATCAGGTTATATCCTTTTCAGAGTCATTATACATTTCTATAGGTCCAAATTTCTTCAGAAAACGTTTTTTTCAATAGAAGTCCGATATTTGCTGTTTCTACACTCATCACGCACTAGCTAACAAACTAACTGCTAGAATGCATCTATATTTTTTTCTTAGGTAGAGTAAACTATAGTGCTACTACCTGCCTACTTTGAATTCTCTATGTTTACCCAGTTAAGGGTTATAATTTTTTAAATTAAATGTTTTCGGAAAATTTTATATCTGTGCACTGCAAAAGTTACGCAGTGTGAAACTTTTTTGTTATTGAGTTTACATCAGGGAACCAGCGAGAACAAATGTTGAGGAAGGTTGGGGAAAGTTTTTAAAATAAACCAAAAGGCAGTAACCTCTTTCTTTTATTCAGTAAGGCAAACAAAAGGTATTCATCTATTCAGCGTCAGGCCTGACACAGAAGATAGTATAAGGAGCAGCACTAACATTAGTTCGAAAGAAGCCGTGTGTGTAACTGTGAGCTGTTATTGCGTTATTTGTTTAATATTTTTGTAAATATTTGTAGTTATGGAGGGGGAAGCTAGGAAGAGACGATATGTTGGTAAATTAAGAAGTAAGGAACGCCAAATAATTATGAATGTGTTAGATTATTTTTGAAGCAAAATGCGTGTAAGGCAGTAAAAGAAACAGCTAAGGCTATCGGGTGTTGAGAAGCAGTAGTGTATAGGATTAAAAAGGAAGTAATGAAAGGACCTCTAAGCACTCCATCGAAAAAGAAAGCAAAAGGGGCGGGACTACACAAAACGCTAGGTTAACGCAATATGATTGAATAGTGCAAGGTGGAGTGCGGCGAATTGTTCATTCTTTACAGTTTGCAAATATTCCACCCATGCTGAATATAATTTTGTCACAGTTCAACAGTGATGAGACCCCACCAAATTTCTCAAGGGCCACTCTGATTTGGGGTTCGAATATGAAAGAAAGGGTAACAAGTGCATATTAATAGAAAGAGACGATATCGATATCATCAGATGGCGACATAAATATCTAAAAGACGTAAAAGGTTTAGGGACCAGGGGAAATCAATTGTTTATACAGACGAGTCATTTGTAAATTTAGGTCATACAGTAACAAAGGCGTGGAGGGATACCAAACTTAAAAGTGTCCGTCTCGTCAAGCAGCAATTGAAGGACTAAGTACAGGACTCAGGCCACCTCGAGTCGCTCGCGGAGAAAGATTCGCAACTAGTACATGTTGCAACACTGCGCTCCATTTAACGTGTACTGTCTTTTAAGGGTGAGACGCGCTTTAGTAAACCGTAGGAGATAGACCAAATCTTACTATACAAAAAATATAGATCTTGCTAAAATACACAATTTATGTCTAAATATTTTTTGTAGAGTGGGCCATTTCGGAAATATTTCTAGTTATTTGTGTAAATTTTGGAGAACATACTTCTGACAAATGGAACATCGCTATTCATTTTTTATGTTATCCGTGCAAAGAGAAGGGAGTTTGAAAGGTTTAAGAGATTTGACTATCATTCAAAGCCTACTGTATTTCCATATGCACGTGCAAGAAAACGAGCAATAAGATAATTTCTGCAAATTTTTATCTCAAGTAAACACGAAGAAGATATTGGAATAAGAGTTTGTAAGAATGGTTGGTACAAGAGTAGAGAAAATCATGCGAGTGCAACACATCAGATTTTTATCAATTGTTCTTCTAATAACATCTACATGTATTTTTCCAGAAGAAAGCACGACGAGTGGTCAGCTCTCCGCGGTAATAAGCTTAGAGAAGTGAAAGAACTTCCGATAAACTGGGTAACTTCCTGTCGCACATCTCGTCGCGAGGAGGTTAGTTTGGCTCGATTAAGAATAGGGCACTGCAATTTTTCGCACGGTTACCTATTTAAAAGGGACCCTGCGCCTCTATGTCCGCTGTGTGACAACGTTTTGTCGGTTCGCCACGTGCTCCTAGAGTGTTACTCTCTAGCGCACCTTCGGGATTCTCTGCAGCTGCCTGCCAGACTTGCAGAGGTCCTAGCGGACGACAAAACAGCGGTTGATAGAGTTTTTAATTTTTTAGCGCAGTGTAATATGAATTTGAGGATTTAAATTTTTTAATTATCTGTTTCTGCTTTTGGACAAATTTATCACCTTGTTTCATATCTGGCTATTGCCACTGCCTTTTACCTTTGTATATTTTGTTGTCTCTAGTATTTTTATTTTTTGAGTGAAATTTATATCTGGCTATTGCCATGAATCTTTTAAGGGCGCTGATGACCTTGAAGTTGAGCGCCCTTAAACCAAATCCAAATCCAAATCCAGAAGAAAGATTATTTGTTAATGTTAAAAATAAAGTGAGATTTGAGGTAAGGAACTGGTTTTCTGTTATAACAATAAGAGAAGATCAAAATACATTTAATTCTTGGGTTTCGTTTCTCTAGATTGGCAGTACTGGCAGTAATTGAAATCAATATATTTTAGATTTTTTATAGAATTTAACACTTTCTATTCAGATCGTTGCGATAAGGTATTCAAGTTCATATTTTATTTATGAAATAATCCAGATAAATATCATTCGAGGTCTGGCCTTCCCAGATAAAATCACTTACTCCGTCCAAGAATTTATTGGTTAGGTCAGACATTTTATGACACATTGTGATAATTCCAAACACAAATAGTTTTATAGTTCAACAACATAACTGGGCCATTGGTTTCAAACCAGTTAATACAAAAAGTGCAGTGTCTTGCAGTTGTAGTTTTCACAGGTATCTAAATATCTGTTTGATTTTAATAACCTCTTTGTCGTATGGAGTCAATGAATTATCCATATGATGTTAAATTGCTTCCGAACATAAGGTGAGGTCGTAACATATTCCATAGTCATTTTGTGTTGACGTGATCAGTCTGTTTTTGGAAGCTATTACTGGATGATATGCCAGGTGTTAGTAGCTACGCAATTGGAAATTTTCTGGATATTTTGTTCAGCCCTTGAGAGTTTCTCGGCAACCGGTCCGTCCAGTGTTTGGTTGCGGTGGTGGTTTGCATTTTTATTATGTCTGCTGCAGCAGGTCTACTGCCTGACTTGCTTGGTCCCAAACCGCCTTTAGGAATTCTTTTCCTCATGCAGGGATCTAGATTCGTACGGGTAATTAAATCAAACAAGAGAATAGCTCCTTTCATACGCCACTCGCTCTAGGTCGAGGATATGACCGGAGGTCGCCACCTGTTTCACTGGGGAGATTTCGGTGCCTTTGTAACTCCTGTTCTACCTGTGTGAATAAGGTTAGGATAGCAATAGCATACAAACAACCACCTTCCAGGCCTTCCCTCATTACGTGCCATTAAAAGTGCATCGAAAAATCTTTATAACCTCATTTTAGATAAATGTATATTATTCTTTGTTCGATTAGCTACAATTGAAAGCCACTCTTACGTCGGTTTCACCAACGGATGTTTAGCTCGGAGTTAAGGCGGTTTAACACCGAAGTTCAGAACATTTATCTTTCATCGAATGTTAGCTTTAACTCAGTGTTAAACCCCGTAATAAATTAGACTCCCTCCCATGTTTATGTTGTTGTAGTGTTTAACGTCTGCTTTTACTACTACGGCACCGCAGGCGGTGACACTGATGATACCTGGAATGAAGATGGAGCACCAGTGGAATGAGATGGCCGGGGAAACCGGAGCACCCGGAGAAAACCCGCCCTGACGTCGCTTCGTCCACCACGAATACCACATGCGGGTCCCTGGGATCGAACCCGGGCCGCCTAGGTGGTAGGTGAGCGCGCTAACCGCTCGGCCACGGCGTCCCATGTTTATACACCACCTTTAACACTAAGGTCATATCGGCGGCTATTAACTTTTTTAGGAACAATTGCTCAAAGGCAATGATGTTTGACTGTGGTTTCGAACTTTGGATTAACCTATTACATTAAATTCACACACACACACACACACACACACACACACACACACACACACACACACACACACACACACACACGCACACGCACGCACACACACACACCCAGACCAGACATGGGGAAGAGGGGTGACAGGAATGCAGTCCAGTATTTACCCTCTCCAGTTACCCATCAACAAATGCTGGCCATCTGTGTTTTCCGGTTTTGTTTGTTTACGTATACACACGTCTTTACAAACAAGGTAAATTTCAAGGCGTGACGTAAGTTACAAGGCAGTGGCGTAACCAAATAAAAACATCACGTATTGATTTTGTGATTACTAGGGCTCGGATTTTTAGGTAAATATTTTGTTTGCGTCCTAACATGAACTTGAAACGAGTTCAATGTTCTGGAGGCATATACCAGATAAAATATTTCTTCATTTTTTTTAAGTTAATAAAATATTTTCGGATATTCACATGAATTACACACACGTTGTTTAAAGAAATCCTTTTTAAAATAACTTTCATGTACTGACATAAAATCACATAAAAGCAGCAGCAGCAGAATTATTTTTAACAAGTCACAACCCGTTTCCTTAATGCTCAATTACATAGGTCAGATGTCAAAATGTATTCTTTATTGGAAGAACTGATATGACAGCGATAGTATACCTTAAGTTAGAAGGATGGTTTTGCTACTGTTATAAATGAACTAAATTTTAAAGATGGCAGTTAAATTGAGCGACACTGTGTTAAGAAATGACAGCATACATTTCTGCAAATCTGCGTTTCCTCTGAGATTCTATTAAAAAACTGGAATTAGTAGGAATGCCTTTGAGAAGCAGTTCAAGTAGTTCAGGAGGTGGGAAAAAATGTTCTTCCTGGTCCTGCAGCATAAAACTTAAAGAAAACGCAAGGAAATGTTCGAAAATAATAGTGCATTTGACATAATGTGAAACATTTCAAATGTGCTAAATGGGTAACTTGAAGAAATTATTGATGTAAGTGTGAGTGACATTGCATGTTATAATTATGCTAGACTTAGTTCTTGTGACGTGGAGCGATCATTTTCGAAATTCAAGACATTTCTTCGTGACAATCGTCAATATTTCGGGATGGAACATTTGAGGAAGCATGTGATCGTATACCTGCCAGGAGTAATATCTGGTAAGTACCACGTACATTTATATTAGCTCAGCCGTTCACAATATTTTACTTGTTTTCGCACATATTTTTATACATTTTAACACAAAAAAATTAATATTGCTCAAATTTTTAGCACCTAAAAATCCGTTACGTATATCGTGTTTTGGCATAGCAAATACAAAGCTTTATTTTTACTTGGAACACAAAAACAATCCATTCGACTTAAAAGGACTTTTTTTTAAACTTGTTATGCGACATGATTCCACCATTGACAATTTGAGGGACTGACCACATCTCTGAGGTAGATAGATAAAAGGGGGGGGGGGGAAGCGTGACCTGGTATCTAACCGTGTGTAGCCAAATGGAGTGGTTTAAAAGTACGAGTATGGGAAATAACACAATGTGTCAGTTCTCCCCATCTATGTTCTGGAGTCTAGGTAGGACGGGGAATAATCCTAGTTAAAGAAATATTCCCACCCTTCCAGCCGAGAGTGAACCCGGGACCCCTTACACAGCAGGCAGGTGCTCTACCTACTGCTACGGGGCTTCCTGACGTCCTTGAATTAAATCGTTTAACATTAGCTAAATGTTGAAAAACGGCTATCGCAAATAGACACCAAGTTGTATTTAGAAGCATGAAATATACTAATTTCCGGGAGCAATAGACTGCACGCACGTGAGAATTTAATCTCCCGGTGGCCATAGGACAAATCTATCGTAACCACAAGGGTCACTTTTCAATCAGCGTACAAATAATTATAGACTGTTTTCCTGTTTTTTTCTTCACTCAATAATTGATTTGCATTTGGTTACCTGCTCGACTGCTAACTCTTCTTCAAAAGATGAAAACTTTCTAGCTTTCTCGCTCACTTTTCACTTCTATTTGTATCATGACCAGGAAACAACGAAACTAAATCCGTACTAACCTAAAATGTTTTGTCTGCTTATCAGGAACCAATCAGAACGTTACAAAGGAAAGGGAAGACAGAAGCGCATCGGGATGCTTTCAGAAGTAGTAAGTTCGCACACCGCCTTCTCACTCATGGTTATTCGTTGTTCTCTTTGACTTTAACATTGAGTTAGTTAACTTTTCTCTGGAAAGGCTTGATGAAACGCAAGAGGCTTCACAGAAAGCTAAAAATATAGTTCAAAAGTTAGTAAACTTTAAGTTAGAGCATTTTTAACATCCGGTGATGAAAGAACCATTCTCTTTGCTATTCTACAATGTAGGCCCCGTTTATGCAAGTAATTTGATGTCAGACAAGGAGCACATTTATTTCGACAAAAGGTACAGATCTGTGTGTTTACTATTTTTACAAATTCTTAATTCGAGGAAAACACGAAAACGGCGTTGGAGCACACACTTAATACCCTCACAACAGCAGTGCCCATAACCCTGGCATTCTATCTGAATGTGCCTGTTACTTATGCGGCCTTGTGTGTAGCATCTGTTTGTGCAGTGGCGACTAGTGACATTTGATATTTGCGTTTTTGCAACTAGAGCATACAATGATATATTGTAGGCATTTCAACTGTGGGATTTGTTTTTAATTTATATTATGAATCTTATGTATATAGTTTTTTCAGTTATGTAACTAAAAATGTAATTTCTTTCCTTTTTTACCCCTCTTATCTTTATCTCAGTGATTAAGGATTTAGTAGAAACAAAAATCTAACTTACTCTCCTTTGTTCTGTAACTGCACACTTTAAACCACAAGTATTATATAAATTATGCTTTAAATTTATTTGTATGATTCTTCACATTCACAATGAATAGTATATCTTAAGATTGGTTGGACAGAAGCAGGCCGCCACTGCGGTAGGAAGTATCAGTGAAGTAGTGACTGCTCCCAGATCTTTAGCTTCTTCTCCCTTTCTTTTTCCCCTTTCTTTTAAATAGATTATCATATGAAGTTCATAATTAAAACTAGAATTAGCATTTGTTAATCTATGAACTTTGTATGACAAGATAATGTGTTGCATCCTCTATTAACGTTTTGTTTTAGTTGCTCTTTTGTCTATTGGTCTTTTTTGACATCAGTCAATGTATAAATTCACTCCCATCTGAATAATGGCATAAATTATTAAATGTATATAATCTTAAAGGCCGCCACTGCAGCTATGTTTATAGATACGCAGGTAAACAGACACCCATCCACACTGCCCCATAAATGATATTGCTTCCGTTGTGACGGCATTAATGGGAGAGGTTGTACATCCGATGAAAGTGAAGTTTGTACACAGTGCGTTTAGATACCTGTTTGGGAAATACCTTCTTGTCACAATCCTTGTAATTTCTTCTTCTTCTTCTTCTTCTTCTTCTTCTTCTTCTTCTTCTTCTTCTTCTTCTTCTTCTTCATTTCATGGCATAGACAATCAAGTGCCTTTTCCGCCTTAAAAGTCCTCCAATTATTGTTTCCTGGGTCTGCCCAACGATCTGCTACCTTTAGGATGATATTGCGTTGTTTGTTTGATGTCGAGATTTCACCGGAAATATATGTTTTGAGGCTCCCTGAATAAAATAAAAGCATTTTTAGAAAAAGGTCCGTGTGTGTCTATGTATGTCAGCCTGTGGACAGCATAACTCAAAAACGAAAAGTTGGTTAAAAACCAAACTTGGTGTTTAAGTTTAATACCTTTCAAGGTCACGAAGATTCTGAAGAAAATTGCTCCATCCTAAACTACCCTTGACATGGAAAATTTTTCGAAAATTTTGATTTACTTGAAAATGGCAACTAACGATTTTGATTAAAATGACATGTTTGAGATATTTTTATGTCCTATTTATTCTGGATGACTTTTACATAACTGTTAAACCATAAGAGATAGACAAAATCTTACTATACAAAAATGTAGATACAATTTATGTCTGAATAAATTTGTTTGTAGAGTGAACCATTTCGGAGATATTTCAGGTTATTTGTGTGAGTTATGGAGAGCTTATACTTTTGTCAAATAGAACATCGTTGTTCATTTCTTTTATGTTTACCGTGCAAAGAGAATGGAATTTAACCCTTTCATGCCTCGTGTATTATAAGATACATAGGCTTTTTTTCCTATTTGTAATAGTTTAAACTTTTTTTCTACTATATTCTTTAATTCTTTAAAAATTTATTTATTATTTGAAGTCGCTTCAACCTAAAAGTCATATCGCGACTAAACATTGAGGAAAAAAAGGAGGAAACAAATCATGAAGTTATACTGTCTGTCACCAATTAAAAATACATATTTGAGACGCTGCTATATTCTTGTTATACTGTCAGTCACCAATTAAAAATACATATTTGAGACGCTGCTATATTCTTGTTATACTGTCAGTCACCAATTAAAAATACATATTTGAGACGCTGCTATATTCTTGTTATACTGTCAGTCACCAATTAAAAATACATATTTGAGACGTTTTGAATTGTAATAAATTATTTTTTCTACAATTTATATTTTAGTGTTTTTTTATAAGAAAAGAAGCAAAATCCATGCAACCGCAGTCAAATGATATCCCATCATCCACGCGTGCCATCACACTAATTATTTTACGTGGGCTCTCCCCATCCTTTACCGCAGGCAATTTGACTGCGGTTGCCGAGACTTGAACTGCAAATGTTTATCTCATCTAACACCAAAGAATATATAGGAATAAGGTATTGTAAGAATGGTTAGTACAAGAGTAGAGAAAGTCATATGAGTGCAACACATCAGATTGTTTTTGAGATCTTTTAACCTTCCATTTATACTAAACTGGAATTTTCCGACGGAAAATGTCAAATTGAACTTTTAAATACGAATTTCTGGAATAAAATGTTTGTGTCCATGATATCAGAGGGACGAAAATCACATTCGACAAACGCAAAAGCACAAAACATTGAAAAATCAGAACTACGGTATCAAAGTAAGTCAAAAAGTGTGGTTCCCAATGCGACAAGCATAAGCAGGCACCTAGTCACCTAAGTATATTGACGTCATGCGAACTAAAAGACCACGTGAAGTGTATGCGGTCGTAGGACACTAAATCTTGTGCGACTTCTATTTGATTCAGATCACGTTTCACACTGCATGAATAAATGGGATCTTATTCAGAGAAAAGCTTATTTTTCTACTTTCTGTAAATCCTGACAAACGCACGCCCAAAGTGGTTTCTCTACTTAATATTAGAGAGCTAACTGTCACGCCATTGACACCCAATTGCTGTATAATTAATGCTTCAATCTCATTAAGTTTTTACCAATTTTCTTTGTCGGAAAGATGTTAGGCGCTAACGTCAGAGGAACATAGACGCTGCTTTATTGCCAAAGCACCAACGCGCTTCAAGTTGAGTGCACGAAGACTGTGTTAAGCATGTGTAGTCCTGAAGGTGGGAGGGAGGGGGGTGGAAGAAGCCACCTGTAGTTACCCTGTGTCAACATGTAAACATCCATTTTGTTTGTACAGTATTCCCGTTTTCCTCATCCTTCCCTGAGTCTGGAAGTATAATGGCGGCGCCGTGGCTGAGTGGTTAGACCACTCGCCTACAACCTAGGTGGGACCCGCATGTGGTATTCGTGGTGGACGAAATCCTAGGGGGTGTAGTCCTACATAAGTGGAGGATAATCACGGAAAGATCTATCTAATCCAGTCTTATCCTATCCAGTCAGTCTGTATGCCTCCGTCTGTCTGTCTATCTCTCTATCTGTCTCTCTTTCTCTGCCTGTCTGTCTGTCTATCACTCTCTGTGTCTGACTATTTCTCTCTCTGTGTCTATCTTTCTCTGTCTGTGTCTATCTCTGTCTATCTCTCTGTCTGTGTCTGTCTATCTCGCTCTGTCTGTGTCTGTCTATCTCTCTGTCTGTGTCTGTCTATCTCTCTGTCTGTGTCTGTCTATCTCTCTGTCTGTCTATCTCTCTGTCTGTCTATCTCTCTGTCTGTCTATGTCTATCTCTCTCTGTCTCTGTCTGTCTATCTCTCTGTCTGTGTCTGTCTATCTCTCTGTCTGTGTCTGTCTATCTCGCTCTGTCTGTGTCTGTCTATCTCTCTGTCTGTGTCTCTCTATCTCTCTCTGCCTGTCTGTGTCTATCTCGCTCTGTCTCTGCCTGTCTATCTCTCTGTCTGTCTATCTCTCTGTCTGTCTGTCTGTCTATCTCTCTGTCTGTCTATCTCTCTGTCTGTCTGTGTCTATCTCTCTGTCTGTGTCTGTCTATCTCTCTGTCTGTGTCTGTCTATCTCTCTGTCTGTGTCTGTCTATCTCTCTGTCTGTGTCTGTCTATCTCTCTGTCTGTCTATCTCTCTGCCTGTCTGTGTCTATCTCGCTCTGTCTCTGCCTGTCTATCTCTCTGTCTGTCTATCTCTCTGTCTGTCTGTGTCTATCTCTCTGTCTGTGTCTGTCTATCTCTCTGTGTCTATCTCTCTGTCTATCTCTCTGTCTGTCTGTGTCTATCTCGCTCTGTCTCTGCCTGTCTATCTCTCTGTCTGTCTGTCTATCTCTCTGTCTGTCTATCTCTCTGTCTGTCTGTGTCTATCTCGCTCTGTCTGTGTCTGTCTATCTCTCTCTCTGTCTGTCTATCTCTCTGTCTGTCTGTGTCTATCTCGCTCGCTCTCTCTGCCTGTCTGCCAGCAGCAGTTTTTTGAGAAATCACTCTTCCCACTTCTTTAATGCTCGATTACATAGGCCAGAAGTTGCAATTTGCTATTCATTATTGAAAGAACTGACATGTCAGCTATAGTACCACTTCAGTTGGAAGAAAATATGAACATCCTACTTTCTCAAGCTACATGGCCCGCAAGTTAAGAATGGAGAATTCCTCTACTGCCATGTGCTTGATTAAGTATCAGTTTGCTTCACAACCTGCCAGTCTACACACTGATACTTATAGATGGCCGTTATGCTGTATAGTCAATAAAATTAGTTATTTATAAATCCACCCAAAGTTTACACAGCCTTCAAGTTGTGTTGTGGCGTTGAAAAAACATCGACTGTTTTGACCTTAAAGTGGATTAAACACACCAGAGTACATCGCAGTGCAAATTACCACGTGCAAAAATACGTTGCCAGTGCCAAGTACTTTAATTTGTCATAATATCTTAAATATGAGGTGTTTTAATCAAAATCGTTAGCCAGTTTTGAGAAAATCAAATTTTTGAAAACTTTTCCGTGTATAGAGTGGTTTAGGGTGGAGGAATTTTCTTCAAAATCTTGTTGTCGTATCCGTAAGATATTGAAACTAATTTCCAATTTTGGTTTTTAATCACTTTTCGTTTTTGAGTTATGCTGTTTACAGACACAGATGCGGATCTTTTTTCTAAAAATGCCTTCTTTTGGATTCAGAGGGCCTCAAAACATATTTCCGCTGAAATCTTGACATCGAATTTTTGGGTGAAATACAATACTTTCCCTACTTACTATACATAGTAGAGAAAGTAAAAATGTAAGTGCACAAAGCAGTTTTAAAAAATCCATTTTTTCGATAATTATTAACATTTAATTGGGTAATTGTTTACAAAATCTGCCGCTCGAGAAAACGAATGAAACATAGTGCAATGGATGCAGTTTTCATTGCTAATTACGATTTTGAAAGTTTTATTTTGCGCTCAAGCTTCGTCTTTGATTTATGAGCAAATTCCATACGAATGATGCAGCAGTTTTATTTCGCGTATGTGGCGGATATTTAGCAAATAAATGTTTATAAACGAGTATAATATACGCTAGAATGATTGAGTAATGTATTTACGTTGAAATTGTTATTGCTGATTACAATTTTGAAAGTTTTATTTGGTGGTCAAATTTCGTTTTCGTTTTGCCTGTGTTAGGTTAGGTTAGTGTGTGTATATGAGTGGGGTAACAGGGTCCTGTGTTATCGAAATACTTACAATTTGGGCAGTGTTTATGCAATAATTTCAACGTAAATGCATTAATCAATCATTCTAGCATATATTACACTCGTTTATACACATTTATTTGTTAAATACCCGCCGCATACGCGAAATCAAACCGTCGCATCGCACATTCGAAATTTGCTCAAACTAAAAACGAAGCTTGAGCGCAAAATAAACTTTCAAAATCGTAATCAGCAATAAAAACTGCATCCATTGCACTATATTTCACTCGTTTTCTCGAGCGGCCGATTATGTAAACATTTTCCTTTAATTGCATTATTCCAAGAAACTGAACTAGAGCTTTTGCAGAGTAATGTCCTTATTTACTCATGTTATGTGTACTAATTTTCCAGTAAATATCTTGAAAATTAAAAAAGAACATCCATTCCCAGTGTCGCTTAACTGCAGCATGCAAATATTGTGGAGGTGAACCGAGGAAGAATTTTTTTTTTTTTTTTTTTTTATTTATTTATTTAGAGTCGCTTTAACAATTAAGTCATATCGCGACTATTCTATGGAATACAGCGGTATACAATAAATTTAGTACAATTATTTTACCAAAAACATGAGAATACAATCAAATCAGTACAACAAGTATCTTTCATATTATATTTTCGCATGCAAGCCCGTACCTTTGAGAAATGATAACACCCTTCTGCAGTTGGATGGCGTGTTCAGAGTGGTGGATAAGTCTCCAGTGATGTGATGAAGCTGTCGTTGTGTAGCGTATTGCTTACATTCTGTGAGGAGATGTTTTACTGTGAGGCGGGTGTTGCAGACTTCACATTGTGGTGGCTGGCCTTTGCTGAGGAGGTATGAGTGGGTTAACCTTGTATGACCAATGCGGAGACGTGAGATAATCACCTGCTCTTTCCTGCTAAGAGAATAGACAGGGGAAGAATTGGTGTCTCCTTTCCTTACCATGTGTAGTTTTTCTGGAGGCGATTGATTCCAGGCCTGTTTCCATCTTGTTTTTATTAGTTTGGAGAAGTACTTTGTAATATCACGGTAAGGTACTGCTTGCTGTTCATGTGTGTCTGTTAACCGACTTGCTTCTTTAGCAGCTTTGTCCGCTTCTTCATTGCCCTTAATGCCGCAGTGTGAAGGGACCCAAATGAAAGTAACTATTTTCTTTTTATTTAGAGCAATGGAATAAAGACTGTGGATATCTTGAAGCAGTTGGAGGTCAGTTGAACGATCTCTGAGACTTTGGAGAGAGCTTAATGAATCAGAAATTATAAGAAATTTACTCTCATTAGATTGGATGATGTATGTTAAAGCTTGCTTAAGTGCACAAAGTTCGCAGGAGAATATGGAATAATATTTAGGGAGTTTCAGCTGAAGTTTCTTATCTGGGGTAATTATGGCACATCCATTGTCGCTGTCCGTTTTGGAACCATCAGTGTAGATAAATGTATGGTTAGGGTAGGCATTTGTTATTTCTTGAAACAGCTGTTTATAGCAAGATGCATCTGTATGGGATTTATGGTAAGCTGTAATATTCAAATTTAGTTGAGCAGTTGGTATTCTCCAAGGTGGTAGACAATGAAACTTTCTGGGCATTATGGCAGGAACTTCTATGTTATATTCTTCAATGCATTTGCTTATTTTAGATTTAAATGACATTTCTTTTTGTGAATTAGCCTGTAAACGTTGGTTGGACGTTTCTGGGAGGACGTACTGGTAGATCATTGATTCGGGTCTTGCTAAAGTTTTAAGGGCGAATTTTAGGCTCACATCTGTTCTGCGGACGTTCAATGGTGGTTCGTCGGTTTCCATTGTTAAGGCAGAAACAGGGCTGGTTCTGTAAGCTCCCAAGCATATTCTTAGAGCTGCTGTTTGAATTGTATCTAGTTTCTTTAAAACTGAAGATTTAGCTGTATTGTAGATCTGGGCTCCATAGTCGAGTTTACTTCTAATGAGAGCTTGATACGTTCGTTTGAGGGTACTGAGATCAAAACCCCAGTTTTTGCAGCTTAGGGTTTTTAGTACATTTAATCTTCTGAGGCATTCATTTCTCATATCATCAATGTGATGTTTCCAGCTTAGAGTTGCATCAAAAGTTAAACCTAAAATTTTGATAGTTTTCACTGAGTCGATTAGCTTGTTATCCACGCAGATTGTGGGGTTTGGGACTTTACATGGTGATTTGGAGAAGCATATGCATTTCGATTTATGATATGACAAGTTAAGACCAGCATGATTAGTCCAAGTGTGCAGATTTTCCAGTGTTTCTTGAAGAAGTGTTGCAGTAGTAGAGGGGTTTTTCCCCTTACAAAAGATAGTTAGGTCATCTGCAAATAGTATACCTTTTACAGGTGGTGTAATACTGCTTACTATACTGTTGATAGCTATGAGAAATAGTGTGACACTGATTACTGATCCCTGTGGAACACCTCTATTAATGGATTCTTCTTTTGACATGGTTCCTTTGTAGCGAACTTTAATTTTCCATTCCTGAAGGAAGTTGTCAATAAAGTGATACAAATTACCACGGATACCGATGTTACGTATTGTTTTGAGTATGTAAGCTCGTGAAATTTTATCATACGCTTTCTCTATATCTAGGCTTATTGCCATGAGATGTTGTTTCTGTGTAAATGCAGCTTTTATTTCAGAATCAAGTATTAAAAGATGGTCAGTGGTGGATCGAAACTGGCGGAAACCATTTTGAAGTTCGGTGAAGAACTGCATTTTCTCTAGTTTCCAACGCAATCGGTTATTTATAATTTTTTCAAGTATTTTACACATAGAGCAGGTGAGGGCTATAGGTCTGAAACTTTCAGGTGAAGTAAGATCTTTGTTTGGTTTGGGGATGGGTACTATAGTTGCTGTGCGCCACTGTTTAGGAAAAGTTCTTGAGTTCCATATATAATTAAGGATTTCGTGAAAGTAAACCAGTCCATCTTGCGGTAAGGATTTTAACATTATGTAAGGAATGTTATCCGGCCCAGGGCTGGAGCATTTACTCTTTTCAAGTGCCTCCATGAATTCTGTGAAAGTAATGTTATCATTGTAGTTTTCTTGGTTATTTTCGTCAGGTTGGTAGCAGTGGGTCACCTTGCTTTCGCAAGCTTCTTCTCTTGAGGCCTCTGCAAAAGTATGCGCCAGTATGTTTGCTATGGTTTGGGGGTCAGTACTTGTAGTGTTTGTTGTATAATTGTGGAAAACTATATTATGTGTTCCATCGTAAGATCCCCGTATTTTGCGAATTTTTTGCCATACCACTCGTGACGGGGTTTTTCTGTTTACAGTGGACACGAATGTTAGCCAGGACTCTTTCTTGCTGTGCTTTACTACTTGACGTGCTTTAGCTCTGGCTTTTGAAACTCGATTTTGTGTGTGGGGGTAGGTTGCCTTTTGTATTTATAATAGGCTTTATTTTTTAATGCTATCGCTGTTTTACATTCTTCGTTCCACCAACATACAGTCTTCCTAGAAACAGGGTATATCCTAGGAATAGTGACCTCGGCGGAATTGAAAATCACTTCTGCAAACGAGTTTACTAGTTTGTCAGTATCTGACTGACTGAAATTCATGGGGGATGTTAGATAGGATAAATTGTCAGAGACGTGTGCTCTGAACTTGTTCCAGTTTGCGCATTTTAAATTCCATCGTGGCTGACAGTTAAAAGTTAAAGGAATGTTATTTGCATTAGTTAATAAAATTGGGAAATGGTCACTGCCATGCAATTGCTTGGCGACTGTCCATTCAAATTTATCTTGGATATCAGGAGTGATTAATGTTAAGTCGATTGCACTGGAAGTACCGTTGACTGTACTGAAGTGAGTTTGTGAGGTATCGTTAAGCATATTGAGATTTTCGTTGTGCAAGAGCTGCTCCACTATTTTACCTCTTGCGTTGGTATGCTTACAACCCCATATAGTACTATGGCTATTAAAATCGCCCAGTATAATAAATGGTTTAGGAAGTTGTTGTGTTAACTCCTGCAGTGCATGTAAATCAAGTGGGCTTTTATTTGGTAGATATATGTTGCAAATGGAAATAGGTGTAGGAAGGTTTACTCTAGTGGCAATTGCTTCAAGTTCAGTTGTAAGCGGTATTGCCTGATGTTTAATGCTGTCTTTAACGTAGGTTACTACGCCGCCACTAGCATGGAGGCAGTCCTTGCGGTTTTTGTGATATTGAGTATAACCTCGTAATGATGCAACATAGTTTCCTTTGAAGTTAGTTTCTTGAATGCACATAATTGCAGGGTTATGTTTATTGATCAAGAGTTTAAGAAACTCGAAATTGCCATGGAAACCATTAATATTCCATTGAAGTATGTTATTCATATGTTAATTTTGTTTATGGGATAAGGTGTTATATCTATGGCGATTAGTTTTCGGGACACATCGGTTTTGTTCGCTCGGAGGCATTGTTGACCTGATTAATGTATTCCAGCAGCTTTTTTTGAATTTTACTACTTCTGGTCTTTATACTACGCTCTGTATAATAGGGATAGACTTTTTGCATTGTGTTCACTAGAGATTCTAGATCTGAAGTGTATTCCAAAGCTATGGGGACAATGTTTGTTACTCCAACACTGTTTTCCATAAAGCTTTGGAACTGGCTGAAGTTTAGTGCATAATTGTGGGGGTCGGCGTCGATAATATGTTTAATTGGTCTGAGAGATTCAGCTATTGACGAAATAAGGTTTGCTTTCTTAACCTTCTTAGCCTGCTGTGAAGCGAGGAGGTGCCGCGCTTCTTTTCCATAAGCATTATCCTCTGAATCAGTTGTGCTGTTTGATATTGGTCGTTTAGGTCTTGTTTGTGTTTCCATTAGCATAGGTTCTGGGGAATTGTTGCGTTCGTCTTGAAATGGCAGGATGGGCTCAGGGGTAGAAGTGAGGTTAGGTGATTGCTGCTGTTCAGTATCTTTTCCTTTAGGAGGGGAAGGGGAACGGTCCTGGAGGTTTTTGGTAGCGGTAGGCAATTCAGGAAACATGTCTTTGTTTAAGACCTGAGGTGTAGTTTCTTGTATACCGTCAGCTTCACGGCAATTTTTTGCAAAGTGGCCTTCCTGCTTGCAGATGAAGCAGGTAGGGGTATCCGCTGTTAGGTATATCCAATATTTAGTGCCTTCATATAGGATCTGTATGCTTGGAGGTAATTTCTCCACATCATTGGGTGGAATATAAAACTGACGTCTGAAACTAAGGATATGGGAAAGTCCTGGCTCTGAAATGCCAGCTCTTAAGTAGGTAATGTTTGACATTAGTTTAATTCCATATGCATTTAGCTGAGTTTCTATGAGTGAGTTTGGTATAACTGGACACACATTTGAAAGAACGATTCTTTTGTTTGGAGTAATTAGAGGACGGATCTGAAGAGTAACATTGTTTATATTTATTTTAGGATGTTTGGTAACCAGTGATTCTGCTACTTTAGATGACGTTAGGTATATACATATTCTGGAGTTCGAGATCCGTGAGATAAATTTTATGTTACTTGGTTCAGTTAATTTACTTACTGCGAGAGCGTAGTCTCTGATGGTAAGTCCGTCATGGGAGTCAATGATGATAGCTTCTTCTTTCTTGGGAGAAGTCTGAGTAACTGTAGCATAGCTGGAGTTTCTTGTAGCACTGTTGTTCATGGTGGTTGTGTCGACGTTGTGAGACGGTAGACTGCTGTACTCAGCAGCTGCCATTGCTTCTGATGGTGTACACTAGTTTGCTGTGTGAGGATTTTTAGTAATGTCTTACTAACCCGCTTGTTATACTCGTTTAATTGTTAACATACGAGAAAGCATATTTAGTAGACTCGTTCTACTTATCCGTTATGTACGGTGAGCGTCTTTTGGATTCAGATTATTGATGTGTATCGGAGAACGTTTAAAAGTTGATTTCTTTGCTGTCACGGCCTCCTGTCTCCGAGGAAGAATTGTGGGTATATGGGGAAGCCGTTGTAATTTGAAGTCATTGCTGAATTATCTTATTCGTGTATGACTAATCTAGAACTGTGAAACAGATGCCACTGCGTGCGCAAAAAGGTAATCAAATCTATCTCTCTATCTCTCTCTATCTGTCTCTGTCTGTCTCTCTATCTCTCTGTCTCTCTATCTCTCTGTCTGTCTATCTCTCTCTGTCTGCCTATCTCTCTCTGTCTGCCTATCTCTCTCTGTCTGCCTATCTCTCTCTGTCTGTCTATCTCTCTCTGTCTGCCTATCTCTCTCTGTCTGCCTATCTCTCTATGTCTGCCTATCTCTCTCTGTCTGCCTATCTCTCTCTGTCTGTCTATCTCTCTCTGTCTGCCTATCTCTCTCTGTCTGCCTATCTCTCTCTGTCTGCCTATCTCTCTCTGTCTGTCTATCTCTCTCTGTCTGTCTATCTCTGTCTGTCTATCTCTCTCTGTCTATCTATCTCTCTGTCTGTCTGTCTATCTATCTGTCTGTCTATCTCTCTGTCTATCTCCCTCTGCCTATCTCTCTCTGTCTGTCTATCTCTCTCTGTCTGTCTATCTCCCTCTGTCTGTCTATCTCCCTCTGTCTATCTATCTCTCTCTGTCTATCTCTCTCTATCTCTCTGTCTGTCTATCACTCTGTCTGTCTATCTCTCTTCTGTCTATCTCTCTGACTATCTCTCTCTATCTCTCTTCTGTCTAACTCCCTCTGTCTATCTCTCTCTATCTCTCTGTCTGTCTATCTATCTCTGTCCATCTCTCTCTGTCTGTCTATCTATCTCTGTCTATCTCTCTCTGTCTGTCTATCTCTCTCTGTCTGTCTATCTATCTCTCTGTCTCTCTATCTCTCTGTCTATCTATCTCTCTGTCTGTCTATCTCTCTGTCTATCTATCTCTCTGTCTATCTCTCTCTGTCTGTCTATCTATCTCTGTCTGTCTCTCTCTGTCTGTCTATCTCTGTCTGTCTATCTATCTCTGTCTGTCTCTCTCTGTCTGTCTATCTATCTCTCTGTCTCTCTATCTCTCTGTCTCTCTATCTCTCTGTCTATCTATCTCTCTGTCTGTCTATCTCTGTCTGTCTATCTATCTATCTCTCTGTCTCTCTATCTCTCTGTCTATCTATCTCTCTGTCTATCTCTCTGTCTGTCTATCTCTCTCTGTCTGTCTATCTATCTGTCTGTCTATCTCTCTGTCTGTCTATCTCTCTGTCTGTCTATCTCTCTCTAACTATCTATCTCTCTGTCTGTCCATCTATCTGTCTATCTCTCTCTGTCTATCTCCCTCTGCCTATCTCTCTCTGTCTGTCTATCTCTCTCTGTCTGTCTATCTCTCTCTGTCTGCCTATCTCTCTCTGTCTGCCTATCTCTCTCTGTCTGTCTATCTCTCTCTGTCTGTCTATCTCCCTCTGCCTATCTCCCTCTGCCTATCTATCTCTGCCTTTCTATCTCTCTCTGTCTATCTATCTCTCTGTCTGTCTATCTCTCTGTCTGTCTATCTCTCTGTCTGTCTATCTCCCTCTGCCTATCTCTCTCTGTCTGTCTATCTCTCTCTGTCTGTCTATCTCTCTCTGTCTGTCTATCTCTCTCTGTCTGTCTATCTCTCTCTGTCTGTCTATCTCTCTCTGTCTGTCTATCTCTCTCTGTCTGTCTATCACTCTCTGTCTGTCTATCTCTCTCTGTCTGTCTATCTCTCTCTGTCTGTCTATCTCTCTCTGTCTGTCTATCTCCCTCTGCCTATCTCCCTATGCCTATCTATCTCTGTCTGTCTATCTCTCTGTCTATCTATCTCTCTGTCTGTCTGTCTATCTGTCTGTCTATCTATCTGTCTGTCTATCTCTCTGTCTGTCTATCTCCCTCTGCCTATATCTCTCTGTCTGTCTATCTCTCTCTGTCTGTCTATCTCTCTCTGTCTCTCTATCTCTCTCTGTCTGTCTATCTCTCTCTGTCTGTCTATCACTCTCTGTCTGTCTATCTCCCTCTGTCTGTCTATCTATCTCTCTCTGTCTATCTGTCTTATCTCTCTGTCTGTCTATCTCTCTGTCTGTCTATCTCTCTGTCTATCTCTCTATCTTTCTGTCTGTCTATCTCTCTCTGTCTGTCTATCACTCTGTCTATCTCTCTCTGTCTGTCTATCACTCTGTCTGTCTCTCTTCTGTCTAACTCCCTCTGTCTATCTCTCTGTCTGTCTATCTCTCTGTCTGTCTATCTCTCTGTCTGTTTATCACTCTGTCTGTCTATCTCTCTCTGTCTATCTGTCTGTCTATCTCTCTCTATCTCTCTGTCTGTCTATCTCTCTTCTGTCTAACTCCCTCTATCTCTCTCTATCTCTCTGTCTGTCTATCTCTCTGTCTGTCTATCTCTCTGTCTATCTCTCTGTCTATCTGTCTGTCTATCTCTCTCTATCTCTCTGTCTGTCTATCTCTCTCTGTCTGTGTATCTCTCTCTCTGTCTGTCTATCTCTCTCTGTCTATCTCTCTCTGTCTGTCTATCTCTCTTCTGTCTAACTCCCTCTGTCTATCTCTCTCTATCTGTCTGTCTGTCTATCTCTCTGTCTGTCTATCTCTCTCTGTCTATCTGTCTGTCTATCTCTCTCTATCTCTCTGTATGTCTATCTCTCTGTCTGTCTACCTCTCTGTCTGTCTATCTCTCTGTCTGTCTATCTCTCTCTGTCTATCTGTCTGTCTATCTCTCTCTATCTCTCTGTCTGTCTATCTCTCTCTGTCTGTGTATCTCTCTCTGTCTGTCTATCTCTCTCTCTGTCTATCTCTCTCTGTCTGTCTATCTCTCTGTCCGTCTGCCTATCTCTCTCTGTCTGTGTATCTCTGTCTGTCTATCTCTCTCTGTCTGTCTATCTATCTGTCTATCTCTCTCTGTCTGTCTATCTCCCTCTGCCTATCTCTCTCTGTCTGTCTATCTCTCTCTGTCTGTCTATCTCTCTGTCCGTCTGCCTATCTCTCTCCGTCTGCCTATCTCTCTCTGTCTGTCTATCTCTCTCTGTCTGTCTATCTCTCTGTCCGTCTGCCTATCTCTCTCTGTCTGTCTATCTCTCTGTCCGTCTGCCTATCTCTCTCTATATATCTCACTGTCTGCCTATCTCTCTCTGTCTATCTATCTATCTCTGTCTGCCCCAGCAGAATGGCTCCCGCCAGCTACTGAAGTGTGAAATTTACGCAAATGAAAAAAATTCTCTATGTTAGTCTTACCTTTTGATGCACGGTGTAGAGTATACAATTCTCCAACAACTCTGAGAAACAGCAAGAAGTCTGGATGTGCTGTTTGGAACATAAATTCCACCAGGTATCCGCTGCAGTATGACCAAAGCTCAATGTTACGAGTTGCAAAAATTGCTAATACCTATTCAATAGTACACCGTTACTTATTAGAAACGCTCTTAACTTTTGCATGTCTGGTACACCTTGAGTACACACGATTGAAGTAACCAAACCCCTTTCGATGTTCCTGCTGTGGTTTTACACATAAAACTGTCCATAAGGACTGGAACTGTGGGATTGAACACGTGTTCTGTCCTTCACGTCGTGACGAATATACCTGTATCACCTAAAGCCAATAGGCAGCACGGTGAAATATCGTGGAAATAAAATCCTCATTTAACTACTTGAAGATAAAAGTAGTGTTGTATTCCATCCAAAAATTCGATGTCGAGATTTCAGTGGAAATACAAGTTTTACGGCTCCCTGAATACTTAAAAAGCATTTTTAGAAAAAGGTCCATCTGTGTCTGTGGACAGCATAACCAGGGTTGCCAACCCGTACGATAATTATGGGGGTGTACGATAATTTCAATACCGACGAAATATCATTTTCACTGGTTTGTCACACCAGCCAAATGAAACAAATTACAAATAGTGACACCACTTTTGCCCCATGCCCTGTCTCCACCCCTCTAAGGCAACAATTTCATATCACACTAATCTTTCTTCCCTTTATCCTCTTATTGCCAGTGTGCCCAGATCTGGTAATCTCAATGAAGAAAGCTCTCTTCGGAAAATTGATGATCAATGGAGAAAACTCGGAATAAGTGATATTCCGTGAACATGCCTGAACTTGAGAGTTTCTGGAGTGCTGTTAAACACGTCACCTTGGTGGAAATACTGACTTCAAAGAACTAGTGGCCTTTGCATTATCAGTGATTTCGTTCGTATAATCTGTTTCGTTGCTCCACAGAAGCTTCTTGCGAAAGTTTTTCCTAAACTGGGTTTAGTAAAATCCAGATTGGCGCTAGATACTGTAAATGAACTTATTCTGTCGTCTCAGTTAATGACAGAATATGGTATATCCGAAAATCTGCAAGTCACCGAGAAGATGTTAGGGTTTACCCCAACAACAAATTTGTATAATGCTGGAACAATTGAGGAAGATGAACTTTCAGATGAATAGTGCGAGAAACATAAGTGCTAAAGTTGTAATTCTGGTTGAAGTCATCAATGTTGTAAGTGAATGTAATAAACATCATTACTATTACATTTTCATAAGTGTTATATTGATATTTTTATTGTTATAGCATTTGGTTTATGATGTACGATAATTTTGAGTGGCTGGTACGATAATTTTACTTTTAAATGTTGGCAACCCTGAGCATAACTCAAAAATCTGATGTGTTGCACTCACATGACTTTCTCTACTCTTGTACTAACCATTCTTCCAAACTCTTATTCCTATATCTTCTTTCTTGATAGTTTAGATACACAGTTGTACAAATTATCTTATTGCTTATTTCCTTGTAGGTACAAGGGGAATGTTAGAATACAGTAGGCTTTCTGCGATAGTCAAATGTTTGAGATTCTGTTATCTTTGCACAGTTAACGTATAAAAAAATGAACAACGATGATCCATTTCACGAAAGTTCAAGTTTTCCGAAACTCACACACATAACAAGGAATATCTCCGAAATGGTTCACCCTACCAGAAAATTTATTCAGACATAAATTGTGTATTTTAGCAAGATCTACATTTTTTCTATAGTATGATTTGGTATATCTCTAACGGTTTACTAGTTATGCAAAAGTCGTCCAGAGTAAATACGACTACAGGGCTATAGCCAGAAAATTCAAGATATACATTTCATTTGTCATAAAAACATCTCAAACATACGGCATTTTAATCAAAATCGTTAGAGCCATTTTCAAGAAAATCAAAATTTTCGAAAAATGTTCCATATAAAGGGTAGTTTAGGGTGGGGCTATTTTCTTCAAAATCTTCGTGTCGCATCCTTGAAAGACATTATACTTAAATACCTACTTTGGTTTTTAACCGACTTTTCGTTTTTGAGTTATGTTGTCCACAGACTGACACACAGACACACACACGGACCTTTTTCTAAAAATGCTTTTTTTGGATTCAGAGGGCCTCAAAACGTATATTTCCGGTGAAATCTCGACATCAAATTTTTAAATGGAATACAATACTTCCCCTGCTAACCAGTAGAGAAAGTAAAAACTTAATGTGCAATCAATTACTGACTATTACACTAATATTTTAATTTTGATGCAACGAACAATTTTTATTTAGCACAAACTAATACGGTTCTCCGCAACAAAGGCATTAAATTTTGACAACAAAATAATGAATTAATGTTGTTTGATTGCAAACTTCCAACATGCGCCCCCCCTCCCCCCTCTTCCCCTGGAAACAAAGGTCTGCCAACGCCCAGGAAAGGAGCTTGAAAAGAATTGATTCAGTAGAGATGAGATATTTAAGATCATTAAGGGAAGTAAGCTACAGGACAGAATTTCAAATGAAACTATTAGAGAAGACCTAAATATTGAATGTGTATCCAACAAAATTAACACGCTATAGAGATAATTGGTTAAATCATTTGGAACGAATGTCAGAAAATGGAATACCTAAAATAACAATGGCATATCAACCAATAGGAATTCGAGGAGAGGTAGACCGAGAAAGAGATGAGATAGTTTGACAGCGGAACAGACCCAAGGTCTAATCCATGAGAGAAAAAAGATAATAATAATAATAATAATAATAATAATAATAATAATAATAATAATAATAATGATGATGATGATGATGATGATGGTGGTGGTGGTGGTGATGATGAAGAAGAAGAAGAAGAAGAAGAAAAAGATGATAATAATGATGATGATGGTGATGGTGGTGGTGATGGTGATGATGAAGAAGATGATGATGGTGGTGATGATGAAGAAAAAGATGACAATAATGATGATGATGGTTATGGTGGTGGTGGTGGTGATGATGAAGAAGATGAAAAAGAAGATGATAATAATGATGATGGTTATGGTGGTGGTGGTGATGAAGAAGAAGATGATGATGATGGTGGTGGTGGTGATGAAGAAGATGATGATGGTGGTGGTGGTGGTGATGAAGAAGAAGATGATGATGATGGTGGTGGTGATGATGAAGAAAAAGATGATAATGATGATGATGGTGGTGATGATGGTGGTGGTGATGAAGAAGATGATGATGATGATGGTGGTGGTGGTGGTGATGAAGAAAAAGAAGATGATGATAATGATGATGATGGTGGTGATGATGATGGTGGTGGTGGTGATGAAGAAGATGATGATGATGATGGTGGTGGTGATGATGATGATGGTGGTGGTGGTGATGATGATGGTGGTGGTGGTGATGATGAAGAAAAAGAAGATGATGATAATGATGATGGTGGTGATGATGAAGAAGAAAAAGATGATAATGATGATGATGGTGGTGATGATGATGATGGTGGTGGTGGTGGTGATGATGATGAAAAAGAAGATGATAATGATGATGATGGTGGTGATGATGATGAAGAAGAAAAAGAAGATGATAATAATGATGATGGTTATGGTGGTGGTGGTGACGAAGAAGATGATGATGATGGTGGTGATGATTATGATGATGATGGTGGTGGTGGTGATGATGAAGAAAAAGAAGAGGATAATGATGATGGTGGTGATAATGATGAAGAAGAAAAAGAAGATGATAATGATGATGGTGGTAAGATTATGATGATGATGGTGGTGGTGGTGATGATGATGAAGAAAAAGAAGATGATGATAATGATGATGATGGTGCTGATGATGAAGAAGAAAAAGAAGATGATAATGATGATGGTTATGGTGGTGGTGATGAAGAAGATGATGATGGTGGTGGTGATGAAGAAGATGATGATGATGGTGGTGATGATGATGATGGTGGTGACGATGATGATGATGATGGTGGTGGTGGTGGTGATGATGGTGGTGATGATGATGGTGGTGGTGATGATGGTGGTGGTGGTGATGATGGTGGTGATGATGATCACGATGATGATGATGGTGGTGGTGATGATGGTGGTGGTGATGATGGTGGTGGTGATGATGATGATGGTGGTGGTGATGGTGGTGGTGATGAAGAAAAAGATGATGATAATGATGATGATGATGGTGGTGGTGGTGATGAAGAAGAAAAAGATGATAATGATGATGATGATGAAGAAGAAGAAGAAGAAGGAAAAGAAAAAGAAGTAGAAGGAGGAGGAGGAGAAGAAGAAGAATGATGATGAAGATGATGAAGAAGAAAAAGAAGTAGAAGAAGGAGGAGGAGGAGAAGAAGAAGAATGATAATAACAAAGTGGTTTACGATGTATTGCATTTAATAATCCAGACAACATACAAACAAGGGGGAGACACCTTAAATATTTCGAAGTTAAAATTAGGTGATGGTCTAAGATGTTTGGTAAGGAGACATTCAGAAGGAACGAACTGTGAGATTGACAACAGTGATACTGACACTCCTGTGGTGCTAATGCCCCCAAAGTGTCCAGACAGAGAAGAATGCTAAATGAGACACCCTCGAAGACCCACAAGGGCGACGCCAGATTGCTCTTCCTGTCCCCGACCCCCATTAGCCTGAATCACTGACTCTCTCTCTCTCTCTCTCTCTGTAATTAACTCGCTTTCTGCCTTCGTTTGTTTGTTTGTTACGAAAATCTAAATTTAGTAGGATACGTCATCGGACTTTCCTGTACAGGCATACTTGTGTGCATTGCTTGGGTCGCTGAGATATAAGCACACGCAGGCATAATATGAACAAAAATCCCCAAAATGTCAAATTTATTTGCCCAAGAATTAAAATATGAAGCAAAAATCCCAAACTATTATAAATTTGAAAGAAAATAAAGATCTGATTATTGCACTCAAATGACTTTCTCTACTCTTGTACAAATACTTATTCTTTTATTTTCTCTACTGGTAAGTAGAGGAAGTATTGTATTCCACCCAAAAATTCGATGTCGAGATTTCACCGGAAATATATGTTTTGAGACCCCCTGAATCCAAAAGAAGCATTTTTAGAAAAAGGTCTGTGTGTGTGTCTGTGTGTCAGTCTGTGGACAGCTTAACTCAGAAAAGAAAAGTCGGTTAAAAACAAAGTTGGAATTTAAGTTTAATGTCTTTCAAGGATGCGACACGAAGATTTTGAAGAAAATAGCCCCACCCTACACTACCCTTTACATGTAAAATTCTTCAAAAATTTTGATTTTCTTGAAAATGGATCTAACGATTTTGATTAAAATGTAGTATATTTGAGATATGTTTATAACAAATGAAATGTATATCTTGAATTTTCTGGCTATAGCCCCTGTAGTCGCATTTACTCTGGACGACTTTTCCACAACTGGTAAACCGTTAGAGATACACCAAATCATACTACAATACAAAACATGTAGGTCTTGCTAAAATACACAATTTATATCCAAATAAATGTTCTTGTAGGGTGAACTATTTCGGAGATATTCCTTGTTATGTATGTGAGTTTCGGAAAACTTAAAACTTTCGTGAAATGCAACATCATTGTTCATATTTCTATATGTTAAGTGTCCAAAGAGAACGGAATCTCAAAGCTTTCAAACATTTGACTATCGCACAAAGCCTACTGTATTCTAATATTCCCCGTGCACCTACAAGGAAATAAGCAATAAGATAATTTGTACAAATGTTTATCTTAACTAACACGAAGAAGATATAGAAATAAGAGTTTGTAAGAATGATTAGTACAAGAGTAGGGAAAGTCATGCGAGTGCAACACATCAGATTTTTTTATTTTAAAGGAGATCATAATTTGCAGAAATTATCTTATTGCTAATTTTCTTATAGTTAGAAGGGGAATATGAAAACGCAGTAGGCTTTAAGCGATAGTCAAATGTTTTAAAGCTGATCGCTATGTGACGGCGTTCTCTTTGAGAGAAGAGGTTAATATAATGAATGACTTCCCATTTAAAAAAAAAAAAAAAAATCTGATGTGTTGCACTCACATAACTTTCTCCACTCTTGTACTAACCATTCTTACAAACTCTTATTCCTATATCTTCTTCGTGTTAGTTGAGATAAGCATTTGTACAAATTATCTTATTGCTTATTTCCTTGTAGGTGCAAGGGGAATATTAGAATACAGTAGGCTTTGTGCGATAGTCAAATGTTTGAAAGCTTTGAGATCCCGTTCTCTTTGCACGCTTAACATATAGAACACTGAACAACGATGTTCCATTTCACGAAAGTTTTAAGTTCCCGAAACTGACACAAATAACAAGGAATATCTCCGAAACGGTTTACTCTACAAAAAAGTTTATTTGACATAGATTGTGTGCTTTAGCGAGCTCTACATTTTCTGTATAGTAAGATTTCTTACGCTTCCAGTTATTCAAAAGTCATCCAGAGTAAACAGAAAATTCAAAATATACATTTCATTTGTCATAAAGGCATCTTAAATGTACATGCCATTTTAATCAAAAACGTTAGAGCCATTTTCAAGAAAATCATAATTTTCCATGTAAAGGGTAGTTTGAAAGGCATTAAACTTAAACACCAACTTTGGTTTTTAACCGACTTTTCCTTTTTCAGATATGCTGCTCACAGACTGACACATTTTCTAAAAATGCTTTTTTTTTTTTTTTTTTTTTTTTTTTTTCCAGGGGCCTAAAAACATATTTCCGGTGAAATGTCGACATCGAATTTTTGGGTGGAATATAATACTTCTTCTACTTACTAGTAGAGAAAGTAAAAAAGTATAAGTATTGCAAAATTCAGACAAATAAGGAGGAATATTCCCAAAATAATTGCCTGTTTTACAGAGATCTACTTTTTTGTGTAGTAAGGTTTTGTCTATGCCTTTCGATTTACCAGATATGCAAAAGTTACCCCAACTGAGGAAGGCTTCTGAGAACATTTTCAGAAAATTCAAGATGTTTCATTTGCCATAAAAATATCGTAAACATGGCATTTTAAATTCATTCGTTCGAGGCGTTTTAGAGAGTCAAAATTTTTGAGAAATGTTCCATGTAAAGGATATCTGGGGTGGAGGGATTTTCTTTAAATCTTGGTGTCGCATCCTTGGAAGATACTGAATATATACCTTTCGTCAAAGATGCCTTTTTAGGGTCCCAAAACATGTATTTACAGTGAAATATCGATATCGAATTTTGGGGGGAAATACAATATTTCCCCTCTTTACTATGTGTAGTAGAGAAAGTAAAAGGCTTATTTATATTTTGAGGGTTCAGAACAGGATCATTTAATTGGATTTGTAGATTTTCTGTTCATATTTAATAATAAAACATCCAATGAAATACAATAAACTACGTGGATTTTATATATTTTAATAATGGTGAAATACTTAAGCTTAGGATAAAGAAGTTACTGGTTGCTTCGTCCTGGCATAATACAAATTACAACCTGCCACTAAGGCACCGGATCGCGAAAATAAGGACTCTACAAAAATAGAAGGCTGGTCATTTCGCACGTGACGTCACATAGAGGAATTTCTAATGTTTCTCAACTGAACCTGACTTGTTAAAAAGAGTGGTTTGGGTTGTTTTAAACGTGTTTCACAGAAAACTAGCGAATAGAAAGCCCAGTTCGTTACTAACGGAAGATATTTTAAAAGCAAACGATTGCAAATCCTAAAAACATACGAAACAATACTAATAATTTCATAAAATATGAAGACTAGCAAAATATAAGTATAAATATAATAATTATTGTGCGCAGCCCAGTTTAAGTATTTACGGCAAAATCAACAATGCAAATTAGTATTGCATTTATCTTAGTAAGGCACACAATCTTAATCCAAGAAACAAACACAGAACACAAAATCAAAACAGAAACATCTCATTGTTTACAATTAATCGTAGCTTTACTATTTAAAGCAAATGTTGGAACGCACGCCCATTGCGATTAACACAAAGAGTGCATCGGCGTGCCCCATTCTGCCGTACTCTCGCAAAGATACCAGCCATTTCTCTGGTTTAAAAGTTTGTCGGTCTAATTTTGAATAGTAAAGCTTTGATTAACTGTAACTGAGATGTTTGTGTTTTGTTTTTGTGTTCTGTGTTTTCTGGATTAAGATTGTGTGTCTTACGAAGATAAATACAATACTAATTTGCATTCTTGATTTTTCCCTAAATGCTTAAACTGGGTGGGAGGCAGTAGTCTATGACATTAACTCGTCTAGTGCTTAAACGAAACACCGCAGCAAAAACATTTCCTGAACAAAAAGTGTTTAAAATAATGTTATCTATCAGCTCCCACAGTTTGTCGGTCTAATTTTGGGACACCCTGTATATTCGGTATAGTATCTAGGTTTGTTTCGTTTAACTTCTTTGGTCATATCGGGAGTTTTGACTTGAACTACTGATTGTGTTATTAGTGTAAGGTTTCTTTTATTATTTTTAATATTAAACACACATTCGTTCCCCATTCAGACTTCCAGACTTTGTGGGGGATAGGAAATTATTCTGGTTAAAGAAAAATTCCCTATCCTATCCACGACTCGAACCCGGGATCTCTAGGTTAAGTCAGAACGCTGACCACTCAAATGTACGGGCCTCCAGATAGGTATATCTTGTTCTTATACTATCCCGCTAAGCACTGCTTAGCAATTTCTATGGCTAAAAAAAAAACGTAGACAGGTTATTGAAATCCTGAGGCTTAAGATAGGTGTGAACTGGTCGCTTTTTGATGGCTTTGAATTTCCATTCTCTTTGCATGGCAAAGAAAAAAAAATAAATAACGATCTTCCATTTGAGAAGAGTGCAAGTATCGCAAGATTTAAACCAATAACAAGAAATATCTTGTAAATGGTTATCTTCACAAACAGTTTTTATTTGACAAAAATTGTGAGCTTTAACGAAATCTACTTTTTTGTGAGTAAGGTTTAGTGTATATCTTAAGGGGGGATGTATGCGGTTGGGGTCAAAAAATCAAATTTGTGTTTATCAGCTTATAAATTAGTTGGATACCATGAGAATATTATCCAAAAGTTTCAAGCTCATATTCCATCTAGAACTGTGTTAAAAATGTGTTTGTTTGAATGGTTGCATGAGGTTACGCCCCCATTCTGTCAGATATCACTCACAAAAAACAAATAATTACTTCTACTTTCTTTCCTATTTGGGCGGGCACACTTTCAGGAAGTATAGTTACCTGGTTCATGAAGAGTGTGGCAAGATGGCAATTTGTGTGTTTTGTTTTTAAACAGATCTGCTACAAGTTATGGTTACGGCCAACAATAAACAATTTTTCCCAAGTACATAATGTTCTCATTTTTCTTTCTCAGTTTGCCGGAACTTACATTTCCATTATGTAAGGCACATGTTTCTCCTAAAGTATTTAAGCTATTGCACTGAAATTTTGCACAGTTATTAAAGATATCAAAATGCATTTTTCTATGGAACAGAATTTTGCTAAAGTTCTTAGAAGGTAAGCTATTGAGAAATACATGTATTAAAAACAATCCTAAAAATTAACAAGATAATAGAATATTTTTTAAAAAATAACCAAGACGTTTAAAAAAATTCAGTTCCACAAGATTTCTTATTTATCTCTATGTAATGTCTGAAAAAAGCTGAAAAGAATTGCTTCCGTAGTTTTCAAAAAAACTGTACCCTAATTTGATCCTGTATTTTACATACTTTAATCACCATAAATTAAATATAAAGTAATCATTTATTTTGAAATTTTCTGGACATATTCTACATGTGGCCTTCTAACAGGGTGCAAAATTTGGTAATTCTATCTTAAACAGAAGTGAGGTTATGTTAAAGTTTGTATGGGGCTGCATTTTCCCCACGGTACAACATTTTGTATCTAATGGAATTGCAGACAAAAAAACTGCCTGTCACACTATGATTCATTTTGGTCCAAAACAAATGACGGTTCACGTAGCAAGCGTGAGAAATAAACATGGCGGACGCAAATATTAATTTAGCGATTGATGTATTAAGTATAGGTTTAAGATATATTTCCGCAAGTCTCAGTAAAAGGAAATATGTATTATAGTAGGAGTAAAAGACGTTGGTGGACACGGTCATGAGAAAGGGCACGGGCCGAGGTATATTGGGTCTACTACAAAACGAATTGAGGTTATATGACCCGAAAAACTATCGCAACTTTCTACTAATTGATTAAGATTTATTTTTCAACCTTTTAAATCATGTCGAGGGCAAAATTACACAACAGGATACAAATATGAGACAAGCATGAAAGAGATAAGGAACAATGTAATGGTTTTAATCTTAGTATGGGTGGACAGGAGATTTGAACTCATTTCATAACATAAAATTTAAACATACTGTTAACTGGATTTCTTATTATTTATGAAATATAGCTATGTAATAAACACCAATGGTCTAAAATCGCTCATGAATCTAGAGGACTTCAGAGTATACTCCCAAAAAATTCAAGATATACATATCTTTTGGCATAAGAAACTTACACATCGAATTTTAATCAAAATCCTTAGAGCTATTTTTTGAGATAATCAAACTTTTAAAAAGTTTTACTATTTAAGCGGCAGTTAGGGGTGTGCATGATTTTCTTGAAAAACTTCGTGTCGGATACTTAAAGACCTGCACTTAAATATAAGTTTTATTTTTAACCAACTTTTCGTTTTTGGTTTAATGATCATAGAAAGACAGACGCGCATAGACATAGAATGGTTTAATGCCTTTGTTTGGGATCAAGGAGCCTCAAAACATATATTTCTGATGAAATCTGTTATCGAATTTTTGGGTAGAATACAATACTTCCCATACTTACTATGCAAAGATCTATTTAGAAGATATATATCCTAAAATACTCTGTTTGCAATCGAGCCACATTTATAGTAAACAATGAAATTATGAGATAAACACTAGACAAAAGAGCAACTTTCATCATCCCAGTGCAAAACTTTCTAGGCTTCGAGAACGGTGTATATTATAAAAACAAAATAATATTTCATGTTCTTTCCAATGATCGTAAGGGAAAAGTTGACAGTTTCAATGCTTTTACAATTGCTGTCAAAGAGTACCAATACTCAAAATCATTTTATTCTGCTCAAGATTATCTGAATCATAAATTATCTTGATAATGCTTACTATGTACTAGCTTTGTAAGCAGTATCTAGTTGTTTTAGCGACAAATCATTCCCAGTTCATTTAATGCCTGTTCGAAAGCTACTTAAATGTATGGGTATCGAAGAACTGATAATAGATTATATGTTTTGAGGCAATTGCTGCAGTCGACTCAGACGTTGATGAAACAGTGGGAAGCATGACGCCTACCAGAGTACAGAAGTGCTTTAGACACTTTTATGAGGACTAAATATACTTGAAAGAGGGCTAGGAAATAACATTGGACTTGTAGAGGCCGAGGAGGCCTTAGAGACGTCTCCACTGTACATCAGACAGTGGGATGTCGGCAGGTTTGAAGACGACTGGAGCTCTGAACAAGATGAAGAGTAAGAGTATTGGAAATGGATTTCTTGGATGCTGGTTATCTGTTGTACTAAAGTGAGCATTGATCTTGCATCCTAGCTTCTCGAGGAGTGCTGACCATTCCTGTGCAGAGTGAAATATCACGAACTTGCGTTTACCGGAGGTGGCGATGGTAATTAGCAGCTTTGGGGATGTTACCATAGGAAGGTGCCTTGCTTTACCGTTGTTGAGAAACTGAACCGACCATCTAAAACATATCTACAAGTGGTTAGCAATAAGGTGATAAGCTTACATACTATAAGGGAACCAGAGATAAAAAACTAACATGTTTCACAATCAAATAGAAATACAATGTGCGTTACATGTACGATAGTGGACCGAGAAACAGGTGTACACTATGTTATAGAAGTTTCTGGATAATGTGTTTCTTGTACTTATGATCACATATTTTAAACTTACAGAAAAAGATGGGAGGCTGGTATATCGCAACATCTCTGGAAATGTGCAATACTGTTTTAGCATTAGATGGCAATAGTTGGGAGAGACATACAGCAGTTTCCCCTCCTAAATTATTTGCTTGTATATTTTGACTATTAGCATACATTTAAACACCTTTCACTGCCCATATATGTTGTCATATTTATTTAAAAAGCTTCATGGCTATTTCCACACAATCTTCAACAAATTACATAGCATTATAAACATTTATTCTTCCATCTAAAGCGCGTTCCACCCTTAGAAGACAGTACACGTTAAATGGAGCGCAGTGTTGCAACATGTACTAGTTGCGAATCTTTCTCCGCGAGCGACTCGAGGTGGCCCGAGTCCTGTACTTAGTCCTTCAATTGCTGCTTGACGAGATGGGCACTTTTAACTTTGGTATCTCTCCACGCCTTTGTTACTGTATGACCTAAATTTACAAATGACTCGTCTGTATAAAAAATTGATTTCCCCTGGTCCCTAAACCTTTTTATGTTTTTTAGATATTTATGTCGCCATCTGATGACATCGATATCGTCTCTTTCTATTAATATGCACTTGTTACCCCTTCTTTCATATTCGAACCCCAAATCAGAGTGGCCCTTGAGAAATTTGGTTGTGTCTCATCACTGTTGAACCGTGACAAAAGTATATTCAGCGAGGGTGGAATATTTGCAAACAGTAAAGAATGAACAATTCGCCGCACTCCACCTTGCACTATTCAGTCATATTGCGTTAACCTAGCGTTTTGTGTAGTCCCGCCCTTTTTGCTTTCTTTTTCGATGGAGTGCTTAGAGGTCCTTTCATTACTTCCTTTTTAATCCTATACACTACTGCTTCTCAACACCCGATAGCCTTAGCTGTTTCTTTTACTGCCTTACACGCATTTTGCTTCAAAAATAATCTAACACATTCATAATTATTTGGCGTTCCTTACTTCTTAATTTACCAACATATCGTCTCTTCCTAGCTTCCCCCTCCATAACTACAAATATTTACAAAAACATTAAACAAATAACGCAATAACAGCTCGCAGTTACACACACGGCTTCTTTCGAACTAATGCTAGTGCTGCTCCTTATACTATCTTCTGTGTCAGGCCTGACGCTGAATAGATGAATATCTTTTGTTTGCCTTACTGGATAAAAGAAAGAGGTTACTGCCTTTTTGTTTATTTTAAAAACTTTCTCCAACCTTCCTCAACATTTGTTCTCGCTGGTTCCCTGATGTAAACTCAATAACAAAAACGTTTCACACTGCGTAACTTTTGCAGTGCACAGATATAAAATTAACTTAACTGGGTAAACATAGAGAATTCAAAGTACGCAGGTACTAGCACTATGGTTTACTCTGCCTAAAAAAAAAATATAGATGCATTCTAGCAGTTTGTTAGTTAGTGCGTGATGAGTATAGAAATAGCAAATATCGGACTTCTATTGAAAAAAACGTTTTCTGAAGAAATTTGGACCTATAGAAATGTATAATGACTCTGAAAAGGATATAACCTGATAGAGAAAAAAAGTCTGCATAGGATAATGTGTTCAAACCTGAAATTTATAACAAATGAATATTTATACCATGCTATTAGGAATCTGGCAACAGAGCGAGGGTAGAAAAGGACGCGGCTAATGGCAACTTGTATGCGCTAGAGACAGAGATGTCCCATTTAACTCCATACTGTCTTCTAAGAGTGGAACGCTATATACGTCATATCAATCGAGATAAACAGACTCTCTTATTGCTTACTCCCTTGCAGGAAAGACAGCAGAAAACATAATGCCCGTATGAAATACTGCCTTTGCCCACAACGACGCGCATTATGGTACCACTGTGTCTCACAAGAGCATAGAAGGCAATACAGGAGGTAATTCATCCGTCCTTAGAAACTAAATGCACATCCAATGTTTGTGTGAGGTCCTATTGCAATACACGGTAGAACTAGCAGCGAGTGTGGTATTTTATCCGACGAAGTACGCCGATAAATTGAAGGTTTTACAAAAATAGGAAGTAATTTAATGGGCGTTCATGATACAAGCCGGATAGACTAAGGTCTAATTCAACAGTTCTGTAGATTTCCGAAAGCACGTGAAGGGCACGTGGTAATGCGATGGAATATTCTAGTTATACAGCGACATTACCGGGATGAAGTCCATAGACGTAATCGCTATTGGTTGCCATGTGTGCGTTTAAATAAAAAGCTAATATGATAGATCTGTTTTTGGGATACTCGCTTCTAGAGATATTGATACCCTTGTCACTAAATGCCTCTGCTAAGGCAAAGAGACTTTGAAAACCTTACTGGAGCATGCTGGCGATATTTAGGGCTTGAATATCGATGTCCTTAAAGAATAGTTTAGCATTCAATTTGGCAAGTGCAGTTTGAATGGCAAAATTGATGGATGTTGTAGGTCTAACGTTTTAAATGTTAATTTTCAATAAGTAATTTGGGTATAAACATAAACGCCGCATCAGTGGAAATAAGGTGGAACTGAGAACGTCCACCGTTTGATACAATATCGTCCATTTAACCAGCAGTGCCCTTAAAACGGGATAACTGCAAACGGCTGTTCATAACATCGGTGGAGCAATTCAAAGTCTCATGATCGGTTCAATACTCGTGCTGAGCTAACGTTATTTACAGAAATGCAAATCTGAATAAAAAGAGAATGCAGAGAATTGTTTACAAATGTAACAATTATTATGACCGAATGAGTGCACCATTTGCTTGACGCAAATTCCTTGACAAGTTTGGTTAGAATACCCCTAAATTCCTATATGGTCGAATACCGACTTGAAATCGTGATGGGAGAAAGGAGATCGTAAGGGGGACAATAATAACAGGAATTAACTGTTTGAACACATTTATTCAAAAAAGTAGTTACAATTAACATATGGTGAAGGAGATAACATACTTGAGTTAACGTTATTTGCCAATTCTGACAGCTCCTGCGACATGCCTTCCGCGCGTGGCGTATGACTGACAACAGGTTTAATCTTGAAGTAGCCAATAGCCTTCGTGGCCACACAATACCCTTTTAAACTCCATCCATACGCCAAGTCAAAATTCACTAAGGCTGTTGGCTACTTCAAGCCTGATTTTCATGACATACGACGTCCATACGCGCGGGATACATGCCTCCCGAACTGTCAGAATTGGAAAGTAATGTTAATTGAGTTATAAAATAGGGTCTGTGTTGTTGTTGTTGTAGTGTTTAACGCCCGCTTTTACTACTACGGCACCGCAGGCGGTGACACTGATGATACATGAAGATGGAGCACCGGTGGAATGAGATGGCGGGGGAAACCGGAGTACCCGGAGAAAAGCCACCCTGACGCCGCTTCGTCCACCACGAATACCACATGCGGGTCCCTGGGATCGAACCCGGGCCGCCTAGGTGGTAGGCGAGCGCGCTAACCGCTCGGCCACGGCGCCGCCTAGGGTCTGTGCAGCTAACATTGAACTATTAAAATGAGGTGTGAGATATTTACAAGCGGATATGCAAGGATTAAACGATTATGTAACTTTTTGAAATTATAGTCATTCAATGCAAGACATAACACGCAAGAGCAAACCTGTTACACATACAGGTTTGTGTTTGTTTATTTTGGTTTGCTTTTTACCGAACAATCATGCGAGTATTGTCAATCAATGGCACTTCTTTTAAAGACAAGCTCCGGAGTTGTAGAGATGAGAGAATATATGACACTCCGTCCAGTTTTAAAGCTTCCTTCCAAGAGTTTTAGTTTCACTTTCAACGATAGGATACAGTGATGAAACGACCCACCTAGTGCACAAAAGCACCAGTTAGCTTTTAAAAGTGAGCGTTTCTGTAACACAGGAAACTGCGATTATTACATCCACTACCTACTTCATTTAAGCAGCAGCCAAAATAGTATTTTTCAGATTCATTTATGCTCTAAAAATAGTACCACAATGGCTCAAAATCTGTCTACAAATGACAAAAAGTTACCAAATCCGTCTCTTAAATCAGTATAACACTGTTAAACTGCTGTTGAAATATCAGTAACACCTAGACCATCACCGTTATTATCGCCCGATTGCTGCCTCCTCCAGCCGCAGCCAAGGCCAGTGAGTGCAGGATGGGGATGGAGGGGTTAGCGCGCGATAGTCGCTGAGGAGCAAGTTGAGACAGAATTTTAGACAAAGACAGCGTATACACTTTCCCTCTCACTCACACTACTGTCATTAGGGCGTTGGTGGTATCGCTGCCACTCCTCCCCAAAACGTCCACTAGATTCTTAGTGGCGGCCTGTTCTTCTCCGATGTGTCTAGCATATACTTCATCCTTAGTGTAGAGGTCTTCAGGGCTGCTTACAAATCGTTCAATGGCTTCGTCGATTAACATTCTTTCTCCCTTATACTCCTCTTTTTCCACAAGTTTTTTTTTTACTTTCTCTACTGATAAGTAGGGGGAGTATTGTATTCCACTCAAAAATTCGATGTCGAGATTTCACCGGAAATATATGTTTTGAGGCCCCCTGAATCCAAAAAAGCATTCTTAGAAAAAGGCCCGTGTGTGTCTGTGTGTCAGTCTGTGGACAGCATAACTCAAAAACGAAAAGTCGGTTATTAACCAAAGTTGGTATTTAAGCTTAATGTCTTTTAAGGATGCGACAGGAAGATTTTGAAGAAAATAGCCCTACCGTAAACTACCCTTTACATGGAAAATTTTTCGAAAATTTTGATTTTCTTGAAAATGGCTCTAACGATTTTGATTAAAATGCCATATATTTGAGATAGTTTTATGACAAATGAAATGTATATCTTGAATTTTCAGGCTATAGCCCTGTAGTCGTATTTACTCTGGACGACTTTTGCATAACTGGTAAACCGTTAGAGATAGACCAAATCATACTATACAGAAAATGTAGATCTTGTTAAAATACACAATTTATGTCAAAATAAATTTTCTTGTAGAGTGAACCATTTCGGAGATATTCCTTGTTATGTGTGTGAGTTTCTGAAAACTTAGAACTTTCGTGAAATGGATCATCGTTGTTCATTTATTTATATGTTAAGTGTGCAAAGACAACAGAATCCCAAAGCTTTAAAACATTTGACTATCGCACAAAGCCTACTGTATTCTAATATTCCCCTTGTACCTACAAGGAAATAAGCAATAAGATAAGTTGTACAAATGTTTATCTTAACTAACACGAAGAAAATATAGGAATAAGATTTTATAGGAAAGGTTAGTACAAGAGAAGAGAAAGTCATGTGAGTGCAACACATCAGATTTTTTTTTTTTCAGTTTTCTGATGTCATCTTTGATATCACATTTTCAAGGAGAGTTATTACGTCACTGGCTTTGAATGTTATGTTTCGCAATATCTTTCTTTCTCTATCTGGAGCTAAATGAACTCATTTGCATTGAAATTACAGTAGTAGGGAGAACGACGCACTACTGTAGGCCCCGCTAACTCCATGATAGTGTAAATTTAATATTTTCTTTCATCAGCTTAATAATGTTATCTTAGATTATCTGGGATCATATTCAATATTCTTTTCACGTAACCAGGCTTGCACTTAGATCTTTAAACTGGATGACACAGAAGCCTCATTTACTTCCATTGAATGATATGGTGCATTGTCCATGATTACACTGTATTGAGGTGTGTTGCGGAGGAATTTTCTACACGTCGGCTATAGCTAGAACATTTAAAATATGCATTTCATTTTTCGTAAAAATATCTTAAACGTACACCATTTTAATCAAAATCGTTAGTCATTTTCCAGAAAATCATAATTTTCGAAAACTTTTCCATGTAAAGGTAGTTTAAGGTGGAGGAATTTAACTGAAAATCTTCCTGTCGCATCCTCAAAAGATATTAAACTAAAATACCAATTTTGGTTTTTTTTTACCGATTTTTCGTTTTTGAGTTATGTTGTCCACAGACTGACACACACACGCGCGCGCGCTAATCTTTTTCTAAAAATGCTTTTTTTGGATTCAGGGGCCTCAACATACATTCCAGCGAAATCTAGTCATAGAATTTTTGGGTAGAATACAATACTTCCTCTACTAACTATCCGTAGTCGAGAAAGTTCAAAAAAAAAAAAAATTGGTATTAACATCGCAAAATAATACCAAAAACCATTATCCTTACAAAGGAAGGTTTAATTTGTTCATTCTTTTGGGAACAAGTATGATTCATTGTCATCTACGAAGTCATTCGTTTGTATTATCGTTCTATCCTTGTACACTACAGGAACATCATGCAAGAAATGACAGGGATTCCTGCTGCTGAGCTTAGCCGAGTGAGCGACATTTTTATGAGATATGCTGTCTGAGAGTAGATGATCAACTTTTGCAGTATCTGCGATGAGGTGATGATTTTACTGTGGCTCTGACGGCACAATTTTCCCGGCAATTCTCGGTTCTCTCGCCTAGTGGAGAGAGCCTGCGGAACAGATTACTATATGCATTACAGACCCTATTATTGCTACTATTCACTATCGTCGAAAAAATAAGTCTGCAAAGTACATGCGTTAAAAGCAGTGGAGAATCTGGGAAGCAGAAAATATTGTAGATTCATCTCGTATTTATGAACTCTTCCTGATATCTTAACAATAAAAAGAAAATTCTGATGTGATGACTTTCTCCACTCTTGTACTAACCATTCTTACAATGAATGGCGGAGGTGCTGGGTAAACCATATTAATCAGGACCGTATGCTTAGTGAAAAGCAGGCCGTTCTCATGACCATCTTTATAAGTGTCTGTAGACCGGTTCTATCAGGGGCTCATACACCGTTATATTCTTGTAGAAGTTTATGACAGTTGTTTTACTTTGCGATAGCGGTTCAATGCAAGTTATATTACATTTACATGTAACCACGTACTCTTATAACTAGCGACAGGAAGTTTACATTCTAATAACCCCTTTAATATCATGTGTTTATGCATGTAAGCTTCCATAATATGCACACAAATATGCCCATATAAAATTATTCAGACGTGTTGACATAAAATACACTTTAAAGGCATGTCATGTAATCTTTCCGTCACTAAAGGTATTTGGAAATCAAATGAATTATTTACCTCATCGAAATTATCATTAGTATTGAAAAGTTAAGATACACAAGAAAACAAGACACAGCACCACACCACTGACTTGAATTATTACCGTACATTTCAGTCGGAAAACCTTCGTTTCAAAGTTTAAACTCAACCTCTGATTATTTGGATAGAGCGGTGCACAACGACTGTTGCACCCTGACCTGCAGCTGTTGAGGGGCAAATCTTACTACCTCCTCTCACTACCCCAACCTCAAACCCCACATCCCGTCATTACCTGACAAGGGCAGGTACACTAAGACACACCTCGGGCTGTCCTCAGCCTGCCAACACTCGGACTGGCCTAGACTTTGTGAACCTACATAAATATTTTCGGAATTGAATCTTCAAAACTATTAACGGCTGAATATTTGAATTGCTTTGCTTTGTGTAAATTAGTATGTTACATTATTATTTTATTAATGCCCCCAAACTTACTGCTGGTGTTTTTTAAACACACAAGTCGTGTGGGGGCAATGTTTAAGAAGTGGAATCGACTGAAAAATGCAATGCCATGACCTGGATTTGAGCCACGGATCTTCCCCCTAACGAATAGCTGCTTTAACTACTAAGCTACCATGGCCAACTTGCCAGCATGACACTAAATTCCCCAGCCGATTCGTACCTTCCCGATAGACCACCAGGGAATCCCGCATCAGAGATTAGCATCTAATGATTACTTAAACCCCTGACATAAAGTACTTACATTTTGTAAGTCGCCCTTGGGATATTTATCTGGCAGCCATGGTAGCTTAATGGTTAAAGCAGCCGCTTCATAAGCGGAAGAATCGTAGTTCAAATCCTGGCTATGGCATTGAATTTTTTAGTCCTCCTTAGTATACTACATCTTTATAAATCTTAAGCTATACTACACAGTAAAATTTAAACTAAATTTAATATTACATATTAGTATAACCGCCACGCTTGGACTCAATTCCGAGAATTGCATGGGGACGCGAGGAAACGGCTATAACCAGGTAAGGTGAAAATGCACCAGTGGCATGAAAGGATTTATCAAGTTGCGTGTGAGCTACCAACAGTGTTGCCAAGTTTCAGGGCTGACTCAGCGGCCCATACTATTTGAAAGTATCTTATTTATACATCAAGTATGGATACACGAATAAAATACACAATCATAAACTACAAACTGCTGAAATATTACGATTGTTACCTAAACAGGATATGCATTATATACAACATAGAATATTGTTTGAATTAGCGTCAATAACTGGATACAATACTCGGTAGTATAGAACTATTTCTAATACTACAAAAACCTTCGATACTAGTAAATTTTTAAATTTTCCTTTACCTAAAGTTGCTCATTTAACTAGATAAGGAAGAAAGGAGTCGAGGCGACATTATTACCTCGCACGTGTCCCAGAAAGTTTCTGGTTCTTGATAGACCTTAGTTACGTTTCCTATGAGTGAATGAATGTGTGCAACATTCCATCGAGTCTTGTGTCTACATGAAAACATGCAAAACAATGGGGGAAGCAGTAAAGATATCTACTCGTGTAACATGCAGCGTTAACCGAGCTGTGAATGAAGCTGATGCCTAAATCACGTTGCTGCGTTCACTCTCAGCTCGGTGACCAAAATCTGTGCATCCAGCAGAAGCAATTCAGGATAGTACATACTGTGAGTGGAAATATTTTTTCTTTCCTTCCATCTGTTAATCTGTTACTCAATCTCTGTGTTTTGCAAATCAATCTCAGGTCACGACTGTATCTTACAGGAATACTTACGACTAATTTTCATAAATATTTCGTCACCAATGTACAACAGTGACAGTGAATCAAACATGAATGCAATGTTGAAGTAGCAGTACTAATAACAAGAACATTGACATAAAAAGTAACGAAACAGCAGATGAAGCTGCAAAACTGAACATCCCGTCGTGATGCATCGATTACCTCTCCACACCAAGACGTCAATTCCAAACACACGTACATGCAAAAATGGAAGCTGATATGGTCATCAATCAACATCAAACTTCATGAAGCTCGCTCAGGCTGAACAAATCTTCTACTGTATCTCGAAACACTCAAAACAAGAGATCAAGTTAACATCACTATAGTTGCTCCAGCCTTAAATCCGCACTTGGTGTAAACACAAGCCGTCAACAACTAACCCGTGATACGTCGAAACCAAAGCACACCATAACATGTAGTACCCTAAATATCGGCGATTATCCGTGAGTTTTCAAGATGTATGATAACCCTCGTAAAGACTACTTGAATGTAACGCGGTAGCAGCAATATTCCCAAAACTCCTGAGTAAATATCGTTCTGTTGTAACATAAACACGAAGCATGAGTCCACGTGGTATTTGTTTTGTTTTGTATTAGTCGCAGGTTATCGCGGAGGGATACAAGGGGCGGATCTAAGGCTGGATGGAGCATAGGTTTAAAATTGGGCACTAAACTAACGCACTGTTATCTTCTCACCAAGGACCAATCTCCAAACTAGACCAACAGTATATTCCTCGAACTATTCACCACATTCTTGTATGTCGGTCATTTGGTTAGACGCTGGCCAACTGATCCCAAGATCGCGGGTTCAAATCCAGCCCAGACCGCTGGTTTTTAAGTGTGCTGGTAAACGACAGCTGCATGTCAGTAGATTTACTCGCATGTAAAAGAACTCCTATGGGACAAACTCCCCGCACACCGGAGACGCTGATGTAATCATGGCAATTGACAGTGTCGTTAAACAGCAAAATAATTAAAAAAATATATATATACTGTCCAAAATACAGCAGATATAAACAACCAGCCGGCATTTCCAATCTTCCTAATGCAGTTAACAGACTCAACCTGATCTGATCAAAAAGACGTTACAGTTTTCAATGGATACTGAACTCTCTGATTTTCTGTGAATGTTCATAATCATATATGTATATAATTGGTGTTTTTATGTATAGTGTGATAAGACCATGAATAAATTCTTTAAACAAAAATTTTTAAAAAATACAAAAGAGTGTGTAAAAACACATATTTTTGCGCTGTAAACAAGCCACACAACATAAATTTAAAAAAGCATCATGCATTCATACATCGAGTGAAGTTTTAACAAATATTTAAAAAAAAAAAAGACCATGATGTCGCGACGTTTTAAAAGCATAAGGAAAACAAAGCTGGTTACATGCATTTATACACAGAAAACCACTACTAAAACAATTCAGTGAATAAGCTATCGCTTGACAGCTTTTCATAGAGCAGGATTGGGCACGAGAGGACAGGTAGCGATTGAACTTGCCTTACTTACCCCACATTCTCTTGCCGAGTGACGAAGGTTTTTCTGATACAAGAGCAGTGGTGGATTTGTTCCATCTGCCCGGTCGCTGTTATTAACCATTTTGATTATATTAAACATATTTTGCATACAATAATTATTACAGCCACCTACTGTGGTTAGACAGATTGTATAATCTTCAAGTTTATAACAGTCCTTAAATTATTTCTTTCACAAAAAATAAAGTAGAAAATTCCATGGCTATTTAGCCTTAAAATATTTTAAAGCTGTTTGACCAACATGATAAATTGCTCGGTTTTAAACTCAATATCGTGTTCAAACCTTGAAACACGAAATACAATAGCTTATATTAAATAAACTAATAAGGAACTAAACTGCTAAAATTGGAATCGTATCGTCCCTTTTATACGTTTACAAATACGAATATTCAGAAAATATGTTTTGAAATTGCAAATAAGACAGCCAAAGTTTGTTTCATGCTTCTGATCATAATGGCGTTTGAAACTGTAACGCTTTAAATTTGCAAATTGAAATCCACATATTAAACAGCAAACTTTTCGTTTTTGTAATTTACAAAAAATTCTCTCTGCTACTCTTCATGAAACAGACGTCCCGACGAAGCCGTACTCGCCACAGACGTGTCGGAAACTGAACAACTGTGAAGGTAAGGGATGGCCGGTGGAGTGAGCCAAGAACGCGTTTCAGTGGAGTGGCCCCTTCGAGCCGATTTTGCCCGTGCCTGTTATAGAACATCGAGTATCGTGTTTAAAAATCGGTATTGGTGTCGAGTATCGTCAGTGGCATCGTACCATCAGACTTTATAAATTAATAATAATTAACTCACGTACTAAATGAACGATATTGTGGCAGCCGAGAAGGAATATGCATAGGTATGCATTCAAATCCTGTCCGTACTTACGACATAGTGTCGCCTTTGCTACCAGTATCAGCATTTGCCTACGGGGATGAAATAGATAATATGGAATTACTTCGAGCTTAGCCATTTTAGAATCCATAACCAGACTAATCACCATGATTGGAAGGGAGGAGAAAAGTAAGCTATAAAGAATTTAAATTACCTATGTTCTGCAACACAGTAAAGCTTACCAAGAAAAATATGCAGGTATAGTGTGTAGCTATTATTTTGAAGGAATGAACTCCAAACAAACAGATGAACATATATTAGAATCCCGAAATAATGCGAAACATTTAGAATGGCTCTAACGATTTTGATTAAAATGTCATATGTTTGAGATATTTTTATGCCAAATGCAATGTATATCTTGAATTTTCTGGCTATAGCCCTTGAAATTCTACTTACTCTAGATGACTTTTGAATAGGTAACTAGTAAACCGTAACAGATAGACAAAATCACACTGTATAAAAAATGTAGATCTCACTAAAACACACAATTTAAATCCAAATAAATTTTCTTGTAGGGCGAACCATTTCGGAGATATTCCTAGTTATGTGTGTGAGTTTGGAAAACTTAAATCCTTTAAAGCTTTGAGATCCCGTTCTCTTTGCACGCGTAGCGTATACAAATATCTGATGTGTTGCACTCACATGACTTTCTCTACTCTTTCACTAACCATTCTTACAAACTCTTCATTTTAATCAAAATCGTTAGAGCCATTTTCAAGAAAATAAAAATTTTGGTCTATTTATTCGTCGACACTTACAAGCCCTGAGATACGCCAGATAAGGACCTGACGGCTGGCCGAGCAACCAGATAGTGAGCGGCGAGATAAAGAACCGCACATAGTTGTCGCCTCATACAATGAAGTATGTAATAAAACCATTTCTTGAACGTTCATCTCCATTAAGATGAAGTAGATAGAAGAATCAGCGTTTGTAAGAACAGTTTTTACAACAGTGGGCATAGAAAATCTTCGTCTTGTTGTTGTTGTTGTTCTTCTTCTTCCTTCTCCTCCATACAAGTATTAAGCCAGTTGACTTACGATTCCAAGGAGTTTTCCATCCAACGCTTTTCGGACATCCCAGCAATCTTTTGCCTTGAGGGTGGCAAAAAATCAGAACTCTTGGAATTCTGTGAGATAGCATTCGTATATTTATACTATATATAAGTCGCAATATAACCCTTGATTTAAAATGACCATAAATAAACAATGTAAAAAGTTACTGGCTTCCAATACATGAGATTTTTTGGTAGTGCGTTTTCATCTATTTTTTCACTTTGCCATTTAAAAAATCATACAAAATTCCTTCCGAACGAAGTGGACCTACATTTTATTTGTCACATAAATATGTTTAAAATGTGGTGTTTTAATCAAAATTGTTAATTATCGAGAAAAAAAAATTGAAAAAAAAATGTTCCATGTAAAGGGAATTGGGGTGGTGGGAATTTATTGTAAATCTTTATGTTGTATCTTGGGAAGATACTAAACTTCAATACCGAAATTAGTGTTTATCCAAATTTTTGTTTCGATTTATGCTGTTCAGAAACACACGCGCAGATATTTTAGATTTAGGGGGCCTCAAAACATGTATTTCGGTGAAATCTCAATATTTACCTATACGTGCTAGAGATAGCAACGATCATGTATCACATACTATGCAAGGCATCTAGATGATATCATTAACGCCATATTGACAACCACATATTTCCAGCCATTACAAATATGTACTAGTTTACATTTCTATGTACACGCAGTGAATTTACAGCGGGTAGTTTGGAGTGGGTAATATTTGTCCATGTTACTTTACAAACGTGAAAAGTAACCATTGTGTTACTTTTGTTCGTCCCTAATTCGCATGCACAGTCGGGTCCTTCATCCTGTCTTGGTCTCTGTTGGGAATATTTGATTTGAACGCCTTAATACATACTTCATCGCCGTCAAGGAGTACAGATCTTATAACATCGTTTTGATCTACTTGTGATCTACTTGAGTTATACTTATCTCATTGTAGAGGCCTGTATTTGATTCCCGAGATTGATTAGTGTGTTTTATTTCGTTGGACCGGTCTATTTTAAAGTCCCATTCGGTAAACATCGGAATCACTCGTTGACCTTACTTCATTAGGTAGGAAAAACACCTGAGCGAGGGTGAATGACTGAGTGAGTAGAGTTTAAGGGCACGTCGACTAAAAAGTGAAAACGCTCATAGTTCCAGTGCAGTAGGTTAAAAACTCAAAAGTGTAAGGTTTAAAAAAAAAAAATCTGATGTGTTGCACTCATGATTTTCTCTACGCTTGTACTAACCATTCTTACAAACTCATTCCTATATCTTCTTCGTGCCAGTGGAGCTAAGCATTTGCAGAAATTACCTTATTGTTTATCGCCTTGTAGGTACAAGGGGAATATTAGAATACAGTAGACTTTGTGCGACAGTCAAATCTTTTAAAGCTTTGAGATCCCGTTCTGTTGGCACGCTTAATACATAAAAGATGAACAACTATGTTCCATTTCAGGAAAGTTTTCAGTTTTCCGAAACTGGCAGAAATAACAGGGAATATCTCCAAAATGGTTCACTCTACAAAACAATTTATTTGGACATAAATTGTGTGTTTTAGTGAGACCTACAGTTTTTGTGCAGTAAGATTTTGTCTATCTCTTACTGTTTACGAGTTATTCAAGTCATCCAGAGTAAACAGGATTACACAGGCTATAACCAGAAAATCAAAATATAAATTTCATTTGTCATAGAAATATCTTAAATATATGGCATTTTAATCAAAATCGTTAGGGCCATTTTCAAGAAATTCAAAAGTTTAGAAAAATCTTCCATGTAAAGGGTACTTTAGGATGGGGCTATTTTCTTCAAAATCTTCGTGTCGCATCCTTGAAAGACGTTAAACTTAAATACCAACTTTGGTGTTTAACCGACTTTTCGTTTTTGAGTTGTGCTGTCCACAGACTGATATTTTTTTTTTTTTTTTTTTTTTTTTTTATTCAGGGGTTCTCAAAACATATATTTCCGGTGAAATCTCGACATCGAATTTTGAGTGGAATTCAATACTTCTACTTAGCAGTAGAGAAAGTAAAATGGTAAAACATAAAAATAACGCGTACCAAAAGTCCACAATGCTCCCAAATATAGAAGACAAATTAAATTTGCTTTGCAAAACCAATGTCGAAGACAAACTGCAGCACCCTATCTACAGGTACGGGGTCATCGCCGGGAAGAGAGTGCAGTGTAATGCCCCGGCCAAAAGACTGGCGCTCACGAGCGTATCGCGGATAATCAGGCAGCACATGAGACACGGAGAATTGTGTGGCGCACGTCGCATAGACATGCGCCGGGTCACCACGCAAAAGATAGCCGTGTGTGGCATGCGTGTGACCTAGACGTCTTCCAGGGTAGTATGCTGTCCTTAATTGCCCGCAGTTGTGTGTCAGCTAGGGTTCCCAGGACTTCTGCCAGCTGGAAGTACCACTGCACATCAAAATAAGGCATAGTACGGGCGGATAACTTCGCAGACATAGCAGCCTGGGGCCATGTAAAAACAAACTGGTATCCACGATACAGCAACTGTGAGATGAACGTCTCAAGTTCACAATGAAGTGCCTAGAAAATTCTGCAGGACCTGAAGAGCGCTCAAAGAGTCGGAGTAAATGATAAAACATCCCGGGCCTGATCTGGAGATAAAAAGTAAAAAATAAAATATGGCAAACAGCTCGGCGGTGGAAACAGACAAGCGTCCGGAAGTCGGTACGTGTGAGCCACACCGTTATACACAAAACTACACTCCCTATCAGCAGCAACCTGGGAACCATCGGTAAATGGTGGAGAATAATTCCGGTAATGTCCCAGGATCTCGGTGAACCGAATGCCGCTGGGGAGGAATATAAAGCTATTTTACATACAACAGTGGGTGAGGTCTGGACGCAATACAGATAGAAATGACAGATGACCCGGGTGAACTGCCAACCGTGCCACGTACGAACAAAGCAACAACGAGCGTCGAACAGTGGAACTTCGCCAGAATAGGCATACAGACACTTGAGTCGACTAGTGCAGAAAGCTCCAGTAGCAAGTATGATGAATCTTGTCTAAAAGGTGAGGTTTAGAGGCGGACGCCGCGCCGTAGATAAAACAGCCGTAATCTAGTTCGGACTGGACTAATGAGAGATAAAACCTTAACATTACGGTACGATCGCCAACCCAAGATGCCCCAGGTAAGACTCTTGAGTACCCAAAGTGAACGATGCAGCACGAAGATGACGAATATGGTGCCCCCATGTGAGTTTGCAATCGAGGTGAAGACTTAGGAATTTAAGATGCGGAACGAACGGTAGACATGAGCTACGCAAATAAAATCAGCAGGAGGGTGTACACCACGAAGTCGATGAAAGTTTTCGTAGGGGAGAACTGAAAGCCGGTGTGAAGCGCCCATTCGGCCATGAATGTAGTGGTCAACTGCAGTTGACGCTCGATGTGCTCAAGATTATACGAGAGGTAGTAAATAGCAAAGTCCTCAACATACAGTGACATCGGGATTCCGCTACAACCGTTAAACGCCGCGGCGAAAAGCGTTCCACTGAGAATCGACCCCTGGAGTATACCATTCTCCTGGATCCTTTCGTGGGATAGTGTTTCCAAAGCGGACACGAAATCGTCGTAGTTTTAAAAACTTTAAAAGGAAGATCGCTAAATGACCGCGTAAACCATAGCGCCAGGTGGTGTCATAGGCGTTCTGCAGATCGAAGAAGACATCCATGACATCCTGCTTCAGGAGAAAAAAATTTTGTATGTAAGTTTCCATGCGTGTCAGATTGTCGACACTCGAATGATTGCGACGAATATATTGCTCAGCATGTTATTCGTGTCTAGCTGCCACAGTAAGCGAGTGTTAATCATCCGTTCGAGTCTTACAAACACCTGAAAGGTCATACACAACTGCCTTCGCTTGAAGTTGTCTTGGTTCGACTAATTTTTGCAAGTAAAATAATGTTTAATACTCTATATTTGAGTGGGCAAGACTTTTTTAAAATTATTAGTAGGGCTAGGAAGTTCATGCATTTGCATGTTTTTTCATAGGGGTTAAAAACGTATGCTTTTACATTATGTGCACGAATTATGGAATTTTCAGTTATTTGGACATTATTTTATAGTGCATATAACTGCATATTTTCTTGATTTTTGATAAATGCATATTATTTCAATATTATAACCCCTATATTGCATATTTTAATGATTTCTATGGTTTTTTATTATTGTTTTCCATCTGGATAATATTTTTCATATTGGTAATATTGCACATGATGATACAACTCACAAATATTTCAATATTCTAGCCCCTATATTGCATATTTTAATTATTTTTATGGTTTTTTATTATTTTTTCCATCTGTATAATATTTTTTTACATTGGTAGTATTGAACATGATGATGCCACTCGCGAGGTGGCGAGAACTAATGCTGAGTCATGTTGTCATGCAGTAAATCCCCTGTTTCATCCTTTCATTATATGTATGCTCGTAGAAAATAATCAGTGCGTTATCTGAGAGGTTTATAGTAGCAAAGATAAAGCGCAGGTCAACGTTTTGAGCAGCACGATTATAGCAACGCTTGCCTGCCCATCAGTAGTAGTGTAGTGGTCTTCAAACGTAACAGTGTTGTGAACTGGTTCCCACCAAATTAAATTAGGCGTATAAAATGTTAAAAAGCTCTTCAAATGTCGAAAATAAAACCAACTCCGAGTGCTAGATTAATTAATTTACAGAACGAGTTTTCGGGTGATTTAACATCTACAGAAAATAGGGCACTGTTTTGTTGAGCGTGTGAGAAAAATGTAGGGAGTGAGAAAAGATTTCAAATAGGTCGGCACATAAACACAGCAAAACATAAGGAGAGTTTAATCAGAAAACTCGCAAACAAAGAACCTGTTCAAAAACAGCTAGTAGAGTGTTTAGGAAGTAGGGTTACTGAATGATATGACTTCTGTCAAGCATTTTTAGCTGCTGATATTCCCTTGTTCAAAATTAATAATCCGACATTTAAAAACTTTCTTGCCAAGTACACTCGACAACATGTGCCTGAAGAAAGTACACTGCGTAAGACTTAGGTAGGACATTGTTATAATAACGTATTGTCAAATATACACAATGAATTAGTGGATCAGTTTGTGAGGTTGTCTGTTGATGAAACCCCTGATTCTGAGCGCCATTCTATTGCTAATACAATCGTGGGTGCTTTAAATAATGAACAAAGGATTACACCTTATCTTCTTATGTGTGCGAATTGTCCGCCACTGACAATGTAACTGTAACCCAGTTTGTGATGGACACTTTGAAATTACTATGGCCATGTGGAATCAAATATGCCCGGTTACTTTTATTTGTTACTGATGCAGGTCCTTATATGCTAAAATAAGGACAAACTCTGAAAGGTATTTTTCCTAACTTAATTCATATAACTTGTTTGGCACACGCTCTTCATCGCATTTCTGAGACAATACGTGATTCTTTCCGGCTGGTAGATAGATTTGTGTCCAGTACCAAGAACATTTTTGTTAAATCTCTAAAAGAGTTACGTTGTTTAGATCAACAGCACATAATATCCGTAAGGACAAAGCCGCCTCACAATGCCGACTGGAAATTTGAGCTGTCTACGAGAAGATCCAGTAACGAATTAACCACCCTGTTAAAAGTGATTTCAAGCTGGGAAATTCTCGCTACAACAGAACGTGTGTCAACTACTCTGTAGTAGCTGTGCTGCAGTTGATGTGTTCTTAGTGATTGAAACGTAACAAGAAATGCAAACCAACTTATAGGTCAGTTACGTGTATAACGATTCTAAAATTAACAAAGCTGATAACCTGGTGGCCATCACAAATGTATTTATTACTTATTTATTATATGTTCTCAATACTACATCATAATTAAATCCTTCAGCTCCAACTAAAATAAAATAGTGCACCAGTGTTAACTCAATGGGGAACATGAGTCGCAGTTTTATATTATGCTGAGCACATAGAAATAGTCGAAGAGGTGAATTCATTGGACTCGAAAAATGCTTCATCAATGGAAACTGTGCAAAATACTCTGTCAGGCACTGGGTTAAAAGAGGATCTTAGTTTCATATCTGCCCAGGGTTGCCAACATTTAAAAGTAAAATTATCGTACCAGACACTCAAAATTATGGATTTGGATTCAAAATTATCGTACATCATAAAGCAAACGTTACAACAATAAAAATATCAGTATAATACTTATGAAAATATAAGAGTAATGATGTTTATTATGTCCACTTACAAGATAAGATGACCTCAACAAATATTACAATTTTAGCACTTATGTTTCTCGTACTATTCATCTGAAAGTTCAGCTTCCTCAACCGCTGCAGCATTGTGCAAATTTGTGGTTGAGGTAAACCTTAACATCTTCTCGGTGACTTGCAGATTTTAATATCTACCACGTTCTTTCATAAGTTGAGACGACAAAGTGAGTTTATTTACCTATCTAGTGCCAATCTTCTTCTAACTTTGGTTTTTATTAAACCCAGATTAGGAAAAAAAAAAAAAAAAAAAAAAAAAACTCTTTCACAAGAAGTGCTTCTGTGGGGCAAGGAAACCACTGATAATGCAAAGGTCGCTAGTTCTTTGAAATCAGTATTTCCACCAAGGTGACATGTTTAACAGCACTCCAGAAACTGTCAGGTTCAGGCATGTTCTTTATTTGACACGGAATAGCACGTATTCCGAGCTTTCTACATTGATCGTCAATTTTCTGAACAGTGCCTTCTTCATTGAGATTATCAGACCTGGACACACTGGCAATAAGAGGATAAAGGGTAGCAGGCTTAGTAGCTATGGGGTGGAGACAGGCAATGAGGACAAAAGTGGTGCTATTTGTAATTAGTTTCACTTCGCTGGAGTGACAAACCAGTGAAAATGATATTTCGCCGATATCGAACTATCATACATTCAAATTATCGTACACTCCCATAATTATCGTACGGGTTGACAACCATTGTACAAACATTAAAATTATCGTATGCCCCCATAATTATCGTACGAGTTGGTAACCATTGTACAAACATTAAAATTATCGTATGCCCTAACAATTATCGTACGAGTTGGCAACCCTGTATCTGCCCATTTTTCTTTCTTACCAACAGCCATAACGGCATTGGAAGCTGTAGGATCTCCTTTGCATGAATCACTTAGTGTCTTTGAAAAAACAATATGTGACCTAAGTTCGGTTCCTGGTAGCAAAGGACAAAAAGTGAATATATAATTTCAAAAAATTCTGGTTATAACCAGATGTGGGATATTCGAGACATCCTCGAAAGAAAACCATCTGTCACACCAAGAGACTTGACTCTCTCTGTGAAGCAGTTATCATTTAAATATGCCCCGACATGGAGAGAAGTTTTTCACGTTACAAAAGTGTTTTGCGAGACAACATACAATGTTTTACAGTTGAAAATTTTTGCAAAGTGTTGGTTGTGAACTGCAATTTAGCAGTTAATACTAGCAGCAGGACCACTTCTGTTTCAACGTCAAAGGAATACGGTAACTTTATTTATTATTTATACTAACTCGTCTTGTCTACTGCAAAGGGACATCAATCGTTTTAATTAATAGTGCATATTTCTTGGCATATTTTCAAGTTTTTAAGAACATATATGCATGCATATTTCAGTGTTTTTTTAGGGCATGAACTTCCTAGCCCTAATTATTAGGCACGCATCTTTATTTTGAAAACAAAAGAGCTATGTAATTTTTGTATGTAAGCATAAATGCTTTAAAATAAAATAATCCCTTACAATTGGAAATAACATGAGCAATAAAACCATTACATTCGTCTGAAAAAATCGCATTATGGGCTGGAATTCGCAATGCCTACTGTTAGATACCTGTTAACATTGTACGCTTGATATTTACAACTTGATATGACTGATGATCATGCGTAGGAATTACCAAGCATTAAAGCCAGGACGGAAAGAAACAAGACAACTGTTGTAGTTAATATCGCTCATGCTTTAAATCACCTTCCTGATCCCACTGCCTTTTAGAGCATATTCAACTCAAAGACTTCTTAGGGGGGAACATAATGTGTCTACAGTCAATACATGTTTCCTGAATGATAACAAACAATAAAACTTAAACTAAACGTAGTCATTGTAACACATTTCCTGAATGAACGAAAAATGTTTCAGCCGAAGATTTGAATTTCCCTCTATCCAAAAATCAATTTTGCTTACTCTACTGGTGCAATTTTGGAAATAAATTCCATCTATAAAATCTCAGGTTACAGTTTTTAAAATATTTTGCAGAAATTCAGAAAGACGATAATACTCAGAATGGATTACAAATTCCCATTAATTCCCCTGATCCTCCCATAAAATTAAAATACAGCCTTTTGGAAATGTCTGTTGACATTTCACTGAAAATAATAATCGAAAACATGTCAATTTGTGATTTCTACTGTTATGTAGAGTACACTGAACTTAGCGACACTGCCATTACCCCTCTACTTATTTGTGTCAGCAGGGTTCCTCTGTATTGACAGCAATCAAAACGAAACAAAGAAATTGCTTGAATCCAGAATCACCATTGATATTCACAGTAACAAAGTTTGAGCCATGAATAGAGGAGCTGGTGTCCAGAAAACAACCTCAGCCATTTCATTAACAAGACTAAACACATAAAAACTTATATACACTTTGTGTATGTGCTATTTGCACATAGTCCCTGTATTTATTTTATACACTTATAGTATAATCCTCCTTTTAGTACTTAAAGACGTATACAGTTTAAATATATTTTAGATACGATGATGTACAATTTGAATTAAAGATATCTCTGGGCCCTGGAATGGAAAATTGTCTTTGGGGGTACGCGGAGAAAAAATGTTGAATACCATTGTTTTAGAGCGCCAACTGGTCGTGTAAATACAGTGTTGTCATTTCTTTTACTTCGGCCGCTCTGAGCTGTAACTCAACAAGCAAAATCTTTAACAACACTCTGAATGCACAACTGTAACCGCGTTGGCAACAGCAGATTTTTTCGCTAGGAGTATATTGAGAGGAGCCTCTCTATTGTGTTCGTCCGTCCGTCCTGTTGGCAGGCTGAGAGCAGCCAGAGGTGTGTCATATGTGTACCTGGCTTAACCACTTTCGTGAAGGGATGTGGGGTTTTGCAGGGTGGTGGGTGAAAGTGAGGTTGGGGGTTGAAGGGAGGTAGCAATGAGTGATCCTCAACGGTTGCAGGTCAGGGTGCAGCTGTCGTTGGGCACCGTTGGTGTTCATGACATTAGCAACGTAAGAAATGTGAGGGACAGGTTCATAACTTCATCGAATAGGCACTACTACACGTCTTGCCTATAAATAAGAACACTCGAGGTAACCATCACCCATCCCTCGTACAGTCTTATGATGTTTGCAGACAGCTCTCTTGTTTGTTTTGTTCATAATCTTCACTTTTAAGTTTTAGTCCCACAGAGCGGCTTTATGAGACCGTGTTAAGTCCACTGGACAGCCTCAGCCTATAACGAAATTTTGAAATTTTACAACTCGAGTAGGTGTATAAATTTTATATCGCTTCAAGAGGATACAAAAAAGCGACTGTGCATATGAGCCTAAGCTTATCCGATCCCGTGCACTAAACTTTGGAAATACAAGGCGCTCATTTTCGTTTTATGGTGAATTTTGTATGTAAAATTTAAAAACGAAAATATGAAATGAAAAAAAAAAAAAAAAAATGAAGTGAAAGCCTGTACAAGGCTGACAAATCCAAACTTCTGTTTGCGATAGCGGAGAATTAATATGGAACACTATATAGCTACGGAAACTGATGGAAAAACAAGGAAAAACCAAGATATCACTGTAGAAAGGATATGCCCTTACTACCAGTTGCGAACCAGAGAATTTTGTTTTGCGCTTCTTGTACAAAGGGATTCTGCAGAATACATTCTATCACAGGGTCAGACCGGAAAATCCAATGTCAAAGCTGGAATCCGAAACACGAATCTTCTGCACTGCATGTGTGGTCTCTCATCACAGACATCATGAACTGTTTATTCATGCTGAACTCGAGTTCTCTTTCTTATAAACGAGTGTTCCCCAATTCTTAACTCCCTCTACTTCTTCTTTAAGGATGGTTTATTCGTTTTCCTGCATTTTGCATAATTAAAAAATTAAACTTCATTGAACAAAACACTGAGTGACGTTATGTATTTGAATAGCACACTTCTGTCAGACGCGTCAAAAACTGCGTAGCTTTGCCTTGCGAACAAGCAAGCTCAATTGCCTCGCTTGTTGTGCAGTAGCTGAAATTATATTTATGTGTGAAGAGTCGTTTGTTTCTCAGAGCTTAATATACCTACCATGCGTCAACTGTAATTCTACAAGTGTATATTAAAGGGACCTGTACAATCTCATTCCTTATGCCTCAAAATAAAACTGAAGCAGCTACTTGTTATTTGGAACGGCGCAATATGCATTGGTCAAAACAAGCCAAATTTGAAATTTTCAGTAACCTATAAGAATGAAAAATCACATACAAGATTATCTATCTTGTTCGCTTTGAGTTAATCCCTTCAAAATAACACCCACCCTACACACAACGCTATATAATTAACTATTAGTAAATCCTCGTGTTGATGCTTATGAATTAAGTAAATTTACTCATGGATCCTAACCTAAAAGAGGTCTTTAAACAGCATAGTTTGGTTCCATGTACTTCTAATACAACAGGTGATCGTCCTCATTTTGATACAAATGGATGTACGAATTGAATATCATACTCAATAAAACTGTCAGCGCCGGTTCCCTACAGGTTCTATTGGCAAAGTCCAAACAAAAGAATTTATTACAATCGTGTTTCTACCGAGCCAAATAGATCACAGATGGAAGCAAGCCAACTTCATGAGTAAGAACATTTAGTCTGGGAAGAAACAAATTTAAGGTGCAAACAGAATTTCCACAAGCTCAACGATAGACACATTTTACATGGTGCAAGTTGTGTTCTGGTGAATCGGCGAAACAAGGCATTCTTGGTTATTCCCGTTTCATAAAAGCTGTGATAAAGTAATACCCAGAGCTGATAAAAATGTTAACATACTTTTTTTACTTTCCTAATTACAGTAAGTTATGCCTTGAGCATCCGAACTCAAATATTTTAGGAAGCACTTCCTTTTTGAGCCTGTGAACGCCATAATTCACAAAAGGTTGGTTGAATACAAACTTGATATTTGAAGTTCAGCATCCTCCTAGGATGCGACACGAAGATTTTCAATAAAATCCACCAATCCCGAACTATTTGCAGGACAAAGTTGTCTCAAAAACTGATTTTGATTAAAATACAGTAAGTTTAAGGTATTTTGATGACAGATGAAATGTGTATCTTGTATTTTCTGCTAACATCCTCAGAAGCCCTCATCATTCTTACTGGCAAACCGTAACAGGTGGACCAAATCTTAGTACACCAAAAATGTACATCTCGTTTAAGACACAAGCTGTCATTTTGGGGGTAACCATTTAAGAGATACTCCTTGGTATTGGTCTAAATTTTCATGCTTATATTTTCCTAAAAAAGAAGTCGTTGGTAATTATGACGTGTTTTTCTTTGCTACATCTGCATCACGTGATGTTTATTTTCAGGTGCCATAAAGCTCACTTTAGTGGCCTGGAGTAAGGAGCCGTGGTTCCCAGCCGCGAAATGCACTCGGAATCGATTATAGGATCGGCCCAATTTTACGATATTTGTTTGTGTGATAAAGGTGATTGGAGAATGGTTTAGATTCACAATATGACCCGATAGAACATGTTCATCTTAATTTATGCGTTGTTGATCTTTGGATGGTTTAGGTCCGTCAAGCAGTGCTGCGATCGCGTTTTAGAATGTCCGGTATTTGGTGCTGCGATAGGCTTCCAGGACGTTTTTGTCACAGCTGAGAGTTAATACTACATTAAAAGTGCGCTCTTATTGCGAACAAGTAATTAAAAGTGTAATTAATAAATATGCATTATTCAAATGTGTCAGGTGCAGTATTGAAGCGAGTATTTTACGTGCTTTTCATGAATTCCAATTGTGTACACACGTGCATTGTCACAATCAGCGTAACTTACAAATGTGATATATTAATATCTATTGAAATAAGGTGCAATTAAAACATAAATTGTGCAAATGTGTAAGGTACATTATAGATGTGAGTATTTAACACCATTTTTCATGAATTTCAAGGATGCAGGTGGCACTGCCAAAACATTCATCTCACTGATAATTGCGTGCATTAGATCACATAACCATATTGCGTTGGCAATTGTTTTATCAGGCACTGCAGCGACCTTGCTTGATGGTGGGCGGACTGCGCATTCAGCACTCAAGTTGCCATTGAACATTCACATAAATCCAGACGCAAAGTGTAACATAAAGAAGCATTCAGGCATGTCTGAAATTTTGAGAAAATGCAAAATTATTATTTGGGATGAATACACTATGGCCCAGAAGCATTGACTTGATGCTCTCGAGTGAATGAGTGAGTGAGTAGTAGTATTTAAGGGCCCGTCGTCAACTAGGCCATCTCGATATAATGCAGAAAGCTCTAGGCTTTTCGGTGGTGTTCTACTGCTGCTGTCTGGTGATTTCAGACAGACACTGTCCGTCATTCCGCGTGCTACATATGCTCACGAAATTTGCGCATGTTTGACGGAACCACACCTACGGCGAAGTGTCAGTAAATTTACCTTACCATAAATATGCGTGTTCAACTTCAAAATTATCCATTGGCATTGGCATTCTCCGAACAATTGTTGAAAATTGCATTAAAATACACAATGCAGCCAACTCCCAGACAAATTTTGCAATATGGTGGATACCAATGCTTTGACTGAAATTATATTTCCAGATTTACAAGCTAATTACATTAATCATGCGTGGCTACAAGTTATTTTGGTAATGAAATATCATTCAAGTTCATCGACACTATTGTCGATCCTGAGGAAGTTGTCAACTATTCTGTCGAATTTCTTGAATTCACTGGATTTACCTGGAATGTCACTACATAACTTGCGATTGAAGATTGGTCCATTAAACATTTTGCTTCAAAATTCCAATGCACCAAAGCTATGCAATGGCACGCTGGCCATAAAAATCATAGACAATGTTCTTGAAGCTACCATTTTAAACGGAAAATTTCAATGTGAAGCAGTTTTACCACGGATCCTAATGATCACTTCAGACTCACCCATTCTATTCATACATTTGCAACTTCCTATTCGCTTGGTATTCGCAATGACTATTAATGTCACTAGGCCAAAAAATGTAAATTTGTGGGTCAGAGCTAGATAATCCATGCTTTTCGCATGGGCAATTGTATGTTGCGTGTTCAAGGGTTGTCAAACCAACAAGTTTGTTCGTTTGGATCCCTCAGAGATTAACTAAAATATTGTTCACAAAATAGCATTAAAAAACAAATTTTATTCCTGCGAATATAGTAAAACCTGTTCTTCAGGGGAATCGGACGGAAATCTCGAACATTTCCGTTAAAGACAGATTTCCGTTTAACGAGGGTAGACCTAGCCTATTAAGAAAATTAAACCATGAACATACATAAATGAGGTAAAAAATGCACTGCATTACTCTATTGCGTGTATTTAGATATTTCTGCTGCAATACGTACATGCAATACACACCAAAATATGAACGAAAAATAGCTGTAAACGCGATTCATTTATTTTTTTCAATAGTCAAAGAGAGCTTTCTGGACACATTACTGCTTTGCTCCTCGACTTCCACAAACACTTCGGCCTGAGAAATCGCACCAAACATATCCGAGGCATTTGGTCACTGTTGCAGTTCCTTTAAGTCTTTAATCTACACTCTTCTTGCAACTAAGGGATATATTCCTCTCCATCTTCCTCCGCCTTCTCTTTTTCTACCCGACTTTACATTTTCTCAATTAAGCCATCTATATCAACTGTGTCTGTTTCAGTTTGCACATCACTATGTTGATATATTCCATGACACTGCAATTGAAAACACCTTCATTTATTGAACTCTACATTCCGAAACTGGAAATTTTCCGTTAAAAGGCGTACTATGATTTACCTTGTCCGCATAAGACATCTTACGTATAATAAAGGGAATTTAGCATGTTTTTCAACCCTAAATTCACCGGACCATAAAATATTTCCGTTTTAGACAGATTTTCGCTTAACCGCGTTACGTTGAACGCAGCTTTTACTGTATTAAGTTTAAAAATATATTTAAAATTTTAATTTTGTACATTAAAAATATACCTTTCATAAAAATTATTGAGGTTTTTTTTTTTTTTTGTTTTTCTCTCTCTCTCTCTCTCTCTCTCTCTCTCTCTCTTTCTTGCTGTGTTTAAAGCTGTTTTAAGTTTGTACTCGACAAATTTAGGTTTATAGCATACAAATACAATCACACGCAATTAATTGATAACTCTGAGTTGCAATAACTGGTGGCGTCAGGTATTCTAAAAATAATTTTCTTACATATTTGTTTCATCAAAACTGTCCAGACAATTCATAGCTTATTTTAAAAATATTATAATTTGTATATGTTTGAACGTTTGAACAGGATAGCGTCTGTCGGGTCTGCTGGTTTATTATATATATTCAACAGGACATGTTGAAACATGCGTTATTTAACCTTTTTTTTTTTGTCATTTAGTTGTCTACAATATTTCAAGCAATCATCTAGTTCTAGGAGTAGCCCTAAAAGTTAATACATGTCTTTAATTGTTGATGTTAGTGGGTTTTATTTGTGTAGTACTTCCAACAACTGTTTTATGGCTTAATTCAGGTTTGCTTTTATGTTTTCAAAATTTGTGCTATTTAGGACCATCAACATAAAATATTGGGCATCCATGACATTAGATGGAAGATCATTTGTGTATATTATATAAAGCACTGGACACAGTACGGAACCCTGTGGTATATTCACATTGAAAGTTAGTCATGCGCAGGACGCGGATGTTTATGACACGTCAGTTTTTTTTTCCATGCAACATAAGCGAAGCACGAGCTTATCTAAGTTGATTAAGATTATACAATTCTCTTGGATCATATAAAGTCATATTCTGGCTTTTTTAACGCTTGTTATTTTCTTGTCGTTTTTTTTCGATATAATAGTCATATTTCCTCTTAAATTTTCGTATTTTTATCATATTTTTATGTTTCTATTCCAGTTTCGCATATATTAACCCAAATACGATTTCTCACATCTCCTAATAATTAGATCTTTTTCCCGTTACTATAATTTTGCATGCAAATAGATCGTTTCTTTTTGAACACTTTAAAACGTATGTAATTAGCTACTGCAATTCTTTATGATCGCCCTTCAAAATGTGGCATTTCTTTCATTCTGTACAGAGCTGAGGGTTAGCTCTGAATTGAGCAATAAATTAATTCCAAATGCAAGGATAAAATTAATATTTATTTTTGATTGAAAGTGCTAGATTTTTTAAGTAGATTTTCAATATAATGTTAATTTAAACAGCATTAAATGTTTGAAGATTTCGAAAATGCACGCAAAATATTTTAGGACATATTTACTGTGTTTTTTTGTCATAAATGCTTGCATATTTCTAACATTTTTAGGTCATAAACATCCGAGCCTGGTTATGTGTAATCGTTACTGATAACCATGCAAACATAACTTAATCGTTACTGGTAAGCATTGCATGCGACAGTTTGAGCCGTTACCCAAAAATTACTGTCAGAGCACTAAAAGCTGTGCATGCATAACCCAGAAAACCCTATGAACACACAACACAATGCATATATACAATGGTACCTGCGCACGAAATGTATACAAATAAATACGTCACCAAGTCATTTTGTTGGATAAAAATGGTAGGGTTTAACAATTGATATTCCTTCTACTAAAGGACAGAAGCGTGTGAAAGCGTTTACATAAATGAATATGGCCATAGATTTTACATGGGCAGGTTTCGGTTTGAACTGATAATGGCGTGATAAGAAAAAAGCATAAAGCCAAAACGAGATGCACATCTGTTTACAATGTAAAACACTACCACAACAGGAATATGTTATGTCCCACGTTGACAAAACAGCGGCGATCTTCACCTGTTTCAATTCGTCTCTGACGATTGGAAGCCCGGACGACATCTTTACCTGACAGTATTAGAGATTTCTAAAATAAATCTAATGCTGCCCGGTAAGATGTTAACAGAAGCTTCCATTGGTGATGGCCTCTTCTTCTTTCTTGGTCCTCTCCTTTGTGATTGTTCAGTTTTGTCGTACGTACAACTGCTTTTCCAAAGCAATCAAAATTCTCCCACTCTTTTGTTTTTAAGATGTTTACATGATCTTGTGCATCTGTTTCACCTTTTGAACTTACCTGATGCTACGCTTCCAAACACCACAGGGTTTCCCCATGCATTATTCGTAAATATTACAGCAATACTTTTAATAGATACTAAACATATTCATGCTTTTGTTATTAATTGGAAGTGTTAACTAAAACAACAAAATATATTTTCCTTATATTCCTAAGATTTTTTTCCAAATCCCATTCGAAAATGCCTAAACTTCAATAAAATAACCAAATTATTTTACGTGATATTTTAGATGTCCAAAATATTTTATAAATTTCTCTTAGCCACAGATGTTTATCATTGGCAGGATTTCTTGCTACAGACGCCACAGAGAACATGGTGTGCCAGTGGAGAGAAATGTTTGTACAAACAGTAATTTTCTGAAGGAAACTTTTTTAAACTTTGTCCTATGTTAATCCAAAAGTTATATTTTTCAAATTCTGTACACCTACATTTCACAAAACATGTGATGGATTTTGATGAGACTTTGCAGGTCTAATATAACTATAACAAACTTCAATTCACTGTAAAGAGCTGACAAGTGTTATATTTCATAAATTATAGCTGCAACAATTGATAAAAATGTTAATTTCGGACAAGTAAAGAACACAAGCAAGGAATTATTTTAGTTTAATTAAAGTGTGCAAAACTTCAAGGAATTATCTCTGATTTTTTTTTAATTATACATAAAGAACATTTTAACCTAAGTGCAAACTTCATAAAACCGTATCCAAAAGCAGGTTTGGACTTTTTTTGTAATATTCTAATTTTAAGTGATATCTCCCCATAAAATTAAGAAACGGGTTCACATTGTGTTTGTTAATGACATTGGCAACTGCGTCAGTGGGCCGGAATTTCCTCCCGCAGAAGTTATTTTACATGCTAGCCAATCTACTGACATGGGGCTGATCTGGTCTGAACCAGGTTTGAACCCACCATCTTACGGACATTATCTTGAAAGGGACATTATCTTGAAAGACGTCACGTATCCTTGGTTGAGTAGAGGCCATTAAATTGTGTTTATTTTTAGTGTTTACATAAATGGTCCATACTTCCTGCTTTTACAACACAATTTGCCATTAAATAAATGCAATGTAACAGCGCTGGGAAATGTTTTAATCGACTTCTTTTGTGTCAAAAAAGAATTTAACTCTCTGACTGACTTGAATCTAGTACCGACTCTTCATTGTAAGGTTGGCAGTACTTTAAATTCGGTTACTTTTAATTCTTGGGGACTGTTCCTATAACTTTCGGATTCCTTGCTACAGAAAAGTGTCTTGCCAGCGACGGGATGTCCAAAGTTCTAGAAAATTGTATTTAATTTTACGCTAAGAGTACCACAAAAATGCAGCTATTTTGCGAAGAATAAATGAGACTCGAAAAATATGTAGAACTCTTTCTTATCGTATCTTTATCAGTTATTATTGGTGCCAATGATTTGAAAACCAACCATTTCTTACTTTTACTCCTTGGCACGAAAGCTATAAAACCTGGGATCTTTTATGCTTTATTTTTGCACTTCAATGTTCGTAATTTACTACCCGAGACTGCCAGAGTGCCACGAAATATTCCAGCCTTTTGACCTGCTATGATGCGAGGCACTTCAAAGGGATGTCTGAACGCTAGAAACTATCAGTCCAATGACCGCATTGAGCTAATAAGAATAGTGCTAAAGTGCTACGAAAAAGGGAAGGAAAATGTGTAGGTACATTTATTAAATCTGGAGATGCTACAGAAATCTTCATTTTGAAATGTTATGCCGGTAACTCCCTGTGCATTGCAATGCTATAACGACATTGTATTTCAGAAACAAAAATGCATCTGTAGATTTTTCTTTTGTTTTGCTTTATTTAACATAGGTCATAATCAGTGGCTTTTGCTTCGGAACAACTCGTCGACAATGACTTCACTCGTTTAACTATTTGTATAACTTTGGATTTATTTTAAGATGGGTTTTCTTTATGAACATTACATTCACATATATTCACACTCTCATTCATACTTCCAGGGAGCATGGGGAATAATCCTGGCTATATAAAAATCCCCATCCTCCAGCCAGGAATCGAACCCGGGAACTCTAGATTTGAATGTTAGCATGCTAACCACCAGACCAAAGATGCAGTCTCTGTAAATTTTCTTTACTCTAATCTGACCATTCTTTTTCGATAATCTCATCCAGAGAAACAAGCATTAACAAATGATTATAGATGTCTATAGACCGTATATTACAGTCACTTCTGTAGCATTGCCATTAAAGTCTGTTTAATCAACGCGTGTGCAGCTCGACCGCCTCCATTGCGGAGCCCTTATAATCGTTTTACAACATGGGCCCTTTCTCCTCGGTATTTCCTGCAGAGTTGCAACCTATTAACATGAACGTTTGCAGCTAATGAAACAAACAAAAACTGGAATTTATAATTTTGGTAACTGAGACTCCACGTGGAGTTAAACACGTGACTGTCACTTCCTTAAAATCAGCGTTGCTACTGGTCTACAAGGGCAGGAATGAAGATTTTTCTTTTCTAAAGAGTAGAGTCGCTATAGTTTTGGGTAGCGTACATTTCCTTTGGGAAGCAACTGCACTGGCGTTCAGTAAACAGATCCAGTAAAATTCAAACAAATTCATACAAATTTCCCTTCCCACACTTATTTCGTTTTATGGCTTGGTCTAGAAGTAATTCCACATTAAGCAAAAGTGCTTGTCATATACATGTGGTAACGTTCAGAAATTCAAGGGACACACTCAGAAATAACATTTTCTTGAAAATCTTCTTGTTGCATCTTTCAGAGATGCTTTTTTTTTTTTTTTTTTTTTTCCGGGGGGGGGGGGGTCTGTTTAACGTCCACTTTTGCCACACTACCTATACATGGACTGAAGCTGGAGCACCGGTGGAATGAGATGGGGTAAACCGGAGAACCCGGAGGAAACCCGCCCCTGCGTCGCGTTGTCTATCTTAAATCCCACATGCGGTCGCCGCTTTGGTGAGAGGCGAACGGTCTAACCATTCGTCCACGGCACGGCCATCATGTGAACTTAAATACAAGTTTTAACCGAGTTTTCGTTTTTGAATTACGTTATTCAGACACACACACACAGACCTTTCTCTAAAAAGTCTTTTCTGTTTGACTTGGGGATCATAAAACGTTTATTTTCACTAAAATCTGACAATCGAAGTTTAGGTGACTATTTGCGTGGTACCGTCAGTTGTTTCCCAATTCAAAGCCCCAAATATGAGCAATGAAATAAGGGAGCGATGCAAATGAAACGGTTTAAATGTTTTAAAAAGTTCTCAAAACATGCAAACTTCACTTCCTGACGCTGTATTAATAGCATACCATATTGAATTAACACTTATTTTTAAATAGCATTATTACAAAACAATGTCAATCTTACAGGTTGCGAATATGGGCCATTTTAATTTGAAACTCTCCTTTCGAATCACTTTCACTATCATTATTAGTGTCAATCATATTAGGATGCTTCTCATGAAAAGGTAGTTTGTAATGGTGGAACTTTATCGAAAATCTTGGTTGAAGTTCAAACTGAATTATTTATCGACATTCTTTAACTGCAATGGTTCCCAGCGTCCCATTCTTTCAGAGGGTTCTTTATCAGGGTTTACGTGCCGTAAATCTACACCACGAAACCACCAGGACGACGAAAATCTTCGTGTCAAATTCTTGAAAGATGCTGGATTTAAACACCAGATTTGGTATTTAACAGGTTTTTTGTTTAAGAGTTACGTTGCTTATTTACTCACACACACCAACATGCATGGACTTTTTTTCAAAAGAGGGACTCAAAACATGTATTTCCGGGGAAATCTCGACATCGACTTTTTAGGTGGGATAAAACAGATACTTCCTCTACTAAAGGTAGCAGCGATGAAAAGTCGACTTTCATATGCGTCACAGTGTTCGCCATGCGAAAGCAGTAGAATGTAAGGTGAACCTCGAGAAGCCGATGCCAAAGGTTTTCCGCACTTGTTATTGGTCCCACTGCCTTGTTACATGAGAAGTATTGAAAATGCCCTGTCACAATCAGTCGGTGAATGTTACTGTTTTATGTTAGGAAGCGAAACGCTAAATGAACTACTTTTCATTATATACTGTACACTGCTGCATGAAGAAAACTAACCGGACTCGCACGTGTCGGGTTGCACCGAATGATGAGGTGTGGGCAAGAAGAATTTCACATCTGCAAACTTCTTACAGCTGAACTTGATTTAGTTTGTATATTTTAAAGAGCACTACACTTTTCTTGCAGCCAATTTTCGTCTCTCTCTAATGGTTCCTATTTAGAACACAAAATTCAACGAGAATTAACATCTGTGAACGGCATGACTAAAAAACGAAATGCTGCATAACTACCAAATTTGATATTTTAGTCCGGTTGTCCTCCAAAAATGCGGCAAGAAGATTTGCAAGTAAATTCCTTCACCCTGAACTACCCTTTACATAGTTCTCTTCACTTTCTAAAAAAGTACACTACATTTTTATTAAAATAACACATTCTGAGGTACCGGACATCACAATATTATACTTTGAATTTTCGGGGGAAAATTTTTATTTAAAATGAATTTTATACAACCATAAATTATAGAAAAAGCATGCACCACAGAAAATGCAGGACCTACACTGCGTTTAAAAAACTTTTGAGATATTTATTGATTTGACTTCCCCGGCAGTTCGTTGTTTTTTGAAGCGGTTGTTGTTCAGTTGTTTCTCGCGAAAGGGGATGGAATTCAAGGCCAGTGCATAGCAACCCATTTTTGAACATTTGACTGTCGCTTCGAACTCTTATAGATCTCGTATGATGAAACAATTAAGATATTTCTGTGAACGTTTATCTCGAATAACGGAGCTGTTAAAAAATAAGGTTTTGGAATATTTGCACAGAATATTTATAAGAAATTAAACGATAACAGGTAGAGAAAGTGGTATAAATGTAAGACAGAATTTTTAATTATACTCTTCGCGCACACTACCAGATACTTTTCATTGTTCTAGAGGACGTGACTATGGAAATTTTGTATTTTTTGCAGTACATCTTCTAGCCTTTGACAAGCGGTGAAGATAAAGAAACTATAATTAATCTATACTTTCCTAAATGAAACAACTGTAAGTTTTGGTCTCTAGGAAGAAAGGAAACGGAAAGGCTCCAAATATAACTCATTCAACCCCGTTTTGCGCCGGTCTGGCCAGGGCCGATCCGATCCGATCCGATCCGATCCGATCCATTCCGCGCCACTGCAAGTTCTACTATAGGAAGTTAAACCGTATGACCACCGGTCCCAAACAATAGTTCTAATTTGCTACGAAAGTACCGAGGTATTACATTTCGGGGTTCAAAACAATCTACTAGCACTTTCTTCGCTGAGTGAATTTTCCCATTAAATGTATATTATTGTGTTAATTAGTTTCTTTTTCTGCGTGATCTGTAACATTTTTTCAGTACTAGCTTTACAGCTGTTTCCTGCATTTTAATTTTCGTTTCCTTGCCTATTTTGAATGTACATGCGTCATAACTATCGACATTTCGTGCTTCATTTATTCGCAATTTCGTGCTTCATTTATTCACAATGTTATTATGGCTGCCGGTTTGCAATCGCAACCACAATGATCAACGAGCTTTTATGCTGCAACCGTTAGGGAAACACGACAAAAACACAGCGTTGCTTAGAGCACGAGCATAGATTTTCGGATGTTCTGAAGGTCAGGTGATGAGCTGTAATAAATCAAATGTTTTGGGGGGAAATTGTTCTACTCTCTCTGTGTATTGGAAAATACCGAAAATACTGAGATACAAATACGATACCGGATTTAGAATAAAGAATCTAGATAGAAAGTTTGCTGAAGATGTGACTTACCAGAAGTGCAGGCAGCCTCTCTTGAGGAATCTCCAGACAAGATTGACTGCACTGTTATGAATCTACTGTGGAACTGCAGTGAACTAACTGGCACATTCTGTGAACACTTCCTCACATATCGCCACCCGAGGGCGGGGTGGGGCGGAGCGTTTGTGGGGAGGGGTTGAAGGGCACAAGGGGTCCGAAGGGCAAAGTCGAAACAAACCACTGATATCCATCTTTTCCTCTTTCGTTCAACATTTCCACTCTCCATGCATTATTTATAGCCCGATCGCGACCAGTAATTCCTCATCCATCTTCACGCAGCACGTGGTGGCGGAGTGACTAGCACAATTACACAACGCTCTAGATAGAAATAAAGCTGAAGACATCAGTTATTTTTGTACCGTTTTAGTACATCTGTTTCACCTAAATACTTATTGACGTGTGGTTTTATAGGGCAGTAACTGATGTTAGATTCGTTATTTATTTCTCCTCACAAATGCATGTATGTCACACTCAAAACATTTATTAAGTTAGAATTGAATTTCTGAAAAAGTTACGAGAAATTTGACAGTTTTTCTGCTAGAAAATCGTTGAAACTACGAGGAGCGTTCGGAAATAATTTGCAATAATAGCTTTTGATACCTTATTTATTAATAAAATTATTCAATTACACAGGATGTCTCAATATACTCCCCATCAAGGTCAATACATTGCTACCACCTTCCTGGGAACTTCATTATTGCGTCATGGAACCATTGTTGGGGGGTACTACGCACCACTCGTGGACGCCTGCCCGCAATTCCTTATTGTTGCCGAAGTTTTACCGTGCAGGGCATTCAACAAAGACTTTCTTCTAAGGTGTACCTGGTATTTTGTCACCAGCTTCTGCAAAAAAACTCTGGATCTTCATTGTCCGTTTCCAGTAGTCGACAGCAGACTTCAGGACTGTCCTGGTTATGAGCATGTGGAATACAATGTGCAAACAACTTTTTCACACCCTTTTCGACTCCGTCCTTACACATAAACCATACTGCCATAGTTGTATATGGCTTTGTCTACTTAACAACAAACAAGCGCTGTTCTTTCACTTAGACACTCTCTTCACAACTACCAACTAATGCCTGCGTGGTGTTCTACCATCAGTTCATCATCCTACAAGAGTATGTGCCCATAGATGGAGCAGTACATTTGAAACAACGTATTGTAAATCATTTCCGAGCACCCCAGTACAAGGTACACAAGCTTTGTAACATGTTCGTTTGATGGAAATGCATTTTTTCTCAAAGATTACCCACTTAAAATGCAACACTTCCCTCAAAGTTTATTCAAAATCAGTTAAGATTACTTATCTTACAAGACACACGAAGGGTAAAGTAAAATAGTTTAAATTTCATCATACTCCAAATAAAGTGGTAACAATCTTCTGTGGACACTGAAGAAAGAAGAACGAGGAGAGTGGTGAAGTGCCTTTTGGAGCGTGGCACTGAACAGTGCGAAAACGAATGTCAACTGTAAAGGATGAAATGGACGTACAAAACATATTTAAAAACTTCTATGAAAGGGCGATGAAAGAACATTAAAGAAACGGAAGAGGAGAAGAAATTGCGTCCTCACAGATCGAAGTGAAGAAATAGAGAACGTTCATTTGCAGAGACAGGAATGAAGCAGAAGTGAGGGTAAACTGGAAGGTGCTGGGCCTATAATGAAGCCTATATCTCATGTTTGTCATAACAGCGCATATTAATCAGTATCTTTGCACTTGAAATGTTATAGTTAACTTGATTAAACTTGTATTTGGTGCAACGTAATGGATTTAGAAGCACTAGGTTTTGAGAACTCCGTGTAAATTTCCCAACCAGAGAACAGACAGGAACTGAAGGGCTTTTGTTTAGTTCATTGAAAGCTGGCAGTTTACAAAGCTGCAATGAACCATTATGATCATGGTGGTAACTAAACAAATCAATAAAATATGATTATTAGTGACTTCCCAACTGTATACGGAATTCATCATGATCATGAACAAGTTCGTTTTAGGCCAAGTGGGCTGTACTCCTTGGTCCCTGTGACCAGTTGGAGCATACTGGAATGCCAATTTTGGGAATCTAGTTCTTTCCATTCTCATCAAACTATTTTTCCATTCTCGCTGGTATTTTCCAAACTTGGTATTCCAAGGTTTTCTCTGATGTCCGTAGGAATTTGATGGTCCAATTTAGTAACCCCTAACAGTGATCACAAGAAACGCATTTGGGCTACTTCAAGTTTATGTGAATTTCTGTAATCTGTATAGGGAATTAAAATACACAAATATTGCCGATTAACTATAACTGTATTTGTTGACTAAAATTATTTGCGAAATACCGCCGAATACCCTATTGACCCTTCGGAAGCGAGACAGCACACAAACAATTAAATTATATCTTTGATCACTTAATTCCGAACGCAAAAGACTTTGCAGCCATTGAATTCGAATTTGGCTTGGATAAAACCATCTGTAACACTCCTGAACACTTGGTTGTCTTTAAGTTCTACCAATGCATAACCTAATAACGTGTTCTATCATTAGAATTCACATTTAACTAAAATGAAATCCATGACGCAACATTCCTAGGGCGGATCAAGGCCTACCGCCCGATGGCCACATCTTTTACCCTTGCATAAAGTATATTAAGGGCAAAGGGCAGAGCAGAAAGCATCAGAACCAATGCGTATATCTCTATCACGCAGTTTCTCAGATGGCCTTCATGAAGTGTCCTGAAAATATAAATATGAAAGATTCAAGAAGCCTCAAGAGGTGAGCTTTCAGTACAATAACCTATGTCCAGAATTAGAAAAACAATTATTATATACAGCTTTCGTTACTCTAAAAGTAGTAAATGTCTTCGAGAAGTTTCCGTAGAATTATGTTATATCTTATAGAACCTCAATGTCTTTGTAAACATATTTAAGATGCAGATGAATATAAGAGCGCAGTAAACCTGTCTGTGCTAGCCACTAATGGTTCCATAAAAAGTGGTCAAGTCAGAGTATGCATGAATATTGTCAGTTAAAAGTTTATTAATAAATTGGCAAACTTAGGCAGGGGGCCAAGTTACAAACATGGCTAACTTTACAGCTTTTACTGTCCCTAAACAAATGTTTCATTCTAATTTAATTTGTTTTCCGTTTGAAAAATGGTGAGTTGGAGCGATTATGAATTTGGAAGTCGGCAAAAGAACAGAATATATTTATTTGCCTATCGAAATTAATAACATGGCATATTTCAAAAGGAAGCAGAATGGATGAATGTCCGGGAAATCAAAACTAACAACTGTATTATACCTATTCTACCTAAAATTCGATACCAAGGTTTACAGAAATACATGTTTTGAGACTGAAAAAAAAAGAATTTTTTAGAAAAAGTGCTTGTGCGTGTTGTGTTTTGGTGTGTCTGCCTCACATTTAAACGGTCCCGTGTTCGGATCTCGGTGAGGTTGAGTTAGGCAAGGTTTTCCCTTACCCTGAGAAGAGAATTCCGGACTCCGTGCTCATTTGAACATCATTAATTAATCGTCCCATATAAGCTACTAAATTAAAGTATGTTACATTTTAACCCCCCCCCCCCAATAGATTTATAGAAATATGAAATGGTCAAAGTTAAAGAAATGTTTAAATAGAATCAAACCTAATTATAGTGGTATCATTAACGGAAACAGGAGAAATAAACAGACATGTGATAAATGGTAAGATATTGTAAATTGTAAATGTTGAAAAACATTCTCTTATTAAGGTTCCTAATGTGTTGCACTCATATGAGTTTCTCTACTTCTGTACAAACTGTTCTACAAACGTTTATTCTTCTCTGTACTCGTGTTTATACCTGATAAACATTTGCAAAAATGTGTTGTTATATACTTCCTTGTAGCTAGGCGGCTATGGGAATACAATAGGCTTTAAGCGATAGTCAAATCTTTTAATAGCCGGTCGCTATGGGGTGGCTTTGAGGCTCCGTTCTCTTTGCATGGTTAAGAAATGATAGAGAGAGAGAGCTAATAACGACTTGCTGTTTGAGAAAAGTAGATTTTAAAATGTAAACCCTACCCAATTTCCAATTCCCCTTGCACCTACAAGAAAATTAGAAACAAATGAATTTCTGAAAATGCTGATTTCGACTGACGTTAAGAAGATAGAGGAATAAGTACTTTGAGAAGCTCACTTCCACTTCCAGGAGTACATTTAAAGTAAATTAAGTCACTTACTTGCAAGTCTCCAAGAGAAAATTTCCCACATCTGCAATTATTTACTAAGAAATAAAATGTAAAGAACGGAAATGCTCTTGGAATAAAGACCGCAAAATGTACCTAAGATGTATTTAAAATGCATAAATATGCAATAAGCCTGAAGTATATAAAATGCACAATAATGCAATAAAAATCCTAAAAAAATTATATGCACCACAAAATTAGCAAAAAATGCAAAAGATTGCCTGAACAAATTTGGTTAGTCTAACTTCTTTTACTCTGAAGCTCATTAATGAATTAGACTTACCGAAATAAAGATACAAAGTCATCATAATCCTAGTCATAACCATGTCCAGCCAGTAGCATGAATACTGTTGTCATTGGAGAGGGGTAAAAACAGGGAAACTTGACGAGGCCTCGTTAAATGATCATGACACCCTTGCATTTTACTAAATTCGTTTTGTTACAAGCGTAGAGAAAGTCATGTGAGTGCAACGCATCAGATTTTCTTTATTATTCTTTTTTTCTGGGGGGGGGGGGACGACGAATGAGCCCAAGTAGGACTACGCGAAGTACTTAAGTTTCTTAGTTCTTCTTTGGGTCCATAAATCTTTCATTCTTACACTGTGGGCTTTCTTTCTCTCATTTGTCCACGTTGTTCCAGCTTTTTTCTTTTGTTTGTCCTCTTGGTCAACTTGCCATTTATGCACCTTGATTCTGAAGTTGCCTCTGTTTATGATGTCTTCTTGAGTAATTCCTGCCAATGTTAAGTCATTTTTATCCACTTCATGATGCCTATCTACTTGTGATTTACTTCTATTTTCGAAAAATTTCAATATTTGTTTTGTGAGCCTGTTTGAGTTCATGCGTTTAATATACCCATAAGTTTTAACCCTAGCTGTCTAATACCACCACAAATGTCAGTATATATTACTTTCTCTACTGGTAAGTAGGGAAGTATTGTATTCCACCCAAAAATTCGATGACGAGATGTCACCGGAAATATATGTTTTGAGGCACCCTGAATCAAAAAAAAAAAAAAAAAAAAAAAAAAAAAAAAAAAAAAAACAGCATTTTTAGAAAAAGGTCCGTGTGTGTGTCTGTCAGTCTGTGGACAGCATAACTCAAAAACGAAAAGTCGGTTAAAAACCAAAGTTGGCATTTAAGTTTAATGTGTTTCAAGGATGTGACACGAAGATTTTGAAGAAAATAGCCCCACCCTAAACTACCCTTTACATGGAAGATTTTTCGAAAAGTTTGATTTTCTTGAAATTGGCTCTAACGATTTTGATTAAAATGCCATATGTTTGAGATATTTTGATGACAAATGAAATGTATATCTTGAATTTTCTGGCTATAGCCCCTGTAGTCGTATTTACTCTGGATGAATTTTCCATAACTGGTAAACCGTTAGAGATAGACCAAATCATACTATACAAAAAATGTAGATCTTGCTAAAATACACAATTTATGTCTCAATAAATTTTCTTGTAGGGTGAACCATTTCGGAGATATTCCTTGTTATGTGCGTGAGTTTCGGAAAACTTAGAACTTTAGCGAAATGCAACAACGTTGTTCATTTTTTTATATGTTAATCATGCAAAGAGAACGGAATCTCAAAGGTCAAAAAGATTTGACTGTCGCACAAGGCCTTCTGTATTCTAATATTCCCCTTGCACCTACACATCAGATTTTTAAAATTTACTTTTGAGTCTATGCCCTTCACCTACGACTTGTGGACCCAAACTTTCGCTTGCAATTATTATTACTTTCACAAACTTATTTTACTAAACTTCTTTTTTTAAGTCAGGAAGTCTCAAAACATGCATACCCAGTGAAATCTCGATATCGAATTTTTGGGTGGTATACAATGTCCTCAAGTTACTGCTAGTAGTAGGGTAACAATAAACAAGTTCACAAGACTACGGTGCTTTAATATTCCTTCTATTATTCTAAATGATCCTTAACCCAAATATTGAAATACATGTCAAAGTGTATACAACACCTCAGGCCGTAGTCAAAGTCTGAAGCCGTCTCTTTTTACGCTCTTCTTCCTCAACAATACTCGTGCTATATTCTTACGCGCTCATCCATGATGATTGTATTAGGAGAGGAAAAAACGTTCGAAAGACCTGCATCCGGGCGAGGCTAATTGAGCAAGCACGAGCGTTTTCATTGCCCGTTCATGCAAAACGGTGCTACAGCGCATCCCCAAGACACGCAATTATTCCTATCCGTGGTGTAAACAGGTTTCGCTTGTGGGAAACCACAACAAGTTTATGTTGCAGAAGATGAGGGAGCCGACATTCTGATAGCAAAGTTCACCTTACCATCTAGATTCTAGAAGTTAATAACGTGATGATTTTAACATGAAAAATCTACTTTAGGAGCCCTCTTGTTGTTTCCAGATACTGCCTATTTGGACCTATCATCCCTATTAATTTTTCTTTCTGTACACAGTAGAAGTCTGTTTACTGAACGCGGGTGCAGTTGCTTCACAGAGAAAATATACCTACCCTAATCACTGTCATAAATAGGGCTCGGAAGTTCATGCCCTAAAAAACACTGAAATATGCATGCAAATATGCTCTTAAAAACATGAAAATATGCCAAGAAATATGCACTATTTAATTAAAACAATTAATGTCCTTTTGCAGTAGACAAGACGAGTTAGTATAAATAATAAATAAAGTTACCTTATTGCTTAGAGGTTGAAGCAGAAGCTCTGCTAGTATTAACTGCTAAATTGCAGTTCACAACCAACACTTTGCACAAATATTCAACTGTAGTCTGTCTGTTGTCTCGCAAAAACACTTTTGTAACGTGAAAAACTTCTCTCCACGTCACAAGATGTTATCGGGGCATATTTAAATGATGCTAACTGCTTCACACAGATATAGATAGATAGATAGATAGATAGATAGATAGATAGATAGATAGATAGATAGATAGATAGATAGATAGATAGATAGTCAAGTCTCTTGGTGAGACATGGTTTTCTTTTGAGGATGTCTCGAATATCGCACATCTGTTTATAACCAGAATTTTTTGAAATTACATAATTCACTTTCTCTTTCACTTTTTGTCCTATGCTACCAGGAACCAAACTTAGATCACATATATACATATTTTTTTTTTCAAAGACAGTAAGTGATTCATGCAAAGGAGATCCTACAGCTTCCAATGCCGTTATGTCTGTTGGTAAGAAAGAAAAATGGACAGATATGAAACCAAGATCCTCTTTTAACCCAGTGTCTGACAGAATATTTTGCAGTTTCTATTGATAAAGCATCTTTCAACTCCAATGAATTAATAACCTCTTCGACTATTTCTATGTGCTCAGCATAATATAAAACCTCATCGACCCATGTTCCCCATCGAGTTAACACTGGTGCAGGAAGAAGTCAGATATTAGGTGCTGTTGATCTAAACAACTTAACTCTTTTAGGAGATTTAACAAAAATTATCTTCGTACTGGACACAAATCTATCTACCAATGGGAAAGAACCATTGTCTCAGAAATGCTACCAATATGAAAAATATTATACACATGAAAAAATAAAAAAAGCATAAAAATCATAAAAATATGCAATATAGGGGCAATAATATTGAAATCTTCGTGAATTGCATCATCATGTGCAGTACTGCCAATATGAAAAATATTATCCAGATAGAAGAAAGTAATAAAAAGCCATAAAAATCATTAAAATATGCAATATAGGGGCTATAGTATTGAAATAATATGCATTTATCAAAAATCAAGAAAATATGCAGTTATATGCACTATAAAATCATGTCCAAATAACTGAAAATTCCGTAATTCGTGCACATAATGTAAAAGCATACATTTTTAACCACTATTAAAAAACATGCCAATGCATGAACTTCCTAGCCCTATCCATAAATCTATCTCTATGCGTCAGGAAAGAGAAACAGACATCCCTGCTCTTGAAGACCAATAGCGAACCTGATTTCAAGAAAAATGACGGTCACATTTTGATTCCGTGGAGTCTCAGTTGCCAAAATTCTGAATTACAGCTTTTTCTGCTTCATAGGTTGCAGCTCTGCAGAAAGGATTGAGGAGGGGAGCCAGTGTTGTAAAACCATTAAAATGGTTCCTCAAAGGAGGCAAACGAACTGAACACGCGTTGACTTAACAAGACTTTAGAGAACGTATTGCATTTCAGCCAAAACTTCTATGCAGATATTTCACTGGTAATACACGTTTTGAGGTCCCATGAATTAAAAATTATTTTTGGAAAAAGGTCATCCGTGAATAGCACAACTTAAAATCAGTTTAAGTTCAGGATCAAATGAAAATGAACATCTTCAATTTTCTAAAGTCCTCTTTCACTCAGGATGACTTTTGCATAACTGGTGAACTTCAGGATAGAATCGTACTGCATAAAAAATGATAAAGTACACTATGTCAAAGAAATATCTCATTTTCGAGATATTACTTGTCCTTGTTTTGAATTTTCAAATACTTATACTTTTATCAAATAGGAAGTATTTCGTTTCTATGTCCTAGCCATGCAAAGAGAATGGAATTTTAAAGCCACCACGTAGCCACCCACTCTTAAAAGATTTGACTATCGGCTACACTTTGAGTACTCTCCCATTCCCATTGTACCTATAAGCAAATATGTAATAACTAAAGACGAAACTTTCATGCAGTATAAAATTCCGAAATGTGCATGCATTCATGCATTATAAACTATGGAACATGCACGATCAAAGGAAAAATATACTGAAATATGCACTATCATTCTTGTATCGATTTCCTTACATCATTTTATTTTTTTACTTTCTCTACTGGTAAGTAGGGGAAGTATTGTATTCCACTCAAAAATTCGATGTGGAGATTTCACCTGAAATATGTTTTGAGGCCCCCTGAATCCAAAAAAAAGCATTTTTGGAAAAAGGTCCGTGTGTGTGTCTGTCAGTCTGTGGACAGCATAACTCAAAAACGAAAAGCCCGTTAAAAACCAAAGTTGGTATTTAAGTTTAACGTCTTTCAAGGATGCGACATGATGATTTTGAAGAAAATAGCCCCACCCTAAACTACCATTTACATGGAAAATTTTGATTTTCTGGAAAATGGCTCTAACGATTTTGATTAAAATGTCATGTTTGAGATATTTGTAAGACAAATGAAATGTATATTTTAAATTTTCTGGCTATAGCCTATGTAGTCCTATTTACTCTAGATGACTTTTGAATAACCGGTAAACCGTAAGAGATAGACAAAATCGCAATATACAAAAAAATGTAGATCTCGCTAAAACACACAATTTATGTCTGAATAAATTTTTTGTAGAGTGAACCATTTCGGAGATATTCCTTGTTATTTGTGTCAGTTTCGGAAAACTTTAAACTTTCCTGAAATGGAACATCGTTGTTCATTTTTTTATATGTTAAGCGTGCAAAGAGAACGGGACCTCAAAGCTTTAAAAAATTTGACTATCGCTCAAAGCCTACTGTATCTAATATTCTCCTTGCACCTACAAGGAAATAAGCAATAAGATAATTTGTAGAAATGTTTATCTCTACTAACACGAAGAAGATATAGGAATAAGAGTTTGTAAGAATGGTTAGTACAAGAGTAGAGAAAGTCATATGAGTGCAACACATCAGATTTTTTTTTTTGCCTACTTACGAATGGTGTTTCCACAGGGTGACTCCTGAGACATTGTATGGACGTTCTGTAAACAAAGGAAACAGATTTCTGTGAGCAACATAACAATAGAATGTAGGTATTATTCATAATAAAATCCTATACTCAGAATAAGATATCTGCAGAAAAAGAAAATTGCTGGTTTGATGGTAACGAGCCTTAGGAACGCAATTTCCCTCTATGAATGAACCGTTAGAGCTATCAATTTTTATCAGGAATAATCGAAATCGACAGTATAACACAGTAAAACAACATTTAACAGTTAGATATTTCTATTGAGTAGTATTTACTGTGTCCTTATCCATGTGTTTGCATTTTGGATTCATATAATATGATTAAAGGGAAATATCGCATTAATAGACTTAAGCGATAGTCAGATCTTTTAAGTTCAAGTGTGAGTGAAATTTTGAAATTATGAATCAATAATGCTGGCCTTTTTATATTTATACCATAGGTGTAACGTAATTAAAACGTATACAATCTAAATTTCATCCCATTTTGCTCGAATTTTATTATGATCAAATTTGTTTATTTTTTGTTACGCTACTGAAATATTTGAAATTGTGGTCTAATATTTCAACCCTAGATTCAAAATACATCTACTTTTTAAAATTGCCCTAGTTTTCTCTGCGTCTCCTTCAGTTTAGGCTCCAAAAATGTTGAAACTTACAAATATTTTGTTGCCTAAAAATCGTAATTGTTGTTTGAAAGTTAAAACTATAGGCTTCGACACCTCTGACAATAAAAGCTGGGACAATTTTATTTTTATGTCTGTGTGAACGTCTCACAATTATTAGTGTAATAGAAAAACTGCTCTGAAAAGGACATTTTAAGGGGAAACAGCTGAAAATAACAATAGTGGTGAAAGATTTGAATGCACAATTCACATAAAAATCCAAGCAACATTTAAACATGCAGTACAGCATTTAAAAATGGCGCCCGGAGGCAAGTTATGCACTTTTTGCATTCATGAATGTCTCAAATATTTTATAGAATTAAAGTAAAAATGTTTTTAGTGAAATTTCCGTCATACGTATCCTTAAGAGGTGGTCGATATATGCGAGCTTTAAAAGTCTATTCCCTGTGCATGGCCAGATCATAAAAAATTAAAGATCAAATAATAGGATTCCCTACTTGAGAAAAGTGTAAGTAGTGCAAAATTTTAACCAAAACAAAGGAACATCTCGAAAACGATTACCTCAACAAAAAAAGTTATTTGACATAAATTGTGTGCTTTAACGAGACCTGTATTTTTTCTCTAATTACATTTTGTCTATCTCTTATGGTTCACTGGTTATACAATAGCTGTCCAGAGTGAAAAGGACTTTGGAACCTATTCCCAGAAAATTGGACATATAACTTACTTTGTCAATAAATATGTTAAACATATTGGTGTTCTATTTAAAATCGTTAGTAGACAAATCTTCTTCAAATTCTTGAGATATCCTTGGAAGACGCTGAACTTAAATACCAATTTTGGTTTTTATCATTTTCCTTTTTGACTTTACCCTATTCACACACATGCACGCCTCTTTTCCCAAAATACTTTTATGGGGCTTATATTTTACCTGCTTAAAATTAGTGGAGAAAAGAAAGCCAATTTTTATTTTAGGAATTTCTACAATGCTGTAGGTTTTCTACACCAAACAAAATAACAATTTATACATGATAATAACAATACAAGACTAGTACATAGTATGTCCACTATTTTATCATGTCTCCATTGTTCTCTGTCCAACGCAGTCCCTGCAGCCCATTCATTTTCCATACATTTTTTACTCCATTTATACAGTTTCCATTTGATCGTCCTTTCTTATTTATTCCTTCTCATGTCCATCTCATCACTTCCTTTGACAATCTTCCATCTTACATTCGAGTTAAATAAAAAATAAATAAATAAAAATAAAAAGCTTTAGTCAGGGTACTCGTGGGTTTTATAGTTACACATAACGGGGCAATTCTGCTCCCCTATGTGGTGAAAGCTTAGAAGTAATCATTTTGTATTTTCCTTTTTAAGAAACACGTGAACAATGCTGTTTTGTTCGGCAGCGGTGTCACAAATGTATCGCATTGCCGCAAAACTAGAACCAAAGACGCCGAAGTGGAAACACAAGTAAATCTTAAAGTGAACATGGCTCAAAACAGTGAATTAGAAATCTGTGAGGCCGAAGTGGAAATGGAAACAGACACCCATTACAGTGGTTATAAAAGTGTAAGGTTACGTTTAAGAGCCTTAAAACTTCCTGCCTGTTAATGTCTTTCATAGGGAAGTGTCATTTACAACCTGCACTTCAGTTTGCAGTGCCATTCACCTTCCTTCACATTCTGATATTTAATAGCAGATGCTATTGTGCTTTGTGTGATATTTTGAAATACCTAGTCAATATTCGCCCGGAAAGCTGGTCCAAGTCGTATTTCTGCCTATCTATATCTGCCCGAGGGAAACCACGGAAGAAAAAAATAAGGGGAAAAAAAATAATAAATAAAAACTGCGCAGCGTTTGAAGTAGCGACCTCAGAATTCAAGAACAGACAACGTTTTAGCCATATAGCGTGGTTCTATACTTTTATTGAAAAGTAATAGCTATTTTTATAATTGTTTTGCTTTTCCTACAACGGGTAACTTGTTTGTAAACTTATCTTTTACGACGAGAACTTTTAGATTAAATTAAGAAAGGAGTACAATTTCACCATCATACAAATGCCTAACATGATTGTAGATTTGCAGTGAAAAATGAAATATCGAATTAAATACAACTTACATGGACTTTAAAGAATTTAATAATTGCGAAATCTTTACACTTGGGGAAAAAGGCAGAACGGTTTGCTATTAATTATAATATGCCAGTAAAAGCATTTGCTCGCGAATATAAAAACTCTTAATCATACGGAGAGAGAAAGTTTAATTTGGCATGTGATGTCACATAGAGAAAATTCGTGGCTATCGAGGAAGACAGGCTACGGCGCGAATCAGAGATGCGTAATAATGGCAGTCTGTTGCGTGGCTAATATAGCATACCATTATAAAACTCCTTTGTACGAATTCAACGAGCAATTTTAGGTTGTTTAGAATAAGTATGTATTGGGCCACGACTAGACTAGGATTACGTCACTGCAGTTCGCGCCGTGGCCTATCTTTCTCGTTAGCCACGGAGGAAATGCTACATACTGTAACTGACTTATTGGAAAGGACGGTGCGGACTTTTTCATACGCGTTTTTCCGAAAAAGAGATGATTTTCACAGTAAACCGCTTGAATATATTTAAAATGCCCAATGTACTGCTAACGCGAACAATTTTAAAAGCGAAACTACACATAGAGTATGAAGAAATGTGATTTTTAGGGGGGGGGGGGGGAATTCCATAATGATAGCAATGTTTAGAATGTGACAGTTCATATTGGTCATAATTGGTTGTAAATTTAAACTGTTGACACCGCAGTTCGGCTAAGGTTAAATCAGTGATTTGAATGTTCGTATGAGTCATATTTGAAGAACTTTGGCTGTTCTGTGTCATACTTGTTAGTCATTTGTTTCTTGAAGTTTTGCACATTGTCCCCTCATTAGAACATAACGGTAAGATGAACAATACGCCGTACGTACGTGATTTACCTTCTATCACAAACTTTCTGTGGACCCTTGAACATCCTTCCTATTTAAAGTTCTGATTTATCTGGCTTAGTCACCATTTAGCGATATCGCCTACATCTCCGGGCGACTGCTTACACAAAACTGTTTATCCCAGCAAGCAGTATGAGTAAGTCAAGCCAGGACGCACACTTTCACAGTCAGTTCCTGCTTAGCCTTTACTTGATAGAACATTTGCCTGCTACTAAATTTTGTTAAGACATCTTAAGTACAAAATGCTATTTCTGTGAGCCGTTCACTCCATTGACAATCCCCATTTTTACTTTCTTTGCTACGTATAGTAGGGGAAGTATTGTATTCCACCCAAAAATTCGATGTCGAGATTTCACCGGAAATGTGTGTGTGTGTGTTTTTTTTTAGGGGGGGGGGGTGGAAGGTCCGTGTGTGTTTTAGTCTCTGTCAGTCTGTGGACAACATAACTAAAAAACGAAAAGTTGGTTAAAAACCAAAGTTGGTATTTAAGTTTAATGTCTTTCAAGGATGCGACACGAAGATTTTGAACAAAATAGCCCCATCTTACACTACCCTTTACATGGAAAATTTTGATCTTCTTGAAAATGGCTCTAACGATTTTAATTAAAATGACATATTTAAGATATTTTTATGACAAATGAAATGTATATTTTGAATTTTCTGGCTGTAACCTATGTAGTCCTGTTTACTCTGGATGACTTTTGAATAACTCGTAAACCATAACAGATAGACTAAATCTTAGTGATATTAAAATATAGATCTCGCCAAAACACACAATTTATGTCCAAATACTTTCTTTAAAGAGTGAACCGTTTCGGAGATATTCCTGGTTATTATATATTTCGGAAAACAACTTTTGTCACACATCGTTGTTTAATTTTTATTTTAAGCGTGCAAAAAGCCTAGGTACTGTATTCTAATATTCTCCTTGCACATACAAGGAAATAAGCAATAAGATAATTTTTGCAAATGTTATCTCAACTAACGCGAAGGAGATATAGATAAGAGTTTGTAGAGAAAGTCATGTGAGTGCAACAAATCAGATTTTTTTATTTACGTGTTATTGGAACGGAATGCATTCAAATAATTAAGTTCAGCTTAGATCTTTTCCCTTCCGTTTATATGTAGCTAAAGTCATACCAGCTTTTCGAACAATTTCTCCTCGGTAATGATATTCCCCCGTTTACTAGCTGTGTAACTTTGCGTTTGTTTACTTTGCATTTTAATTATAAACAAATTCACACACACACAGACAGACACACACACACACACACACACACACACACACACACACACACACACACACACACACACACACAATTTACGGTCTTACACTTTCAGATTCTAGGCAGAATACAGAATAGCGAATCGTAGCTGGACCTCTGAATTTGGAAGTTATCATGCTAACCACCATACCGTAAGCTCAGATGTTCACAGAAAACTAAATTGCAAAAAAAATTTCCCAGAAGACTTTAGTTCTTTGTGCAGTTAAATAAATAAAAAGTTCCTCTCTAGTTTTGTATAATCACAGTGGGTACAAAGGACATATTTTATGATTACTTTTAAAAATGGTGCTGCACGTGTAATCCATAAAACATTGAGGCATTTCAATCCCTTTGCCTCTGAAAGGCACAACTTTGAAAACCTGTATACTACAAAATTTTATCCTAAATATGGGGCGCAGTGGTAGCGCGCCTGCCTCTGGCGCGGAGGGCTCGGGTTCATTTCCCGGTACCGGCGTATTGATTTTTCTCTCGCTGGGAGGTCTGGCACGGGGTGCACTAAGCCTCGTTAGGTCCCTGAGGGGCCAACTAAGGAGCTACATAACCGGCCGGGAGGGCTTGTGGCGCTGACAACGTCTCACCCTCCAGTTCTGCACCCCACTGATGACGCCTGTAGTGGGCAGAGGCGGGGGACGCTGCGTGTTAAGCTTTGTCCTTGCACTAGGGTTAAATCAGACATTAAAGAATGCAAGTTGAAAAGTTTCTGGTAGTTTCCTGGATATTAAATATCTCTCTTCACGCAATATTTCATTAGCGTTATTTTCTCAAAATTCGCCCTTCAAGTTTAATTCAATTGTAATACGGTTTACAGAATGGATGTTCCTCGAATTTTCCTTAAATTACCTGTTTGAAATTGTCTTCATTCTCATTTAATACAACTGGGAAATTATACGAAAACTTACTAAAAAATCTGATGTGTTGCACTCACATGACTTTCTCTACTCTTGTATTAACCATTCTTACAAATTATTAATCCTATATCTTCTTCGTGTTAGTTGAGATAAACATTTGTACAAATTATCTTATTGCTTATTTCCTTGTAGGTGCACGATGGAATACAGTAAGCTTTGTGCGATAGTCAAATGTTTTAAAGCTTTGAGATTCTGTTCTTTGCACACTTAACATATAAAAAAATGAACAGCGATGACCCATTTCACGAAAGTTCTAAGTTTTCCGAAACTCACACACATAACAAGGAATATCTCCGAAATGGTTCACCCTACAAGAAAATTTATTGGGACGTAAATTGTGTATTTTACCAAGATCTACATTTTTTGTACAGTATGATTTGGTCAATTTCTAACGGTTTACCAGTTATGCAAAAGTCGTCCAGGGTAAATACGATTACAGGGGCTATAGCCAGAAAATTCAAGATATACATTTCATTTATCATAAAAATAGCTCAAACATATGACATTTTATATAAATGTTAGAGCCATTTTGAAGAAAATCAAAATTTTCGAAAAATTTTCCAGGTAAAGGATAGTTTAGGGTGGGGCTATTTTCTTCAAAATCTTCGTGTCGTATCCTTGAAAGACATTAAACTTAAATACCAACTTTGGTTTTTAACCGACTTTTCGTTTTTGAGTTATGCTGTCCACAGACTGACAGACTGACACACACACGGACCTTTTTCTAAAAATGCTTTTTTTTTTTTGGATTCAGGGGGCCTCAAAACATATTTCCGGTGAAATCTCGACATCGAATTTTTGGGTGGAATACAATACTTCCCCTATTTACCAGTAGAGAAAGTAAAAATGTGTATTAGTGTACATTGTCCATCATTAAATGTTCATTGACTTATCAGGCTGAAGTGAAAATTCCATTGAAGTTTTGGGTTGTATAATGATGCTTTTTCGACCCTGAGTAAATATGAGATTCAAATAAGCAGCTACGGCATAGGTTACCCCTCTGGGCACACAGCAGGCATGTTCCTGTCACCAATTTCAACTCTGACCCATATCATGGAAGGGACAGGAAATATTAAATGCACCTGACACATAAAACAGTCCCTATCCCGGAAAAGCGATAAAACAGTCCCTATCCCGGAAAAGCGAGTTGAACATCCTGTCCCCATTAGGCTAACAATGGAACGGTTTTCATTAGCGCCTTTATGTAAATCCTCTTTAAAGAAATTATTAACTTTGCCTACATCCGCCAGAGAACTCGTGAAACGGGTTTCATTTCCTACTCGTCTTAGGGCTGAAGCAAAGGTGTTGACCCCCACGGTGCTCTTCCTGCTTATTCGATTCAACAGCCACATCAACTGCGATGGTGGAGCTGCATCTAAAGACAGCCGTAAAAGAACAAATTATAAAAGAGGGGGAACAGCGAATACACAGTCCACGACTGAATGCAAAACACTGCCTGGGAAGATGTTACTTATGATGCAAGTTTTTTGTGAAAATAATAGCTGAATCCCTGATAGGTGAAGAACAAAGTGGTTTCAGGAAAGGAACATCGACAACAGATAATATTTTCATATTGCAGCAGATACTGGAGAAAAGAAGAGAATATAATCTGTAGACACATTTATAGATTTGCAGAAGGATTTTGATAATATAGACCGAGAAAAGCTGTGGATCATAATGAAAGAACAAGGCTACCCAAGACATCTGGTAAAGGCGGTGAAAAGTTTATACGAGGATACTAAAATAAATATAAGATTCAAGACAGGAAAATCAGAAGAAATTTTAACTAATAAAGGAGTCAGACAAGGGTGTCCAATGTCACCGACACTTTTTAACATCTATGTTAGTAAAATAATCCAAAATTGGAGACAGAAAATTGACGCAGGCATAAAAGTAGCCCAAGGAAAAATTTTAAATATTTTATTATATGCAGATGACGTAGTAGTTATACAAGAAACAGAAGATGATCTACAACGTTCAATACACCACCTTAACCAAATATGCAAAAGTTTTAGTATTGAAATATCAATAGAAAAGTAAAAAATCTGATGTGTTGCACTCACATGACTTTCTCTACTCTTGTACTAACCATTCTTACAAACTCTTATTCCTATATCTTCTTCGTGTTAGTTAAAATAAACATTTGTACAAATTATCTTATTGCTCATTTCCTTGTAGGTGCAAGGGGAATATTGGAATACAGTAGGCTTTGTGCGAGTCAAATCTTTTAAAGCTTTGAGATTCCGTTCTCTTTGTACACGTAACATATAAAAAAATGAACAACGATGACCCATTTCACGAAAGTTCCAAGTTTTCCGAAACTCACACACATAACAAGGTATATCTCCGAAATGGTTCACCCTACAAGAAAATTTATTGAGACATAAATTGTGTATTTTAGCAAGATCTACATTTTTTGTATAGTAAGATTTTGTCTATCTCTAACGGTTTACCAGTTATGCAAAAGTCGTCCAGAGTAAATACGACTACAGGGGCTATAGCCAGAAAATTCAAGATATACATTTCATTTGTCATCAAAATATCTCAAACACATGACATTTTAATCAAAATCGTTAGAGCCATTTTCAAGAAAATCAAAATTTTCGAAAAATTTTCCATGTAAAGGGTAGTTTAGGGTGGGGCTATTTTCTTCAAAATCTTCGTGTCACATCCTTGAACGAAATTAAACTTAAATACCAACTTTGGTTTTTAACCAACTTTTCGTTTTTGAGCTATGCTGTCCACAGACTGACAGACACACATACACACACGGACCTTTTTGTAAAAATGCTTTTTTTGGATTCAGGGGGACTCAAAACATGTATTTCCGGTGAAATCTCGACTTCGAATTTTTGGGTGGAATACAATACTTCCCCTACTTACCAGTAGAGAAAGTAAAAATAATGGCAAACTGGGGTAAAATACCAATAAGGTCGAAAATAGTCATTAATGATAAAGTATTGGAACAAGTATCCTCCTTCAATTATTTAGGGTGTGAAATCAGCAATGAGAAAGATAAAGATACGAACAAAAAATTAATGGGATTCAAACAATCTGTGGAACAATTCACAAAACCCTAAAGAATAAAACAACATCTGAAACGAGAATAAAATGTTATAATACCATGGCGTTCCCAAGTTACTTTATGGATGCGAAAACTGGGTACCTACACAAACAATCATCAGCAGAATACAAAGTTGCGAAATGAGATTCTTGAGAAGAACAAAAGGATGTACAAGAGAAGATAGAAATGAAAATATAAGAAATGAACTACAACTGGAAGCTATCACCTCAAGAGTGGGTAGGTACAGAAGAAGATGGTTTGAATATGTTGGAAGAATGGATGATACTAGACTGCCAAAAGTAGTTTTCCAATATAGTCGTAAAGGAAAGAGGGACGTAGGGAGGCCGAGGAAAAGATGGAAGGGGCCACTGTGAAGACGGAACAGGTGAGACCCTAATCCATGAAGTGAAGAAGAAGAAGAAGAAGAAGAAGAAGAAGAAGAAGAAGAAGAAGAAGAAGAAGTTTTTTTTTTTTTTTTTTTTTGTGTTTAAATTTGATTACGTTATATGACATACGTTGTATAGCAAGTCAATAAATAAAATGATTTTATGTCCAGTGAATAAATTAAAATTCCTGGATTTTTCTTCCTTTCAAAATAAGAAGAGCTTCTGAGGTAATCAGGCAAACTATTAAATAATTTCAGAGAAAACAGTTTCATTGGTGACCTTAGACCCCCTTATACTCCATCCAGCCTTAGATCCGCACCTTGTATCACTCCGCGATAACCTGATGTTATCACCAGCGACTAACACAAAACAAACACCACGTGGACTCATACCTCGTATTTATGTTGCAACAAAACGATATTTACTCAGGAATTTTAGAAATATCGCGTTACATATAAGTAGTCTTTACCAGGGTTATCGTACATCTTGAAAACTCACGGATAATCGCCGATATTTAAGGTACTATATTTTATGGTGTGCTTTGGTTTCGGCGTATTGTGAGTTCGTTGTTGATGGCTTGTGTTTACATCAAGTGCGGATCTAACGGTGGAGCGATTATAGGTATAAATGTTAGAAGTTCTAGTAGAATGGATAGCTGGCCAAGGTTCGGAAACCTCGACCTGTATATTTTTCATGTCTATGGACCTGTTGGGGTGCGAATTGCAAATTTAACCAGCATTTACCAAGGACGCAGTACTCTTTACAAGTACAATTTTCGAATTTTTTTTCCTCAAAAAATTTAATTACCGTAGATTTCACATATTTTTGTGACAAAATGGATAACTTGTAAAGCCTATTCATCCTGAATGAGTTTCCATAGCTGGTAAATCGTAACATACTACCCAACAATGCAGGATTCGTTAAAATGTGTTGTGGCGTCGACCATTTCCGAGTTATTCTTTGTTATTAGTTTGGATTTTTAGAAACAGTCTTTTCTCAAGAGTAAAACTGTAAGAACGCCATCGCAAGTAGATTTTCCTGGAGGTTATAAGAAAGAAATGGGGGTAGGGGTTAGAAGAAAGAAAGACAAATTTCCCCACCCCAAGTAAGTTCTAAACATATTGCTCTGGATATTTGGGAGTTGGTTTTTAAAAATTCAGCTTATTTGCTTAACAAACATGGAATCTTCAAAGGTTAGCGGTTGGTCCCCATATAAAAGTCCTGGGCGATTCGCGGGATACCTTGAGCGATCTTCATTTTACCTGCTAAACATACAGTACTGTACTCTGCAACTACAGAGGAATAGCTTCTTTCAGTTCAAGGTCAAGCACACATTTTTCGTGTTCCATAAATTAACCACATAGTTATGTGAGGATGAGTATGCCCGAAGCAAAAATTGTATGCCACGTAACCTTATCAACGGGAATTAAGGCAGTTTTATATGTACTTGTGTCTACATGCCTAGATGCATCAAAATCAAGAAATCCTCAAACAGCATATTAGTTGTTCTTGCATAAGTAATATGAAGGGGTTGTAAAACGATTATTAAAGCCTTATATGAGAAGATGTCCAACCATCTCCTCAGTTGGAGGGGCAGTGACGGATGCAAATAGGCGATTCCATGGTCCTGTTGCACTCACATGACTTTCCCTACTCTTGTACTAACCATTCTCACAAACTCTTATTCCTATATGTTCTTCCTGTTAGTGAAGCTAAACATTTGTACAAATTATCTTATTGCTTGTTCCTTGTAGGCGCAAGGGGAGTATTAGAATACAGTAGGCTTTGTGCGATAGTCAAATCTCTTAAAGCTTTGAGATCTCATTCTCTTTGCACGCTTAACATAGAAAAAATGAACAATATTCCATTTCACGAAAGTTTAAAGTTTTCCGAAACTGACACAAATACCAAGGAATATCTCCGAAATGGTTCACTCTACAACAACAACAAAAATTTTGTGTACATAAATTGTGTGTTTTAGCAAGACCTACATTTTTGTACAGTAAGATTTGGTATATGTCTTAACGGTTTACGAGTTATTCAAAAGTCATCCAGAGTAAACAGGACTACATAGGCTATAGCCAGAAAATTCAAAATATACATTTCATTTGTCATAAAAATATCTCAAACATGACATTTTAATAAAAATATTTAGAGCCATTTTCAAGAACATAACAATTTTCGAAAACTTTACCACGTAAAGGGTAGTTTAGCGTGGGGCTATTTTCTTCAAAATCTTCGTGTCGCATCCTTGAAAGACATTGAACTTAAACAGCAAGTTTGGTTTTTAACCGACTTTTCGTTTTTGAGTTATGCTGTCCACAGACTGACAGGCACACGCACGCACGCACACACACGCACATTTTCTAAAAATGCTCTCTCTGGATTCAGGGTGCCTCAAAGCTGTATTTCCGGTGAAATCTCGACATCGAATTTTTGGGTGGAATACAATACTTCCTCTACTTTAGTAAACGTAGTAGAGAAAGTCTAGGATCAACAGATGAGATGGTTCATCCAATTCAGCAACAGCATAGCGTGAGGCCACGATGGTTTAAATCATGTATCGTGTCTGTGGATGCGTTCAGGTACTAAACCATTTATTTTATTTTTGGCATATCTGATTGTTTATAAAGCGCATGCGTTTCTGAAGTTGAACTTAAGGGCATGGTATTATTTTCTCTCTGCTAAAGCGTTAGCCCAGCCATATATTTTTGCTAAATTACGCAGTTGGAAACTGGGACCAGCGTTGTATAAACTGCGGGTTGCATAAAACCAAATTATACGGGGCTGGTAGGCCACTCGCATGCGAGGTAAGTCAGCCGCTCCTTATTTTTTGCTTGCGTGCTTTCTGAAAGATATAATCAGAATCGGTTCCTATGATGCACTAATATCACAATGTTAATTATTTTTGGGGGGAAGGGTTACTAACTTTGTGAATTACCTTAATATAATGCAAGATATATGGAGTGTCCCAAATTGATGTAGGTATACACACTTTCTCAGAAATGAAATGAGAGAAAAATACAATTTTTTATTGTCTATTATCGAGAAGGCACACGTGTTTATAAACAAACATGGCGGTGAGATTGTTGTTCGATGGACGTAAGTGGTTACTGAAGTATTATTGGAAAAAGGAGACTTAATTGGCATAATTATGTGTACAGTGCTGAGGAAAATCCACACATCTTTGAAGAAAATGCCGTAAATCTTCCAGAAGTGTCGCAAATCACGATTCCAGGTCTTAATGACCACTTTGTGAATCAAAATGAGTTTTACTACCAAGACGGGGCTACACCTCACTCTCATATAGTGAGAAATTTTCTTGATCGCATATTCAGGGATGGATAGGACGAAGAGGAAATGCAACGGGGCCGCCTTGATCTCCCGATTTAATCCTTTGACTTCCACATTTGGGGAAGTTTAAAGAACACGGTGTACGCCACAAAACCACAGACATTGTAGGAAATAGGGGCTCAGAGTGAGCATGCCTTCAATGGTATTCTATGAGCAACAATTCAAACGGTATCACTCTGTTCGTCATTGTTGTTGGGAGTGTACTGTGGCAAAAGTTGGACATTTTGACATATATGGTCTTAAGGAAGTTTAAGGAATAGAACACAACAAAAATTGTATTTTTATCTCATTACGTTGGTAAGAAATACAGTTTGAAAGTGTGTATACATAAATTTGGGACACTATATATATATTACTAAAGATAATGCACACTGCAAACAAACCCAAAGACTTCATACGTACCCTTTATCAGCAAGCAGCCGATAAGTTGGCTCTTGTACCTCATAAAGTAATTAGTTGTCAGTGCTAAGTATATTACATTATCACAATATATGACTGTGCAAAAACTTCTACACAGTAAACGTTTGTGAAAGTCTTTTTAGAATGACATAGTGAAACTTTTTAGCTTTCTTGCAGTTTTTCAATCTCCTCCTAAACTCTTAAAACTCGCTTCATATTAATCCTGACTAATGATATCAAAGAAGCTATAAAAGACAGAAATACATTTTCCGGGTCACTGTACACACACAAGTTTAAAGCTTAGGCATTGAGGTTATGTGCATAAGTAGACATGCTGCAACCTGAAACATAAAAACAGTAATGCATTTCTTGCCACACCAAATCAAATGGAGTTCTAGTTAACTTTCTGTAACATGCAAATTTGCTAAAGAACACACCAAATTCTTTTTGGTTTATGGATACAAATATATTATTTCGAATGAATTATTAGTTTCATGATCTCTCTTTCGTATCTATTACTGATTATTAGAATTAATTTACCTACACCAGTTTTTGAACGTGCCTGCGCACAAGGCCAGAAATCCCTTTAGAATTTCTGAATTCTGGCTTGTTTCTTTTATTCTTAGCCACATTTTTACGCCTTCAAAATCTTCTCCAGTACTCAACTTTTTAGTCCAATTTCCTTCAAATTTTGTAGAGAACTCCCAAAACTCTAAATATAAAAATGTTGGTAGTGATTTTTCTTTATCAGTTATCACTGGAGGAGTATTAATTATCATATCTGATCAACTGTTCGTTAGAATCGAACAAATATTTATACACGTTTATTTTTTTAATTGTATGGGCATCTTAATTTTCCTATGGAATGGATGTATTAGAGTCAACCCAAAAATTCGAAATCGTGATTCCACCGGAAATACGTGTTTTGAGGCCTTTTGACCTGTGTAACTCAGAAACAAGATTCAGTATCTTCAACCCAAGATTTTCATGAAAATCCCTCCACTAACCTATCCGTCGCGAGTAGTAGCAGAGGATTAAATATTGGATCTTTGCTATTATGATAAGATGCAAATATAGTGGAGACACAAATTTTAGTATAGGTCCCTGAACTTTGCTGCCTTAATTTAACGTCCACTTGGGTACGTAGGAAGTAAATGATAGTCCATAAGTCTAATAAACTGTCCACGGTCAAACTTTGAGAAACGCCTTCTAATTGGTTGCCTGAAATCAAGCTGCCCAGTGAAAAACATCGAGTCAGAACACCAAAGAAACAAATGCCAAGGACCTCTTTTCACGTGTCATTATGCTAGGAGTTATTAAATGGCATCGGGTGTCTTAATGTACCAAATTCACTACAGGTGGCATGCACCCCTTAGATGCAAAGATTTTATGGTTTCAGAGCATATTTCTGATGAAACAAAGATATAAATTGTAAGAGTCCATTACTGGATGGATGGATGAAAGTAATAAACGCCATTTCGTACAGCAAGCTAAAGAAAACTGAAAGTAATTAACTGCGAAAATGTGTTGTTGGCGTGCTTATAAGTGATTCATTTAAAATTCTACTTTACTTCACGTATCAAACTGAGTATTATCTACAGATGCTGTTAATTATACTTGTGTGACTTGCGTAATCACATCTCCCCTTGGAATTATTTACTTACAAGAGCAGCATTAATGAATCAATTATTTATAAGCGTTGTGTAATCTCAGGGGTGCATAGAATTACAGCTGGAAGCCATGGGTTCTCCTGCCAAAGTTCAGGATCTCTCTTGAAAACACTGTCGCTATCCGAGCAATGCTTGAGGAAAATCGAGGCACCTCTTAGATGAGTTTATTCAGACATTGGTATTAATCAAATATAAAACATTTTGAATCAATAGTTAGAGATAAGAAAGCTTTGTTGTACATAAATTTCCATAAACAAACAGATCAAAAACAACAACGTATTGATTAATGCAGGAAAGCTCTGGAAAAATGTCAAGGCGACAGTTCAAACTTGGTTTGGAATATCTTGGGACATGTGATCCTGGAAAGAAAAGTCAATCGGGTCGATGGATATTTCGAAAAGGACTTAAGCCTATGACCTTCTAAAACTGGTCATATTGCCACTGTAGCATTAGAAGATGTACCGTTACTTCCGACTGGTACACAAACTTATGTTTACTGCACATTTTTGAAAAACTTTTTGAAACATTAACAAAAAGAAACATTTTTTATATCAAGACAAGGCATCGTCACAGACAGCAAAACTAACGATTTGAAAAGCTTTTTGAAACATTAAGAAAAAGAAACATTTTTTATATCAAGACAAGGCATCGTGACAGATAGCAAAACTAACGATTTGAAAAACTTTTTGAAACATTAACAAAAAGAAACATTTTTTATATCAAGACAAGGCATCGTCACAGACAGCAAAACTAACGATTTGAATAATTTTTTGAAACATTAACAAAAAGAAACATTTTTTATATCAAGACAAGGCATCGTCACAGACAGCAAAACTAACGATGTCCTAAAGGTGAACAGCATGAGCCATCCCCCATACTGCCCTGACCTAGCACCTTGTAATTTACAAAACTTAAACATAAAATATTAGGAATCAATTTCTCGTCTTCGATGAAGCAGTGGAAGATTATAAAACAAACCTGAAATGTTACATTCACATGACTTTCTCCACTCTTTTACTATTCTATAAACACTTACAAATACCTCAATCTTCTTCATGCCAGTCAAGATAAACATTTGTAGAAATTATTGCTAGTACTATTTGTAGGTGTAAGGGGAATATGAGAAAATCCAGTACTTGGATAGCTGTCCTATTTTAGGGTTGACAAGCCTGCTAATAGATCTGTAGAAAAAGACAATTTTAAATCTGAATCATAAAGGATAAAAATCGTATGTTAAAATAATGTACCAAATTATTATAAAATTTGGAAATAGGACAGCTAACCATATTACAATTGCTCGTACAAAGAATCACGAATGATTTGGAAACCACCGTCTTCTAAAACATTTAGTTGAAATTTAAAACGTCAGAAGAAATTAGCAGTAAATTTAGTAACACTCCACAAGAAACAATAATACAATAAACCATTTATATTCGTTCGTCAAGAAGCTAGATGGCTTCAAATGCTTTGTACAAATTATTTTTTTTTTTCCGATGGAACGGTTTTTAATTGGCAATAATTGTATTGGACATACTTGTTACACTTTATCGTGTAGAATCCCTGGTTAACGTATAGTCGAAGCAGTACCTTCCTTGCACACGGTATATAGGGCAGATAGTATTGCATTTGTTTGCGGCCAATGGCAGAACTAAGCGCGCTGTGCCAGGACCTTCTAGATTACCGGACCTGACACTGCCATCTAAGTTGTACAAAAATGGCGTCGGCTGGTGGGATTTATTTCTGAGGTGTTTCCACACGCTGTTTTTCGTATTATTTTCTATGTCTTCGAGTTATTGTTTCTTATAATAATTCCTATGTAAGTTTGTCTTCATATCAGCAAAGCGAGTGTTTCAAAAGTTTTATTTGGGCAGTATAGGAACAGGAATAAATGTAATAACGTTTTGACTGTGCCGTGTGCTATCCACGTGTTCCATCTAGGACTATGGCTACATTAGCCGTATAGTGTGGTTAATTTATCTGTTTGCAAGTACAATTTGTGTCACGATTACAGTGGTGAGAGGTTGTTGAAGAAAAACTGTTCCAGTAGTGTATATTAATGTTGCCATACTACAACCTAACCTCAAACACGACAATGCACCGTAACTGTTGCATTCCCGGATGCAAATTAAAAATCAGAAACTTTCAGTTAAAACAAAAGGTAAATTACAACATAAAGCTTCTAAATTCAGTATTTAATTACAATAAATTGCAGCGTTATGTGTATTAGTTGCCGGTGTGTATATAACATGGTGAATAGTGTGAATAGTGAAAGACAATAATTTCGAGTGAATTCAATTAGTGGCATCTGCAACACCAACAGTTTGTTTCATGTAAGTAGTATGCTGCTCATATTTGTACATTATCTTTTGTCTTTGTAATTTAAATGTGTAGCTGTAGTTTAGTTATGTTGCTGCATGTAAAACTGTAGACTATAGCAAAGTTTGGTAAATATTTACAAAATCGTCCGCTCGAGAAAACGAATGAAACATAGTGCAATGGATGCAGTTTTTATTGCTGATTACGATCTTGTAAGTTTTATTGTGCGCTCAAGCTTCGTGTTTTATTTATGAGAAAATTTCGTACGGTCGATGAAGTGGTTTTATTTCGCTTATGCGGCGGATATTTAGCTAATAAATGTGCATAAACGAGTGTAATATATGCCACAATGATTGATTAATGCATTTACGTTGAAATGATTGCATAAACACTACCCAAATTGTAAATATTTCGATAACACAGGACCCTGTCACCCCACTCATATGCAAAACTAACCTAACCTAAGCTAACACAATGTTGCTTTACAATACTGATTTAAGATTACGTATTTCATGTATTTCATTTACAGTGCTGTTTTACGGTTATTATTTTTAATATTTCATCTGCTTTTGTGGATTCCCCCTGTAAAATAAAGTGTCCTGAAGTGCTGAGTAATATGTTGTTGCAAACTGAGTAATCAAGTTCTCAGTAATAGTGAAAGCAAAATTTCACCCTAAAGGTTTTGAATTCAGTAGGTAGCTTTAGGTCATTCTAAATGGCAGCATTTGTATATCAGCCATCCAGTATAGTATGTTTTGTGTAGGTATATAACATTCTGCACATTGTACAAATGTGAAAAACAGTGTAAACAATGATTAATAATTCTGAGTCAACTCACTGTCAACACTTCTGTTTTATTTAAGTAACATGCTGCTTGCAGTTTTGTCTATCTTCTTTGTAATTTGAGTGTGTAATGCAGTTACATAATGGCATGTAAACCTGTAGATTGCATGAATGATATTTGAGGTTATATATTTCATTGCCCATGGTTTATCGTTTAATATTAAATGTCATTCTTTTTTGTTTACTTGAGTTTATGTTTAAGACAGTGTTTTTGTGTTTAACACAGCCCATATTCACAAAATAGGCGTGTTATTACACCACATTTTTATTTTACTGCGTTGAAATCGTAGCCTGTAGACGAGTTGTTTACAAGTAGTTCCCACCACTTTGGCCGCCATCTTGAATTACAGTGTCAGGTCCGGTATTTAGGAGGTCCTGGCTGTGCGGTAAATGCGGTAACAGCGCCCCCAACCCATGTCCATTGCTGAATGTCCCATAAATACACACACTTTCTCTTTATACCTATACGAATAAGGACAAAATAAAAGCGGTGATCTTATCTACTTTAAATCCACTGAGAGTTCTAGTAAAATTCTACTCGCAAGCAATGAAAATGTGCAGCGTTTTGTTGTAATTTCCTTTCACAAATATTAGTAACAAATCAATAGCGTGTTTCAGTCTTCAGTGTTATTCATTTGTAGTGTTTTGCACGCCTGGCGCTACTCTATTGTTTAGCATTTAGCGACAATGAATTTGATTACTTCTAGAGGGATTACTCAACCAACACTTTCTTATACACTGTTTTAGCATAAGTATCACATATCATACTGTTATAATAAGCAGATCCGATTGTCTTTTATTTTGCTGTGTATTCCTTTTTTCAGTTGCTAAACCTCGACCACATATAGTGCTTGGAAGAAATACCTGTCCTGAATTTTTGTTTTATTTTACATGCAGCACGTGGAGTAAACAACTATTTTTTGCTCCAAAGTATTCTCAACTAAAAGTCACACTTTTCTTCGTAAATATATCCTTTTAGGTTTCCAATACTTCGCATTTAATAACCAGGTATTCAATTCTCTTTAGTCATTTAGGGATTGCGTGTTTGTCAGTGTTTTCAACGGTGAAGGAGTTATCGAAATCTGTTGAGAGTTACAGAGATTAACCCCCCCCCCCCCTCCCATAAGTATTGGTGTAAAATTTATTAATACCACTCATAACGAAAATGCCCAACCCTTAGCATTTGTAACCAAACTGGAGATTACTTAAATATGCTTTTAAAAAGATTTCTTTGAAAAAAAGTAGATAGGATAATCACCATATTTTAGGTTTTTGGAAACTTAAATACTTGTTTAAGGGGGTAAGATTGAACATACAAAAACTATACTTTAGTTGAATTGCCGCTGTTCTCAATGGTTATTCTGACAATTTTGTGAATTATTTTATAAATCATGAGTTATTTCAAGTAATTATTTGCATTGATAGCTTACGCTGTTGAGTCTAAAAATTATTTCATCCAGCAGCAGAGTAATAAAATTTACTTTAAAACATGTGAATATATGTACCATTTTCTCAGAAAGTATGAGAGGTAGAAAACTGAAATTTTCAGCATGTATATAACACATAGTGAACTTTTTGAATCAGGATAACAGATTGTGATACATATTAGTAATATTAAGAAAGCAAGAATATTGCAAAGTTGCATTTTTACTTTTTTGGGTTTACAATTTTTTTTTCTTTTCAATTTATAGAAGACTGATATACGTAATTAAATAATTGAGCTTCAGAAGGTAGCAAAGTAAGCATGCAAAAGTGTGATTCTGCATTGCAAGTAGTTTCAGCGAAAAAGGTACATGACTTCACAAGCTATAAGAGTAAATTTTATTACTTTTTTCTGCTGGATGAAGTGCGTCCAAAAAGCTGGTCTGACATTATGCTTATGTGTTATGTGTTACGGAATTTAGAAACAAAGGTCATTTTGCAAACATTTTGAGAAATACAGCAAAAATGTCAAATGCTCGACCACGCCCTCCCTTCTGTTTATTCAAAATTGTCACGAAACCCAAATGCTAAAAAAGCCTTTTTAGAAACAGGTCCTTGTGTCTGTCAGTCTGTAGACAGCTAACTCAAAAATTAAAAGTCGGTTAAAAACCAAACTTGGTATTTAAGTCTAATGTCTTTCAAGGATGCGACGCGAAGATTTTGAAGGGAATTCCTCCACCCGAAACTATCCTTCACATGAAAAATTTTGATTTTCTTGAAAATGGCTCTAACGATTTTGATTAAAATGCCACATGTTTGAGATATTTTTGTGACAAATGAAATGTGTATCATGAATTTTCTGGCTATAACCCATGAAGTCCTATATACTCTGGATGGCTTTTGCATAACTGGTAAATCGTTAGAGAAAGACCAAATCTTACTGTACAAAAAAATGTAGATCTTGCTAAGAAACACAATTTATGTCTAAATAAATTTTTTTTGTAGAGTGAACCACTTCGGAGATACTGCTTGTTATTTAAGTTTTGGAGAACATACTTCTGTCAAATGGAATATCGTTATTCATTTTTTTATATGTTAATCGTGCAAAGAGAACGGAATCTCAAAACTTTAAAAGATTAGACTATCGCTCAAAGCCTACTGTATTACCACATTTCCCTTGCACCTGCAAGGAAATAAGCAATAAGTTCTGCAAATGTTTATCTCATCTAACACGAAGAAGTTATAGGAATAAGTTTGTAAGAATGGTTAGCAGGAGAGTAGAGAACGTCGTGTGAGTGCAAGCACATAAGATATTTAAAGAATCGGACATAAGTTAAAAAGCCTAAAATGTAATTTTTTATTATATTTGCCAATTTTGACCGACTGGTGCCCTAAACATGTTAAGAAAGTTGGCGGTAGAGCGTATTGACCCAAGTAAATACTTTAGATAAGCAATGTTATCTGACGCAGTGAATAAGCAAGCAATTGGTTCTGAGTAACTCTTAGAACGACACATCTTGCAAGAAGTAATGCAAATGAGACGAAGTCCACTGCGCCATAACTACGCCACCTTGAGACAAACATTCAAGGCTGTTGCCAAGTATGTATGCACGTCGTTTAAATGCGTTTTACAACGAGCCGCAGCATCATATACTGAATCTGCCTCGGAAACACTATAAAGAGATGCGGTTTATTCTCAAAACTTCCATCAATCAGCGCTAATGCATTTGATTTACCCTCACCACTAGAGATCAAGAAAATTCGTGCATAGATTGCCTTGAAATTCTCGTGAGGTTCCTGGTGGAAGGGAGATTGAGGAAAAAGCTATGGCTTCAGGTTGCGAAGACCGCAGTCACCGGCCGGAAAGGAATCACGTCCAACCTTCCAATACTGCACCCCATTCATGGTGCCCGTTGTGGACAGAGGTGGGATACACAGCGGTCGGGCGGTATACCTTGGATCCTTGCGCCGCGCATTTTAATTCTGAATTTATAATTGAGGATCCAACAAAAATATTTGGAAATAAAGGGGAAAAGCATATTGGAGACTTTTTAAACCAGTAGCGGTCAAGCTTTGGCCAGTAAGTTTATGTAACATATTTGAAGGGCTGTCTAAACTATATTTCATTAAAAGGTATTTTGAATCGGACCTAAAGTGTATAATACGAATCAAGTATGCATAGATGTAGGCCGATATAAAACATATTTGAATGTCATCCAGTTTTTCTTACAATTCACATTTTTTGAAAAGAAACTATAATTTTAAACATTTTCCAAAAGTATAATAAATGGAAACACATTAAATTATAATAGAAAGAGTCTTTGTTATACTACTTATTTATGGCACACGCGAAGTTTAATGGCAGCTGTCTACTACTATTCTCTTTTCTGTTGTACAAATAAATGTTGTAAATGATATTTATTTCACCGACTTTGCAGTGTGATTTCAAGCACGTGTAACTACGCAGTACAAGATCTGGCAAGCCTCTAATAGCATTTTGTGTTGACCAGCTCCTTCTGCCACCCGCCATAAAATTTTGTACCAGCGATAATAACATTCCAACGAATTTGGAAGGCTCCTAATGTTAATTTCCCATACTGTGCACAGAACAAGTTTATTAGCAAGCTATAAATCTCTAATAGTTAAACGTAATTTGTGCTTAATAGCATAAAAAGAAAGAAAGAAAGAAAGAAAGAAAGAAAGAAAGAAAGAAAGAAAGAAAGAAAGAAAGAAAGAAAGAAAGAAAGAAAGAAAGAAAGAAAGAAAGAAAGAAAGAAAGAAAGAAAGAAAGAAAGAAAGAAAGAAAGAAAGAAAGAAAGAAAGAAAGAAAGAAAGAAAGAAAGAAAGAAAGAAAGAAAGAAAGAAAGAAAGAAAGAAAGAAAGAAAGAAAGAAAGAAAGAAAGAAAGAAAGAAAGAAAGAAAGAAAGAAAGAAAGAAAGAAAGAAAGAAAGAAAGAAAGAAAGAAAGAAAGAAAGAAAGAAAGAAAGAAAGAAAGAAAGAAAGAAAGAAAGAAAGAAAGAAAGAAAGAAAGAAAGAAAGAAAGAAAGAAAGAAAGAAAGCTCAGATGCGTGTGTGGACTCAAATCTGCACACGGGTTTAGATCGAGCTTTCAGGAAACCGGCGTGAAGGGTAATACAGTAGAACCCCGAAATAACGTGGTTCTTGGGGAAAATGCGTTAGCCCCGTGGTATAATGATTCCGCGGTATATCGAACTATCAGCTTAGAAGTGACAAAAATCCATCCCGTGGAGGTGGCGCAGCTTTTGAAGCAGTGTTTCTGCTCCACGATGAAGTGTTTTGGGTGTCAGTGGACCTTATATCTCTGCTCGTTGTTGTAGCTGGCTTCACTCGAGCAATGAGATTCTTAACTCAGGGTATGCGTGAGCGTGTATTGCTTAAGCACAACTTGGAATCGTATACTATATGCCGACCGATGTAATACCATAGAAACTGAATATTACTTTAGAACTGGTAACTATATACAGTAGTACAATTCTCCACATTGCGGGTGGACAACTGTATAGTCCCAACGACCGTTGCAAAAGAACCCAAATGCCTGTTGCTCACACGCAGCGACAGACGTTACGTCTGGGTTCTACGCCTGTCGCCGAAAGTCTTTTTAGCTACCACGCTACTCACTGGAGAGGTCCACCTCTCTTCTCTACTCACTGGCTATCGGATCACTCTTCCCCTTTTTAATTCCTAGACATCCATCCACTTCCAAGCGACTTTGCGATGTTTCCCTTTCACTTCTCTAATTCTCTGTAACCATCCAATTGCCTGAAATCGCTGAGACGCGGCCAATCCCTCGAATTTGTACCTGGTCCCTAATGATCTACCCTATCGTGCTCTGCTAATTACCTAACGATCCTTTTCTTCACTGAACATGAAACAAATTCCCTGAAAAGGATAATGTATACCTACTCTAACTTGATATAGTATATTCCTCTGATTTTATATTTTCTCTCTACTGGACTATCAGCTCTATAAATTAATTATTGATTCCTTATTCTTTTAAAATGAGCATTTACTTTATCTTATGAATTTCAGCATCACTGTTCCCGTAACAGCGAAAGTCCCGCCTACATTATCACTATCCCGCTGAAGTTCTTACTTATGTATTGGTAAATCTTAAGCTTATTTTTGCAATCCAGATACCGCACCCTTAAACTAATGGTTTTGTTATCGAAGGAGTTCGTCGTAATACCTAATTACCTTACCTAAACTGACTTAACTAATGGTTTTTCTTCAATAACTTGGCTAGCTAATGATTTCTCGTTGACAAAATTGTAACTCTTGCTTTTGACTGTACTGGCAATGCGAGGACAAGCATTAAAGTCTCAGTTACACGTAAAAACGTAAGTTGTAGTAACACAAATCATGAATATTTGGGTATGCAGGAACTGTGACTGATTTCTGGATGTGTAATAGTATTGTGAGAGGAACCTCGACATCCATTATCGCAAGGACTGCCCGAGGACTGTTTCACTCCTACCAACAACTCGTCCCGCGCTTTCCGGGAGAATAAACACCTACAGCTCGAGCGTGCCACGTGTACTTGGTGCTACTATCCAACCTGAAAATATACTACCCTTATTAACTAAAATGATAGTCTGCACATGTAGCAAATATTGATGTGATGTTGTTTATCCTGCCCCCAAATATATGCAGTTATACCCCTAACAAGTTTAGAATACACGGACATACCCCACGAATCGTAGGGTTTCAGAGACGCAGGGTGCAGGATGCAGGGTAACCATTCAAGATATGTAAAAGGGACAACCATTCACAAATTTATACTATATAAACATGATTATTTTCGTAACCTGTTGCAATGTATGAACATTTCCAGTGCCCCAAAGACAAAAGTTGTATAACACACCTTACTGTAATGTTTTCTCTATCTGTAGAGAAATGCATCAAAATTAACTCATCCACAATTGTATAAATGTATTTATAATTAGAATCCTACACTAGATATATACTTAAAGATTAATTTCAATTGAAACTAATGCAGAGTTAGGTTATCTGCACTGTAATATGCGTCCTGGAGCGGCTGTACATAACACAGCCAGTGCCTGACCCTGTCCTGGTGTCCGTGTGATCTTGTGGGACCGGAACACTATTGAAATGCCTCGGCCGGAGGGGGACACCTCGCACACTGAGATCCACATAAAGCTATTGTGGCTACCAAGGGGTGAAATGAAGGAACAGTGGACAACAGGCCACACAGAAGCGCGGAAGTCCGTAACAGTACCAGACTCGAAGAGCTATGCCATTATTGGAGTTGGCTAAAGAGGGAGGTGAACCAGCTGTCAACAAAGCAGTCCTTTAGGAATGAAAAGCAAATCATGGTAAGAAACCACCCCAGCATTCGCCGACCGATGAGAGAAAACCACGAAAAGCCCAAAGTCGGTGATGACGTCACACCTGTACAACACTGATTTTTTGGGTAAAATGTTCCTTGCCAAATCCGAGCAGTTGATTTTAACTTGTTTTATTTGCATTACTCCTTACATATGAAGGACTCTGTATAAGCACTTCACATTACGAGCGACAAAGGGAAGACTCGAGTTGTTGCATTGTAGTACTTCTGTTCCCGGGATAAGCATTCCACTCCCTCGTCGAGCGAGTGACCTCCCTGATTTGGCGAGGGAACAAATTCCTTCACACGACGTACCTACATAATTCCTACAGAGCTCAAGCCAAATAAGTGATCCCAGTTCCGCCCACACCCTCCTCACACTACTTTTGGAGAAGGCACTGTTGTCATATTTTCTGTTCCCAAACCGAGTTGCTTCACATTTCCCACAGAGATGATACTGCAACATCGTGTACAGCAGCCATGTCCAAACACCGAGGCAGTCTGGTAGGAGGAAATGGACCTTTGCACTGTCAAGTCGTGTTATCTTCTAAACACTGTCCATAAGAAAGGCCTACTGTACAATCACAAGACCAAAGAAATTTATGACATGTATCGTATAATAAACGATACTCTTATAAACAGGAAATTAAGCATCAGATGCATTCTACAACATTCCAAAAGACAACTGTGACAGACCTCAGCAATACATGCAAATTTCTATTCTTAACTTACTTCCTGTGTGTATAATAACTTCTAAATTCAGCATAATATATGTTCTAGATATTTTTAGCTGTGCCAAAAGATGGGAATCTGATATTCTAGTTCTGTTTTTACACTTTATTTGATTGTATGTTGAGGCAAACATTGCGAATATATAAGAGCTAAATGCCCTAATTCGATATTTATTTCTAGGAGCAAGTTCAAATGCCTAGATTCCTAAAGTTCTTTACAAATACTTCTGTCACTTAGCGACTGTAAATAATTCCATCTACAACTGCAATGGTGCTGGTCCTCCATTACCAAGGGGTTGGTAAAAACAGTGATTTTCCGAGGTTTTAAAATCTGTAAATCTATAGACTTTGAATTCATACTTAAAAACTCCTCTTTGAACGCATGTTTGTAAAACATGGAGGCTTTAGGAAACGACATCACTCTATTACAATCCACCACTGGTTGTTACGAGAACGATGGCATTCGCGACAAGTGAAGGGATGTGTCGGTAAAGTCCTACTAGATTATTATATTGTTGCTCCAATTTTTCAACATATTGGTAATGTCAGAAGTTGGAGTATCTGCTGTTAATTTATAATTTCGTTCAATACAAAATTTTTCAGACTGATTCCAAACATATTTCCTGTTGTATTTAGACTTCTGAGGTTTCCCTCTTTGAATTATTTCATCTATTTCAGTACCGAAGCGAGAGTCAGCCATATTTGACATTTGAATAGCGGTTCTATTGCGTCAAATTACGTCAGCTGTTGGACATCTGTTAGCACAGTGCAGCTAAATTCTCTCACCTGATCATAACATAAGAAAAGCAGAGGAGGTGATAATGAAATGCGATAATTTTTTCGCAAAGGAAGGCTGTCATTGGTTGAAATTTGAAATTGTTATGCACTCCCCTGTTTTATTATGTGCCTAATAACCGCCTGCCACATGTGGGATTTCGCGATCATGATTTAACTGTTTAAGTGTGCTTTGACTTCAGCCAACTTGAATGTTTTATTGTTTTTGGCGACAGAACCTTTCAAAAATTCCCAAACCAGTTCAATTGGATTTAACCTCCTGCGTCCTGAGATCAGAGTACCAGAGTTTCTATGGGCCAAAATTAAACAAAAATGAAGGGAAAAAATGGGGAGGAGGGCTAAAATGACTTTTAGAAAGCTACAAATTGTGTTATGTGGATCACTATGTGTTATTAAGTATGAAAAGAACAAGAATATTCAAAATATAAAATTTTGTTTTTTTGGGGATTTGGGGTTATGGGGGGGTTTTAGGGGTAGTATCATATGATACCTCGGGACTACATTAAGTTTTTATGGATTTTTTAATTCTACCATCGATGCAAAGTAGAGGAGAGAGAGAAAAAAATGAGCATAGAATGCAGAAAATATCAAAATAACACCGGCCTGATGAGTTGAAGACATTCACAGAACGAGAAAAAAAAATCCAAAACCTGAGATATTAGTATATATGATACCAAAGGATACAGGAGAGATAATCTTAGCACTCGATGTCCTGTGGCACTGATATGATCTTGGTAAATGATGGCGTCATTAACAATACAAAATATTTACATATTTGAGTGTAGTATTGATACGCCAGAATAAAACGACCCGGTTTATAAACATCTGAGAATCGATTTGTTTTCTCTGTTCTTGAATCTGTGTATTGTATGCATTTTAGCAAAAATTTGACTCGATTAACGTGAAGTAGATAGAAAAAGTAAGTAAGAATCGTTTGTAGAAGCTAAGTAAACGGAAAATATGTTTTTAAACGTATACATTTTCCACAAGTTGCAATATACCAGAAAGAGTATTTTCTTTTTCCTCCCATTTGTACCCTGACTTTAACTTCCATGCTCATACAGGCGGCCTTTTGACCTTGGAACGTACTGCCAACTCTTATTCGATGGTTTTACTTCGAGTTTATACATGCATGCCTCACGCATACTCATCGACTCAGGGGAGGTTAGGAAATAATGCTGGGAAATATTCCCAGCCAGGAATCGAACCCGAGACAACTCGTACAGCGTGTAGCTCTATCGACAGTTATGGTGTCAGTACGAGCATTCTTTGGTAAAAGCAATTTCGTACTTTAGCCTACTTTGCTGTTACAAATGAAGATAAATTTATGACTACAAGGTGCGGAGGGGAGACCTGGCACCTCGACCAATGAAATCTTTGGTGCCTTTGCCCCTGATTGGGCGCCCACCGGGAAGGAGAGGGGAGGTGAGAGCACTGTCCGCACTAAGGAGAGACAACAGCTAAGAGCAGGGTCCGTAATGATTAGAGATTTAATACTCAAATGCGCGAATTACTTCACTACATATGTCGCTCTTACTCTAATTTCTAAATTGATTTTTATATTCACAGGCATTTTACAGAAATGATTCAATAGCCATGATCGTTAAGCCGATACATAATGGACTGGTCATGCATTCAAAGCCGAACGCCGTGAGTTTGAGTCCGGGTGATTGGAATCAAATGTCTTTGGTAAAGGATGGGGAGGGCCCAGGTAAACTAAACGGAGTGGTGAATAAATTAAATTATTTTGTTGTTTAACGACGCTGTCAATTGCCAGGATTACATCAGCGACGCCGGTGTGCCGGAATTTTGTCCCACAGTTCTTCACATGCCAGTAAATCTACTACTTTGAGCTGTCGTTTTTAAGCGGGTTTGAACCCGCAACCTTGGGATCAGCAGGCCAGCGTCTAATCAACTGAGCCACCCAGACCGATGGAGTGAATGCTGACGGTGTTACATTGGACTGCAGTTGGATGAATTTTGCTTTTTGTTTATAAAAAACCACTAAATAATATTGAAGTAAATACATATATTTATGATATAATATACCTACAAATAGATTAATTTTATTGTAAATGCCAGTATAATGTTAAAGTGACAGAAATACTTGTAATACTCTAAATTTAGCCTCTTAATATGCCATTTGCATATCTGCAAAGCATTGCACTTAAGGGTTAAACTCCCCGATGGCGACTCATATATCCCCATCCCTGGGAGGGAGGCGGAACCCGGAGACCTCTCCCGATCCCGAGGATAAGGATTTACAGAGAGCACTGCATCTGCCGTGCACGCCGAAACTCCTGCCGAAGCTAAGAACCCTGAAATAGTCAACCAGCATGAAGTGAAGTGAAACGGCTAAGAAATTCGAGGGGTGTAATTATCCTTTCTAGCATTCGCCTGGCGCCCCAGGGAAACCCCCGAAATAGGTTAGGAAGGTTGGCCAGAGGAATCGAACTCACAACAAGCTAAACTTCAACTTCCGTCAACTTATTCGCTACTGCATCGTATCAGTTTCTAAACGTGACAAGCTGTCGCTCAAGTTGGCAACCTTGGAGCTGTCGTTTACACCAGCGCAAAAAGATTACATGGGAAGGCCAAAATAATAAGCCAAAATGCAGGGTCAGCGTGAGATTGGACTGTTGACAACAGACCGTGTTGAGTGTGACACAGTGTAGCGTGATATGGAGCAATGAATCACTGCTTGGAGGTGGAGCTACTTTTAGATCACGCCCTCGTCGTGGCGGCGAGTACACCGCCTCCTAGATGGCAGTCGGGTCACCGACCCTTGCAGCCACCCTCGACTTTGACATACACCCCAGCATTCCAGACGCCGCCGCCGCCGCCGCACTCTTCTGGCCTTTATGGCTACAATTTTCAGTAGTTGTCTACAAAAAACAATCTGTGTTGCACTCACATGACTTTCTCCACTCACTTATTCCTTTCTCGCATGTTAGTGGAGATAAACATTCGTAGAAATTCTCTTATTACTGTTCTGGTAGGTGCAAGAGGAATATGGGAATACAGAAGACTGAGTGATAGTCAAATGTTTTAAAGCTTTCAAATACCGTTCTCTTTGCACGGCTAAAATTTATAACAGAACGATCTTCCATATAGACAAATTCTGTGCTTGAACGAAATCTACACTATTTTGTATAGCAATATTTGGTGTATCTTTTGCGGTTTACCAGTTATACAAAAGTAAACAGGACTACGTGGGCTATAGCCACAACATTCAAAGTATACAGTTCATTTGACATAAAAATATCTTAAACATATATTTTAATTAAGATCGTTAGGGCCATTTTTGAAAAACAAATTCCTTGTAAAGTGTACTTTAGGGTGGAGAATTTTCTTCAAAATCTTCGTGTCGCATCCTTTAAATACCAACTTTGGTTTTTAACCGATTTTTCGTTTTTTGAGTTATGCTGTCCACAGACTGATAGACACGCACGAAGGGGGTCTCAAAACATATATTTCCGATGAAATCTCGACATCGAATTTTTGGGTGGAATACAAAACTTCAACTTCCCAGTAGAGAAATTAAACATGTTGCTCTATTCAGAGCCCAGCTTCAACACAGAAGAGCCAGAGACATCCCACAGATTTGCCTCACGGAGCTCCCACGTTGACTGGAACTGGTCCAGGAAGACCTGGGGCCTTCGCACACAACACGGAGTAATGACTCATTCCCCTCCACAGTAACCTTGCAAGCGAAAGGTCGTTCAGAGGAACACATGGCTCACACCTTGCCTTGCCTTGCCCTAACAGGTTTTTCGAAATGGAAAACGCTGAGACTGCAGCGGCAGATCGTAAACAAAAGGGTTAGTAAAATAGAAATAGGGCCGTTTAACATGCGCGATAGTCCCATGTGTTTTCCATTTAAAACACAAATCGCAAGGTAAGGGATCGTCCTTTTGTAAACGTTTTCTGGTATAAAAATGAAATGTTATTGTTTGTTATAACTTCGACCAGAGATTAACAACATTAAATATGCTGTTTATTCTATATAGATTTGAATAGGAGGTTGCTCTGGAATTACAAGGTACTGATTGCCTTGTTCTGAGAAATCAGCCCTTAAATTATAACATTCTGTTACACACAGCGCACAAATTGAGCATTTATGATACAATGTGTACTAAATTCATGATTTTATGACCATGGAATCCAGTTAGTTTAAACAGTGTGAGTTATGGGTAGAGATGGTTTGTTATCCCCAGATCAGCAATACAAGGTTCCAACTGCAGTTTTCAATGACTTCAAATAAAAATGAATTAAATTATTTGTTCGTTGTAAACCAAAATGCAGTTTTATTACTCTATTTGGATCATTTACTGGTATATAATTGCATGTTAATATGCTTTCATATGTGTAAGAAAATAAGCAATTAAAATACACATTTATAAACTTCAGTTAAATTTGGAACCGAGTAGAATAACTATCATTTTCAGGCATAAATTTCATCATGTGTTTTAAATCTTTCTTTTTCCATTGAACATTTCTTTATTCCTTCTTGCTTCTACACTATGCTTATAATGATGCTATTGGCAATCCTTGGTTGCTTGTATTTGTAATATTTTCCCCGTCTGCTTATGTTTCTACTTTCTGACATTTTTACTTTCTCTACTGGTAAGTAGAGGAAGTATTGTATTCCACCCAACAATTCGATGTCGAGATTTCACCGGAAATATATGTTTTGAGGCCCCTGAATCCCAAAAAAAGACATTTTTAGAAAAAGCACTGTGTGTGTGTGTGTGTGTGTGTGTGTGTGTGTGTGTGTGTGTGTGTGTGTGTGTGTGTGTGTGTGTGTCAGTCTGTGGACAGCATAACTCAAAAACGAAAAGCTGATTAAAAACCAAAGTTGGTATTTAAGTTAAATGTCTTTCAGGGATGCGACACGAAAATGTTGAAGAAAATAGTCCCACCCTAAACTACCCTTTACATGGAACATTTTTCGAAAATTTTGATTTTCTTGAAAATGGTGCTAAGGATTTTGAATAAAATGACATGTTTTAAGATATTTTTATGACAAATTAAATGTATATTTTGAATCTCCTGGCTATAGTCTATGCAGTCCTGTTTACTGTGGATGACTTTAGAATAACTCGTAAACCGTAAGAGATACACAAAATGTTACTATATACAAAATGTAGATCTCGCTAAAACACACAATTTATGTTCAAATAAAATTTTTTGTAGAGTGAACCATTTCGGAGATATTCCTTCTTCTTTGTGTCAGTTTCGGAAAACTTAAAACTTTAGTGAAATGCAACATCGTTGTTCATTTTTTTATATGTGCAAAGAGAACGGGATCTCCAAGCTTTAAAAGATTTGACTATCCCTCACAGGCTACTGTATTGTAATATTCCCCTTGCACCTACTAGGTAATAAGTAATACGATAATTTCCGTAAATGTTTATCTCATGTAACACGGAGGTATAGGAATAAGAGTTTGTAAGAATGATTAGTACAAGAGTAGAGAAAGTCATGTGAGTGCAACACATCAGATTTTTCCGTTTGCTGTGGGGTCCAACCTTCTTCTTGCTCTTCTTTGAAGGTGAATTATTTCCTAAATCCATTGTGTTGCTTTTATATCTACTATAACCTCAGTTGTTACACACCGAAACACTGATGCAATAACAAAAGACTGTAGATAGCATGCTATTATTCCAAAAAGATTAATTGTGCAGATATAATTCTCAGTTCAAGTACATTAATAGTGCAGATAGAACTTTGTCACCCCAAAGAGATAACTTTTTTCTGTGCAAATAGAACTTTGTCATTTCTCAATCTCCCATATGAACCATTAGGTGGCATCAGTGATGATATGGGTTACAGATTGAATTATTTCAGTATCAAAGCACACATTAACTTTGTTTTCCAAATTTTGCCAGTTAGAGTCTTGTCATTCCAAAGCAATTGGCTGTGACTAATCAGTTACTGAAAGTTAATTTATGTTTATACAGTTATAAACAGTCAACTTGGTACAGAAGGTAAAATGTGTATTTTTACGTTTTCGTCATACTCCATTAAGACAAAACAGGAAAAAAATTGTTTTCTTACCAGAATGTTACCGATAAGTCAACCCAACTGCTGTGTTTTGGAGGAGATCAAAATAAATATGACTATACGCTGTTATCTTCTGTCTACACTCTACTGCACTAAACATAGCACATTACAAGAAACCTTGGGCATTCTTCGATACTTGGCCGCCGAAAATGCAGTGGCTGCTCTGTCCCGCTATCTTCTTTTGTTTATAGTAGTCGCTCCCGCAACATAACAAACACCGCCAACCAGGCGGCAGAACTGCCAACTTAACGCTGACATCAACAGCAGAGCTGCCAACATGAGACTAACGAACACCCCCATCACTACGTAAACAAACGCTGGTTCACAACCACCTGGTAACGGTAACCAGAACGACAACGGCAACCAAGGCGGCACTCAAAATTTTCGTTCACAACAGCCCGGCAACGACAACAGGTTATACTATCGCTCAGCTTATTGTTAGAAAGTGTAAGTCGATTTTACGCATTGGGAATTCATTTGTTTCTAACCGACCAATATTGTCCGTAGCTTGCGACTAGAGAGAACTCTAGCGGCTGTTTCGTGGCACGCCGCCTTGAATAATTTCTACAGATTCTATGAATCTAACATGCTGAGGCCAGTGACGGGAATAAATTTAAAACTTGTACCAGTCTTCTTTCCCGTCCCCGGAGGCCGGGAAACTTTCACATCGGTTGCGATCACTTCCACTTGAATACGTGTATTTCAACTTTCTCGTTGTGGTTATCGTTATCGTTACCGGTGGTTGTGAACCAGCCTCAACGAGGGAATTAGCACCCAAAGACAAAGCGTAGCCGAGGGATTAAGAGCCCTAAGCCGCAAACCGTAGTCGAGGGATGTTTTTTATAAGAGCGAAGCGGCGACAAAACATAATCGGAACATCAGTGTAGCTGAACCCATGGTCCCCAATATGCTACGCATTTCTGGAAAGCTAATAATAATAAGAAAAAAACTTAAAATCACACCTTTCATTCCCTCCCTTAGGTTGCACCACACCATGGCGTGTTTTGCTGTGCTTACGATGCAATTTTGGGTGGCGGATGACAGGATTCCATATTGGAGACAATTATTATGCAATTATTAAGGCAATCTCATACATTTTACTCACTTTTTTACACTTCATTTCCAGCGTTGAAGAATGTCTAAAACTTGCTGAGAACTCAGCACTAGGGAGCGGATATTAGGCAAAATATATGTATATTCTTAATCACTGTAGATGTCAAAAAAGCTTCAATTTACTATCCATGGAGCTGTTTTTACACAGCTGAATGTGTACTTTTGCCTATTTTAACATATAACGCTTATAAATGACTGTTTCAATTTTCTTAGTAGCAGAAAACCCCCATTTTATTGAAAAATTGGTTTAAAATGCTTGACATATAGGCAATTTGCATCTCATGGGTTCATGACATGTTGTACATTACTTGCCCACTATTCTCTGCTACCAGGTGCCATTAAATGCCTTGAAGAGAGAAGTAAATGCACGCTGTGCAGTAGAAAACAAATGCCGAACCATAATACACTTTGTGACTAAGTACAGGACAAAATAATAAAGCACGCTGTAATAATTCAACCACATATCACCGTCAGCTCTATACTGCACTTCGGGAGCAGAGAAAAACAAGCACGTAACCTTGTGTGCATCAACTGTTTCCGTTTGCGCAGTGGAAAAACACCGTGTAGCGGTTCTCATGTTTTTTGGGTCTCTCTTTGTATTATGTGATTTGTGTGTTGATCTATGTGTATAACGCACGTAAATTTTATTAAATACTGCATGATTTAAATGTTTTATTTCAATTTGTAACAAGAGAAATCCAAATAGTGTTCATCTTTCCTATATATTGCTTGTTTATACATGTAGCTGTAAATATTTCAGCAAGTTTTGCTCACCTATTTTTGCAATTTTAACTGCCTTTTTGCCTGCCTATTTTGAACTTTTTAAGTGCCTAACATCCGGGCTCTGTTTGTAACTATTAATTTTTGCACTCGCGTTTTTGCTTTTTGCTGTTCAGATGAATACCACCACAACTCACAAATGTTGCGTTTTAGAAAGTTGTATCACTGCACTACCAGAAACAAGAAGTATGCTATACAATCATTCTTTTGTTACCGCTTGTAGCACAAAATGCGCCCTAACCTGCTGGACTTACCAAGATCCGGAACAGGGCTGGCTATCAGCATGCAAGTATCGGTATCTGGAGTGGTACTTCCGGTTGTATGGGAAACCACATCCCTAAGTTGGCCGAAAGGGGCGCTGCAGGCCACTTTATCGCAGTCAACTCAATATCCAGACGACTGAAAGAACACTCCTCCAGTTCTCAAATTACACGCCAGGGCTGCACAAGGCATATACTCATATTACAGCTTCGTAAACATTTATCACATGACATTCACAATACTTCAATATTACAGAGTGTGTCTGATATTTCAATAATTGTTACACTAACCTCAGTTATACCCGTTTACTAAGGAAAGAGGCTGAAACAATGTATAACTGATAAAATGTGAGAGCAAAAATTTTAAGGAAGTGAAAACTAATTACGCACTATTTAATATAAATAAGACAGGTGTATCTAAATGAGACAGACACATAAATAATAAACATAATACTAAATTTAAAGTGCTCCCTCCTTTTTCCCCTCCACTCGGTTTGGCTTAGTGGCGGGGCCTTGCAGGATAAACATAACTGGCATTGGGATCTGCACCCCTTTGAGTTCCACAACATAAGCAAGTCAGTGCCGGGCGATAAAATATTTGTTGCAAATTCCAACCGGAATCTCCCACTATTCTTCCTTGCCCTGATATCTATTATGCCACCAGCGAAGGGTAACTAGGAAGGGGTAAAAATAACCACACTGTTTCCCCTCAGTGACATCACTACCCTATAAAATAAGTGTTTTTATTCCATATAATATTAAATCAATAAGTTGTTCATTTCGAATTTTCTCTATCCCCAGACTTTTAAAAACTAGTTATATATGACAAAACACGATTGAAGCATAAAGCACTATTATGCCTAATTTTCATGAATTAAAACGGAGGAAAAAAACTGATATGTTGCACTCATATGACTTTCTCTACTCTTGTACTAACCATTCTTACAAACTCTTATTCCTATCTTCGTATTAGTTAAGATAAACATTTGTACAAATTATCTTATTGCTTATTTCCTTCTAGGTGCAAGGGGAATGTTAAAATACAGTACGCATTGTGCGATAGTCAAATGTTTTAAAGCTTTGAGATTCTGTTCTCTTTGCACACAACAGATAAAAAATGAACAACGATGATCCATTTCACGAAAGTTCTAAGTTTTGCGAAACTGACACACATAATAAGGAATATCTCCGAAATGGTTCAACCTACAAGAAAATTTATTTGGACATAAATTGTGTATATTAGCAAGATCTACATTTTTTGTAGAGTATGATTTGGTCTAACTCTAACGGTTTACGAGTTATGCAAAATTCGTCCAGAGTAAACATGACTACTGGGGCTATAGCCAGAAAATTCAAGATATACATTTCATTTGTCATAAAAATATCTCAAACTATAACATTTTAATCAAAATCGTTAGAGCCATTTTCAATTTTCCATGTAAAGGGTAGCTTAGGGTGGGGCTGTTCTTCAAAATCTTCGTGTGGCATCCTTTAAAGACATTAAACGTAAATACCAACTTTGGTTTTTAAACTACTTTTCGTTTTTGAGTTATGCTGTCCACAGACACAGTCACGCACACAGACCTTTTTCTAAAAATGCTTTTTTTTTTCTTTTTTAATTCAGGAGGTCTCAAAACATATTTCCGGTGAAATGTCGACATCGAATTTTTGGGTGGAATACAACAGGTACCTATGTACTTCCCCAACTTACCAGTAGAGAAGGTAAAAACGCAATTCAAGTCAGCTTAAACCACTTAGCCAAATTATTTACACTAAATTTACACGTTTTACTGCATAAGGCAGTAGTAAATCTTTACAAATAAGTAATGCTTCCAAAAGAGCCATAGGTTGAATGAGGGAAGTTTAATGTTTTCTACACAGCAAATAAATATTCTAGGGAGTCGCTAACAAACGAGTGAAATTTCTTCTGTTCTGTTTTTAATCTGCTTCGATCACGCAGCGAAAGTTGCCTGAGTTGAGAGAAGTGGTAAATCCAGACATTTTCCAACCCTGAACGAACTTACCTCAGCAGATTGGGAATACAAATATGAAATTGGTGACAAGATGAATTTATTGTAAAACAAAGGAGATAATTCTGAAAAATGAAAAGAAAATATTTTTTCTCCTAAAATGGCTTCAGGCACTTCATGAATGAAATCTTGAAAAATCCAAAGACACGAATCATTAACTTATATCGATGCCCTTACAAGCGATAAAATTTCTCACCTGATTCACGTGTACTGGTATACATACAAGGTGATGTTGAACGTACAGTGAATTTTTCAAGTCTGGTTCGAAACGCCAAGTTTTGCCTACACAGGGCATCAATTATCAGCTCATGTTCCATGAATGGCGAGAACCACAAGCTGCGAAGTGAAACCGGTTTGGAAAACGTTCGGAAAAATAACAGCAGATGAAAAAATTAAGCTCCAAGTGAGATGCACTAATGAAAGTCCTTCAGAAAAACACGACAAAAGCGCTAGGCTCATGAGCTATCCTGAATATGGTTGTATTATCTGCAACACTTAAAAACACTATCTTCAATAATTCCACGAGTGCTGGTAGCTTTTCGGCAATGTAACTGAGATAAGCGAATGCTTGTCATAAAAGTTTTCGAAATGAAATGCCTAATTTCCTCAATGGAACCTGACCTGTTGCAAAGAGAATAAGTAGAAGGAAGTATTGCATTCCACCCAAAAATTCGATGTGGAGATTTCGATGTTTTAACACCACCAGAATCCAAAAAAAGCATTTTTACTTTTTCTACTGATAAGCAGACTTGCCTGTGGCGCGGAGGACCCGGGTTCGATCCCCGGTACCAGCATGGGGATTGTATCCCCTCTGGGAGGTCTGGCACGGGGTGCACTCAGCCTCGTTAGGTCCCAGGGGGACCAATTGAGGAGCTACTTGATGGAGAAGTAGCGGCCCCAGGTCGAGAAGACCGCATAACTGGCCGGGAGGGCTCGGGGCGCTGACCACGTCCCACCCTCCAGTACTGCACCTCACCAATGACGCCTGTAGTAGGCAGAGGTGGGGGACGCAGCGGCTGGGCGGTAGGCCTTGGCCCTTCGTGGGCTGTCGCGCGGGGTTTACATTTTTACTGATAAGCAGATTGTATTCCATCCAAAAATTCGATGTCGAAATTTCACCGGATATATGTTTTGAGACTCCCTGAATAATAACAATAATAAATAATAATAAATAATAATAAAAATAATAATAATAATAATAATAATAATAATAATAATAATAATAATAATAATAATAATAATAATAATAATAATAATAATCATTTGTAGAAAAAGCTCCGTGTGTGTGTGTGTGTGTGTGTGTGTGTGTGTGTGTGTGTGTGTGTGTGTGTGTGTGTGTGTGTGTGTGTGTGTGTGTGTCAGTCTGTGGACAGCATAACTCAAAAACAATAAGTCGGTTAAAAACCAAAGTTGATATTTAAGTTTAATGTCTTTCAGGATGCGACACGAAGATTTTGAAAGAAATAGCCCCACCCTAAACTATCCTTTACATGGAACATTTTTATTTTCTTGAAAATGGCTCTAACGATTTAAGATATTTGTATAACAAATGAAATGTATATTTTGAATTTTCTAGCTATTGCGTATGTAGTTTTGTTTACTCTGGATGACTTTTGAATAACTCGTAAACCGTAAGAGATAGACAAATTCTTAATATACAAAAAATGTAGATCTCACTAAAACACACAATTTATGTACAAATAATTTTTTTGTAGAGTGAACCATTTTGGAGATATTCCTTGTCATTTGTGTCAGATTCGGAAAACTTGAAAATTTGGTGAAATGGAACATCGTTGTTCATTTTTTATACTCCAAGAGTGCAAAGAGAACGGGATCTCAAAGCTTTAAGAGTTGACTATCGCACAAAGGCTACTGTATTCTAATATTCCCTTTGCACCTACAAGGAAATAAGCAATAAGATAATTTGTACAAAGGAAGAAGATATAGGAGTAAGAGTTTGTAAGAATCGTTAGTACAAAAGTAGAGAAAGTCATGTGAGTGCAGCACATCAGGCTTTTTTTTTTTTTTTTTTTTTTTGTAATGTGTTACTAAGAAAACTACCCGAATAGAATATCTGAAAAGCTCGGTTCATTGCTAACGGAAATTGTGCGTGAGTCTGTACATTGCTTATAAGCGCTCACGTGTAATCAACAAAGTTAGTGTATACGATGACGTAGCAGGAGCGCATCCAGAAGTTTTGCAATCACTCGCGACTCCTGGAACCATGCCAGAACCGTGGGGAGTGTCGTATTTTATGCCATGTAAGCCAATGAAGAGAAAATGTTATTACTAACGAAACTTCAAGTATCCAAATGTTTAAGACATCACTTACATTAGGAAATGTGTTGTGGTGAGAGAGAGACGATGCTCAGACCACTTCCATAGCGTTCAAGAAAGTTGCAAATTTGTCGATGATCAGAAATTTTCTTTGCTTTTTTCACCTGATTCAATTTTCTGTGTTAATCTACTACTTTCCCGCAGCTCCAAGTAAACTGAAAGCACTGCAACTCCAGTACAAAGCGGTAAATACTGCAGTTGACGTATCCTGGCTTATTAGGGATGGTCGCCTACCACCTAGGCGGCCCGGGTTCGATCCCAGGGACCCGCATGTGGTATTCGTGGTGGACGAAGCGGCGTCAGGGCGGGTTTTCTCCGGTTACTCCGGTTTCCCCCGCCATCTCATTCCACCGGTGCTCCATCTTCATGTATCATCAGTGTCACCGCCTGCGGTGCCGTAGTAGTAAAAGCGGGCGTTAAACACTACAACAACCACTTATTAGGGATGGTGAATTTTAGGATGTTGTAGCCTTTTTACTTTCTCTAATACGTTTAGTAGACCAAGTACTGTATTCCACCCAAACATTCGATGCGGAGCTTTCATCGGAAATATATGTTTTGAGGCCCCCTGAATAAAAAAAGCGTTTTTAGAAAAATGTCGTCTGTGTCTGTCAGTCTGTGGACAGCATAACTCAAAAACGAAAAGTCGGTTAAAAATCAAACTTGGTATTTAAGATTAAAGTCTTTCAAGGATGCGACACGAAGATTTTGAAGAAAATAGCCCCACCCTAAACTGCCCTTTACATGGGAGATTTTTCGAAAATTTTTATTTTCTTAAAAATGGCTCTAACGATTTTCATTATGATATTTGTATGACAAATGAAATGTATGTTTAGAATTTTCTGGCTATAGCTTATGTAGCCCTGTTTACTCTGGATGACTTTTGAATAACTCGTAAACTGTAAGAGATAGACAAAATCTCACTATACAAAAATCCAGATCTCCCTAAAACACTCAATTTATATCTAAATTTTTTTTTGTATAGTGAACCATTTTGGAGATATTCCTTGTTATTTCTGTCAGTTTCGGAAAACTTAAAACTTTTGTGAAATGGAACATCGTTATATATATATTAAGCGTGCAAAGAGTACGGGATCTCAAAGCTTTAAAAGATTTGACTATCGCTCAAAGCCTACTGTATTCTAATATTCCCCTTGCACCTACAAGGAAATAAGCAATAAGATAATTTCTGCAAATGTTTATCTCAACTAACACGAGGAAGATAGAGGAAAAAGAGTTTATAAGAATGGTTAGTATAAGAGTAGAGAAAGTCATGTGAGTGCAACACATCAAATTTGTATTAGTTTTTCAGAATTTTATTTTTTAAAAACTTCTGGCGCTATCTAGTTACTTCTCGTGATATAATTTAAAGTACGTAAATTCAAGGCCAGTATATAGCGAGCTGTATTTAAATATTTGATTATCTACCGTTCATATCTAGTTGTCTTATAACGAAATATATAACTAATGTATTTATGGAAACGCTTATCCTAATACAGGAAGCAGATAGAACAGGCCTTTGCAAAAACAGTTTGAATTCCGCCTTTCAGAACTCGCGGGTTAATGTAGTATTGCACGGCAATAACTAGATATCAGCACAGATCAGTTGGTAAGACTGACTGACAAAAGACGACTTACGAGCGAATTTGCTGCTTTGTACGCAGAAACCAAGAGTGTAATTATTATACAGAGGAACTTCTCACAGTATTTCTACACAATGTAGGCTCCGTCTAAAATTACGATCAATAGAGAAATCTGAAACTAAAGGAAGAGAGTCAAAGCGCCCACGTGCTTCTCAGGTCAATTTCGCCGGAGAGTATGGAAGCCGTGAGAGTGGCAATGCTGCCCAGCAAGTCAACAATCTTCCACCAACATCCGGGAAGTCGCTTGGAACTAGCGGCCAGTGTCTTGCAAGTCTGAAGATCGACGATCTTTTGTCAAGTGGCGAGAAATATGAGCATTCATCTTGAAGAGTTATTGCGACAAACTTGGCACAAAAACCTTTGACACAAGGCGAAAATTAGTGAATAGCTTAGAATTCGCAACGCCAACCCATTTCACACAGTTACTTTATGCTCGACCATGCCATAATATAGCCCTTATACGTCACTGCAATGGACCTTATTATGTCCACGATATTGCTATCCACCAATGAAAAGATCCTTACGTAGCAATCAATAATTTGCCGCCTACGCATATTCTCATGCAGCTGAAAGCGAAACAATCGATTCTTGTACGTTCAATCGAATAGCAATTAGTTCGAGTTCAGAAAAACTAAAAATGTCGGACACGAGTGAAAGTGACGTAATTTACACCGCCGGAAATTTCCGTAAAAGCATACAATGTCGCGAATAACTCATTGCTACAAAACTCAAGAAACGTGTATGATAAAATATATTCACAATTCCTGGATTGGAGTAAATCAAAATGCACAACTATAGATTCTTGTATGCAACAATTGCATGATTAAAATGTAGATAACAGTGACAATAGCATGCAATGTGGAATATTAAAAACATTTTATAAATGTGTTAAACTTATGATAAATGTATAAATTAGAGCCACCGGTGTAATGTCCATAAAATTATTCGTACTTTCGGCTATCTCAAACTCATGGCCTTCATAGCGAATTGCACAAGAAGTAAACGGCCAATTATTTCTTATGCAGCTCCCGATAAAGGCCATGAGTTTGAGATGGCCATTTATTTATTAATTTATCATTTCCTGATGATGGCCATGCAGTTTAATTGGCCGAGAGCTCAAGCAATTTTGGTAACCCGAGAAGCTCTAATTAATAATCATTGCTGTGAAAGCTTCAAATCGTATATTAAGACACTGGTCGAACATTAGTGTGAAATTTGAGTATAATAACGATTAAGATCCTCGCTATGGCTCGTTTCATAAAATACACTCGCATCTTAATTGCTGCTCCTATGTTCTCGTCGCATAATGTACTAAATTCCTATAACCGCTTGCAAGGCCATTTACATCTTTGTAAACGATAGTGCCACTAGCCCAAACATTGACAACATACAATAAAATTACTTGTGGTTTCGTAGCCTCGCAAAATAACAAAGGAACAGCGATCTGTTCTCTCTGACGTCGATCATGGGGTAATGACAGTCAAATCTGATCTTTCTTTTGTTTTGACTTGCTTGCTTTCTTAGCAGGTTTGTGTATGTCGGTTATTGAGAGTAAACAAGATTAAATTGGCGTTACTTAACTGCTGTTATTTCTTCCCAATGGGAAATTCACATCATAAAGCGTTTGATCTAATCGATAAATTCTCGAGCGGAGTGAGGCCAGAACGTCGAATGATATTTATCTGGGCTACTTCATAAACAAAATATGAATTGAAATATTCTACCTGTTTTGGTTGTATTTAACACGCACTTTTGCTACCTGCGGCACCCCAGGCGGTGACATAGATGATGCGTGGAATGAAGATGGAGCACCGGTGGAATGAGAGGGCGGGGAAACCGGAGAACCCGGAGGAAACCCGCCCTAGCGCTGCTTTGTCCATCACAAAGCTCACATCTGTTGCCTGCGATCGAACCGAGGCCCTTTGGTGAGAGGTGAATGGTCCAGCCACTCGACCACGGCGCGGTCAAATAAAAAAATACTATATCACAGATATTTGTGTAAATTCTGTAAAAGTAACCTAAAATATACTCAGTACGATTAGTTCGACTTATTCAGTACTGCCAACTGAAGAAAATCCAGCAATCACATATATTCCGATATACTCACTTTATTAACATAAGCAAAGAACCTTTACTCAGAGAAAATATATTAAGTATTAAACGAACAATTCTTTTGGATTGCCCTTCATTTTGAGTTTGGATTGTTATTTGTAATAAATTGTTTTTCAGCGATTTGTGGGAATACAGTTAGCGACACTGACTAAACAGAAAAATGATTAATAGTACAAAACAAAAGAGTGGCCAGGTAATAAATAGTACATTATAAATTAAGACCTCTATATATGAAAGAGCGTCTACAGCGATTTTTATTTTGTCTTCATAATGTTCTGAGACTTCTATTAACTCTTTACAGCTTTACAAAACGTTGAGTAACATTTTTAAATGTTCCAAAGAAACGCAAGGCAAAGTTGTAGGTATAAACCGACAAATCATGGGCAACGTCGGCGTGGGGTATTTCAGCTGGTGCTCGACAAAATCATAATATATATGGTTCAACATTTCCTGCACCACCCTGTATGTTAATTTTGTAGCACTGCTAGGAATTATTTTTTGGTGCTCCGAGTTTCTGTGAAGTTGGCATCATAGACGCGCTGCTTTGACCTCAACATCTTTTTATCTTGAAAGATCAACTGTCATAAAACACATACTTAGTTACTTTCTCTGTTGGAAGTGGATGCTAATTTTAGCTGGAGTACTTCGGTTTATGTTCGTTAGCTGTGTGTTGGTGTATGTGCACAATTTGTAACTGGAGCTTCTCATGCGAGAGGGCGAAGCCGCGTTTTAGACTCACAAAAAGGAATTGCTTGCCCTTCATTAGTACTAAAAATAAAATAAGTTGCATTCAAATGTATGTTATATGCCCACCCCACTATTGCTTATTTCTGTATTGCTTCTATAAAGAAACAATTCTTATAAAACTTGTTACTTTCTCTACGTGAAGAGGAAGTATTGTATTCCACCCAGAATTTCGATGTCAAGATTTCACCGGAAATATACGTTTTGAGGCCCCCTGAATAAAGAAAGCAATTTTAGAAAAAGGTCCGCGAAAACGAAGTCTGTAAAACACCAAAGTTGGTATTTAACTTCAATATCTTTCAAGAATGGGACACAAAGATTTTGAAGAAAATAGCCCCATCCTAAACTACCCTATACATAGAAAATTTTTGGAAATTTTTTTATTTTCTTGAAAATGCCTCTAATGGTTTAGATTAAAATGCCATGTTTGAGATATTTTTATGATAAATGAAATGTATATCCTGAATCTTCTGGCTAATGGAAGACTTTTTGCATAACTGGTAAGCCGTAAGAGATAGACCATATCTTACTACACAAAAATGTAGATCTTGCTAAAATTCACAATAGGTATACGTCTAAATAAATTTTCGGTACGGTGAACCATTTCGGAGATATTCCTTGTTATTTGTGTAAGTTTTAGAGAACTTATACTCTGTCGAATGGAACATCGCCATTCATGTTTATGTTAACCGCGCAAAGCGAACGAAAATGGAAAGCTTCAAAAGATCTGACTATCCCTCAAAGCCTACTGTATTCCCGTTTTCTCCTTCTACCTACAAGAAGAAAGATAATTTCTGTAAATGTTTATCTCAACTAACACGAAGAAGACATAGGAATAAGAATTTGTGAGAATGGTTAGTACAAGAGAAGAGAAAGTCATGTGAGTGTAACACAGATTTTTTTTATAGCTACTTCTTGTTTAGGTAAGTAAAGTATTGCTGAAACAGTTCTAAGTAAGGGATAAAGGAAACCATAGCGATAGTCTTATGTTTAAAATATCCCTAGAAATTTCATACTCCTTCCATGACATCGCGAAAAACAACTGGGTGTCTGCACTTCAAAAACATAAAATGTGTTGCATTCACACAACTTTCTCTGCTCACTCATGTAAACATTATTACAAATGTTTATTCTTCTATCTACTTCAAGTCAATCGAGATAAACATTTGCAGAAATTGTTGTTTTGCATATTTAGTTAAACGAAAAATGGTATTAGAGGAATACAGTAGGCTTGAGTATTATTCAAATAATTTAAGAGCGAGTCGTCATGTGATAGCTTTAGTATTCCGTACTCTATGCATGCCTCCTATCGTCAAAAAAAAAAAAAAAAAAAATAAATAAATAAATAAAATAAAATAAAATAAAATTTAAAAAAAATAAATAAACAAAATAAAGCAAAAAAACATCCCATTCAAAAAAGCGTGAGTACGTATTTTAAATTGAAAACCAATAACAAGGAATATCTCGGAAATGGTTAACTCCCAAAAAAAGTATTTGTTATAAATTGTGTGCTTTCATGAGATCAATATTTTTTGTGCAGGTTTTGTTTACCTCTTAGGGTTTGATAGTTGCGTTTAATTATTCAGAATGAAAAGGACTTCAGAGGTTATTCCAAGAAAATTCAAGAGTTACATTTAATTAGTCATGAAAATATCTTAAATATACGGTGTTTTAATCAAGTTCTTTAGAGCCATTTTTAAGGACATCAACATTTTCGAAAGAAGTTCCATGCACTGGGCAACTTTTTTTGAAACTCTTTATAGCTCATCTCTTAAAGATACAGAACTTGAATACAAAGTTTGGTGTCTAAATACTTTTCGTTCTTGAGATAACTGTTCACACACGAACGGTTGTATAAAATGCGTTTTTTTTAGTTCAAGGGACCTCCAAACATATTTTCGGTAAAAATATTATTTTTTTGGGTGGAATACTTTACCTATTTACCACCTATAGGTAGTATAGAAAGCAAAAATTACAGTTTTCAAGGCTTCAAATCAACTGCAAAATGGCAGATGGAAAAAAAAAAAAATAAATAAATAAACTACATATTTCAAAGAGGTGTACATTTTTGTACCAAGTTTTCATCCATCTCTTATGGTTCACCAGGTGTACAGAATCATACGAAATTATTCCAATTATTCCATTTCCAGAAAATTCAAGACATACATTTTATTTACCATATAAATAGCACATACATTAAGGATTTTTAATTAAAATCATTACAGGCATTTTACAGGAAATAAAATATGATTAAAATGTTCCATGTAGACTGCTGTTTGGAGTGGGAGAACTTTATTAAAAGTCTTCCTGTCGCATTGTTGGGAGATAATGAACTTAAATCCCCCCCCTGTTGTTGTTCAAATCCCGGCTATGGCATTCCTGATTCCACTTCTTAAATTTCTTTCTTGAGTTATCTCTTTACACACATACATACATATATGCCTACGCTTTTTTTTTAAACTCAGAGCGCCTCAAAACGCGTATTTCCGGTGAAATCTTGTTTATTATATCTTTAGATAAAATGTAATACTTCCTGTGCCTGTGGTTTACGTTGTAGATACAAATTCCGCTACAATTCGTTACTCAGGTGGCAGAAGTGAAAAATGAATGAGATTTAGGTAACCCAGAAAGTAAGTTACTATTGTTAATTCCTTGGTAATGAAAGTGTTATTGCGTGCTAGCATTTATCTTACCTTGTTCTTGTGTTGCCATAGCAGCACCAATTCCTCTTTTGTTGTATAAACCAACGAAGCGGCTACCTGTAAAGAGAATAATTATTATTAAAAACAACCACCAGTAATAGCACCCTTGCTGTCTATTCTATTTATATACAAGTTATTTAACGTGTTTATTCACATAACTAGGTACAGTCTTCAGCTTTATCTACGTCATCAGAATCCACGTGTGTAAGGCCTCGTTCACAAGGAAAATTGGAACGAGCAATTTAGCAACTCATAGAGCAAAAATTGTGTTTTAGATACGTCTAAGATTTGTCAAAGTATAATGTAAGGAATTTTGGTGGAGTAGTGCGAAGCAGGCGGGACTTCTGTTGATAAAATTTGTCTTACTGTCTTAAATACAGAGAGATCCAAAAACATCCGAACGCTGGGCGGTGTTTTTCCACTGCGCACCCGGAACACGATAACGCAGCTGTTATACGCAAGGCCATGCGGTTGAATTCAGTCAGCTCGCCAAGTGAAAGTGCTATTTGCAGAAAGATTTTCAGGTGATCTACGATTTCTATCTCTGGGGTAACTTAAACCATAAAGTGCACAAGACAAACTCACACACCCTGAAAGAATTAAAACAAAATATCCGCCAGGAAATTGCCAACATTTCCCAACGTGAACTACGGCGAGTGATGGATAGTTTCCTAAAGAGGTGCCAAAAATGTATGGACAACGATGGTGGCCAGTTTCAGCATCTCCTTTAATAACATTGGTAAGTAAAGTCTAAAAATGTTGTATGGTTTCATCCACGATGTTCTATGACAGAGGTAGTCGGCGACGAGCGCCCAGGACGCGTACGATAGAACACAGCGCAGCCGGTTCGGAGTCTTTTGGATCACCTGTTAGTTTACATATGTATATTACAGAACTGTTATACTGTGATCGATTATTATCGACAATCGTAGCGCCTTCACCGTGCTCGGGTTATTAGTGTTATTGCTTACATGTGGCGGATCTAAGCCGATTCGCACTCCACGCATAGACATTTACTTCTTAGATCAGTGGTGCTCAACCGCATGCAAGTTAGGGGAGGCTGAAATCACCTCCTTCCATCCGCTGGGACAGAATGACGCATTTACCCGTGGTTACTGAATTCCAGTGGCGGCACATTCTTACGTACAGGAAATCAAAGTTGTACAATTCATATTCTACTCTTGATTAACCCACGATGTTTCTGAGGACACTTTTTGACACGATTTACGCTTCAGGTCTTCAATATTTGGTGCAAAAGATGAAGTGCACAGTCTCAAAAGATAACCAAGGCGATTTTCACTTTTAATGTAGTTCATTTTTGAAAATGTTTGTTCGCCAATATAACTGGAGCCAAAGACTGTCATTAAACTAGATGCAAACAAACGTAATTTCGGATACTCGCAGCAGGGCAGAGCCCTAAGTAATTCCCACCCTTCTTTCTCAGAACATTTTACGGTCGGGGAATTCTGCAATGCAAGTAGCTTCATATTTTGTAGCTCGTGTGAAGCCTCTCTGCATAGAAACTTCAAATGTGGAAAATAATTGGATTTTAGTTACAAATGTTTTTAGCTGTTCAAATTGTGAAGAGTATGTGTCGTGCAATTACTTCAAAAGTTCGTTGTATTTTTCCAGGAGAATAACGTTTATCGTGAACGTGGAACGTAAGCAAAGGAAATTTTATAAATCTGCAACTACCAGTCTTAAAAATCAAGCATTTAACTTTATCGTCTTCATCTCGAAAACAAAAATATTCGTCCTCACATACCATCCGCTTCACTCACCTCACACCTCACACTTGAGGTCATTTTACGTGTTGTAAATCTAAATCTACGACACTGACCACCATTTCAAGGAAACTATGCTATAGATATTTACACTCAAAAATCTGATGTGTTGCACTCACATGACTTTCTTTACTTTTGTACTAACCATTCTTACAAACTCTTATTCCTATATCTCCTTCGTGTTAGTTAAAATAAGCATTTGTACAAATTATCTTATTGCTTATTTCCTTGTAGGTGCAAGGGGAATATTGGAATACAGTAGGCTTTGTGCGATAGTCAAATCTTTTAAAGCTTTGAGATTCCGTTCTCTTTGCACACTTAACATATAAAAAACTGAACAACGATGATCCATTTCACGAAAGTTGTAAGCTTTCCGAAACTCACACACATAACAAGGAGTATCTCCGAAATGGTTCACCCTACAAGAAAATTTAGTGAGACATAAATTGTGTATTTTAGCAAGATCTACATTTTTTGTATAGTATGATTTGGTCTATCTCTAACGGTTTACCAGTTATGCAAAAGTCGTCCAGAGTAAATACGACTACAGGGGCTATAGCCAGAAAATTCAAGATATACATTTCATTTGTCATAAAAATATCTCAAACATATGACATTTTAATAAAAATCGTTAGAGCCATTTTCAGGAAAACCAAAATTTTCGAAAAATTTTCCATGTAAAGGGTAGTTTAGGGTGGGGCTATTTTCTTCAAAATCTTCGTGTCGCATCCTTGAATGACAATAAACTTAAATACCAACTTTGGTTTTTAACCGACTTTTCATTTTTGAGTTGTGCTGTCCACAGGCTGACAGACTGACACACAGACACACACACACGGACCTTTTTCTAAAAATGCTTTTTTTGGATTCAGGAGGCCTCAAAACATGTATTACCGGTGGAATCTCGACATCGAATTTTTGGGTGGAATACAATAATTCCCCTACTTACCAGTAGAGAAAGTAAAAAGCTTGAACCCACGGCTTTGGAACCAGAGGCTAGAGGTTACCCCTAAACCACGGAGGAAAGCTATTTTTAGACTGTTACCACTGGTAACAGCGCTAACAAATAACCACTCTCCTGGTGACAAACAACCAGAAAATACTGGAGTAACAGAAAAAAAAAAAAAAAAAAAAAAAAAAAAAAGGAACTGCGACTATGTCAAGAGTCTCCAACAAAAAGGGCATCGCCCCCAGATGCTGGATTGGCTCTGGGCCACCAGAATTGCCAACTGCATTAGCTTCCCACCTCAAAGTGTCAGCAGCACAAGAATTATGTAGCACATCGGAGTCATGCATACAGCAGGGTTTGGCACATCTACACAGGAGGTCATGAAGACTTTGGAATCACCTAGTAATTGCACTGCTCTACATTAAAAAATATTTTTTACTTCCTCTACTGGTAAGTAGAGGAAGTATTGTATTTCACCCAAAAATTCGATGTCCAGATTTCGCCGGAAATATATGTTTTGAGACCCCTTGAATCCAAAAAGAGCATTTTTAGAAAAAGGTACGTGTGTATGTGTGTCTGTCAGTCCGTAGACAGCATAACTCAAAAACGAAAATTACGTTAAAAACCAAAGTTGGTATTTAAGTTTAATGTCTTTAAAGGATGTGACACGAAGATTTTGAAGAAAATAGCTCCTCCCTAAACTACCCTTTACATGGAAAATTTTTTCGAGAATTTTGATTTTCTTGAAAATGGCTCTAACGATTTTGATTAAAATGCCATATGTCTGAGATATTTTTATGACAAATGAAATGTATATCTTGAATTTTCTGGCTATAGCTCCTGTAGTCGTATTTACTCTGGACGACTTTTGGATAACTCGTAAACCGTTAGAGATAGACCAAATCATACTATACAAAAAATGTAAATCTTGGTAAAATACACAATTTATGTCTCAATAAATTTTCTTGTAGGGTGAACCATTTCGAAGATATTCCTTGTTATGTGTGTGAGTTTCGGAAAACTTGGAACTTTAGCGAAATGCAACAACGTTGTTCATTTTTTTATATGTTAATCGTGCAAAGAGAACGGAATTTCAAAGGTCAAAAACATTTGACTGTCGCACAAAGCCTTGTGTATTCTAATATCTCCCTTGCACCTACAAGGAAATACGCAATAAGACAATTTGTACGAATGTTTATCTTAACTAACATGGAGATATAGGAATAAGACTTTGTTAGAATGGTTAGTACAAGAGTAGCGGAAGTCATATCAGTGCAACACATCAGATTTTTACTAGTTCTGAATGCCGATTTGCCCCCAATTTTGGAATGCTGTTTTCAAATACGTTAGCGGTTTTCTTTTATCACGTTTAGATTATTTAAGAAATGAAAATAAAGCGTTCATATTAACGATGTATATAAGATAATTGTCATGCTTAAAAACGTGGTGTATATTAGAATTATGTAATTGTTTCACAGGTACTGACAACAGTTGATATAATTTACATTATTTTACACGAAGAAATTTTCTTCTTTTCGCACTTCTTCCACAAGCATAAGCTCTTTTCTTTTTCAGGTATGTACCAACTGTAGTCTGCATTCGTATTAACTGTCCAACTACAAAGGTATTTTCTTTCAATGTCTTTGAAATCTTGGCGAAAACGTTCACGTGCTCCTTGCTTTCCAAGACAACAATCTGGAAAATAGTCGATATGAGCATGCAGAAAGTGTAACTTGAAACTCACGTTACAGTCATTTTTGAAACTTAATATAGAAAAGGGATCGTAACGTATTTTAGAAGCATTCATTGTTTGCTTCAGATTAAATTTTTACCTAAAATGCATGAAACTTCAGCGAATTGGATATGCAGGTATTTTTTTCCTCAATATTTACTTTGTCACTTTAACTACGCAGTCATATCGCGACGGATCTTTTACTGGCAGATGTCATTAGGGTGCCATGCACTTTAACTGCTTTGACAGCCTTCAAGATCTAATCACCTTGCTTCGTCACAGTCCACAGAGGGATCAGTGCAGGGCAATTGTACACTAGGTTCCATAAACGCCGTCTCTGCTGCTTCACGGAGCATTTTACCAGCCTGCTCAGCCGGCGCTTAATAGCAGGGAAGGGGGTGTACAGATCATTCTGCCTTTGTTATTCGAACCCAAGCAATGGCGAATGTTAGGAATACTAATTATATCATACAAATACATACTCTATAGCTATCTGTGAACCATTTTGGTAAAACATTCCCCCCTCAACCCGCCATTTTTAAAAGTCAAACGACATATTTAAGTCACACGTGCGGTACGTTTTAACCATCCTGGGATGCGCTACACTGTTACCCCCCCCCCCTCTCTCTCTCTCTCAATTTTGCATTTTGTATCAATTTTTCTCTGATTTGTATGTAAAGATAAATAACCTCAAGCGTGTTGATGATTGCTTTATTCATGATCTCAAAAAAAAAAAAAAATAAAAAAAAATAATATAATAATAATAATAATAATAATAATAATAATAATAATAATAATAATAATAATAATAATAATAATAATAATAATAATAATAATAATAATAATAATAATAATAATACTAATAATAATAATAATAATAATAATAATAATAATAATAATAATAATAATAATTAATAATAATTATGCTGAGAAGAAAATAAATTTTAAGACTAATAACTTCATAAAAACAAAAGTAATAACATCAAATACTTTATTTTCGGTTTATTTAACTGTCAGAAAATGCCGCTAGCATATTTCTCTGAAAAATGTGAAGGTAGATTAAAAGAAATTTATTTTTTCGCTAATTAAAAGTACTTAATTATATTGTCTCAGAAACAACGCTAGAACATTGAGCTTTTGCACAGTCATGTCTTTATTTATTAATATTTTCATGCATGTAAAATTGAAAAAGTTTTAAAAATTCAGTTCCAGTATCCCTTAACTGTAGCTGAAACGATGGATGTGAATATTGCGGAGGTGTACAGGGAAATAATTGTGGGATGTGGGAAGGCAATTTGCCATTTGAAGACATTGCTCAAAGTTATACCATACTTGTATGTGAATAATATGCAACTGTGCACGTAAACCACAACGCCACGGCCACTGCATGCGAGAAAAGGTAAACAGAGGCACACATCTCTTTCTTACTCCTTATACGTGAAGTCCAATAGAATGCTTCCCGAAGCTGTGGGACGCTACTAATGGAAGTGAGTATGCCTCATCTCTATGACGGGTAGATGGCATTAGGGTGCAATCCAGTCGATTTGTTTTCATTATCTGTGGATAGATGGCACAGCATTCAGTATTACAATCTATTTTTCATTTTTACTACAGTATTGCCATATAGTTTTCATTTTTAACATTATTTTAGAGACCTAAGGCGGAACTCTGAGTCGTGGTACTAAATATCCAATCGACTGGCGACTGAGGGAAAACCCAGCCAGATTGGTGGGCACACGTGATTTGAACCCGGAACCCCTCGGATGTGCAATATTAGTCATATTCGCGTGTGTTTAAAAAATTGTAACATATTATCGATCGAAGGTTCTTCATTTATGGCTCTATTCATAGGAAATCGAATAAACGAAAACTTTTTCCTTTGGCATATTTCAATAGATTCAACGGTTTTTGTGTGAATTAAATTTAAAAGAACCCACAATTTGTTGCCTTCAATTTATAATTCAGCCAGGCGATGATAAATTTCTTTGATAAAAACATTTTTTTTCCAGAAAACTATAACTTTTCAACATTTTGGTATTTTCATGTTATTCACAACATGAGAAATTCGCTGTTAAAGTGGTTAGTGTAATAGGCTATGAATTAATGTTCTAATAAAGCTTTCTAATGCCCGGTATTATAGACGTTCAGTTAAACGAAACCAAATGATTAACTTCAGGCGCCGTAACTTCTAGTTCAGTTAAGCCGTAGTGCAACAGTGTTGGTATACTTGCGGCATGAGAAAAGAAGACGATCGCTAACCTTCTCGCACAGTAATTAAATGCTGTTTAATTAATTTAAATTATTTTCTTTAACGACAGTGTCAATTACCAGGATCACACCAGCGTCGCCGGTGTGCCGGAATTTCGTCCCGCAGGAGTTCTTTTACAAGTCAGTAAATGTACTGACATGGAGCTGTCGTTTTTAAGCACACTTAAAAACCATCGGCCTGGGCCGGGTTTGAACCTGCGATCTTGAGGTCAGAAGGCGAGCGTCTAACCAACTGAGCCACCCAGACCGACAAAAATGCTGTTAGTACACCTACCAGCTTAGAAAAAGGTTTATATTCTGAAAAAAATGGTGATGCGTAGGAAAATCATAAGTAAGGCTCAGATTTTTAGGTAAATAATGTTTTGTTTGCGTCCTGGTATGAACTTCAAACTTAATGTTCTGGGATATTTACATCGGAGCAAATATTTTGTTTTATTGCACATAAAAATGTATATTTTCTGATTTTTTTTTATTTAAATAAATATTTTCGGATATTAACATAAATTACACAAAGATTGCATAAAGGAAACATTTTTAAAATAATGTTCACATAAATCTCATAAAAGCAGCAGGGTATCGCAATTTGTTATGCATTAATTATTGGAAGAACTGATATGTCAGCTATAGTATCCCTTCAGTTGGAAGAAAATATAAACATCCTGGTGACTAGCTACATGAGCCTGCAAGATAATAACAGGGAATTCCTCCACTGCACCTGTTATCGCTTCACAATCCGGCTAGTATGTACACTGAAACCCTTATAGTCAAATTTAGTCTTCTGTGAATCCACATTCTAGTTGTGTTGTGAAATTACATATCGACAGTTTTGAATTTACAGTGGATTAACATGTCATAATGATGCTAGACTGACTTCTTGTGGTGGAGTGATCGTTTTCGTAATTCAAGACAATTTTACGTGACAGTCGTCAAATCCTTCGGGATGGAAAATATGAGTAATCATGCGGTCTATACTATAATTCTACAGTGCTTGGTGATCCCTTCCAAGAATGTCTGGTGAGTAATAGGGACATTTATATTAGGTAGTTCAGCCATTCAGATCTTATATATACTACCTGGGCGACCGAGCTTCGCTCGGATTTTCTTTTCCCTTTTCCCTTTTTTTTTTTTTTTTTTTTTTTTTTTTTTTTTTTTTTTTTGAGAAGATACTTATTTAGATAAACTTGAAAAGCAAAATGTTAACTAAATATAAATTTTCATCCTAATTGTTGGAGCCGTTTCCGTGAGGAAACCTTTAATATCCTGGCTTGTTTGTTGAAATTGGCCCATTAACAGAGAAATTATGGGCAAAATAAGGTTTAGAGTAATTGTGACTGTTGCGCGTAAAATCGCGTTTTTTTTTTTTTTTTTTTTTTTTTTAAAGGAATGACACCTATATAGATAAACTTAATAAGCAAAACCCAGTCTGAATACAAAACTTGATCGAAATCATTACGGCCGTTGCGTTGCAAGTTGCGGTGTTTTGTGTTTGTGTAGTGTTTAACGCCCGCTTTTACTACTACGGCACCACAGGCGGTGACACTGATGATACATGGAATGAAGATGGAGCACCAGTGGAATGAGATGGCGGGAGAAACCGGAGAAAACCCGCCCAGACGCCGCTTCGTCCACCACGAATACCACATGCGGGTCCCTGGGATCGAACCCGGGCCGCCTAGGTGGTAGGCGAGCGCACTAACCATTCGGCCACGCCGATATATATATATATATATATATATATATATATATATATATCAGAATGGCTCGTTTAAATATATAAGTTTGTGACTGTTAAGCGTGGACTAATATAGCTATGTTTTCTGAAAGCTCTTGACGAGACCTTGAATATCCTGGCTTGTTTGTTGAAATTGGCTCATTAGCAGAGAAATTATGGCCAAAATAAGGTTTAGAGTAACTGTGACTGTTACCCGTTAAGGTGCGTTTTCTCAGCAATGACACCCATATAAATAAACTTAATAAGCAAAACCCTATCTGAGTGCAAAATTTGATCGAAACCTTTAGAGCCGTTTCCAAGAATATATATATAAAACTTTTTAGCACATATGTTCAATACTTTTAGCGCATAAAAATAGTTTCCAAGTTTTTAGCACCTAAAATCAGAGTCCTAATCATAAGAGATCGCTCTGTGTACCTGTTACGGTAGCTGCAGTGTAAATACGAGTAGCATTGTGTCAGGCCTGCGCGGGCCGACATTTTAGGTTCGGCCCGGCCCGAGCCTGAGAAGAGGTTACAGCCCGAGGAGCCACTTAAACAGGCAATTTATCTCTACTCTAGTTAACACAGAAGCAAACAGTTTTAGATCTTCATTTCTTATTACATAAAAGGCTAATTTTTATGAGGACTTCACAATTCACACAATTCGCTAGGTCACAAAACGAGAAGACAGGGCTTTATTGCCATGTATGACAACAAAAGACAAACGAATTTCTCAACAAGATGTCCTACATTTCCGCGTTTTACTGTCTTGAACCTTCTTTTAAGCAACTGTCATCTGAAGTACCTGCTGGTTCTAAGTTCGTCCCTTGCAAATAACCAAACTATCAATATTAATGAACGTCCATGGAGTATACAAATAGGTTAGGAGCAGAGAACAAATGAAGAACACCATCAAGTGACAACTGCATAAGTTGGGGATAAGGCTTCATAAAGCCTTGGCATTCATCTATATCCGGAATACAATAATGAACGCATCTTGCGTGAGAAACCAAAAGTAGTAATCCAAGCCAATAAATCTTACTAATCCAGTCAGCTGTACTGTAATAGTTTTTATTCTTGCTAGCAAACTACATATGCAAGCAATGCATTACAGTGTCTAGTTTATTTTAACTAGCGCATGCGTCCAAATAAAAAACCTGAAATGTGCACTCACATTGCCTTTACTACTCACTTCTTAAAAACGCTTATTCTTCTGTCCACTTTGTTACCGAAGATAAATGTTTGTAGAAAATTGTTTAACCAGAACAAGGCTTAGAAAAAAATATCTACCAAAGTTGTATTCAATTTTAAAACAGGAAAAAAAATCTGATGTGTTGCACTCACATGACTTTCTCTACTCTTGCACTAACCGTTCTTAGAAACTCTTATTCCTATATCTTCTTTCTTGATAGTTGAGATACACATTTGTACAAATTATCATATTGCTCATTTCCTTGTAGGTGCAAGGGGAATATTAGAATACAGTAGGCTTTGTGCGATAGTCAAATGTTTGAGATTCTGTTGCCTTTGCACACTTAACATATAAAAAATGAACAACGATGATCCATTTCACGAAAGTTCTAAATTTTCCGAAACTCACACACATAACAAGGAATATCTCCGAAATGGTTCACCCTACAAGAAAATTTATTCCGAGATAAATTGTGTATTTTAGCAAGATCTACATTTTTTGTATAGTATGATTTGGTCTATCTCTAACGGTTTACCAGTTATCCAAAATTCGTCCAGAGTAAATACGACTACAGGGGCTATAGCCAGAAAATTCAAGATATACATTTCATTTGTCATCAAAATATCTCAAAGATATGACATTTTAATCAAAATCGTTAGAGCCATTTTCAAGAAAATCAAAATTTTTGAAAAAGTTTCCATGTAAAGGGTAGTTTAGGGTGGGGCTATTTTCTTCAAAATCTTTGTGTCATCCTTGAATGACATTAAACTTAAATACCAACTTTGGTTTTTAACCGACTTTTCGTTTTTGAGTTATGCTGTCCACAGACTGACACACAGACACACACGGACCATTTTCTAAAAATGCTTTTTCTAGATTCAGGAGGCCTCAAAACATATATTTACGGTGGAATCTCGACATCGAATTTTTGGGTGGAATACAATACTTCCCCTACTTACCAGTAGAGAAAGTAAAAACAACAATGCATAACACAGTTTGAATGCAATTTTTTAATGTTAATGAGAAAGATAAAGCAAATCAGCACTCAAAAAGTGAAGTCAGTGATCTTCCTTTGAAGCAACACACTGAAACGACTTATTGAGGCAATGTTCCGCCAACTTCCATTCCGACGCTCACCAGGCTACCCGCGCGAGGTAGACCCTAACAGTGCTTGTAAAACATTCCGTAATTGCTTTTCGAGCCTTAGAATGGAGTTGTAAAATAAATTGCAACATACTGTACTAATTTCTTACTTTCAATAATTTTAATACTTAACTCATAAACACTTAAAGTCAATAAGTTTTCCAATATGTATTTGCCGAAAATCCACCTAGTCCGAACAGATTCGGTCCCAATTAGTTCGGATTAGCGGAATTTACATAGTATTTCCTCGTTGGTCTTGTAGGCTTAAGCGATAGTCAAATCTTAAGAGCTGGTCGCTAAGTGATGAGTTGATGACCATAGGCGTCGCGAAGGCGGGGACGGGTCACGGTGGGTTTGGTTTTTATGCCCCCCCTGGAAATTAATGAATTTCATGTGTAGTCAATTACTATCAGACTATTGGTTTAATTTTGATGTAAAGAACAATTTTTGGTGGCGCCGTGGCCGAGCAGTTAGACCGTTCGCCTAAAACCAAGGCGGCCCGGGTTCTATCCCAGGGACCTGCATGTGGTATTCGTGGTGGACGAAGCGGCGACTGGGCCGGTTTTCTCAGGGTTCTCCAGGTTCCCCCGCCACTCACTCCACCAATTACTCTATCATCACCTTTCCATTCATCTATTTCGACTACATTTCCTTCCTCACTATCATACCTGGTGCTTGGCTTACCACCCGCTTCCAGGTCTTCACTCTGTCCAGTCCATAGGTTCCTCTGCTCCCCGACAGGCGTCTGGCCCTAGACACTGCCTTGTAAGTCCTACGTAAAGGGAGGGTAATTAGGTAAAGAAGAACAAATTTTATTGAGCACAAATTAATACGGTTATCCGCAAGAAATACTATAATGTTTGAGAACGGAATAATGAATTAATAAAGTTTGTAAACTTCCAACATGCGGTTCCCCCACATGATAAAAGTCTGCCGACGCCCATGGTGATGGCTTCGGCATTTCGTGCTCTTTTAATATTCAGGACTAAAAAAGAATGGCTTCTACTGAGAATGTATTGATAAGTGTCTAAAAATTCAAACCAATAAGAAGGAATATCTCGAAAATGGTTTACCCCCACAAAAACGTATTTAACCCTCGGTTAGGCGCGCGCCCTGGTAGATAACAATGATCACGCGCGCCCTAGTAGGCCTAGGCTATATTTTTGTAACCATATGCTTTTTTGATTTGCATTATTAATTAAGGGGAGTTAGGGGTGAGTTTAGGAAATTCTACAATTTGTATGCCAGCATTACCAAATTTTAACCACGTTAATATAGTGTTTAGATACGCAGCTGTACAAAATTTGAAGTATGTAAGTCAAATAGTTTTTTAATTAAAATCTTTTAGTTGATTAAAAAGATACTCTGATTAAAAATACTCCTTGCGTAACAATTTTTATATGTTTGACATGAAAGTTGGTGATCTGATGCTTCGTGCACTTGAAAGTAATAATTGCTCTGGATTTTTATTTTACACCAGTACTTTAGTATCTGGCAATTTTTTGATGTGTCTATTTACAGATTTCAAGTTTTTTTAACTTTCCATCGGCATTTGAATGTGAATGTGTTCAATATTACTTGACTGATATCAAAACCCAGAGCAATTTTTGAGCCTTATATGAATAAGAACACATCCTGAAATTTTCAAAAGAATCACTTAAGAACTCTGTCGCAAGGAGTTTTTCAGATGCGTGAAAATGCTGAGAAAAAAGAAACTGAGAAAAACAGCATTAAACTTTTAAAACGTTCTAACCCCATCAGAGGTGTGTTGCAGCATTGGTTTCACTTTCTGATCTCTTACCCTCTTCTGTAGGTACTGACAATTTCTGCAATTTATGGGCTCTCTGTGCGTTTGTTTCCTGGCACTGCATTTCTACTCTGAATACATCTTCTAGCATTGTACTTCTGACAAATGCATAATGTTCCAACTGAAATGTTTTCATTCCTAAGACTATTCAACACTTGAATTGACTTCACACACCCCATATTAAACTCCATGACAGTTTTCAGTACTGCAAGTTGAAGTTTATTCCTAGACACACGCCTATTTTGGACAAATAGCTCCCACAACATTGTGAAGAGATACATTCGAGTTCTGTGTCGTACCCTTGGCATAGCCTTCTAGTAGCTGGTCAGAACCAAGTCGCTGATCCAGAAATAGAATTTTAGTTACCACTTCTGGAGACAACTTGTGATTTTGTGGATGCAGATTGAGGATAATTTACATGATTGAGTTTCTGATCCGTCGATATTCAGTCTTGGTGGGTGCGCACACCTAACCACCAGCCATTTAATCACTATGCACAACTATTTAAAAATGGCCACCAGATCTTTAAAAATGGCGCTGGCATCAAAATCATTGCACTTTTTAATAGACAAAACATTGAACAATTTTTCAACACAAAAATCTAAAAATCAACTTTTTTTTACCAAATGGGCCAAATCTCACCCCTAACTCCCCTTAAACTGGGTGGGAGGCAGTAATCTATGGCATTAACTCGTCTAGCGCTTAAACGACGCACCGCAGCAATAAACTTTGCTAAACAAAAAGTGTTTAAAATAATTTTATCTATCAGCTCCCAAAGTTTGTCGGTCTAATTTTGGGACACCCTGTATACTTCAAGCTCATAAACAACGCATGGTTGGATTAAAATGCAGACACAGTTTAATTCAATGTAAACGGGTTACCATAAGCAGCAGTTGTTACATCGCCTCACAGCCGCCGATATGACCATAAGAAGTAAAGTGTGGCCATATAAATTAAACCATAAAAAACTCGGGCTATCATAAACAATCACGGGAAAACAAACAATTCAGTCATTTCAGTAGGGACTACTAATCACAGGTTCCGGGTTCAAAACCAAGGAGACCAGTGCAGTCATGTCCAAACGCAGGTTCATGAGCTGACCTTGGTTCACTCTCCCTGCGCGTCACGTGGACCTTCTACAGAGAGCAAATTTAGTAAAATGCAAGGGCACCTAGGGGAGACTTAAGGGGAGCAAAAGATAACAGAGTTCACCCACTCCACTTTTTGCCGATCAGAATGTGAGTGTTGACCACGAGAGGAAGCTGACATGCTCTTGTGTCCATCTGCATCAACGGCAGGTAGATTTTTTGCAAATATACTGATCTACTGCTAAAAACTGAGTGCATTTTAAAATCTTCAGGTTTTTATGTACCTTTCATTTTTAAACACTATTTTCCTTAACATCATATAATTCGCTCTTTCAAAAACGATTTTCAGGCAAGGTATTTCCCTCGTGTATAAAAACAAAAGATAAATATAACCACCTGTATACATAAACATCTCTTGTTTCTACATTGCGAACTATCCTGAACATTTGAATTCCACTGAAACAGATAAAGTTGGATACAGGAATCCAAAAGTATTTCTTCCTGTGGAAAACATGTACTTTGGAGCCAAAGTTGAAACATCTCTGACAAAATCATCCCTGCCTGACAAATATGTGCAAGTTTTCAAATTAAACTGTGTTGATTTTTACGCTGAGTCATTTCGCGACATGCTAAGTCGTTTTTCATTAAGTGATCCTCTTCTTACAATGTTGGAAGTGTTAGAACCAGCTAAAATCCAAACACTTCAGTCAATTGCTTCTCGTTTTCCTAATATGGTGAAAGCAGAAGAAATAGATACAGAATGGAGGCTATTGCGCAATACTGGCATTGCATGTGACAATAACTCTACAGCGCAAGAATTTTGGAGCGAATATTCTTCTTCCTTTTTATTATTACTATTATTATTATTATTATTATTATTATTATTATTATTATTATTATTATTATTATTATTATTATTATTATTATTATTGCTGATATTATTATTATTATTATTATTATTATTATTATTATTATTATTATTATTATTATTATTATTATTATTATTATTATTATTTATTATTATTATTATTATTATTATTATTATTATTGGTACGGGGGCCGACTACCAGAAGTACATCCCCAATACAGTGAAGTTTTCATCCATATATTTGTGGCGTATAACATGTGTTTTAAAATAGAATTTTCCAAATGAACGCCAGCAAACACAACACATTCTAAGCGAACGCCCTAAAGGGTTATATAAACATGCTATTAGAACTTGTGTGCTCTCACATAAGTATCACTGCTCACTCCCAGGGACCCGCATGTGGTATTCGTGGTGGACGAAGCGGCGTCAGGGCGGGTTTTCTCCGGGTACTCCGGTTTCCCCCCGCCATCTCATTCCACCGGTGCTCCATCTTCATGTATCATCAGTGTCACCGCCTGCGGTGCCGTAGTAGTAAAAGCGGGCGTTAAACACTACAACAACAACTGCTCACTCTTCTTTATACTATTCTTAAAAATGCTTATTCTGGTATCTACTTAATGTTAACTGAGTTAAATATATGTTGAAATAGTTAAATAACATATTTTCTTTACTCACAATGGGAATAGGGGGAATACAGTAGGTTAAGCGATAGTCAAATTTTTAAAGAACTGGTCGCTATGTGATAGCTTTGTAATTCAATTCTATTTTCATTTCTAGGACATAAAAAGAGAACGCTTGCCCATTTGAGATAAGTATTAATATTGGACAATTCAAGTAAATGAGAAAGTATATATCGGGAATGGTTTAATAAAAATATAAATATGCTTCGGCGTATTTTATGATTTACCAGTTATGCAGAAGTAATTCAGAATGTAAGAAGACTTCAGAGATTATTCCCACCAAATTTATTTCATGAAAGCATCTCAAACATTTTAATCAAAATTGTTAGTCGTTTTTGAGAAAATAAGTTTTTAGCAATTGTTTCACGTAAAGGGTAGCTTGAAGTAAGATTTTCTTGAAAATCTTCACGTCCTATCCTTGAAAGGTATAAAAGTTAAATACACACACACCCACATACACACACACAGATCTTTTTCAGGAAATGCTTCTTTCGAATTTAGGTGGGCCTAAAAAGTATGTTTCCAGTGAAATCTCCTAATACATTTTTGGGTGGAATGCATTACGTTCCCTATCTACCATGTACAAAGAGCATCAAAGAAAATTTTCGGCAGGTTTTATACCGTTCTCTAGGATTTCTTGGGGCCTATGTTTTCCCCCTTAGATTTTAACGCCTTCAAATACGTGCTCTATAGTAGCCGAGGTATGGCTACCAACTAGGATTAGAGGTCTGTATGACAAACTGAATTCATCTCTCTTAGTCATTATTATCCGGAGCGTGTATATATAATTATTATTATTAATTATTATTAATTAATATTATTAATTAATTATTATATAAATTATTATTTACATAAAATATAAATTTATAAATATAACCATTTACCAGCAGTGGCATACCGTTGCAATAAAGAAATCAATAAAATGACCATGGCTTTGTACAATGAAAATTCGACATAGACGCGAGGTGCAGTGGCGGCCCGGGTTCGATCCCAGGCAACCGCATGTGGGATTCATGCTGGACGAAGCGGCGCTGGGGCGGGTTTCCTCTGGGTTCTCCGGTTTCCCCCGCCATCTCATTCCACCAGTGCTCCATCTTTATTCCACGCATCAGTGTCACCGCCTGCGGTGCCGTGTGTAGTAAAAGCAGGCGTAAAACACGACAAAAACGAGCTTCAGTGATACTTTTTGGCGCTCTTTGTACATGGTAGAGAAAGTAATAAGTGGATGGAAGATTGTTATTAATATTTTGTTGAGGAGTGAGTAGAGAAAGTTATGTGAATGCAACTCACCAGATTTTTACTTTCTCTACTGGTAAGTAGAGGAAGTATTGTATTCCACTGAAAAAATCGATGTTGAGATTTCACCGGAAATGTTTTGAGGCCCCCTGAATCCAAAAAAAGGTACTTTTAGAAAAAGGTCCGTGTGTGTGTGTGTGTGTGTGTGTGTGTGTGTGTGTGTGTGTGTGTGTGTGTGTGTGTGTGTGTGTGTGTGTGTGTGTGTGTGTGGACAGCACAACTCAAAAACGAAAAGTCAGTTAAAAACCAAAGTTGGTATTTAAGTTTAATGTCTTTCAAGGATGCGACACGAAGATATTGAAGAAAATAGCCCCACCCTAAACTACCCTTTACATGGAACATTATTCGAAAATGTTTTTTTTTTTTTTTTTTCCCTTGAAAATGGCCCAAACGATTTTGATTAAAATAACATATGTTTAAGATATTTTGTATAACAAATGAAATGTATCTTTTGAATTTTCTGGCTATAGCACCTGTAGTCCTGTTTACTCTGGATGACCTTTGAATAACCCGTAAACCGTAAGAGATAGACAAATTCTTAACATACAAAAAATGTATATCTCGCTAAAACTCACAATTTATGTACAAATAAATTTTCTTGTAGGGTGAATCATTTCGGAGATATTCCTTGTTATGTGTATGAGTTTCGGAAAACTTAAAACTTTCGTGAAATGTAACATCGTTGTTCATTTTTTGATATGTTAATTGTGCAAAGAGAACGAATCTCAAAGCTTTAAAACATTTGACTATAGCACAAAGCTTATATTCCCGTTGCATTTACAAGCAAATAAGCAATAAGATCATTTGTACAAATGTTTATCTCAACTAACACGAAGAAGATATAGGAATAAGAGTTTGTAAGAATGGTTAGTACAAGAGTAGAGAAAGTCATGTGAGTGCAACACATATTTTTAGTTTTAGGAAAACGAGTATGTTGTCATTGAGCCCTGTACATAATAGCTGAATGTGTGGAATGAACTTCGAGAAAGCTCCTGAGTTTTACTAATATCACATTTCTATCAGAGGAGCTTTTAGTAAGTACGCGTAACGTGGCAAGTGATGGAGAACCTGTGCGTGTGAATGAAGGGCTACGGGAACAATAGCCCATTCTCGCTTATTGACATGCGGCGTGGCAGGCAGACACACAGACAGACAAACCGATAACGGCGCTTGGCGCATACGACGACACTAAGCCGCTTCTGTGAAGCTGACGTCTCTTTCTGGGAAAGGCAGAGAGCTGCCAGATGTTTGTCTTCACCAGGGTGTGGGAAATGTGACGCCTTATTTCCCTCGCAGCCGCATCGTGCTGTGTGTGTGCGGCTATCTATAGCTTTCTCAGAATGCACAGGTATCCCGTTTATTGTGACTAAAATCTTTATGACCCAATTTCCACCGTAATATGTAATAAAAAAATCTGATGTGTTGCACTCACATGACTTTCTCTACTCTTGAACTAACCATTCTTACAAACTCTTATTCCTATATCTTCTTTCTTGTTAGTTGAGATAAACATTTGTACAACTTATCTTATTGCTTATTTCCTTGTAGATGCAAGGGGAATGTTAGAATACAGTAGGCTTTGTGCGATAGTCAAATGTTTGAGATTCTGTTGTCTTTGCACATTTAACATACAAAAAAATTGAACAGCGATGAACCATTTCACATAACAAGGAATATCTCCGAAATGGTTCACCCTACAAGATAATTTATTCAGACAAAAATTGTGTATTTTAGCAAGATCTACATTTTTTGTGCAGTATGATTTGGTCTATCTCTAACGGTTTACCAGTTATGCAAAAGTCTTCCAGAGTAAATACGACTACAGGGGCTATAGCCAGAAAATTCAAGATATGCATTTTATTTGTCATAAAAATATCTCAAACATCATTTTAATCAAAATCATTAGAGCCATTTTCAAGAAAATCAAAATTTTCGAAAAATGTTCCATGTAAAGGGTAGTTTAGGGTGGGGCTATTTTCTTGAAAATCTTCTTGTTGCATCCTTGAAAGACCTTAAACTTAAATACCAACTTTGGTTTTTAACCGACTTTTCGTTTTTGAGTTATGCTGTCCACAGACTGACACACACAGACACACACACGGACCTTTTTCTAAAAATGCTTTTTTTCATTCAGGGGGCCTCAAAACATGTATTTCCGGTGAAATCTCGACATCCAATTTTTGAGTGGAATACAATACTTCCTCTACTTACCAGTAGAGAAAGTAATCTACTATTTAAAGCAGAGGAAGTACTGTATTCCAACCACAAATTCAATGTCAAGATTTCACCGGAAATACATATTTTGAGACCCCCTGTATCCAAATAAAAAAAGCATTTTTACAAAAAAGGTCCGCAGTGTGTCTGACAGTCTGTGGACAGCATAACTCAAAACCAAAAAGTCGGTTACAAATCAAAGTTCGCATTTATGACGTCTATCAAGGATGCGACACTAAGATTTTGAACAAAATTCCTCTACCCCAAATGGAAACTTTTCCGAAAATTTTTATTTTCTTGAAAATGGCTCTAACGATTTTGATGAAACTGCCATATGTTTCAGATATTTTTATGACAAATTAAATGTATATCCTGACTGTTCTGGATATAGCCCTTATAGTCGTATTTACTATGGATGACTTTTGCATAACTGGTAAACCGTAAGAGATATGCCCGCCTCGGTAGCGTGATGGTTAGCGTGTCTGCCTCACGTTCAAGAGGTCGCGAGTTCGAATCTCGCTTAGGGTAAGTTATCCGGGTAAGGTTTTTTCTGAGGGTTTCCCTTATCCTGAGAAGACGAATGTCGGGTAACTTAAAGCTCCATGGACCTCGGGCTCATTTGAGCATCATTTCACCTGTTTCATTCACTCACCGTCCGATATGACGCAATGTTGGAGGACGTTAATTTAAAAAAAAAAAAAAAAAGATCTTGCTAGAACATACAATTTATGTCGAAATAATTATTTCGTAGAGTGCACCATTTCCGAGATATCCATTGTTATCTGTGTGAGTTTTGGAAAACATACTTCTGTGAAATGGAACATCGTTATTCATCTTTTATATGTTAACCGTGCAAAGAGAACGGAATTTAAAAACTTTAAAAGATTTGACAAAGGCTACTGTATTCCCATTTTTTCCTTGCACCTACACAGAGATAAGCAAAACATAATTTCTGCAAATGTTTATCTCAGCTAACGCGAAGGAGATACAGGAATAAGAATTTGTTAGGATGGTTAGTACAAGAGTAGAGAAAGTCATGTGAATGCAACACTTCATGTTAATCAAGATAAACGTACATATTTTTGTAGCTACAATGAGAAAGCAGGAATAAAATAGGGTTACGGGATAGTCACAATCGTTTGAGTGCTGGTCGGTATGTGAGACTTTGAATTTCCATTGTCCTTCTTCTTAATAATTGTTCCATTTATGTCCCGCCTTTAACTGCAGAGGTCATATCGTGACAAACGGTGTTACACGTTTAACGGTGGGTTTTTCGATCTTTGGGATTTTCATACTTGGAATTCACACACATTCACGCTTCAGACTCAGGGAAGGATGAGGAATAATTTTGGCTGGAGAAAAATTTCTGCCCCTCTGCCGGGAATCGAACCCGGGACCCCTAGCACAGCAGGCAGGTGCTATACCAACTGCGCCACGGGGCCAGCCTTCATTGTCTTCCTAGGAGCAGGAAAGAAAAAAAAAGAATAACTTTCCATACTAGAAAAGTATAAACATTGGGAAATCCATACTAATAAAAACAAATATCTCTGAAATGATTAAACCAATGTTTGTGTGTGAGGACGTGTGCGTGTGTGAGCGTGAACTTGGCATAACGTGCGTTTCAATGGCAAGGGTTTGTTTATATCTTACAGTTTTGTTATGCAAAACCTACGAACCGAATTCAGAATGAACAGCAGTTCAGAAACGAAATGGCTGTAACGATTTGATTAAAATACCTACATGTTTGAGATATTTTCATAACAGATGAAATGTACATATATCTTCATATATTTTCTTACAATAGCCGGGGCTCTAATGACCTAGCTGTCGACGGGCCCTTAAACCCTAATCACTCACTCACAATAGCCTCTGAAGTCCTCTTCATTTTGGGTGACTTCTGCATAAGTGGTAAACCCTAAGAAATAGACACAATCTTACTAAAAAAACAATGTAGATCTTATTAAAAGACATACTTATGTCAAATTAACTTTTTTGTGAAGATATTCCTTGCTATTGGTTTGAATTTTTAACTGATTCTTTTCTCAAATAGGAATAGGTTATTTGCTTTTGTCTTTTTCTTTTCTTTTTCTTTCTTTTATTATTTCTTTGTTGTGCAAATACAACGGAATTTCATGTACATCTCCTCTTGTACCTATAAAGAAATATAATAAAACAATTTCTATGAACGTTTATCTCGATTAACACGGCATAGATAAAGCATAATCGTAAAGAACAGTTTGTAGGAACAAAACTAAATAGAGGAAGTCATATGAGTGCACTTCTCAGATTTCTTTTAAAAAAATATGTTTAAAATATACGTGTTATGCCTGCAATGATTGTATCACATTGAGGAAGAAATCCTAACAAGACGAGACAAAAGACAAACAGCATTTGTCTCCTAGGCGTTCGGACTATGCTATCTCCCGCGCAGACAGAAAACAACAGAATGCATCAAACATGTGGTTTGCCTGCCCCAGAAATAACATGAATTTGGCAACCTGCTTAAACAGTCGTCCCACCCAAGTAGCACAGACACGTTTGGTTCCAAGAGGAGTTCAGAATTCTTGAGCAGTTCACTAATGCACGGCACAAACCACTGTATGTACCAGTAAACATGTAATTATAGAGGAACTGTTACATTACACCGGAAATACACATTTTGAGCACCCTGAGTTTTAAAAACATTAGTGTGCCTGTGTGTGTGTAAGAGATAGAGAGCAGCATAAATCAAAAATGAAAAGTTGGTTAAATACAAATTTCTAAAGTTGCCACACGAACTTTTTCAAGAAATTCACCTCAACTACCCTTTACACGAAAGATTTTCACGAAATTTTCGATTAACTCTTAAGGGTTTTGATAAAAAATACCACATATTTCATACATTGTCATGGCAAATGAAGCGTATATCTTGAATTTTCTAGGAACAGCCTCCCTTCTCTATACCTGGTAAACAGTAAGAGGTATACAAAATTTTGCATACAACAAAGTAGATCTTAAACCATCAAAATGTCAAATCAACTTTTTGTGGACTTAGCCATTTCCGAGATATTCTTTGTTATTGGTTAACATTTTAAAACACTTCCACACTTTTCTCAATAGGAATCGGTTATGCCGTTATCCCCCTCTTGGCCATGCAAAAATTCGACTATAGCTTAAAGCCTATTGTATTCCTATATTCCCTTTACACTAACAAGATAATCAGCAATAAGATGATTCCTAGAAATGTTTATCTGGATTAACATGAAACAGAGCAGTAAACGTTTGTAGGAATATATTGACAAGAGTAGAGAAAGTAAGGTGAGTGCAACACATCAGATTTATTTATTTACTTGTGGACTGCAATAGGATGTAATAAAACTAAGGAAAGTCATTGAATATAACACACCAGTAGAAAGTAGACATACTTATTTTAACCAAGTTTCAGTTCAAAATTGTACTAGGCATAATCAAATGATGTCTTTACAAGATGAATTCTACACGAGCTACATAAAAGGTTGGCTCCTTTGTAACACAATTCACCAATGAAGTCTTGTTTTTAGACTCTAGCTAGAGGAACCTCTTCCGCAAGGCTGTTCGCGCACGCTTGAAATTGATGACTGTGCTGTGATGTTTATGACATGCTTTGTACGGGTCATATTCATTCGGTGGAGTTAGTCGGTGTCTAATGGCTCTTTTGAGGTCGTTGCTCCCACCAGATTGCAATCACCATACACTCATTTTTCAAGTAGAGAATTTGTTGGATACCGCTGTCTTGACCAAATAGGCACGTCTCTTGCCTCTTCACGCAATCTGCCTCGAACGGATAGAACTGTAGCATCGCAAGTAATATAATACATCGATAAATCTTAAATTAAATGTGAATTTAAATACTATATCGCAAAAAATTGACCAGAAAATGTTAAAATCTACAAAAAATAATCTAAAGTATATGCATTTCGATTAGTCTAGTTCAATTACTCAGTACTACCAACTGAGGAAAACAAAACCCAAGAATTACATGTATTTCGATCGTGTTGTTATAACAGAAAACCAGTTTATGATCTCACTTTAGTTTTAACCTTAAGAAATAACCTTTCTTCTGGAAAGCTACATTAATTATTAAAAGAACAATTGTTAAAAACGCTATTTTGTTTGTTATCGATTATAATCTGTAACAAATCTTTTTCAGCGATTTATGGGATACAGTTGGCGACATTGACTAAACAAAAGAATGGCACAGTATAATTTGTACAAAACAAAAGAATGACCAGGAAATAATTCGTATGTTATAATTTAACGTCTTTATGTGTGAAATACACATCAAAATATCTTAGGATTTCCCATTTTCTAATTAATTTATTTCACAAAGAAATGAAGAACTAAAAATAACATGCATAGTTTTCTGTATTCTCTTCTCTATTTATACGAAAACTTATTCTTCTGTCACTTCTCGTTAAATCTTGTTTTAAACGTACAGATTTTACGTATAAGAACAATACAGCGAACTAAAACGTCAATTTTTTTAAAAATCGGATCGCTATGTGATAGTATAAACATTCCGTTCACATTATTGACCACGAAAGAAAGTCTGATGTGCGAGGTTCACATAAGTTTGGAAAGGGTAGCATGACATTCAAAAAGTCGATGTTTTGTACTGTAAGATTTGGTCTATCTCTTACGGTATACCAGTTATGCAAAAGTCATCCAGAGTAAATATGACTTAGTGGGCTACACCCAGAAAATTCAAGATATACACTTCATTTGCCATGAAAATATCTCAAACCTATGGCATTTTAATAAAAAATTGTTACAGCCAGTTTCAAGAACATCAAAATTTTCCATTTAAAGGGTAGTTTAGGGTGGAGGAATTTTCTTCAAAAGTTTCGAGTCGCATCCTTGAAAAGCATTAAATTTAAATACCAACTTTGGTTTTTCGTTTTTGAGTTATGCTGTTCACAGACAGACACACACACGGACCTTTTTCTAAAAATGCTTTTTTTTTTTTTTTCAGGAGGTTTCAAAACAAATTTCCGGTAAAATCTCGATACCGAATTATTCGGTGGAATAGTTCAATACTTCCTCTGCTTACCAGTAGAAAGTAAAAATTGTTAATCAATCCTTGCCTGGTGTATTTATGCTCAATACAGCTATCTAAATGCCCTTCAGTATCCTAGCAATGTGCTAGTAATGTTTTAAACTAGTGTTTACCTTAAATGTGAAGGTCATAGCCACTATTGCATAACTTCACACTCCACATTTCCCCAACAATTAATATGAAACAACCAAGTGTGTAAAGATTAAGAACTAGTGAAATACCCGGCATTGCCTGCGGTTTGACGATTTATCCCTACAACGTTGAAGCTTAGGTTGCACTTCCCCATTAACCTTGTTTCTTTGAAGACGTAAAAAAAAAACTGACGTGTTATTTCCTTGTAGGTGCAAGGGGAATGTTAGAATACAGTAGGCTTTGTGCGATAGTCAAATCTTTTAAAACTTTGAGATTCCGCTCTCTTTGCACACGTACCATATAAAAAAATGAACAACGATGTTTCATTTCACTAAAGTTTTAAGTTTTCCGAAGCTCACACACATAGCAAGAAATATCTCCGAAATGGTTCATTCTACAAGAAAATTTATTTGGCCATAAATTGTGTATTTTAGCAAGATCTACATTTTTTTGTATAGTATAATTTGGTCTATCTCTAACGGTTTACCAGTTGTGCAAAAGTCGTGCAGAGTAAATACGACTACAGGGGCTATAGCCAGAAAATTCAAAATATACATTTTATCTGTCATACAAATATCTCAAAACATGACATTTTAATCAAAATCGTTAGAGTCATTTTCAAGAAAACCAAAATTTTCGAAAAATTTTCCATGTAAAGTGTATTTTAGGGTGGGGCTGTTTTCTTCAAAATCTTCGTGTTACATCCTTGAAAGACAATAAACTTAAATACCAACTTTGGTTTGTAACCGACTTTTCGTTTTTGAGCTATGCTGTCCACAGACTGACTGACACACACACACCGACCTTTTTCTAAAAATGCTTTTTTGGGATTGAGGGTGTCTCAAAACATGTATTTCCGGTGACATCTCGACATTGAATTTTTGGGTGGCATTCAATACTTCCCCTACTTAACCGTAGAGATCTAACTAAAACTCTTACGATACTAAAAAGGACAAAAAGTAAACAAAATAAATGAACACTGGGAAGACGCTATGCAACAGCACAATTGAACAATCAAAAACAAGACATAAACTACGCAAAGAAAAGCGAGTAGAGAAAGCCGTGAGAATACAGTGGTACATTTCTATTCCAGTCATTTAGAAATGCGATGTATTGTTTGTAAAAGAGGGAGTAATTTGCGAAGTAAAAGAAAAGTGAGCAGGAAAAACTTAATGTAATACGTTGCATTTGTATTCCAATCATACAGAAAATTGTATGAATTGTGCGTTGAGGAGTGCGTAGAGAAAGAGAAGTGAATGTATTACGTAAAAGAAACATGAGTGGAAGAAACTGTGTGAGTGAAATACATTGCACAGTAAAATGGATAGCATAAAAATCGTCTCTATGAAAAAAACTCTCTCTCTCTCTCTCTCTCTCTCTCTCTCTCTCTCTCTCTCTCTCTATATATATATATATATATATATATATATATATATATATATATATATATATATATGAATATATTAAAACAGCTCGCGTTCTACTTATTATAAAATGGTCTGACTAACTCAAAAACCTTCGCGGAAATGTGTACAATTTACTAAAGTTTATATATAGGTATTTTATTTATTTCACACAGTGAAGCTGTTAATGTTTTACAACTCCGGAACGTCTTTTGAAGCTTGGTGATAAAAGCAACCCTTGATATACTAACTCGAGCAGTAAAGTCGCTTCCTTCAAGTGCTATAAAGATACAGATAAGAATATAATGGGACATAAATATGCTTCAAATGCGAGGGGTATATTTACGATAAGCGAATAGCTGTGTCATCAATGTGTTTCATAACGAAACATTTCTCACGGTGCTTCGATTTCTGACAGTTAATCTCAAAAACATCACCTTTTCCCAGTAGCATTTACAGCAGGGTTGACTAACCTATTTGATCTTGGACTCTAACTTGATAAAAATGTTGAAATGACGTATGCCTAAATTCACGTAAGTTGTACTAACAGTGCAGGCACAACTTTTGGAATCGTGACGTTACTGCCAACCCAGTTGCCCTGCTTAGCAATCCTTTATGTTTAAATTACTGGGAGTAAGCGATGTGACACCTTTGCTTACTCGCAGAGAGCAACACAGCATCGAAACTGCTCCGCTTTTGGTTGTGTTTTCAAAGAGAGCAGTAAATAATGCTTATTTTATATCTGTAATAGTTATAGCAGTGGCTTCTACGTTTCAAATTTAACCGAGGTGTTACACACTTACAGGAGGGAAATAAATGCACAGATGAAGGGATGAATGACATTGTTGGTCACCTGCTGATCTGGTAGTAGGTAACTAGCTTCGGAGTTACTCGTATCATTAAGATTTTCACATGTTATATTAGTATTATATACAGGGTGTCAGTAGCATAAGTGCAGATATTTGTCCTGGTAATTGAGGACAAGATAACGAGCAACATTACATCAATATTTGGACTTTCATTTTACTACTAAGCGTAGTATATTTTCAGGCCGGTTAGTACGTGCAGGGTTCTTCATTTAAAACCTAACGGACGCACGGCATTTCGGCTGTGCACGATTGGGTGTGCCACAGCCGGCTTTGCTCCTACATAAACTCCGCGCGTAAATCATGTTACCTTATAGAAGATGCTGGAAATGTCGTCCACCCTCGACTAAACAAACATTATATCAGGAGAACACATTTTGATTCACTCTTTGGCGGCGCCGTGGCCGAGCGGTTAGCGCGCTCGCCTAGCACCTAGGCGGCCCGGGTTCGATCCCAGGGACCCGCATGTGGTATTCGTGGTGGACGAAGCGGCGTCAGGGCGGGTTTTCTCCGGGTGCTCCGGTTTCCCCCGCCATCTCATTCCACCGGTGCTCCATCTTCATTCCATGTGTCATCAGTGTCACCGCCTGCGGTGCCGTAGTAGTAAAAGCGGGCGTTAAACTACAACAACTTGATTCACTCTTTAAGTTGAGCCACTATAATGTTTCCGAATTCATTTCTATTGTTTTGTTTTGGTTCTTCATTCTGAACTGGTAAACCGTAAAGACAGAAAATCTATTACACAAAAAGTAGATATCATTAAAACACAAAATTTGTGTCAAAATGTGTGTGTAATTAAACATTTTCGAAGTATTCCTTGTTACTCATATTTTTCTTATATGGAAAGTTGGTTTTTCTCCCCTCTTGGTCAAACAAAGGGAAGAAAAATTCAAAGTCTCCACAAAGCGACAAGATTTGAGTATCTTTCATAGTCTACTGTATTTCCATATTCCCTTTACAAACAGTAAGATAATTTCTGCAAATATTTAACTCGATTTACAAGATTTGATAGAGAAATAGGTGTTTTAAGAAGTTTGTACACAATTAGAGAAAGTCATGTGAGTGCAACACATCAACTTGTTATCGTTAGTGTAGCTAAACCCTAATATTTGTAAAAAGAAAAAGAACAAAAAAGCCCTTAAGAGGTTTTTTTATTTTCCTTTAGGTTGGCAGCACGCTGTGTAGCGGCTAAATGGCCAGGTTTGCTGTTCTTAAGCGATATTTTCCTACGAAAAAGAACACCTAAAATGGCGGGTAGCTGGACACTGGTGAACACATCTACTCCGTGCAGCTGTAATTAGCTATTTAGCACTTATTTTACCCCTTTTAATGCGTGCCCAAGTATAATATCTCGCATTTCTTGAATCATTTATATCTATTCTGTTATGGATGAACATTATAAATACCTGTGGATAGAGCGTGGTTCAAATCACAGGAACTAAACATTTGCCTATCAGCTCTCACAGACACTGATCCTGCACCTTGATCAAGCTGGTGTGCTACTGCCTACAACATTTCAGTTATCTTATCTAAGAAAACGTGTTGTAGTATCTATCAGGCCATGATAACATAACCTTGGCTACAGAGATGGAATAGGCGCCCTCCTTCTGAGAGTACAGATCTTAAAAACACTTTTATATGCCTATTTCTTAACCGACCCCACGGTAACCTATAAGGCTCGCATTCGAGAGATCAATTCCCGTGTACCGCCCACAATGACCTTGCATTTTTCGTGGTTTTCCCTGATCGGTAAGGGAATTTTGTGTGGTTTCTCATCTACCATGATTTCCTTTCCATTACTTCTCATTCGTTCCATTTCCATTCCATCTTACAGGTGTGCTAAAAATGGCGATAAATAAATTTAGTATTAAAATTAGTGTTATATTTTACTTTTACATCGCATAGGATAGTTACATACTTTGTACTGGATAACAGTATCTATAGGTTACCGCTGGAACTGGAATTTAGTTATTAATTATTCGATATTACTAAATAATAAATAAGTAAATAATGGTAATAAAAATTTGTTTTGTGTTAATAATTGATATTGTATATGAACAAAATTTGATATGTTGCACTCACGACTTTCTCTACTCTTGTACTAACCATCATTACAAACTCTTATTCCTATATCTTCTTCGTCTTAGTTGAGATAAACATTTGTACAAATTATCTTATTGCTTATTTCCTTGTAGGTGCAAGGGGAATATTGGAATACAGTAGGTTTTGTGCAATAGTCAAATCTTTTAAAGCTTTGAGATTCTGTTATCTTTGCACACTTAACATATAAAAAATGAACAACGATGTTCCATTTCACGAAAGTTTTAAGTTTTCCGAAACCCACACAAACAACAAGGAATATCTCCGAAATGGTTCAATCTACAAAAAAGTTTATTCAGACATAAACTTGTGTTTTAGCGAGATCTACATTTTTTGTACTCTAAGATTTATGGTTTACGAGTTATTCAAAATTCATCCAGAGTAAACAGAACTACATGGGTTATAGCCAGAAAACTCAAAATATACATTTCATTTGTCATACAAATATCTTAAACATATGGCATTTTAATCAAAATCGTTAGGGCCATTTTCAAGAAAATCAAAATTTTCTATGTAAAGGGCAGTTTAGAGTTGGGCTATTTCCTTCAAAATCTTCGTGTCGCATCCTTGAAATACATTAAACTTAAATATGAACTTTGGTTACCAACTTTTCGTTGTTGAGTTATGCTGTCCACAGACAAGACCTTTTTCTAAAAATGCTTTTTTTTTTTTTTTTTTTTTTTTGCATTCAGGGGACCTCAAAACACATTTCCGGTGAAATCTCGACATGGAATTTTTAGGTGGAATACAGTACTTTCTCTCCTTAGTAGTAAAGTAAAAATACGCTGTAATAAACATGTGAAATCACTTCAATTATTTGCATTAAACCCCTGTATATATCATTTTTAATTACAACACTTCCTGCGTTTCAACGACATTAATACTTAGTTCATTGCCTTAACTAGTCAAAAGGACTTGGGTTTTGATGTCAAAAATGTTTGAAAATGACCCATTTTATATGTACTATTTGTTAATCACTTATTAAACTATGTATCTACTGTCCAGTAAATACACTCAGTATAATATTTAAAGAATTCGGGTGATGCCCCAATACACTGTCCGCGAACCCCCTCTGGGTAGTAACCCAATGGTTGAGAAACGCTGTTACAAATTAAAAATCATTTGTAGCTAATGGTGATTTGCTGACCGTGATGGTGGAGTTCTCCGTACGACCCTATAACCCTTCCTATTGCATAAGAGCTCTTATCAACTCTGACCTACTTTCCGATCTCCTACAACACAAGTTCTTTACATGCACAAGAAAAAGCAATCGCTACAGTATAGCATATAATTGTGCGGGACGTCTTTAGTGGCAAATTGTGTTAAATGTAGTTATTGTAGAACAAACATGTTGTGGAAAATTCTGGTCACTTCCTTTTAAACTGTATATGGATTTAAACATGTTCTGATACTCAAAGAGGTTGCTAAGGGTGACCGGACGACGGAGACATGACAGCAGAGGGCAGGATCCGTATTATTTGGCAAAGCGTTAAGGCGTACTGACCTTGACTGTTGAGCGCTAAGATCGCTTCTTATCTTGTTTATTATAAGAACGAAATAATGGTAACTTTGTGTATAGTCAGTGATAAATCACAAATAGATTATCTCTCGCGCCTGCCGATATATGAGTTGTTGCTGTCCTGAACGTATGATTTCATCTGAACAGAGCGTACGGAAACCGTCTAGCCATGTTTGTGCGATAACCTCGCGTAAACATCTGGGCAGTTTCACATTTTTTCCGATATGCTTCATGGCTTTGCCATGTTTGAACTCTCTGGATGGTTCGTACAACCGGCTATCCCTCCCCCCTCCCCCCCGCGGGTTTACGCATCCCCTGGGTGCCCGAGACTCGGAAACCTCCCTCCCTCCATCACCTGCGATGCAGACAGAAACTCCCGCCGACACTTGCAGCCCTGAAATAACCAACCAGGTAGACAGTTGAAATGAATTGGTAAGTGAGATAAAATGGAGACACAGGAAGAGGCAACGAAGTTCCTCACCAGCACCCAGAGAGAGGGCGATGAAGTGACCCTAGTAGCCTAGAGAGCGGCACGTAGTCAGGGGAAGTTTACATAACGCAAGCATCCACACCATCTGCCCGCATATCCCGAACCACCACAACCGTAAAGATGGAAAGGGAATGAAAAGAAACCATGGATTAGAAACCACCCCAACACTCGCCTAGCCATGGAAAAATCCAAGTCGAGCAATAGGTCGACGGGTATCGAACCCGCAACTTCCGAATGTAGGCCACATATGCTTTCTGTAAGGAAAAATTGAACTACGAATCCTCAGCGTTTCATGGCGTTGCTCTAAACAACTGAACTTAATTCTTGTATTTACATTATATTAACCAAAGTACTTGTTATAAAGTAACTACTTCAATTAGACCATTTCACTTACACTGCATCATAATTGACTTTCCACCAATTAAATCTTAGTATTTCAACCACTTATGGCTGTTGATTACTACGAATTTATGACTGTAATCTTAGCACTTTCCTAGCCTTTGCTTCCAAAGTATATTCACAGAATGACTAACTTGAATGACTGGGCGTTTTCTTCAAGTAAGAGTTCGTATGGCTTAGAATAGAAGAGAGATCTAACACAATGAGAAAACAGGGGTTTCATCCACGTGGACAAACAACTGTCTGTCATTTGTGCTTTCTATGATTTCATTCGCTGAAATGACACACTCATTGGTGTAATGTGAAACATCAGCGACTTCCGAGAACAACGCATGCGTCTGTTATCTGAGAGGCTTCTGATGATCAAAGGTATAGCGCATGTTAACCATTAGAGTAGCACAATAATAAAGCACTTGCATAGAGCTTAGACTAAACTGTACCTTTAAACATTATTATTTGTCTCATTATCCTTAAAGGTAAGTTTCCATTCTTTTAAAATAACCTGTCAATGGATTTACTTAGCTCTTCTTACGTTTGTGATATTACTGCATCGCGATAGTGGTTTTGCTGTATGTCTGCAGAAAAACTGGTGTTTAAAAATGAGTGGTTAGGTATCTTATTTGACAATAGTTCTTAGCTATTGTTCGTGTTGACATCTAATTAAATCCCACTCGAGTTTTATTCTCTTTTCCATAGGTTATCGTCTGTCGAACACAAACTGTGTCTTGAATCACCACTCACATTTGTATACATACTCGCAAATGCAAATGCAAGTGGTGATTCAAGACACAGCCTACCTAATTGTGTCCAACAGACGATAAGATGTGGAACAGAGACTATCAATAGATTCAGCTGAATGTTGGAAATGTCGACTTGTGTAAACCGCGCTGCAATACGACGTGGAACATAGAAACATTCTGCTCTCCTAAGGCACTGAATCGTTTTTTCATGGCTGCACCAATATACCAACTTAATTCACAACTTAACTCCAACTTAACTCCCTGGAAGTTGGTCAACTTAATGTGCAATCAATTACTGACTATTAAACTACTATTTTAAAATATCAATTTCTATTTAACACAAATTAACATCGTTATATGCAACGAATATTTTAAATTTTGACAATAAAATAGTGAATTAATATTATCTGATTGCAAATTTCAAACATGTGGCCCCCCTCCCCCCTGGAAAAATGTCTGCCGACGCTCATGGACACATGTAAACACATGTTAATGACTATGAGTATTTACCTCATGGTCCCGATAATCAAAGGCTTCTAGCTGATAACCTGAGGCTTCTTGTCAGTGTTGCCAACACAAATTCAAATCCTAAAATTCGCAATCAAACTATCTCAACACTTCTGTGAGCAAACTGAAATTATTCGATGAATCCTCACATGAATAAGTAGATAAAATAGTAGATTAGCTATACTCTATACTCTAGTTTAGCGAATAATACAAGAGCAGAAACTAAAACTAAATCTAAAAACATTAGTTGCGGATGATCTTAGTTGTTTTATAAGTATGCAACTGTTAAAAACGGTGCATTTTGTATGGTTCCTAAGATGTTTAGCAGTAAAAATATGCTATTTATAGTAATTTAGTAAGCTTCAGAAGGCCTTGAATGGTAAAAGTACAAATATATTACCTAATTAGCCTTTAGATTTCTTTTTAGCTTCTGACTTGCATTATTCGCTAAAATAAGTATACCAATACTAAATACAGTGCATAGTTGTGTCACTCAGACAAAATTACTCACGAGTTGCATTCTACTACATTTAGGAAGCATAGGAAGTATTGTATTTCACCCAAAAATTTGATGTCGAGATTTCACCGGAAATAGATGTTTTGAGACCCACCCGGTGTGAGTGTGTGTGTGTGTGTGGGGGGGGGGGGGGGTGTGGGGGTGTGTCAGCCTGTGGACAGCATAACTCAAAAACGAAAAGTCGGTTAAAAACCAAAGTTGGTATTTAAGTTTAATGTCTTTCAAGGATGCGACACGAAAATTTTCAAGAAAATTGCTTCACCCTAAACTACCCTTTATATGCAAAAGTTTTCGAAAATTTTGATTTCCTTGAAAATGGCTGCAACGATTTTGATTAAAATGTCATGTATTTGAAATATTTCTATGACAAATGAAGTGTATGTCTTGAATTTTCTGGCTATAGCCTCCGTAGTCGTATTTACTCTGGATGACTTTTGCATAACTGGTAAACCGTAAGAGATAGACGAAATCTTACTATACCCAAAATGTAGATCTTCTTAAAATACACAATTAATGGCTAAATACATTTTTTGTAGAGTGAACCATTTTGGAGATATGCCTTGTTATTTGTGTGAGTTTCGAATTTTGTCATTTTGTCAAATGGAACATCGTTATTCAATTTTGTATATGTTAACCGTGCAAAGAGAACAGAATTTGAACGACTATCGCTCAAAGCCTACTGTACTCCCATATTCTTGTACCCACAAGGAGATAAACAATAAGATAATTTGCACAAATGTTCATCTCAACTAACACGAAGAAGACAGAAGAATAAGAGTTTGTAAGAATGGTTAGTACAAGAGTAGAAAAAGTCAATGCAACACATTTGTTTTTCGGAATAGCATAACCTCTTGTTAGAATACTTATAAAAAATCGATAGCTACTGAATTGGCTTGGGTACAGTGCAATTTTCCTTTAGAAAAACTAATAGAAAACTCCTATATAACGGGTAGTGAGTGAGTGAGTGAGTGAGTGAGTGAGTGAGTGAGTGAGTGAGTGAGTGAGTGAGTGAGTGAGTGAGTGAGTGAGTGAGTGAGTGAGTGAGTAGGGTTTAAGGGCCGTCGACAACTAGGTCATTTGGGCCCGACGTACTGGATGGAATTATAGCGCGTGATTATCGTAGTTTCCTAAAACGCATATGCGTGCCAAAACGCTTCATCAATTATTCAGCCAGCGTGGCAAGCGCATGTCAACTCTCAATAAATATTTTCTTCTAAAGTGTTTCTGGATCTCAGGTTCTTATCCAACACAAATATGCAAATAAGATATTACTATAAATACGAGAACATACAGTTCTGTAACTTGATAAGTGTTGTGGAAGTCGCTTACGCAACTAAGGCCATCTGAGGAATCAGCAGGCAGATGCTTCGGAGACGCTTTCGTAATTAGCCACTACAACCATGTAGTACCTGTGACATGTAGAAAAAACAACCACACAGTCAGTATCTAGTGACGGACACAAACAGGTGATTCCATGGCAGTTTCTAAGTCATAACTTGAATTTTCTTGGAATGTCCTCAGAAGACCTCTTCATTCTGGATGATTTTTGCATAAATGATAAACAGTAAAGAGACAAAGAGTGAACCTGGTTAAAAAAACACAATTATTAATGTTACTTTTTTTTTTTTTTTTTTTTTTTTTGAGTGAACCAATTTTGACATGGTCTTTATTATTTGTTTGTATTTGCTAATACGTTTCTTTTCTCAGGTAGGACTATGTTATTGGGTTTCTATCTCTTGGCCTCCCAAAGAGAATGGAATTTCAAAGGCATCGCGTAGCAACCACGTCTTAAAACATTTATTGCTTAAAGCCTACTGTATTCCATATTCCACTTGCACCTACAAGAAAATTAGCAATAAGATACTTTCTGACAATGCTTAAGACAATTAAAATGAAGTAAATAGAGAAATAAGCACTTGCAGGAATAGTTTGTATAAGAGTGGGTGTAGCTTGACGTATATTTGCAAACAGTTTCTCCAAATTGAACTATACTAAAAGTCTATCGCAATATGTTACGCGACGATCACTTGGTGTATCTTCTAAGGCTATGCACTTGGACTTTGTCGCCAAATATTGAGACTTTTTCTATCGCATAAAATTTGAAAGTGGTTTCCTAAATCAAACGTAACATAGATGTAACCAACTCGCCACTGCAACACAATGCGCATAGTGTTAGTGGCACAGTCCACATATAGTGGAAGGGGTAAATCCAACCTCCCCTCTTTCGCAAACGTTGGGCATAGCTGTTGAAAACTGAATTGCTGACATAAAACACACTTATGACTAGATTAACAGAACCCACTAGTGCACTAAAGTAACTAGGTTACATGCAGAGGTACTTCTCTCTCTCTGATACACAGAAATGCATGCACCACGTGTCAGTGATGTCAAACCGAGTGTATTTTAGTGAATTTCGCCAATAAATAGTCATAGCGCGAGTCATTGTGATGCTATAATTAAGCGAATTTGATAAACCTTTCTCAATCTCATTCATTCAGTGGTGAGTTAGAGTTAATTAAAAAATGAACACCTACTCATCCCGTTTTGAAACACTTAAAGATGGAGAACATTATGAAGAACTTCGTGCGCACATTTAACTTTAAAGAAAAAGTTTGGTTATGGGGCTCTGAGCGTTGTGCAAAGCTCTTCTACTGGCCGTGACTTTTGCTCGGGAATGACTAATCTCCTTGAAACACTAAGTACAGGGTAGTATCGTGTATAATGTTGTGACTGGCCACCAGAAGAAGGCGAGAGAGGGGAGTTGAACTCTTAAACTGTCCACGTAGATGTTTACTACGAAACGCGTGTACTTGAATCACCCAAGCTGCCACATCTAATACTTCAATGTAACTTCTGTGATATGTATGATGTATTTATCTGGTAACACTGTATATTTATCATTATAGCGTGCAAAAACATAATGGTCTGGTGGAAAATGTTTATGTAGTACATTCTTCTTGCTAGCCTTCCTTTGGTGGTTTGATAGTATATAATTTCTATGTTTCATGCTACATGCCTTTGAAAAATTTTCAGAATACGCCACTGATCTATTTTGAAGTAATGGATATATGCCTACAAACGCTTGTCACATTTTCCATAAAACTAAATAAGTTTTCTATTTCATACCTGATTATAATCGCCACCCTTTGAGAGAAAACGTAATTAATATGCTATATAGTCTTTCCTCCAAGGTCCTTTTAGTCTTCTGATAACATAACACACGCCTATAGTTCACACTAACATAGATCATTTACCAAAAAGTTTCCTGCAGTGATAATTTTACCCGATTTCTCCTTTAGAAGACCACGGTTCTTAAGCTCAACGGTTTCTGATGAAGGAAGCAGTCTAGAAAACATTTCACATGTGCTGACGGTTCAGAAATACTATACTTAGCAGCAGGGTCCCGCAGTAACAAGTGTTCACCCCCAACAAAGCTTCTCTCAGGAATGCGTGTCTGTTATCGTGATAAAAAACATGACGCCGTGGCGACAAACTTACCATGGCTGGAAACGCTATTTCCATCTGGCAGCGAGCATGCGCATAGCCACGTCACGGCCTGCAAGCAAAAAAAGAACAGGAGGTTAGAAGCGAAGCGACACATACACACAGACATAAGCTAGCTACCAATATTTACTCAGCATGGAGTGGAGATGAGGCGTGTATAACGACAGCGTTGAATTTGCATCGAGCTAAATATATCCGCCGAGTCATGCACTGACATGTGTTGCACGGACAGCGTCGATACCCTTCAGCGAGCAGATTCAGTTGACAGAGTCGAAGGTCAAATCAATAATTGATGCCGAAATCGGCGTTATTTTTATCATTGGCTACTTTGGCTGATGTGGCAGGCTGGAAGTGGCTTGCATTCCTTTAAGCTAGGAGACAAAGAATAGGTAGTAGTAGCAGTAGTAGTAATAGTAGTAGTAGTACTAATAATAATAATAATAATAATAATAATAATAATAATAATAATAATAATAATAATAATAATAATAATAATAATAATAATAATAATAATAATAATAATAATAATAATAATAATAATAATAATAATAATAATAATGTTACTTTGCTAGCTTCCAAATGCAGGGCTCCGGATTCGGTTTCAAGGCTGGAATTTGGGTATTTTTCTTTAACCAGAATTATTCCTCGTCTATTGTAGAAATGCATGAATTGTTAAAGAAATGTATGAGCTTATAAATACGTTATAACCCTGAGCTAGATAAATCATGTAGTATTTTCTCAGAAACACATTTTAAATAATTACATGAGCCGGTTACATGTATATACCGGGTGTCTCAAATGCTGTTAACATATTTTCACCATGCAAATTGCGTTAAGCCTTGCAGAATTAAAATTAAAATGTGTATTGAGTTTCCTTTATTTATTTATCTCAACCACGCCATAAGGTACCTCTTATACGCTGTAATGGACCTCATTATACCCACCTCCTCATGACGATACTGCTAACCACAAATCAAAGGTGCATCCATTCATAACGACACTGCTATCCGCCAATTAAAATATCCGCAGGTAGCAATCGATACTTTCCCGTCTGCGCACATTCCCACGCAGCTGAAAGCGAAACTCGATTCTCGCACATTCCTCCAATAACAACTAGAAAAACTAAAAATGTCGCACACGAGTGAAAGTAAAATGCAATTTACAGCACCTGAAATTCGCACAAAGGCATACGATATTAGGAATAATGTATTGCCAGAAAAATCAAGAAATATGTATGAAAATACCTGTGTACAATTCATGGATTGGAGAAAATCAAAATGTATAACCTCATTTTCAGAAATGTATTACTGGTATACTTCGAAGAATTGTGGCACAGTATGAAATCATTAAGCTTGCAGACTCATTACTCCGTATCATTGTGTCTAGGACAACATAACAATAAAATTAATAACTATGCAGTTGAAGGCGCAACTATTAATTTCTTATGCACAATCGAACAACAAATACATGATTAAAATGTTGACACCAGTAACAATAACATGCAGCATAGAATGTTATGAACATACGCTAAGATTACATACACGGTCCACAAAATAGTATGAAACCTAGCGCCGAGAACAGCAGCTATGCGCAATCATCCGCGTCATCTGTCCGGCACTGCCAACTCCACACGCCTGAAAGATAAGGATATGGAATGAAGGAAAATGATGGAACAGAAACCGTCATCCTGCTCAGTCTGTCGTTCTATAATACCGGGTGGAAGGGAAGTCATATTAATTTAAACTAGTGATATATCTCGGTATTTGGAACATTTTGTATCTTATGTTTTTGTCTCTGACCATTTCCTACGCAGATATTTTGGTTTTATCGAAAACAAGCTGGCAACACTGCAGATTCGGTGGGCGTCACTTTCCCTAGCTCAGTACATAAACAAACACAGTAACGGTGCGTCTTGAAAACAAACTCATGCCCTGCCTTGTCCTTCTGTGTTTACTGTGCGGGCGTAGGCCAATCACAAGCGTTAACTCCCGAAACATTAGGGCGAAAGTGAAAGTGCCCGGCATGTTTACTTCCACAAACCAGTTCAACTCTATTACCAACACCTCAACACAACGTTGTCGACATGCTACACGTCATTAGGAGCTGCTCGGAGTATTCCTTCACGTCTTTTAAGTGATTATTTATTTCGAAACCCTGTGTGATGTCCCATAATTACTACCGAAGCTATGTCAGAAATAAGTTACTCTACGCATCTTACAAGTAAAAAACTTCGTACATTTTGTGAATTACGCATCGAATTTGGATAAAAAACATTTATTTTTTCACAATCGGCACATCGATAGTGTTTCTATGAAGCATATATTAGAAGGAATGCAGTGACCTCCCTTTCACCCTGTATATACTCGTATTTCCACCAGAAACACTTCGTGCCCTCCCGTGTTGGAATGCTTGTTCAAACTTGCTTTTGTTTTGCGTTAATGGGCCACCTGGTATATCAAATCACACTGCAACTGTCACAAGTAATGTGAGTTCGAAATTACAAGTTCTATGACATTACCCCCCACGGATTTGTTGATGAACCGTTGTTTTATATTGTGTAGGTGGCAATATACATGTAAGTCATGGCCGATGAGTCCACTCACACATTACGGAACGGATCATAATGAACACGTGGGTTCACGAGCGACTCCACACAGAAAATTTATACCATCATCCAAGAAACTTGAGATGAATATCACATCCTACGTGGAGGAAAATCACACACACACACACACACACACACACACACACACACACACACACACACACACACACACACACACACACACACACACACACACACACTTCAGACTCGTTATATTAAAATTCTACTTGAATACAAGGACATTAAACAGGGGAAATGGGACAGTGTGCTAGGGTCAAATCATTGTGTATGTTTGGCATTAGATTTAAGCTTCTCAATAAGAAGCTTGGAATCACTTTTCACATGAGGTATTGCAGCGGAGGTGGACCAACTTGGCACGGATCTATTGCATGCTACCACCGTCCTGGGAGGAAGAGATGAGGTAAAGGGAAGCCACAAGCCCATCACAGGACAGCGAAGGCAGCGCCAGAGAGACGTGCGGAAGTCCCTGAAGTTGACAGAGCCATCGGGCACGCCACCTAGCTCCTCACCGCTACACAGAGAGGGCGTCAAAGGCACACTTAGGGTCCAGGCAGCGGCACACAGCTACCACAAGCGGGACCAGGTCACTTCTTAGATACTTAAGAGAACTTGCAAATAATTTTAAAATGTAGACCAAAGTGCAATTAAAGCTAATGATAAAATATGGAGGCTGCGAAGGCCACATTCACCGGCTGGATGGGACACGGGGCACTTACGACGTCCACCTCCAGTACTGCACCCTAATCATGACGCCCATTGTGGGCAATGTGAGGAACACAGCGGTCGGGCGAAAGCCCACAGGCCCTTGTGCTGCAGAGTTTAGTTTAATTAAATTCGGAAGAAATAGCCCCAAATAGTACAAAAATATGAGCTGGGAGATTCAATAAAATTCAATAAAAAACCTAAAACATATATTTTCATTTTCCAATACTTTAGCTGTTCCCAAATGGAAAGTCATGTCCTGGACATGCAAAAAGAGTGGAATGTCTAAGTCATCATATAAAGAAAAACTCTTAAAAGATTCAACTATCCCTTTGCTCTCTAGTTCTCTAGAAGGAAATATGAAATAAGACAAAGGTCTCTCTCGATTAACCTGAAGTAGATAGAATAGGTGTTTTAAGAATATTTTGTACAAGAGTATAGAAAGTCATGTGAGTGCAAAATCATAGTTCTATACTAATAATAATAATAATAATAATAATAATAATAATAATAATAATAATGATAATAATAATGATAGTCATAATAATAATGATAATAATAATGATAATAATAATAGTAATAATAATCATAATAATCAATAATAATAATAATAATAATAATAATAATAATAATAATAATAATAATAATAATAATAATAATTACTAATGTCAATCGTTTAATTGACAAAATAATTAATAGTAAAGTTTGGTAACAGTTTTATTATTGAAAAACTTCAGTATTGTATTAGAGAGAGCCAAATTGTGTTGTAGTGAAATAAATGCAGTGGGTTGCATACACCAGTAACTAACAGAAGCAGCACTGCGCTATAAAAATAGCGATAAGCAGTGAAAGTTTCTGAAGCTCTTCTTTGCTTGGTGCCTTTCCGTCAGATTTATAGAGGCTTTAAATGCAGTTCCAAGCATACGGGCATTTCCTGTGCGGGATATGGGCATAGTGCCAGAACAAGTGAAAGCTTTGTTTGTAATGTACTGCCACTTAACTGCGATTGGGCGTCCAAGTGGAATAATTTAATGGGAAGAAGCAGCCCTTAGATCCAAGAGGACTTCAATCAGGCACAATATGCTACATTAAAACATATTTGAGCGTAAGATAACGGATGAAAATCGAATTCGATTCTTGTTTTCAGCAGCTTGCAAAGAGAATCTCATTATGTAAGCGCTTGGGGAGGCAAAATAAAATCTAATACCAAAGGTCTTCCCGAATAGAAAGCACTTCAATCCGATTGCGATGAAATTTTGCTAAGTTGCTGTGCACGTTCCCGCGAAGATTTCTGAGTTGGTCAAACCATTTTACATTAGAACGGGAATTGTTTCAACAAACTGATGTATAAAAATAGATGTTGGTATGTATGGAAGTAATAATTCCAACACCTGCTGACCCATTACTAACAAATTGGCACGTCTATTATTACTTTCTCTACTGGTAAGTAGGGGAAGTATTGTATTCCACCCAAAAATTCGATGTCGAGATTTCACCGGAAATATATGTTTTGAGGCCCCCTGAATTAAAAAAAAAAAAAAAAAGCATTTTTAGAAAACAGTCCATGTGAGTCTGCGTGTCTGTGGACAGCATAACTCAAAAACGAAAAGTCGGCTAAAAACCAAAGTTGGTATTTAAGTTTAATGTCTTTCAAGGATGCGACACGAAGATTTTGAAGAAAATAGCCCCACCCTACACTACCCTTTACATGGAAAATTTTGATTTTCTTGAAAATGGCTCTAACCATTTTGATTAAAATGTCACATGTTTGAGATATTTTTATGACAAATGAAATGTATATCTTGAATTTTCTGGCTATAGCCGCTGTAGTCGTATTTACCTTGGACCACTTTTGCATAACTGGTAAACCGTTAGAGATAGACCAAATCATACTATACAAAAAATGTAGATCTTGCTAAAATACACAATTTATGTCTCAATAAATTTTCTTGTAGGGTGAACCATTTCGGAGATATTCCTTGTTATGTGTGTGAGTTTCGGAAAACTTAGAACTTTCGTGAAATGGATCATCGTTGTTCATTTTTTATATGTTAAGTGTGCAAAGACAACAGAATCTCAAAGCTTTAAAACATTTGACTATCCCACAAAGCCTACTGTATTCTAACATTCCCCTTGCACCTACAAGGAAATAAGCAATAAAATGTACCAATGTTTATCTTAACTAACACGAAGAAGATATAGGAATAAGAGTTTGTAAGAATGGTTAGTGCAAGAGTAGAGAAAGTCATGTGAGTGCTACACATCAGATTTTTTTTCATGGAGAAGTTTTTTATGATATCTGCTTTACTGTGTAACGTTTTACATTCACATGGTTTTTCCACTCGCGTTTCTTTAATGTAACACATTCACATGTCCGTCACTCGAATACTATACAATTCACACAATTTGCTATCGATTGAAACAAATACATCATATCCCATTCACATGATTTTCTCTACACACTTTTCTTTTACGTACAACATTCACATAACCTTCTCTACTGGTTCTTCAATATACAATTCATACAATTTTCTATGATTGAAATGGAAATGCAACGTATTACCTTCACAGTCTTCTCTACTCGCTTTTTTTCCTGTGGTATTTGTGGTTATTCAACAGTGTTTTTACATACTGTATTCCTGGCGATTTAATTATTTAATCTGTTTATCTTTTGTTCTTTGTAGCATTCCAAGAGTTTGCTTGTATATTAAGTAACATCTTTTAAATGTCTGCCAAGGAACATAATCTATTGGCAAGTGCAATTAATCTAAGCCTACAAGTTGTAGGGATAAATAGTTCAAACCACTTGCAATGCCGGGTATTTCAGGTGATTTAAGTATAGGTATAAGATACCGATGCATTATAAGTACATTATGCCAGTAAGAAAACCAGAGAAATAGCGGAATAAACGCTTGTGTTAAGGCTTCAAAGACTTATTTAGTACTATTTTTTTAAGTTCCATCTTGAGCATCTAAGATTCTGCCCCCTTTGGAACAATATTGTTGAATTTCTGCTTCTTTTAGCTATTACATACTTCACACACACGCGCGCACACACACAGACACATTCATACTTCCAGACCCTAGGGAGAATAGGAAATAATCCTGACTAAAGAGAAGTTCCCATTCTCAAGCCGGGAATCGAACTAGAGACCTCTGGATTTATGGTAAGCATCTTGAACACAAATTAGGAATATTTCAGCAGCCTTAGTATTGCTGTAACGAACGACATTTAGCGCTGTTGTGACAATTCAAGAGTTCGAACCTGGATATGAAAGACTCCTTCACTACACGAAATGACAGAGGAAGTAAGAGAAAATGCTGTGATGCAATGGCGCCATGTAGTGGTAGCCTCTTAACATTCGAGAAAAATAAACATTCCATTAAGCAGAACGTTTACTAGTTTTAACCGTCTTCGTTCTAAATATTAATTTCAATTTTTAGGCCCAGAGACAGCCATAAAAAGCATATGAGAATTTCTTGTTACCAGTGCCTTCAACGTTGGTGTGAACCATTGTTTGTTACTCTCTTTGGAGATATTTGGTGAGGTGATGGATGCAACGACTTCAAGGGAACGCTTGCTTCCCTTCAGAGATGCAACATTCTTGCCTCAACACATTCTTTACATTCCCCAAAACTTGAGCTCCCATAGTGTGCAGTTATAAAAACCGATATTTCTCGTAGCGTTATAATTGTTTGAAAATTTGGCAGGAAATCCGCACAAGACTTCGTTAAAACAATCTGGAAATATTTATAAGCTTTTTATGACTTTATGACAGAGCTACAATGCCTAAATAAAACAATTAGGGAATTCAGAATTTTTTTGAGCTTTGCCCCAGTTAGCTAAAGCATTGTCATTGAGGGGAAACAAGATGGCCACTTTTTCCCCTTCCTACTTAACTTTCGCTGGTGACGTAATAAATATGAGGGCAAGGAAGAATGCTGTGATGGCTTCGGTTGGAATTGTTAATGGGAAATGTTGAGCCCGAAATTGACTTTCTTATTTTGTGAAACTCAAACGGGTGCATATTAGGCAATGACAGTCACCTTTACTCTGCACGGCCACGCCACTAAAACAGAGCTAGTTGAAAATGACCCGCGATGTCACCTTTTGGCACCTATGAGCCAAAGTTTATATGCTAGGAAAGCTAATGAAACAGAGACTCCTACATAAATTTGAGAAACTAATTCCTTCTTCAGGAAGCTTTGGTCGAAGACTCGAGACTTTGGATATTTCCATCGGCAGCACATACATATGACTTATACATATAAGCCGTAATGGTGTGATGCAAAATCCATTATTTTATAGGGAAAAAAGCAACGCTACAATCTCTATCTGAAAGCCCTTATTTACCACTAATTTTGCTTATATGTTTTAATGTGCATGGGTTTTTCATAAAACTGATCACGGTTTTTGAAGTTTGATTAGGCACAAGTGTAGTTTCCAGATTCGTACATAAAATGAAATGAAAAGGACTTGGTTAATTTCTCTGTAAACAATTTTATACAGTGACAGAGCTGCAGAAGTATTAAAGTTGGGAAATCTTACAACTTCAATTGATATAAAATTACACGAAAGGGTAAAATATCCTCTTTCAGTACAGAAAGACTACGCTCATTATTAAATAATACGATACAAATTTATTAAATTGTTCTACCTTCAATGATTTTGTGGTCAATCGTCTGGTATCCACCAATCAAAGGTGCACCTTTTCATTGCAACAGTCCTATCCACCAATTAAACTGTTCCACGTGTAGCATTCAATACTTCGCCATCTGCGCGGATTACCACGCAGCCGAAAGCGAAACTATCCATTCTCCCTACTACTATGTTTATTTAATAATTAGTGTTAATATTGCAAATAACATTCCAATAAATTAAATTTATCTTCTCGTTTTTTAAGCTGTACTTTTTTAAAGGTCATAGTATATATACTCTTTATCATTTGTCAAGTCCGATATAACAATAAAATCAAGAATTTCACAACTGAAGGCACAACTATTGATTTTCGTGTATAAATCCAATAAGACATTATTAAAATGTCGGACGCAAGTAACAATATGCAGCGTAGAATATTGAAAACATTTTATAAATGTTTTAAACTTGACACATGATCGCGCTGAGTTATAATGACAATTAGGAAGCTCTCGTTGCATAATATACTATTGTTATGAAGTGTTATATTTAAATAGATTGCATCTTTACTGTGGTGTTCAGGAGTTTGAGGTGAAGGGTGAGCGTTCCTGTTAATTCCGTGGCGTTCACTTAAATGTGAGGCAAGAACCGGTCTGGCCAGATCAGTTCCATAGTTTGACATCAAGATCAGAATGAAATGCTTTCTGGTTGCGGAGTATTTTTATACTCTTCTAGAATTAAATTACTCTCTTCCCCCAGGCAATCGACTGATATCTTGAGGAGCTCAAATTTCAAACTGACCGATTTGAACAGAAGTATAAGGAAATTCATGTTCTCCATATACGCTTTTTCCCATCTCAGACTCAAAGTTGTTTTTACAATTAATACCAATCATAAGATTTTTTTATTTTGTAGAACATTCCTTCTAGATAAATCATAACTGTAATTTTCTCTATTTAAACAAATCTGATTCCATTTAAATAATGCAATATTACTTTGTATAAGATGTAAAATTTGCTGTAGTGATACCACAAGAGCGTAGTGCCAAAAAAAATTAATAATAATAATAATAATAATAATAATAATAATAATAATAATAATAATAATAATAATAATAATAATAATAATAATAATAATAATAATAATAATAATAATAATAATAATAATAATAATAATAATAATAATAATAATAATAATTTGTTCCTTAACGACGCTGTCAATTGCCAGGATCACATCAGCGTCGCCGGTGTGCCGGAATTTTGTCCCGCAGGAGTTCTTTGTGCCAGTAAATCTACTGACATGGAGCTGTCGTTTTTAAGCACACTTAATACCATCGGTCTGGGCTGGATTTGAACCCGCGACCTTGGGATCAGTAGGCCAGCGTCTAACCAACTGAGCCACCCAGACCGACGAGCGTAGCGCAGTGAACGCGCCTGCCTCTGGAATGGAGAACTCGGGTTCGGTCCCCGGTACCGGAATGGGGATTTTCCCCACTGGGACGTCTGGTACGAGGTGCACTCAGCCTCTTTAAGTCCCGGAGGGGCCAATTGAGGAGCTATTTGAATAACGAGCCCAGGTCGCGAAGGCCGCATAACCAGCCGGGAGGTCTCGGGGCGCTGACTACGTCCCACCCTTCAATACTGCACCCCACTCATGACGCCTGTAGTGGGCAGAGATGGGGGACACAACGGCTGGGCGGTAAGTCTATAACAATTTTGCGAGCGCGAAGCAATCAATATTTTGTCGTCTGCGCACATTCCCACGCAGCTGAAAGCAAACTACGATTCTCTTATGTTCAATCCAATAACAACTGATACAATAATTAGTGTTCATATTTTAAATAACATTCTTATAAATTCAGTTTGTCTCCTCATTTTCGAAAGTCGTATGAAAGTTGAGTATAATGACAATGAAGATGCTCGTATTTCCAATGAAATGTCAATATCGATTATTATTTTGGGTGGAATGCAATATCTTCTCTACTTTACGAGGTAATGACACAGAAAATAAGAACGTCACTTGTTCATTAAAGAAATAGAAATATGTTTTTTAAAAAGCTATTTTCAAGACAATGTTTTATTTCAAGTCCATACATTTTACTAAATAGCTGTAATTTCTCTTTGCTGACAAGCAGATTGCAATTTCTACATAATGACACGTGTGTAGTATTTGAACAAACAAACATCAATTACTCTGCCGACGTCGTAACTTATGCTGGTTACCACTGCAATCTAAATGCAAAAACAAATATGCTGTTGTCCTTTAGGTGTTTCTTCCATTGCAACACGCCTCAAGTGTTTATACATCTGTCCGTACTAAGTACCTTGTGCCATATATGAAAGTATACTTTACAAGTGGTTTTCGAGTGCGTTTGGCATTCCTAACTATGCTTTTATGTTTGTTATTTAGTCAGCAATATCCAAGTCTAACATCTCATAACTGGTACCACACAGCCTTTGCAACGTGTTTTATTACAAGTGGGTAATATCAGCAATCGTCGAATGACATTTATCTGAACTATTTCTTAAATAAAATTTGAATTTATGGGATCTTGGAACTAAAATGTAAGTTTTCTATATTTTTATAAATATGAATTCAATACTTTGCATATTTAAGGTTGTTTGTGTTATAAACCACCACACAAAGTTCCAGCATAATCTGTTTAATAGTTTTGAGGGAATTTATTATTCAATTTATTCACATTGCGAGCATTTTTACTTTCTCTACTGGTAAGTAGGGGAAGTATTGTATTCCACCCAAAAATTCGATGTCGAGATTTCACCGGAAATACATGTTTTGAGGCCCCCTGAATCCAAAAAAAAAAAAGGATTTTTAGAAAAAGGTCCGTGTGTGTGTCTGTGTGTCAGTCTGTGGACAGCATAACTCAAAAACGAAAAGTCGGTTAAAAACCAAAGTTGGTATTTGAGTTTAATGTCTTTCAAGGATGCGACACGAAGATTTTGAAGAAAATAGCCCCACCCTAAACTACCCTTTACATGGAAAATGTTTCAAAAATTTTGATTTTCTTAAAATGGCTCTAACGATTTTGATTAAAATGTCATATGTTAGAGATATTTTGATGGCAAATGAAATGAATATCTTGAATTTTCTGGCTATAGCCCCTGTAGTCGTATTTACTCTGGACGACTTTTGCATAACTGGTAAGCCGTTAGAGATAGACCAAATCATACTATACAAAAAAAATGTAGATCTTGGTAAAATACACAATTTGTCTCAATAAATTTTCTTGTAGGGTGAACCATTTCGGAGATATTCCTTGTTATATGTGTGAGCTTCGGAAAATTTAGAACTTTCGTGAAATGGATCATCGTTGTTCATTTTTTTATGTTAAGTGTGCAAAGACAACAGAATCTCAAACATTTGACTATCGCACAAAGCCTACTATATTCTAACATTCCCCTTGCAACTACAAGGAAATAAGCAATAAGATAATTTGTACAAATGTTTATCTCAACTAACAAGAAAGAAGGTATAGGAATAAGAATTTGTAAGAATGGTTAGTTCAAGAGTAGAGAAAGTCACGTGAGTGCAACACATCAGATTTTTTAATATTCAAAATATTCCAAGCACAACAAAAACTAAAATATCACAACACTTTTATTGTTTTATAAACTCTATTTCCCCAACACCATCAATCTCTGGCAGGAAGAAAAAATAATTACTCTTAAACTAATTACTTTGCTTTGATGGATCGAAAATTCTTTGTAAAGCTTCTTTTAACCAAAGACTCACATAAATTGTGTACATGCTGGAAAAATTCTACGAGCAAAGCACAAAATTTAATGCGCATGGAGAATATTATGTATTAAGAATGTAAAGTGGAGAAAAAACAATTTTTCTACACACATGCATAGTCTTTTGTCTAGCAGTTTCCTCAGATTCATAGCTCAACCACTTTTTTCCGCTGAATTTGGATGCTTTTAAGCCCTTTTTGGCCCATATTTTGTTAGAATACTGCAGTAAAAGGGCGTTTAAACGTGGCGAACATGACATTTAAAGCCTGGGCTAAACCTTAAAAATGGCGGAATCTAAAATATTCCACCGCCAACCGAGGACTGAAGGTTTGGGCAATATTTATATTCATAAATGTAAAAATCAAATTGATAATTCTTCGGTCAAGTTTCAGTCCCAGGGTGTATTAGATACTGTATCGCAGAGATTTGACACAAAAATGTTAAATTCTATAAAAAGTAACCTAAAATCTATTCTTTTCCATCATCAGTGTAGTTCAACTTACTCAGCGCTGGCAACTGAGGAAAACGAAACATAAGAACTACGTGTGTTTCGATCTTCTCTTGTTCTTATAATAGAACGCCACTTTAAAATCTGAAATAAATCTCACTTTATTTTTAATATTAACAAATAACTTTTCTTCTGAACAAATACATTAATTATTAAAAGAACAACTGTTAAAAATACGGTTAAATTGAAATGGAGTGCTTTTTGATTGTAATTGACAATACATGGTTTCTCAGCGATTTATGGGATCCAGTTGGCGACATTGACTAAACAAATGAATAAACCTAATGATAATTTGTACAAAACAAAAGAATGACTAGATAATAATTCGTATATGATAATTTAACGCCTCTGTGTGTGAAATAGTCACAGGTAACCTTCATATAGAGAACGAAAAGTTGCGGTGTTTGTACTATAGGAAGGCTGGGTACACTCGACGCACAGACATTGTAGATAAAGTTGTTGCATAACTTACATTCAATGCTAACCCAATTTGCAGTAAAATATTCACTCCCAAATTATTGTGCAAGTTCAGCAATACGATTTACGTGCTATAGGCAATATACTGTGTGGAATTGGTGAACACATTCGAGAGACACTATGCGCTGTAGGCAGTATGTTTTGTGCTGTCACTGTACTGACGCAATGACGTCACGCTCTGCCCGTGTGGCAGGTCACTTGCGATCGCCTCATTTCGCAGTAGCTGTATAAAAGTTCGAAGCCATCACAAGTAATATAATACCGTGAAATGATATTTATCTGGACTAGTACATAAATAAAAAATGAATTTATATACTATATCGCATAAATTTGACCAGAAGATGGTAAATTCTATTAAAAATAACCTAAAATATAGATATTAATTACGATTAGTGCAGTTTGACTTAAAGCCGAAGAAAACGAAATCCCGGATTATATTTTGACCTTCTGTTGTTACAACAGAAAACCAGTTTATAATCTCACATAAATTTCACTTTATTTATAACCTTTCTTCTGGGAAAGTAAATTAAATTATAAATTAATTATTATTATGGGATACAGATGCCGATTCTGACTAAACAAAAGAATGACCAGGTAGTAAATCATATATCAAGAATATGAATGTATGAATCAATCACTAGTAATCTCACTATTGTTTTTTTATTTATCTACAGAAAACCAAAACAGAAGCAGGATGTAAATTACCATCTCAAGATTAGAACTAAATATGAAAAACATCTGAAGTGTTTCACTCAAAATTTGTAGAAATTATTTTATTGCTTATTTCCTTATTCCCTTGCAGGTACAAGGGGAATACAATAGGCTTTGAGCAATAGTCAAATGTTTTAAGAGTGGTCGCTGTGTGATGACTTTGACATTCGGTTCTCTTTGCACGACCAAGACAAAAAGGTGAATAACGATCTTCCATTTGAGAAAAGTATAAGTATTGCAAAACTCACACAAATAACAAGGAATATCTCCGAAATGGTTCACTCCACAAAACATGCATTTGGACATAACTTGTGGTTTAACGACATCTACATTTTGTGTACAGTAAGATTCGGTTTATCTCTTACGATTTAACAATTTGCAAAAGTTTCAAGAGTAAACAGGGCTACATAAGCTATAGCCAGAAAATTCAAAATATACATTTTATTTGCCATAAAATAACTTAAACATATGACATTTTAATCAAAATCGTTAGAGCCAGTTTTGAGAAAATAAAAATTTTCGAAAAGTTTTCCATGCAAAAGGTAGTTTAGGGTTGAGGAATTTTGTTCAAAATCTTTGTGTCGCATACTTGAAAGATATTAAACATAAATATCAACTTTTGTTTTTAATAGAAATTTCGTTTTTGAGTTATGTTGTCCACAGACTGACAGACAGTAAAACACACATATGGACTTTTATCTAACAATGTTTTTTTTTTTTTTTTTTTATTTATTTAATACAGGGACTTCAAAACATGTTTCCGGTGAAATAGCAACATCGAAATTTTGCGCCGAATGCAATGCTTCCCCCGCTTTGTCTATGTGGTAGAGAAAGTAGTATTAACTTACAATATTAATTAATCGAAGAATTATTTGTTTCTGTGTTGTTTGGTGGAAAACAAATTCCTATCGGAAACAACGGATGTTAGGGAGGTGATTGCGAGCGAGGTGGCGCCACGGTAACATGTGTGACTCCCATTCGGGAGGTTATGGCTTCGACATCACAGCGGAACTGTTAGGTTTTCAGAAACATAGCTATTATACAAGTCGCGCATTTGTACTTGACGAATGATCTGCAAAGGAGGAGTGAGCTAGCGGCCTAGCCCACCATGTCAGCAAAGTGGTTTATGTTATGATAATCCACAACTCTTCTTCCCACTGTTGCACGTGTGTATACAGTTGACCACAAAACTTAAGTGTGGCACGGATGTATGTACCAATTCATCCGTCAAGGACTAACGCTCGACCTATACCTCTAACCATCTTAAATCTTTCCTCTGTAAACCACGATCTGAATACACCGTATTTTGAATAATCTAAAAGGTATGCTCAGGATTTTCAACCTTGATCAGAAATTAGTTCATCATCTTAAACGCTAATGAAAGTAATTTTCATTTCTGAAAACACAAACTACACAACTGAATATTTTAATTCTTCATTCAGCGCTCAGAAGTTCGCCCGAAACCTTTACCCTTCTAATGGCAGCCAAGCGTTTACAATGTCGCCAAAGGTCACGTGACAGGTCCTCAATAGCAGGACCGAATACATGAGGCCTTCTTAATGAATGCAATTACTGAATTACCATACGATGAATTATGCATGCAATGTTCCAGTAATTAACATTTTTGTTCATTACCTGGAAGTTAAGTCTTGGCTTCGATTAGGAGACTTTGTAATGAGCCCACTCTAAAATGACCTTTTAGACTGTGCATATACACAAAGTTTCATGATTTGAACCAGAAAAACTGAGGAGAATTAACAGCCTACTTCACAGAAAAACATATTAAGGGGATCGATTTGTGAATGTTTCAAAATCCGAAGTATTTTATTGAGGCTGATGTGGATGAAGAAAACCTCTCTGACAACCTACTGTTGTCATTTGGCAACAAAGAATATTGCAACAGTGATTTTCATACTATGTTGGCATTTAACAATACAATAAAGGTATTGGTAGATATGTAGATCATAAATGTATCAATTTATTCAGTATTATTGCAGTTTCATTTCTTTTCTTTTACAACCGCGTGTACCATCTCTTTATTTTACGTGGGTCCTCCCCATCCTTTACTGCAGCCACATTTGATTGTAGCCGCTGGGATTCAAATTACGACGTTCGGCTTAGAATGGAAGATGGCCAACTATAATTCAATAAAACACGCTAAACCGGCTTGCCAAAAAGGCTAGAAAAAGCTAGATTATATTTTAATACCTACATAAACTTTAGAAAACTACATTATTAAAAAAATACGCATGGATCACCTAACAAAAATAAACGTGATCTTCGTCATCCCTCTCTGCCTCATTTCTACTGCTGCAGCTGGGATTTCCCTTTGTACCAACAAGCTTCAATATTTCGCCCGGGACTTCGCATGAAAAACCTGATGTGCTGCACTCACATGACTTTCTCTACTCTTGTACTAACCATTCCTACAAACTCTTATTCCTATATCTTCTTCGTGTTAGTTGAGATAAACATTTGTACAAATTATCTTATTACTTATTTCCTTGTAGGTGGAAGGAGAATATGGGAATACGGTTGGCTTTGAGCGATTGTCAAATCTTTTAAAGCTTTCAAATTCTGTTCTCTTTGCAGGGTTAACATAATAAATTGAATAACGATGTTCCATTTGACAGAAATACAAATAACAAGACATATCTACGAATGGATCACTCTATAAAAAATTACTCAGACATAAATTGTGTACTTTAGAAAGATCTACTTTTTTCATAGTAAGATTTGGTCTATCTCTAATGGTGTACCAGTTATGTAAAAGTCGTCCAGAGTAAATAGGAGTACAGAGGTTATAGCCAGAAAATTCAAAATATACATTTCGTTTGTCATAAAGATATTTCAAACCTATGGCATTTTAATCAAAATCGTTAGCCAATTTGAAGAAAATCAAAATTTTCCATGTAAAGGGTAGTTTAGGGTGGAACAATTTTCTTCAAAATTTTCGTGTCGCATCCTTGAAGGACATTAAACTTAAATACCAACTTTTCGTTTTTGAGTTATGTTGTCCATAGCCTCGAGATACACACACGGACCTTTTTCTGAAAAGTGCCAAAGAATCTAACAACTTGGTGGAATCCACACTCCCAGATTAAAAAAATACGGGAATTCACCAAAAGGATTATATTATTACGTGCAATAGATGCAGTAGCGAGATTAAATTATGTATTATTTTAAAAGTACCGGTAGATAAATTAAAAATGAAAAAAGGCTAGAAAAAGGCTAATGAAGCTTAGAAAAGAGGCCAGGAAAGCTACTTGTAGTTTTTTGGAAAATTTGTAACTATAGCGTTTCACTCTTAGAAGACAGTATGGAGTTAAATGGGACATCTCTGCCTCTATCTAGCGCATACAAGTTGCCGTTAGCCGCGTCCTTTTCTACCCTTGCGCTGTTGCCAGATTCCTAATAGCATGGTATAAATATTCATTTGTTATTAAATTTGTTATGATATTAATTTCAGGTTTTAACTATGCAGACTTTTTTTCTCTATCAGGTTATATCCTTTTCAGAGTCATTATACATTTCTATAGGCCCAAATTTCTTCAGAAAACGTTTTTTTTTTTCAATAGAAGTCCGATATTTGTTGTTTCTACACTCATCACGCGCTAACTAACAAACTAACTGCTAGAATGCATCTATATTTTTTACTTAGGTAGAGTAGACCATAGTGCTACTACCTGCCTACTTTGAATTCTCTATGTTTACTCAGTTAAGTGTTATAATTATTTAAATTAAATGTTTTCGGAAAATTTTATATCTGTGCACTGCAAAAGTTACGCAGTGTGAAACTTTTTTGTTATTGAGTTTACATCAGGGAACCAGCGAGAGCAAATGTTGAGGAAGGTTGGAGAAAGTTTTTAAAATAAACCAAAAGGCAGTAACCTCTTTCTTTTATTCAGTAAGGCAAACAAAAGGTATTCATCTATTCAGCGCCAGGCCTGACACAGAAGATAGTATAAGGAGCAGCACTAACATTAGTTCGAAAGAAGCCGTGTGTGTAACTGTGAGCTGTTATTGCGTTATTTAATATTTTTGTAAATATTTGTAGTTATGGAGGGGGAAGCTAGGAAGGGACGATATGTTGGTAAATAAAGAAGTAAGGAACGCCAAATAATTATGAATGTGTTAGATTATTTTTGAAGCATAATGCGTGTAAGTAAGGCGGTAAAAGAAACAGCTAAGGCTATCGGGTGTTCAGAAGCAGTAGTGTGTATGATTAAAAAGGAAGTAATGAAAGGTCTCTAAGAACGCCATCGAAAAAGAAAGCAAAAAGGGCGGGACTACACAAAACGCTAGGTTAACGCAATATGATTGAATAGTGCAAGGTGGAGTGCGGCGAATTGTTCATTCTTTACTGTTTGCAAATATTCCACCCACACTGAATATAATTTTGTCACTATTCAACAGTGATGAGACACAACCAAATTTCTCAAGGGCCACTCTTAGTCGGTTCTTACATGATTTGGGGTCCGAATATGAAAGAAGGGGTAACAAGTGCACATTAATAGAAAGAGACGATACAATCAGATGGCGACATAAATATCTAAAAAACATAAAAAGGTTTAGGGACCAGGGGAAATCAATTGTTTATACAGACGAGTCATTTGTAAATGTAGGCCATACAGTGACAAAGGCGTGGAGGGATACCAAAGTTAAAAATGCCCGTCTCGTCAAGCAGCAATTGAAGCATTAGTCCTTCAATTGCTCGGCCACCTCGGGATCGCGCGCGCAGAAAGATTCGCAACTAGTACATGTTGCAACACTGCGCTCCATTTAACGTGTACTGTCTTCTAAGGGTGGAACGCGCTTTAGATAGCTTCTCAAAAAGGCCAGATCTAGCCATTAAAAGGCTAAGTTGGCAGCACTGATTCTTGGCTTAGTGTTTACTTCCTCCCGATCTAAGGGGTTATGCTTATCAGTCACGTGTCTCAGAAAACTGATACGAAACTGCACTTAGAACGAAACCAGACTAGCAGCTTAAGCAGAGAATAGAGAAATCATCCAAAGGTAGCAAAATCCGCAATTGTGTGACCGTACGTTACACAAGTTGAAGTGCTGTGATTCATAAGCCGACTCTATCATTACGTAATAAATTTAACACTAAACTTATATTCATATCCTCATTATACACAACGAAAAACAGGGTAAGCTTGGCATTTTAAAAACCACCCATAAAGTAATAGCCATACTAGTCGTATTTTGTGATGAAAAGACAGAAATTATTCCTGCAAGAAACTCCTTTGATCAGACAAACTCCTTTGATTTGCGAACCTAAGGACATACGAAATATAGCTGGGCCATCTTTAGGTGCTTCTGGCCGTTCTGACAGTCACCATTTGCCACTTTTCATCTCCATGAGTTGGCAACACTGCTTTGTTGAGTAACTGTACATTCCTACTAACCCAATGATCCTCACTCGCCTCTGATTCCTAAAGTACGTGCAAAACTTAACGGCATATGGACGCTAGCCAATGTTGTTGCAGAGCGCTGTTGCCAAGCGTTTACCAGCGATAACTGCACATCCGAACACACATAAATATATCCTTAAAACAGTAAAATCTTGCCTTGATGATGCCAACCTATGACACACATTACGTTGGAAATTCTTTAAAAAGTTGTACACATTAAATGCGTTACGCTGAGTGAAACACTACTCAAAAAATCGCTTGTCACTGCTTCGATGAACATGTTAACACATTCGTATCACTAACAGAGGGGGAACAGTTCCATTTATATATTAACAATATTTCAGCTCGAGTTTGAAAACCAATTTACATATGGTCGTTTTCTTTAATAGTAAAATAACACACTACTACACTCTTAAGTATCGTAGAGGAAGAATGATTAAAAAAACATCTGGTGTGTTGCACTCACATGACTTTCTCTACTCTTGTACCAACCGTTCTTACAAACCCTTATTCCTATATCTTCGTGTTAGTAGAGATAAACTTGCAGAAATTATCTTATAGCTTATTTCCTTGTAGGTAAAAGGGGAATATGAGAATACAGTAGGCTTTAAGCGATAGTCAAATCTTTTAAAACGTTCAAATTCCATTCTCTTTGCACTATTAACATATAAAAATTAATAGCGATGTTCCATTTGACAGAAGTTTAAGTTCTCCAAAACTCATATAAGGAATATCTCCGAAATGGTTCACTCTACAAAAAAAATTATTTAAACATAAATTGTGTGCTTTAGCAAGATCTACATCTTTTTGTGTAGTAAGATTTGGTCTATCTCTTACGGTTTAGCAGTTATGCAAAAGTGTTCCACGTAAATAGGACTACAGGGGCTATAGCCAGAAAATTCAAGATCTACATTTCATTTGTCATAAAAATATCTCAAACATTTGGCATTTTAATAAAAATCGTTAGAGCCATTTTCAAGAAAATAAAAATTTTCGAAAATTTCCCATGTAAAGGGTAGTTCAGGGTGACGGAATTTTCTTCAAAATCTTGAAACTCATTAAATTTAAACACCAACTTTGAGTTATGTTGTCCACAGACTGACACACACACACACACACACACACACACACACACACACACACACACACACACACACACACACACACACACACACACACACACACACACACACACACACACACACACACACACACACACACACACACACACACACACACACACACACACACACACACACACACACACACACACACACACACACACACACACACACACACACACACACACACACACACACACACACACACACACACACACACACACACACACACACACACACACACACACACACACACACACACACACACACACACACACACACACACACACACACACACACACACACACACACACACACACACACACACACACACACACACACACACACACACACACACACACACACACACACACACACACACACACACACACACACACACACACACACACACACACACACACACACACACACACACACACACACACACACACACACACACACACACACACACACACACACACACACACACACACACACACACACACACACACACACACACACACACACACACACACACACACACACACACACACACACACACACACACACACACACACACACACACACACACACACACACACACACACACACACACACACACACACACACACACACACACACACACACACACACACACACACACACACACACACACACACACACACACACACACACACACACACACACACACACACACACACACACACACACACACACACACACACACACACACACACACACACACACACACACACACACACACACACACACACACACACACACACACACACACACACACACACACACACACACACACACACACACACACACACACACACACACACACACACACACACACACACACACACACACACACACACACACACACACACACACACACACACACACACACACACACACACACACACACACACACACACACACACACACACACACACACACACACACACACACACACACACACACACACACACACACACACACACACACACACACACACACACACACACACACACACACACACACACACACACACACACACTGCTCAAACACACATATTTTTGCTGTGAAATCTCAATATCGAATTGTTGAGTGGAATACAATACTTCCTCTGCTTTGCTATACGTAATTGAGAAAGTAATAAAATTGTCTAATCATAATATTGGCATGTCTTTCCCTTCCTTCCTTGAACTACTGCCCATTATTTTAGAAGCGGACTTTGGATGTTTATGTATTGGTAACTAAAAACAGCCACAAATTGATGATTCGTTCAAAGGTCTATATCAGTCGCTTTGAAATGCGATACCATAATGTCTCTCTGAAGCAATCGAAGTCAATAAATATGTAGGTATTGTATACTAACAAACATGTTGGGTGATAAATTTGGCTTTGTATTCTTTTGAAGAAGGGCTCATTTAGTTTCTTGTTTGTAATGACAGGCTATTATACGCAAACAAACCCGGTACACAATCCTGTAAAAAATTTCTCTGCGAAGACAAATGAATGTTACCGGATTCCTAGGAACAATACATGGAGGGCGGGTGACGCCCTTATATTACCCGAATGAAACCCGAGTTCTAACACGTCCATAAGTATCGCCTACTCTTGACGAGCAACGGCTCTGCTCCACCCACGCCTGCAGTCCCACGTTCACATCTCCGAGTTATATATTGTTAGTTCCGCGTTGCCCTTGCAGCTTACACGGATCCCCAATCCGTTTCAAAACACTGCTTCCAGTTTGTCGGCAATGGTGTTCCCGCAACTTTTGTGAAGACAGTTATTGATCTTAAGGTAAAAAATCTGATGTGTTGCACTTACATGACTTTCTACTCTAGTACTAACCATTCTTACAAATTCTTATTCCTATAGCTTTGTGCGACAGTCAAATCTTTTTGACCTTTGAGATTCCGTTCTCTTTGCACGATTAACATATAAAAAAATGAACAACGTTGTTGCAATTCGCTAAAGTTCTAAGTTTTTCGAAACTCACACACATAACAAGGAATATCTCCGAAATGGTTCACCCTACAAGAAAATTTATTCAGACATAAATTGTATATTTTACCAAGATCTACATTTTTGTATAGTATGATTTGGTCAATCTCTAACGGTTTACCAGTTATGCAAAAGTAAGAGTAAATACGACTACAGGGGCTATAGCCAGAAAATTCAACATATACATTTCATTTGTCATCAAAATATCTCAAACATATGACATTTTAATCAAAATCGTTGGAGCCATTTTCAAGAAAATCAAAATTTTCGAAAAAATTTCCATGTAAAGGGTAGTTTAGGATGGAACGATTTTCTTCACAACCTTCGTGTCGCATCCCTAAAAGACATTAAACTTAAATACTAACTATAGTTTTTAACCGGCTTTTCGTTTTTGAGCTATGCTGTCCTCAGACTGACAGACATACACACACACGGACCTTTTTCTAAAAATGCTTTTTTGGATTCAGGGGGCCTCAAAACATATATTTCCACCGAAATCTCGACATCGGATTGTTGGGTGGAATACAATACTTCCTCTATCTTACGCAGTAGAGAAAGTAAAAACTGGTGTGTTATATTCACATGAATTTCTCCACCCATTTTTTACCACACTATTCTTGAAAAGTTTATTCTTCTGATATTTCCTTATAAGTACAATGAGAAGGGGAGGATACAATACCTTTAAGCATAGTGATTGTCACTATGTGATGGCTTGGACATTCCGATCCCTTTACATGACCAGGGGGGAAAACCGAATAGCGACTTCCCATTTGAGAAAGTATAGTGTCAAACCAATAACAACGAATATCTTGGAAATGGCTAAATCGACACTTTTATGCAAAATCATCCAGACTTCAAAAGACAGTCCCCAAAAAATATAATATATGCCTACATTTAAGTTTTTCTGAAAATATACATGTGATATTTTCATCAAAATGGTTTCAGCCGTTTAAAAAATCAAAGTTTTCTAAACATTTTCCATGAAATAGGCAGTTTGCTTTGGGGGGGAATTTTCTTGAAAATCTTCGTGTCACATCCTTGGAACACACTGATCTTAAATACCAACTCGGGAATTTAACCAACTACTCCTTTTGGAGCTAAGCGCGCTCATAGATATCTTCTCTAATATTAATGAAGTATGAATCCATTCTAATGCACGTTTACTCTATTAGCTCTAATACATACAAGCTGTTAAAAGTATAAGCGCATATATTTGTACCCATTAAGAAAAGGCTAATGAATAACATTATGTAAACAGTTGTTTCATTTGCGAACTTATAACTTTACTTAAGGGTAGTATGTTTTCGGGTTGGTTAGTACCTTCAAGTAGGCGCGCCACAGAAAGAATGACGCAGAGTGGGCGGAACGAATGTTGTAACGCGATAACGAATACTATATCGGAAAAGTTCGAATGCTTTCTACAAGGCCAATAACCTCACATTACCTATGAAGCAGAACGAATAGTCTATCTGACCCCTGGGGGTATTTTAAAGGCGAAAAATCGTAAATCTTACAAAATGTGAAAAAAATGAATATTTTCATAAAATATGAAGCTTTTACCAAAGTGTTGGAAATGTTCTATTTTGTCACGTACCAAAGCATAATCATGAAATGTCATACTTCGACTGTCTCTACCGTGCTTCAGACAAATTTCCTTGAGGTTAGGCGAATTCTAAAGAGGATGTATTATAGTATCTGCAGTAACTCAAGGTAAACTTAAAGAAATTATGGTTAGCCCATTTTTGAGGCGTCAATTCAATTTATTTTCTGTACAAAGAAAATGTGTGCTACTGTACGTTAAAATTCTATATACCGGGTGATTCTGTATACCGGGTGGAAGGCGCTGCTTCGGCCATACGCTATCCAGGTATTCTACATGAGTGGAACAAATATGCTCAACACAATTATTAATAAAGAATCATTTCGGCGAAAAAAAAAATTATAAAATATTTTGAGCCATCTAGCGTCTTCAAGAGTGGACATAAATTGTTTGGTATTTCATTGTCTCGCAAACATGGTTTGAAGAATGCATTTCTACCTTAATTCGAATGAATTCAGCCACAATTTAATGTTAAAATGTCATGCTAAGTTTTAACTTGAAATTTGGTAACGTCACTAGAACATTAAATTGTGACCAAATTCATTCGAATTGAATTAAAAATACATTTCAGGATTGCTCACACAATGTTTACGCGACAGTTGATGAAATAATAAACCATTTATGTCCATTCGTCAAGAAGCTACAGAGCTCCAAATATTTAACACAATTTTTTTTTTCGACGAAGCAGTTCTTTATTGATAATAATTGTATTGGACATATTGGTTACACTGATCATGTGGAATCCCTGGTTAACGTACGGCCGAAGGAGTATCTTCCACCCTGTATATCAGGTCCTTGCCTCTACAATGATTTGATCGGCATGCATCGTTACCAAATTTTAGGGATATGTATCAATTTAATATTGAATTCTACGCTGAATTCTCCGCATTGTGTTGTCCATGCTTTCACAGATGTTTTATTCCCAAAGACCTTTCTGCCCATGGCAACATAGCAGCCATTCTCCTCATAACAGCCTCAACAGTAGAAGCATTTCAAGGTACTTTTCTATGGCCTTGCAATTTTGTTTGAGCAAGTGGAGGATGTTAACTTGCAGTACCAGCGGTATAGTGGAGTGTTTTGCTTAGTTAGCACGTCCGTGACTTGACAGGTGAGAATTCTTGTTCTCTCCGGACACGCTTGGTTAGCAGACTTGTATACAAGTATGAATGGCTGCCTTGTTCTAACAATATTGCTCTCCCTTTTAAAGAAATGCTCTGCAAATTCCAGTACAACTAGAAGATGAGTCACAGTGTCCATAGAAGTACCCAGTTCAGAGAACTTCCAAATATGTAACGTGAACAGGGAAATTTCGGACAACTTTGGTTATTCTAGATCTTAACCCAGTGTCTCCAGTTAATTTGGTTCTGAAAGACCCTAGGGAAACTTATCAGCTCTCCATCCAGTGGCGTAAATAAGTCTCGCAGACCCCTTTAATAGCTTTCTTAAAAATCTGATGTGTTGCACCCACATGACTTTCTCTACCATTCTTACAAACTCTTATTCTTCTATCTAATTCGTGTTAGTTGAGATAAACATTTGTACAAATTATGTTATTGCTCGCTTTTTAGCATGTGCAACGGGTATATTAGAATACATTAGGCTTTGAGCGATAGTCAAATCTTTTAAAGCTTTAAAATTCCGTTCTCTTTGCACGCCTAACATAAAAAAATGAATAGCGAAGTTCCATTTGACAGAAGAATGTTTTCCAAAATGTATACCGGGTTCTCCGGTTTCCTCCGCCATCTCATTCCACCAGTGTTCCTTCAATCCATGTATCGTCGGTCCCATCCCCTGAGATACCGATAGTAAAAGCCCCCGTTAAGCACTACCCAATCCTGACACTTCACGAAATTGGCAAGGGACTGTATATTTCAAAACCGATAATAAGGCATTTCTACGATGCCGGTAATAATTGCAGCGAGAGAGAAATTACTTTGTGATTGACACAGGCTACTCTCGGCAACTGCTGGAGGGCTCATTATCCACGTAACCAATCATCGTTGACCTGAGTTTTGTCTTCGTGTATTATTGGTCCATAAGATACCACACCCTCCATTGGCTGACTCCGAGAAGTATGAATCAATCACAAAGTAATTTCTCCTTCACTTTAAAACAGTATAAAATATTACTGTGCTTTTATAATGGCTAACAAAGCCAGCCGAGACGATGAAGGTATTTAATATCGCGAAAAGCAACAGTGTCATGTTTTCTCGAAGTAAGCGTCCGCACTCCACGCGTCGACATTTACTTCTTAGGCAATGTCACCGGAAAAAAAAAACAGAATGGCAGAGAGAACAGGGGAGATATTGCAACGCTGCGTTTCACTCCTCGTGGAGTTAACAACTGTTTGTCATTTGCGATCACTTTTATTTCATTGGCTGAAGTGACACGCTCATTAGTGCAATGTGAAACATCAGCAACTTCTGAGAACAAATAACGCATGCGGTGTATGTTACCTGAAAGACCTATGATAACCATGTATGAAACACATGTTAACCATTAGAGTAGCACAATACAAGCTTCCAGTGTTGCCCGCCCTTCTATATACCTACGAAATGTTCCATTTCCGCCATGGTTAACGTGAAGCGATAGAAAAAAAAAATATTTTTCGTTGTGATAGTCATATTAATTTAATGCTAAACTGTTACTTTAAGTTTTACCATGAACGGTCATTATTTCAGAGCATAACTTTTTCCACGTACAAAACGTGGTGTAATGAAAAGAATTTTTAAAAATAGTAATAAAGCGACAATGTTGAAACTTTTCAGACTGATGGCCGTTCCAAGATTGACCTATGAATGTGAGAGTTAGGTGCTGACCGCCTCACAACAGAAAATAAGAGGTTAACGAGGTGAGATTTTTAAGATACGTGGCTGGCTACAGACTCTTGAATAAAAAAAGAAATTAAGACATCAGAAGAGAGTTGGAGATCCGGTGTCTAAATGAAACAATAACTGAATACAGAAAAAATGGTAAGATCACGTAAGCAGAATGAACATCGAACGTCACAAATAATAAAAAATTATGCTATGATGAACCTTTTTTCTAAAATAGATCTACCAACAGCATTTGATCGTATGAAAGAAGTGGTTTTTAAGTCGGTTTAACCCTTGCTAAGGCTGTGGGAAGCCTGCTGACCACTTCTATAGTCCCTGCGAGCTTCAAGTGGGTACGCAGTTAAACATTGCGATTGTATCACTCCGCCAACAAGCACGTGTTGACGTTCTCTGCGCATGGCTGTTATCGCAACCGTCAATTCTTTCACTGTAGCAGTGAGAGGTTAGAATTGCACTCGGCTCATATTTATTAAATAAACTATATTAACTAATTAAATAAATAAATTGGTTAAGAAAAGTTATGAAATGTAATTTTGTGAGTAAAAACTTAGGTTAACCTGAGTCACCCACACCACCATAGCTTCCAGATCAAATATCACATTAATTTTCTTTCTTTTTTTAAACTGAAACCTAATGTCTTTTAGCAGTGTGGAACGTGGTTTGCCTAAAATATGGAAGATATGGCTCACTGTTCATTATATATTATAGGTCCATTGTTTAAAAAGAAACTAGGTATGCATTTTAAAGCGAATGACACTTTTAACAGCCCAAAACACTAAATGACCTTTCCCTTTTCTTTTTAGGGACTTTTACAGTTCCTGTTTGTTTCATTTTCGTCCTCACATTTGAAACAGTGTACATAGAAATACCAGTTACTTCAGACGTCAATTTGGTTACGTCTTTCACAGATAACTTTGAAAGAAAACGTTAAAACACATTTAATACAATAGTCTTTTCACCACTTTTTAGAGGCTTTCCGCTTTTGTTTTCTTAACTACTCTGAGAAACTGAATACTCCGCCACACTGACTGCACGTGCATTACTAGTAATACAAGTGTCAGAGCATCACTTCACTGCAGTAACAACACAATGGGAGAATTACCGAGTACCACGTGGTAATAAATGGAAGTAAAATATTTATGCCCGTGTAGGTTCAATTACGGTATTTATTCACTCCATTCATTACCTGAAAATATCAAACAAACGATAATATACGCAATGTAGTAAGGAACTATTTCCAATCGCGCTTCACCATTTCACTCGCGCTAACAGTTGTGCTGCGGCGTAATTTTGACCTCCGTACACACTTTAAGGCCGGGTAGGGTATAGTGTGTGCTGGCATATAGCGGGTACTTCAACATACCCAGGAAAAAATTTTATCGCTCCTACGAGGACTCAAAGAGAAAATAAAATGGTGGCGGTCAGGCTACAGTTCTTTGTTTTACAAGCTTAGTAATTTGTCATACAGAAGGCGTCACTTTTGTTTCTCAAAGAGCATGATAAAAGAACATGTAGATCCTTGTCTTAGAAAGTCGTAGAAAGTTCCATGGACCATACCTAACTGAAGGGGTGAAATGAGGGAGAGAATTACAGAAGAATTCAGTTTAGATTATACCAAAATGATAATTTTACCTTTTTGTTGTTTTATTATTACATAAGCATAGGACATGTGTATTCTCTAAATGTTTGATGTAACCTTAAGACTTTTCTCTTGCATATTACGTATGTTCATATGGGCCATGGTTAGTATACTTCCCACCCTGATGTTTTTTTAAAAAGTTGTTGTTGTTAGCTAATGCTGGATTTCTGACAATGAAGTTATTAATCCTCTTGCTCTCCAATATTTTTCACAGATATTGAAGAGACTTAGCAGTAAATGTAACCGCTTTTTAGAGAGCACCATATTTTTATGTTTTGGCGGTCACATCGCTCTCTCACAACCCCCAGAATGTCTGGAGGACCACACCTGTCGTTGGTTTACGGGTCTTACTGACCTGACCGGGAGAATTATCAAAATAAATTCACCGACCATATCCTCTGGTTACCATTACATGCCATGACAGGTCAGCATGTTAGGGGTTAAGATTGTATAGAGACAGAGAAATGGAGAGGTTGGAAAAATAAAGACTCCCTAGCCCTCGGGAACCCTAATAGCATCGGGGTCGGAAGAGAACAAGAGATGACCAAGGTAAGGTCAGATAGAAAAGTTACAGTGAGGAGCAAAACACCAGTAAGTGGAAGTAATGTTCTGCTCAGCTTGGGTACCTTGTGGTCGCCATTCACATATCCCCTAGACGGAGACCCCTGAGTAAATAAAAAAAAAAGTGGAACTAAAAATTTAAAGAAGTTTTGCGTAAAGTATACCCATATGCATACAACAGCAAACTTGTAACACTCACTGAATAAAACAACCACTGAAAGGGTTAACTAAACCTCCAGAGAAGGAATTCCAGAATTTAGCGGGTATGTATAACGTTTGTTGATTTCTTGGAACTGCGCGATTAAATACTTAATGGAGGAAATTAAGTAACAAATCACTCGCGACAAGTGCAGGGAAATTCTGACAGCCGCTCACAAGTAAATTCAACTTTCTCTGTCATAACAGTCTAGACCAAGTCGTAAGATACGAAAACACATTTCGAAATAGAAAGCCGGTGTCTGTCATTTGCCGGTTTCGTAAAGGACGATAAACCCCTTGAGGAGGTTTAGAAACTGTGACGCTTCTTGAACCGAATTCTTCCTCTGCACTGTACAAACAAATAACTTGGGAAGATTTGTTGGCCACTTTACTGACAGCTGGAGTGTTGTAACAGCCTTGCACGCTTCCTCCATGGCTGTTCATACGCATGCGCATTTGCATCTTTGGTGTGTTTGTTCAGCTGCATGTAGATGCCGAGTATAACAGTAATTCTGGCGCTCTCAAATAACCGCACATACCGTAAGAATTTTGCTTGTGTCGATTGTTCCAAACTAGTTAGTTGTTGGCACAAAATTCGATGATCATTGGTGGGAGTTACTAGAACAGATAGGGTTAGGAACAGGTGTTGGAAAAATTATATTATTAATAAAGAGATACAGAAGTATCAAAAAAGCTGCAAGAACCATGTCCTACTTATGGCCCATTCAAGATATCCATGGCAAGCTTTATTTTATAAACCTTCAAGAAGTGTTGGAAGACAACAGAAAAGCTGGAGTGACCAGTTCAGCTAACTTCGGAACAGGTCTATTGCCCTAAACCTTGTGAGCAAGATCATGTTCCATGTTTTACTTCATGATTCAAAATGCATATTTCTCCTGGTTGCTACTAAAATATCTGTATAGTCATCCGGTTACTATTCACTCATTTATTGTGATATACCACTCTTGTTTCTGTCGATCTTGGTGATTCGGTTAGCTGCTGTCTTAATAATCTCAAGGTCACGAGTTCAAACCTGGCTTGGGGCATTTCGATTTTCAACAACAAAACATTACCATCCAAAGACAATAACAAATGCTGCATTTATAAGCATATGTAGGAGGCACATTGCATTTTATAAAAACCATAATTAAATATTCCATAATTAAATATTCCTTCGAGATGAAATATCTCAATTGATTAGCTATTAGAGAATAGTATAAGTACTTAACAATTCAAACCAATAACAAAGAAATACCTCGTAAATGGTACCCCCATAATATTATTTACAATAGGTTGTCAAATAACAAGATCTGCATTTTTATGAAGTACGATTTTGTGTTTATTAACTACGCAAAAGTCATGCAGAAAGAGGACTATTCCCAGAAGTTGCCTTGAATATATATTTAACGTATGGTATTTTAATAACAATCGTTAGACCCACTTTTCATAAAATAAACAATTGCTAAGATTTTTCCATGTATTGGTCAGTTTGGGGTGGGGGATTTTCTTGAAAATCTTCTTGCAGTATTCACTTAAATACCAAACTGACTTCACACACACACACACACACACACACACACACATACACACATACACACACACGCACGCACGCACACATACACACACACAGAAGCACACTTTTTGTAAAAATGCTTTTTGTTTATATGCAGGCCATCTCAAAACATGTATTTCCAGTGAAACCTCGATATCGAATTTTTGGGTGGAATATAGTTATTTCTGACCTACTTTACTGGTGACTTCAGATAACAATGGCTGGCTGGTGGACCGGGATAGGAATGGGGATATTTGACAATGTTTTGGAAATGAGTGAAAATTTAAATAAACAAGAAATATGGATAATTCTAGAACATAAAAAGTCCTTAAGTTTATGTAAAAAGATTAAGACAGATTGGGTGAAAGAATGTCTATTATGTAGGCTTAAGTAGCAGACAGGAAAGGGAAGGTTTGGCATGGGCAAGAACAGGCCCAATATTCCTTAGAGGTTTAAGAGGCAATGAATAGGGAACGTGCTAATTTGGAGAAAAGGAGAATAACATACATTTTCTTGGTAGAGTGTAGAGTTAAAGAAGTGTAGACAGGACATTTGGGATTCAAAGTGGGACAAAATGAGGAAGAAAATGGCTACTATAAGAATATTAACAGTTAAGGGATGAAAAATGATCAAGTATATGGGAGAGTTTACAAAGAAAATTAAGGTAAAACGGCTAAGGAAAGTAAGAAAAAAAAAGCAAAGGTAAAGGAACGGAAAGGCCAAGGGAAAGAGGGTATTAGGGAAACGGAAAGAAAAGGAAAATAATAAGGGATAACTGAAAGTCAAAGGGCAGGGTGACCTTAATGAAAGGTAGGAAATCGGACTCAGTTTGTATTAGAATGTAAATAGTTTCAAGACTTTACATAAATGTATCAAAAACTTTTCTTTGGATGTTCAGTACAAAAGTACCTATATTCTGTTCTATTGTACTTTAAGTGCGTATCAGAGAAAGTAAAAATCTGATGTGTTGCACGCACATGACTTTCTCTACTTTTGTACTAACCATTCTTATAAACTCTTATTCCTATATCTTCTTCGTGTTAGTTAAAATAAACATTTTTACAAATTATCTTATTGCTTATTTCCTTGTAGGTGCAAGGGGAATGTTAGAACACAGTAGGCTTTGTGCGATAGTCAAATGTTTGAGATTCTGTTGTCTTTGCACACTTAACATTTAAAAAAATGAACAACGATGATCCATTTCACGATAGTTCTAAGTTTTCCGAAACTCACACACATAACAAGGAATATCTCCGAAATGGTTCACCCTACAAGAACATTTATTGAGACATAAATTGTGTATTTTAGCAAGATCTACATTTTTTGTATAGTATGATTTGGTCTATGTCTAACGGTTTACCAGTTATGCAAAATTCATCCAGAGTAAATACGACTACAGGGGCAATAGCCAGAAAATTCAAGATATACATTTCATTTGTCATAAAAATATCTCAAACATATGGCATTTTAATCAAAATCGTTAGAGCCATTTTCAAGAAAATCACAATTATCGAAAAATCTTCCATGTAAAGGGTAGTTTAGGGTGGGGCTATTTTCTTCAAAATCTTCGTGTCACATCCTTGAAAGACATTAAACCTAAATACCAACTTTGGTTTTTAACCGACTTTTCGTTTTTGAGTTATGCTGTCCACAAACACACACACGGACCTTTTTCTAAAAATGCTTTTTTTTTTTATTCAGGGGGCCTCAAAACATGTACTTCCGGTGAAATCTCGACATCGAATTTTTGGGTGGAATACAATACTTCCCCTACTTACGAGTAGATAAAGTACAAATGGATTCAGAAAACTTTAACCCCTTACCATTCATCTTTACAGCAGAGCTTCTTACACTACTAAAAGCATTAAAATATACTCAGTCCGTCGAGGAACACACAATCTTAATTTTCTGAGAACCTAAAAGCTCCAAAGCGGGTTTAAGTAACCTTTAGATGGTAATTATTATTTATTAATACCAATAATTACCATCTAAATGTTACTTAAACCAGGGACAAAGTACTTACAATTGTAAGTCGCCCTTGGGATATTTATCTCTGATGTGAGATTCCCTTGTGGTCTACCAGGAAAATACGAATCGGTGGGGGAATTTAATGTCGCACTGGCAAGTTGGCTATGGTAGCTTAGTGGTTAGACTAATCGCTCGATAAGCGAAATATCCGTGGCTAAAATCCCGGCTAGAGCATTGAATTTGTCAGTCCTGATTCCACCTCTTTAAAAACACCAGCATTAAGTTTGTTGGCATAAATAAATAATAATGACTACTTAAAGCTTGTGTTTGTGATAGCTTGGTTTCGAATATTTTTGTGGAAGGGAATACTTGTACTTCCTCTATTTGCTACAGATAGTTAATCTGTAGAGAGAATATATGTCGAAACTTCGTTCCAGTTTTATTCTACACGGAGAGAGACTCACTGGGAGTAGGCTGAAGGCGTCCATCTAAATGCTGCACATGTGTAATCCCCAGAGACAGAGCTGGACTGAGATGGGTGTGTCAAGATAACACTAAACACTGCATCACTCCACCCATTTCACATAACAGGTGTACCAACCGACCACATCTATACCTACTTGCATTTATTTGCATTAGTCCAACTCAATGACCATAATGATCTTCCCAGTCTCAGGACCAGCTCGACTACTATTCATTCTATATACAAAGAGATGCTATACAGCGTGTCGCAAAATTAGACCGACAAACTTTGGGAGCTGATAACATCATTTTAAACACTTTTTGTTAAGGAAAGTACGATTCGTTTAAGCGCTAGACGAGTTAATGTCATAGATTACTGCCTCCCACCCAGTTTAAATATTTACAGCAAAATCAACATTGCAAATTAGTATTGCATTTATCTTAGTAAGGCACACAATCTTAATCCAAGAAACAAACACAGGACACATAAACAAAACACAAATATCCCATTGTTTACAGTTAATCACAGCTTTACTATTCAAAATGAAACCGACAAACTTTTAAACCAGAGAAATGGCTGGTGTCTGCGAGAGTACGTCAGAATGGGGCACGCCGATGCACTCTTTGTGTTAATATAGTAGTTTTCAGTTCATGCAGTTCATTTAGCTTATAAAACGTGAACGATATTTTCAACTACCTACTCAGTCTTTCTCCAATTGATCATTTTCTACCTTTTCTATACTTTTCAAAAACCCTGCCACTCTCTTTCGGTCTCAAGTGATATACCCTCAAGCGTTATATCGTGCAATTTCTGTAAGGATAAGTCACCAGTTACATTTCTTCAAGTATTCATGTTACCTTGGTCCAAGCTAGTTCTATGGGATTGAGATCGCACACGTATGGGGGCAATGTGGCCCAATAAAATAAAAATACCTGAATATCGTTTGATTTGCTTGTTTCAATCTTCTTGTACAGACCTGTTCTACATATAGAACTGTCGCTCTGAACCCTTTTGTGCTGCAACCACAATATAGCAGATTTCACAACACTCCTAGGTGGAGGATTATTTACTTCTACACTACTTTTTCATTACTTCCGACATAAAACTAGGACCCGTACGATTTTACCTGAAATTAAGAGAAGCTAGCAGTGAGTAAACATAGGAGGTAGGTTGGCAACGTAACCAGCAGAGCAACGTTTGCGCAGAAGTTTACACTAAGTGGAATGTGTCTCCTGGGATTGATAAGATAGATAAGGTTCGTAAGGGGGTCTCAGCACTCATCCTGTAAATATTTTTGGGACTATGTCCCTGACACGGAAGGAAGGAGTGAGATGATCTTAAAATCGTAATACTGTCTCTTATTTCCAAAATTACTACTTAGTTCTTTGTTACACCCAAAAATAACTTGTTAAACACTTCCGCAACTTCATGGGGTTTGCTATTTTCTTTATTGTCAACGTTTAGTGTAATGAATATTTACCCGCTTCTGTTTTTATTATATTCCTATTAGTTTTTATTTTGTTGTTGGTATGTTGAATTACTTTACTATAATGCAAAAATCTAGCTACTTTTATTACTTTTTATAAAAGTGAGCCATAATTTTTGAAATAGTGTTTTAAATCTAATTTGTTGCTGATGTAACTCTTTTACGCCTGCTTGAGGTCCTGATTCCTAAAGTGACCCAGGTGCTGTCTCTTTTGAAGTTAAGATATTTTGTTAAGCTGGACTGGGAGGCAAGATTCACAGTGGTTTTTGGAACATTGAAGAAATGCATTTTATTCATTATTGGTCCCATTTGTTTGGTAAGTTTGATTCCAAGATTCAAGTTAAGCTTTTGCCTAAAATCGTTCATTTATTTTCCCATATTTCCAACATGTACACTTAGGTTTGAGTTTTGAATTTATGGAAAACGCTCTGCTCAAATCACAAGTAGATCAATGTTTCGCTTTTGGGTATCATTCTTTTTGGCTTTAGGGGACTTCAAAGCATGCCTTATGGGGTTAAATATTTGGGTACAACGTAGATACGAAGAAAAGTTAGAAAAAAAGAACATTATCCAACTACTCAATGCAAAATCTAACCACTTAATTCCGGTTTTTGCCTCTTGAATTCCTAGTTCACGGAAAACATTTCTTTTAAGCGCCGGTTTGGAATGTTGTTCAGATATAGCACCGGATAAACCCAGTTGGCAAGCGTTCAAACTTTTTGTTTTATTTTCCTTTTCAAACCAACGGTTCACATTATCTGTCTTTTAATGTCGATAATAAAAGAGGCTTATTTCGTTTTACGCAGAGCATTAGTATCAAAAGAGCAGTTAAAATCTTTACGACGTGCATCACATTTATCTTTTTCCTGTTCTGTTAAGTAGAAGTAATTATGTATTGCACCCAAAAATTGTATACCGAGATTTCATTGGAAATACAGTTTTGAAGTCCACTGAACCCAGAAAAGCAAGTTTTGGCGCGTATGTGGACACGATTTGGTAAACACCAAATTTGTATTTCAGTTTCCAAAGATACGGCATGAAGATTTTCGAGAACTTTTCTCTGTCCTCTTAACTGACAAATGCAAGAGAGGTATCCCAAACTTAGGCCTGGAACTTCACTTCCCATTAATTATCGTTTCATTTCATGTATTATCAGTGTCCACCGCCTGTGGTGCCGCATAGTAAAAATGGGAGTTTAACATTCCACAACCGATGTATGATGTACTGTAAGCATTTCCTCAAAAGTGCCTCTTAAGTGTTAGTAAAACACCATATGCTTGAGATATTACTATGAACAATGAATGGGAAGATAGAATGAGACTGAAAAATTTAATATCATAGCCGCAATATGAACCACGGATCTTCCAGTCTCCATCCGCTTGCTCTAATCGCCGAGATACCATTGAAGAATTATTCTACAATGACTTGATTTTTCCCGGTAAACTACAAGGATATCTGAAATCCACCTGAGATAACTAAGGCTAGATTTTTCTGACCTAAAATTTTTTGAAATATGCATGCATATATGCTATACAAATCACCAAAATATGGCCTGAAATCCTGAAAATATTACATAAAATTTAAAACACAAAACGAAAATGATTTACTTTTTATAGTTACGAATGAAATAATTCATAGCTCCCTTAACTTTCACTTCAGCAGAATTGTAGAAATGGCATGGTGTAGTATCGATTAATTCTCGAAACGCAACCAGCGCAAGTTTAGAAAACGCTAAATGTCGCACACTACTGACAGTGAGATGCAACTTGCTCCGCCTAAGGAAGATGCAAAACACACAAATTAACCTGAATACAGCATCAACTTCCAAGAATATCGCACTAAGCACATTCCCGCAAATTAATTTCACTAATTGTACAATAAATAACTTATACATGAAATAAAGTTTCGTCTGAAAACCAATATGTTCAATTTGTCTTCTATTTGTACTTTCTCTACTGGTAAGTAGAAGGAAGTATTGTATTCCTCCCAAAAATTCTATGTCGAGATTTCACCGGAAATATATGTTTTAGACCCCCTGAATTAGGGAAAAAAAAAAAAAAAACATTTTTAGAAAAAGGTCCGTGTGTGTGTCAGTCTGTGGACAGCATAACTCAAAAACGAAAAGTCGGTTAAAACCCAAAGTTGTATTTAAGTTTAATGTATTTAATGTCTTAAAGGATGCGACACGAAGATTTTGAAGAAAATAGCCCCACCCTAAACTACCCTTTACATGGAAAAATTTTCGAAAATTTTGATTTTCTTTAAAATGGCCCTAACGATTTTGATTAAAATGTCATATGTTTGAGATATTTTTATGACAAATAAAATGTATATCTTGAATTTTCTGGCTATAGCTTCTGTAACCGTATTTATTCTGGACGACTTTTGCATAACTGGTAAACCATTAGAGATAAACCAAATCATACTATACAAAAATGTAGATCTTGCTAAAATACACAATTTATGTCTAAATAAATTTTCTTGTAGAGTGAACCATTTCGGAGATATTCCTTGTTATGTGTGTGAGTTTCGGAAAACTTAGAACTTTCGTGAAATGTAACATCGTTCTTCATTTTTTTATATGTTAAGTGTGCAAAGAGAACGGAATCTCAAAGCTTTAAAACATTTGACTATCGCACAAAGCCTACTGTATTCTAATATTCCCCTTGCACCTACAAGGAAATAAGCAATAAGTTGTAATAATGTTTATCTTAACTAACACGAAGAAGATATAGGAATAAGAGTTTGTATGAATGGTTAGTACAAGAGTAGAGAAAGTCATGTGAGTGCAACACATCAGAGTTTTCTGTTACGTAGCGTTCCAGAGTTATCATTTTCATCATGCAGCTGTGATGTGCTGGAAACGAGTCGATCGTTTACGCCTGCGTACAACTCCAAATATAAGCTGATGCAATATATAGGTCATTGTGCCTGGTGAGTGTACAACTATAAAATTAGGGATATGGTCGAGCATAAATTGTCGTATGAAACTTAGGAAAGTACCTTAGCTCGTTTCCTAATATAAACTTTCGTCTTAATTACTACCATTATAGTCATGTACATGAAGTGTTGAGCTTATCTGCAATAGTTTAAGAGAAATTATTATTTTGGTAAAAGGATACGCTTTTACATATTGCAAATGTCCCCGTAAGAGTTACCCAAACGTACTGTAAAATAATAACTGCTAATTGCCCTTTGAAAGCATTAGTTGCAATGACAGGTTGGAACCGTAACGTTCTGTTTGAGGAGCGGGGGAATCTCTTGAGTTGGCAGCAGCGGTGAAAGTGCCGTGACAAACGCTTGTGTTTTTAAGTGGCGAAGACTCCCTCGCCAGACCTCGCCCGCCCAAAATAGCAGCACAAGTAGAGAGAAATTTGCTTAGCGACCGAAGCATTTTGTGTCTCGCTCGCTCAACGCGCCGGGGGTATTGATTTGCTAATGAGGGCAGCGCATGCACATGGGCGTCGCCATCAAGGACGCAGTTTGCTGCCCACCCGAAATTAATCCCTCCCTCCGTTATTAGAGTAAGTAACTACCTCAAACTCTTCACAAAATGCAGACTTTGTAACTTCCCACTAGATTACAAAAAACGCAACAACGGTAAGAGGGGAGCCTTGAGATTCACGAAGATCTGAGTGGCTGGATGGAGGTGACACATTCCAATTAAAAGCTTTAAAGGAAATAATACATTATTTTCAACGTGGAGAGAAAAGCTGATGTGTTGCAATCACACGGCTTTCTCTACTCTTGTACTAACCATTCTTACAAATTTCTATTCCTATAACTTCTTCGTGTTAGTTGAGATAAACATTTGTACAAATTATCTTATTACTAATTTTCTTGTAGGTGCAAGGGGAATAAAGTAGGTTTAAAGCGGTAGTCAAATCTTTTAAAAGTGGTCGTTATGATTTTGAAATTCCGTTCCCCTTGAAACCACCAACAGATAAAAAATGAATATCGACCTCTCATCTGAGAACATCTGACAAATGACAAAGAATATCTCCTAAATGCCTCACTCAAAAAAAAAAAAAAAAAAAAAAAAAAAAAAAAAAAAAAAAAAAAAAAAAAAAAAACCAATTGGACTTGCGTGTTTTATTTTTTATATAGTAAGATTAGGTCTATCTCTTACGGTTTACCAGTTATGCAAAAACCATCAAGAGTAAACATGACTACATGGGCTATAGCCAGATAGTTCAAAATATACAGTTCAATTGCCATAAAAATATCTTAAACATGTGGCATTTTAATAAAACTCGTTTGAGCCATTTTCGAGAAAATAAAAAATTTCAACGTAAAGGGTAGTTTAGGGATGAGAAATGTCCTTCAAAATCTTCGTATCGCATCCTTGAAATATACCAATTTTGGAATTTAACTTTCAAAAACTCACGCGCGGGCGCAAACACATACAATATTTTTGTGGGACTCAGGGGACCTCAAAACATGTACATCCGGTGAAATCTCGGCATCGAGTTTTTGGGTGGATACAGTATCTGGTTTCCCTTCTTACCAGACGTAGATGGGAAAGTAATATAGTAAGAAAGCTGAGTAACTCACTCGCTGACATAAGATAATGGACGCCGTTTGCAGGATTTTCCTCAATTTCTGCTACTTTCCTCTGAAAACGCTCCGATTTACGTGGGCCAGTACTAAATTTAAGGCCCATATGCGCGGTAGAACCATGTTTGTTCTACTTTTAGAAAACAAATGATAATTAATTCCGTACAGCTAGCCATCCTCCAGTCCAAACTCAGTTGGTCTGATCCTATGTGACAGCGTTTGCATTATGCAATCTTGCTCCGCCTTCATTTAGTCACTTGCTTGCTACTGCTTTATTCCCCACGGATAGGTCTGGCTTCTTGCTTTCTCGAGCTTGGCCTTGAAGTCTTGTTACACTGATTGAAGCTTTTCCTGCGTCAAACGAATGCAAAGATTCTCTGTTAGCGTGTTGTAGTTCGTGTGGCCAGAGCCATAGTGGTTGCCTGCCTGCCTATTCACGCCAGTTTATATTTGTTTTCAATACACCTACTGCATCTGTTGAAGGACTCCTTTATATCAAATATTCTACAGTGAAAATTATAATTGAAATAATGTACATAACCTCCGAATGCAGTTTTTGTTTGCATTTGAAACACAATATAGCTTTTTTTTTTTTTTTTTTTTCCCCCGAGGGTTTCCCTTATCCTGAGAAAACGAATGTCGGGTAACTTAAAGCTCCATGGACCTCGCGCTCATTTGAGCATCTATTCACCCGTTTCATTCACTCATCGTCCAATATGACATTACGTTGGAGGGCGTTAATTAAAAACAAAATCGTTGTTCATCTTTTTATATGTTAACCGTGCAAAGAGAACGGAACCTCAAAGCTTTAAAAGATTTAACTATGTGTTCCAATATTCCCCTTGCACCTACAAGGAAATAAGCAATAAGATAATTTGTACAAATGTTTATCTCAACTAACACGAAGAAGATAAAGATTTGTAAGAACGATTAGTGCAAGAGTGAGAAAGTCAAGCACATCAGATTTTTACTTTTTTACTGGTAAGTAGGGGAAGTATTGTTGTTTTCTCCGTTGTTTGTTCAGTACGACATAAAACGTTATTGAACTCACTTTGTATTAACAAAGAGTTTGTATGTTTGATATCATTAACTAGGTTATGAATGGCTACTCTGGAAACTGACGGTCGGATTTTGTCCGATTCTTTCCTACAAAAGCACATTTCATTACAGAAACATACGGAATATAAGGTAACCTTAACTAAATACATCACCAATTCCAAACACATCAAAGCACAATGTCGAACCACTTCCCGAGCAACTGTCAACTCAATTGAAAAACATAAGCTCCGTTTGCCGTAAGCTCAGGAACGAACCTAGCGGTAGACGCAGCAGGAGTTGCCCAATTTAGTGCCGCTGAACTGTCGGTGTAGTCCAGCTCTAGACTCAGTGCATAATAATACATTTTTATGGGTTGTACGGTGATTCGATGAGGCAAGTGTTCTGACTAACAGAGAAAAGGTTTGATATTTGAATACTGAGTGAAACAGCCGTTCTCTCAGACATATCACTTAACTACGTGTGTATGTTCACTGCACATTGTTACTTTACTGAAAGCCTTGACTTACCGGAAAGACATTGGTGTAGTTCACGAGTCCGTATATCTAAAATTAACCGCCTTCCGCAGTTCCTTTTCCGTTCAGATAATGTGAGACCGGTTTTTATTTCACCCGCCCGCCTACTGGTGCATATTATAATAAACACTGAATCACAGTAGCAAAGAATGAAGAAAGCGAGGGAGAAAGGGAGTAATACCTGCCCTAGTCGAAACAGAACTCAACCATTTCAGCGCGTGGAGCAAAAAGCATGAGTGAGTGAGTGGCTGAGTGACTGAAAGAGTGAGTGAATAGAGTTTAAGGACCCGTCGACGACTATGTCATTAGGGCCCGAAGTCAAATTTTAAAGGCTAAAACATGCACAAACTTGTTAAAAAGACAAGCTAAAACACAAAAGAAAAATAGTTAAAACATCAAAAAGCTAATGTTAAAACAGCTAAAACGCTTAAGAGGTGAATCTTAAAACAGCGAAGGGCCGCTAAAAACAGCAATACAAATCTGAATTCACATTCTGAAACGGTAAAATTAAAAGCCTAAGAATAAAATACAAGTTACACTTGTTTGGTGAGCCCAATTTCGGCGATGAACCGCAGCACCTTATCTACGCCTAGAAGGAACCGCAGGGTAAAACCCAGGCCAAGGGATTGGCGCTCCGGAGTATAACGCAAAACGTGCGTCACAGACAGTTGCACATCGTACGTGTGACCTATTCGTAATCGCGTTAGAAGAATCCCTGCGTGAGGACAGCCAGGGTTGTACGGTATCCTTGAGTGGAAAAGCACCATGACGATGATGATGTTTTAGGGGTGTTCAACTACTTGTCCTTATAAAACGGATGATGGCCTTGTCTGTTAGAATTGAGAAAGAGCAGTAAAAATGACTTACACGTACTGAAGATTAACCGACTTTTCTATAACATGCAAATACTGTGACTTGTAATTGAGGCCACCATTCTGACATTTTTAAGGCAGCATAAATCAATAAATTAAAAAAATAAAAATAGGAAGTCTAAGAAGAACCTTTAAGACTTCAAAGGATAAAAAAGACCAATAAGACTTCGATTTCGCACAATCGTTCTCCGCGGTCTAGGGGTAACAGCGATATCCAACCCTGTCTCTTTGAGGATGCTTACGTAACTACAACCTCACCCCCTCTTTCAGTCGGAGGGTGACTCCGTTTGGTGCCTGTGATGTGCAGAACACACAACCAGTCAGTATCCAATGACGGACACAAACGAATGATTCCATGGCAGTTTCTAAGTCATACCTTGGATTTTCTGGGAATGTCCTCAGAAACCTTTTCATTCTGGATGACTTTTGTATAAATGGCAAACAGTAAAAGACAAAGTCTTGCCAAAAAAAAAAAAAAATTCAAGTCTTCGTTAAAACACACAATTTATGCCAAATACATATATTTGCGGACAGTTTCTCCAAATTGAACTATATTAAAATTCTGTGTCGCAATATGTTAAGCGACATCACTTGGTGTATCTTCTAAGGCTATGCACTTCGACTTTGTCGCCAAATATTGATAGACTTCTTAAACGTAAGCAGTACCAAAGAAGTCACTAATGAACAGATGTTTATCACACCGCCTGCGGTGCCGTAGTAGTAAAAGCGGGCGTTAAACACTACAACAACAACAAGAAGTTTATCACATGAGATTTAATAAGTAAAACGCAATGCACATGTAACCAATCCGGCACTGCAACAGAATGAACGTCTGAGTGTTAAAGAGTGACACAGTCCGCCTATAGTGGACGGAGGTAAATCCAACTTCCCCTCTTTCGCAAACGCTCTGATAGCCTCTGGTTCCCAAGGTCGCATGTGGAGGCTGATGGATTTCTTTTTCGTGGTAAGAATCCTTAGCGAAAGAGAAGTCAAGTCGGCAGTCCCATGACGTAGATTTACGGCACGTAAAAGAACCTCAAATCTGATAAAGAGGCTTCTGAACAACATAAGTGGGCTTTTTACGCCCAATATAGAGAAGGGGACGCTAAGAACCACATCAGTTAAAGAGCATCCATAAATAAAACTCAATTTAATTTGGATCTTGTTAAAAGTTACATTCATACTGTCACTTAAATGATTTTAATGATTATGGACAGAGTAAATTGTTTAATCATCAAGCAAACAAAACAGATTGACTATCTACCAACATTTAATGGTAGATCACTAATCATTATTAGAAATAACTATGGTCCTATAACAGATCCTTGTGGCATTACATAGTTAATTCTGATAAAATCTGAGTAATCATTATTAAAACAAAGCTTGTGTTTGGCATTGGAAAAGCTCTAATTCAAGATCTTGAATTTCGTAATTACGAAATTTTAGTACGTGTATTAATCAGCATTTCGTAAGACACAGTCGAAGGCTACAGCGATAAAACTAGAATTGATACCCACAATGTTTGAAGCCTTAATAACTAAATTATGTTTTTAGTTTGTAGTTGTTACCACGTGACTCAACAGCTTCCTGCAACGCTACAAGTTACATTAACGAGTCGAGTCGGAAACAATTTTGGTTTTGCTTTAAACATGTGGGCAGAGGCACAACCTACACTTAGCTGGAGCCATTCCAGCTGCCAGCTGGACAAGCAAGGTTGACTCCTTGCTGCCTTGCATATGAACGTCTGTGGCGCCGAAGCAAGGAAAAACCCTTGCAGTGTCTTAAAACACGAGGAATGCGAAGCCATAAGCAAGCACAAAAACTGTGTCTGGAAAGCCCTGGTCGGCAAACACACACACAACAAGAATTGGCTGCTTTGTCCTGCTGGGGGTGTGACATTATTTTTAACAGTAGAGAAAACTGTGCCAAAGCCCATTACACGAGCTCTTCTTCTGCCGCTGTTTCCAAATAGAGCAGGCTCCGTCACGGAAAGAGGAAAGAGGATGTAGACCAATTAATGGCTGGTATGTAAGTTCGAAGATAATGTTGTTTGTGCTATTGCTCCCATATGCCTGAATATTACCAACGTAAACTTTCATTTACGACCTAAACACTTGTAAAAGGACATTATTTATGCTTCGAAGACGTTTTAGCACAAAAAAATAGATTTTAACCATCAAAGGATGAACGTAATCAAAATCTTCAAGGATGCACACGAAGATTTCCAAGAGAATCCCTCCAACTACCATTTACATAGAAGATTTTTATAACATTTAGATTCTCTCAAAAATGGTTGTAGGCTGACCCCGTGCAGCAGTTGCTACAGCACCTGCCTGCTGTGCTAGGGGTCCCGGGTTCGATTCCCGTCAGGAGGTAGGAATTTTTCTCCAGCCAAGATTATTCCTCATCCTTCCCTGAGTCTGGAAGCATGAATATGTGTGTGAATTCAACGTATAAAAACCCCAAAGATCGAAAACCCACCGTTAAACGTGTAACACTATTTGCCAATAGGCAATACCTCTTTAGTTAAAGTCACGATATAAATGGAAAGGGGGAAAAAAAAAAGATGGCTGTAATGAGTTTATATTAAAATGCCACAAATTTAGGTTATTTGCTTAGCCAATAGAATGCATATCTTTAACAGGTTTGGAGTCAGTCTTTATTCGGAAGTTTGTATAAATGGCAAACCATAAGAAATACACAAAAATGTACACTTCTTTAAAACATAGAATTTACTTCAAATAACTTTTGTGTTGCACGAGCCATTTCCGAGATATTCGTTATTGGTTTGAAATGTCAATACTTTGTCATTTTGAAGTGTTGTGCTTTTCAGATGTTTCTCGTAGTATTGAAAAGGGTACATTTCCAGACCAGATATAGGGACTTGGTTAATTTAATTCCATTTCTTTTATTCCTCTAGCACTTTTAACTATTTCTGTTAAGCTTTATCTCGATTAATGTGAAAGAAAAAACTGAGGTATAGCACTCACAGGACTTTCTCTACTCACTCTAGTGAAAACTATCTTCTATGCACTTCCCATTACCGAGATAAACATCTGTATAAATGGTCTTAAATGTAACTTTCTTTGTAGATACAGCAGGAATTGGGAATACAAAGTTGGCGCAGGTGCTATGTAATGGCTTTGAAATTGTTTTCTTTGTATAGCTAAGGTATTAAAATGACTTCCTATTAGAGAATAAGTTTTGAAAATTCAAACCAATAACAAGGAATATCTCGGAAATGGTCAACTAAAACATTGTGTGCTTTAACGAAATCTATATATTTTGTGCTGTATCCCTCATGATTTACCAGTTATGCAAAAGTAATCCAGAATAAAGTGGACTTCAAGATTATTCCCAGAAGTTTATTATCTTAAACATGTGGTTTACTAATCAAAATAGATAGAGGTGCTTTTGAGAAAATCAGTTTTCGAAAAGTGTCCCATGAAGAGTAGTTTCGGAAGGGGGGTATTTTCTTCAAAATTTTTGTCTCGCATCCTTAAAGATGTTGAATTTAAACCAACTTTGGTATTTAACTCACAGTTTCTTGTTGAGTTATTCGTTTTATAGAAAGACAGGCACACATACAGATCTGTTTCTAGTTTTTTGTTTCACAGAGTCACAAAACATATTTCCGATGAAATTTCGTATAGAATTTTTGGGTGGAATACAATATTTCCTATATTTTTTGTAAGTACATAGCAAACACAACATTTAATGGCGGATGATGGCTGACCACTTCATGATCACATATTTTCCTGTTGCACAAATATATTTTTTGTTATCTTTTTATTTCAGATTTACAGTGTCTTTAACCTCTTCCTGCATTCATTTAGAAATTGACAAATAAATTTTGTGGGCGTCAAATGATATTTATATCACTGGCTTTACATCGTGGTTTCACAGTGTGTTTAACTGTACAACATTGCAAGGCGTGGCAAGCCTGTGATTGGATTTTGTGTTGACTAGTTCCTACTGCCACCCGCCATTAAATTTTGCGTCTGCTATAATAAGCTTACTTAAAAATATTTTCTATAAGTTGAATGAACAATAGTAGATAAACTCGTGAATACAACACAGGATGTTTTGAAAATCTATTTACATGCTTCGATCTGTTGAATAAACTTCAATACATTTATGAGTTTGGCTAACCTTAAAGATGAGATATAACGCTTGTAATTTTATGACACTGTTAAAAGTACACCATTTTGTTTTGTTATATTAGCAAAATTAGATTCTACATGAACTACTATATAATGTACGCGAAATGTTAATATCCCAGCCTCGCTAGCACAAAGCGTATGTTTTCTAAGAGGGCTAAGCGTTTTTGATATGTTCAAGCTCAAGCCGTAATCTTTCTCAGAAAACGCTAGAGCTGCTGATGTCAAACAGAATTCTTACAACCATATTCTTGTGCGAGGAACACTGTATGTATGCTAGAATGTAAATGTGACTTTGTTTTATTTGGATTTGCAATGGTTGACTTCTATTTGTTCTGATAAAACGATGGTTAGTGTGTTTTTCTGAGCATCCATCCAATATTCCTTTGTCAACTATTCTATCCAACTAGTTTTACCCGTTTTGTTACACTAATCCCACACAACCCACTAAAACATGCCATTTCGAGATTTCACCTGAAATCATGTTTGTGTTTCCTGAATCCCAAAAAAAAGACTTTAGAAAAGGGTTACCTAGCTAGATGGCTACGCGGGCGGTGGTTCCTCTTCTACCTTACTTTGCTGTCCATGTCACCTTCATATTTCTGTGTTGTAGGACCTGACGACAGCGATTTATGTGTGGCGACCGCAACGTGAAGCTTGCGCTGTGTAAAGCAGTTCTCACGTCGCTTGAATGCCAGCTATTGAACATAACCTTCTGGATTTCGTCTCCTCTTCATCCCTTCCTCCTGTAGATCATGTAACATACATGGGCCTACTGAACTGTCCTAAATACAGCGATGAGGCTCCCTCCATCTAACTTTTCTATCCTATCCTAGGAAAAGGTACGCACATATTTATAATCACCTAACTTACTGTGTTACATTCTCAGCTCAAACTATGGTGTTTAAAATATCGTTTTAAAATAATAAGACTGATAGTTAATAAGTGACTGATATGAGCGTTTGAACCTATTTTCAAAATTACTTTTTTGTGTATGAGTCACTTGTGGATAAACAGGAAAGAGTGAGAAAGTGAAACCAGGAATGGTCGCTCGCTAATGGTTAATAGTGACAGAACTAGGAGCTTATCGTAAACAATACTCCATTAACATTCGAGCACCCCAGGCTGCCACTTTATTGCTATGCAAGTCAACGAGACTAAAGTAAGTGGCTTGGAACGCTAATGCAACGTATCGCAAACACCGAAAACTTTTTCCCTGACGTAAGAAATATTCCGGTAGCATCACAAATACTTTTACACTGAAACTAAAAAATCTGGTGTGTTGCACTTGTAGTATTCTTACAAATGCTTATTCCTCTGTCTTCTTCGTCTTATTCGAGATGAACATTTGCAGAAATTATCTTGCTCCTAATTTTCTTGTAGGTACAAGGGGAATATTTGAATACAGTAGGCTTTGAGCGATAGTCAAATCTTTTAAAGCTGGTCGCTATATGAAATTCCATTCTCTTTGCACGGCCAAGAAATACAAAAGTGAATAACGACCTTCCATTTGAAAAAAAGTATAACTATTGCAAAACTCACACAAATAACAAAGAATATCTCCGAAATGGTTCGCTCCACAAAAAGGCATTAGGATAGAAATAGAGATCTAAATTTTTTGCAAAGTAAGATATTTGTCTATCTCTTACGGTTTACCAGTCATGCAAAAGTCACCAACAGTAAACAGACTACATAGGTTGCAGTCAGAAAATTCAAAATATACATTTCATTAGTATAAAAATATCTTAAACATATAACATTTTAATCAAAATCGTGAGCCATTTTGAGAAAATCACAATTTTCGAAACATTTTCTATGTTCAGTATAGTTTAGGGTGGAGGAATTTTCTTCAAAATCTTCGTGTAGATATTAAACTTAAATACCAAGTTTTAATATTAAAACTCCTGTAAGTCTGGAGCCAGTAAGATGGAAGCCCCACTATCAGACTATACTTGCATGGGGCGTGTAACCCTATCAAGCAAGATTTTCTTACTAAAATCTTAAATTAAAAAAAAAAAATATCCATATGAAAACGCAGATAAAATTATCAATTACAGGATGAATGGAGAGAGAATGTTAACAGAATGCCTAGAGAAGAGATCCCAAGGAAAGTGTTAAATTATAGCCTATTGGAAAAAGACATCCAGGAAGACCAAGGGAAAGATGGTTAGACATACTTTGAAGCAGGAACAGGCAATTTTGCTTAATCCTTGGAGTGAAAATGAAGATGGTTCTCAATCGACTTTTTGTGTTTGAGTTATACTGTTCACCGGCAGACACACACGTGCGGGCGCGCGCTGAGCCAATGAACTAAGAACCGGCTGCGCGAGGTTTCTTCACTGGGCATATGGACACATGATTCCGCATTACTGCAGCAATCAAGGCCACGTTACTGACGTGACTTTGCTTTTCTCTGCTCTGTTTCTGCAGTACTGAGTTGCTAGTGATGTAATGTTATTCATTATTGACAAACTACCTATTTATTATTTGTACTATATTTAGTCACGAAGTATATTACGGCTCAGTATGATTTCTACCCCGCAGTGTATATTCATTTATGATTCTTATGTTTTGATTCAGTCTACTAGTAAGTGAAAATGCGATTTGCAGAAATATTTGCGGATTTAAAAGTTCCAAGCCAAAAAACAGGCAACAGCGGGTTGGTAAGTAAAGCCTTTAAAAGCACACAGGTTTAAAATGTTCTATGGTTCCATCCGTGTCATTCTTTGATAGACAGGCGGCAACGAGCACCGATAATGCGAACAGGAAAAACACCATGCAGACGGTTCTTAGTTCGTTGGCTCTCCCAGTATTATAATCTGTCCTAAATTAGAATGATCCTGTTGTAAATATATGGAAGGGGAGAAAGATACACGTAACGGAAAGCTGATTGGTGTAGGAAGTTTATGTCTGTTTTCTTTTATTTTTATAGTACAATCATCGCCTCTATAAACACTCAATTTCCCCTCCAGCAATCAGAGGCCTAAGAGCGTTCCGTTACAGCATCTCCGTCTCTCTTTCATCCCTCCCAAATGTTTACAATAGTTCTAGTTTGGTTAGAGTAAATAAAGAAATTAAACCTCTCTTGTCACATCGATCTGTTGCACATTCTTTGAGACCAAACTGCTGAAAAGAGTACACGATAATCTATCCCAGTTTAATTTTTGTTGGTTATAATTATATCACGAAATGCAATCAGACCAAATCGCTCATAATACAAACTAAATACATAAAATACAAGGTCAGACTGGTTTCGGTACCTCAACAGCTGCAGCACCACCAACTCTGTGTTGTCTTCATGTTATTTCCGGTAGCGAGCCAGGAGTTAACTTGAAGATTGGCGTTTACCAAATGAGCTCAACTCATCTTTAATTGCAGGAAAGGCAATTAAACCGTCCAGGGTCAATTCTGTCTTTGCTTAGGAACTCACACAAATCAGATAGCACTTGAATCTGGAAGAACTCCAATTGTGCCATGCATATTGAATGGGAAAGTAAAAAGAACAACTGATGTGTTAGAATCACGTGACTATCTCTATCCACTAACATTTATTACTTTCTCTACTACGTATAGTTGAAAGAAGAGAAATGTTGAAAATGGATATTTTTTCAAAACATTGGAATGTCAAAAAAGTACTGTAACTCTTTGTCCTATAAGTGTTATATTTATGCGAATAATTTACATCGGAAATTAATTTATTACACTCCGTCCAGTAAGTAATCATATTTTTCAAAATTCCTTTGACATAGCATTAAATTTAGCCCATGTATTCGAAATGCTATTTGCTACGAATATTGCTACGCTATTCTGTGTCATTTAAGTAGGGAAGACTTTTGTTTCTTATTTTTCTCTTTTAAGAACACACTTTTATAATTGCAGTAGAGGAAGTATTGTATTCCACCCAAAAATTGATGTCGAGATTTCACAGGGAATATATGTTTTGAGGACCCTGAATAAAATAAAAAAAAACATTTTTATAAAAAGGTCCGCGCGCGCGTGTGTTTGTGTGTGTGTGTGTGTGTGCGCGCGCGCGCGCGTGTGTGTGTCAGACTGTGGACAGCATAACTCAAAAACGAAAAGTTGGTTAAAAACCAAACTTGATATTTAAGTTTAATGTCTTTCAACGATGCCACCCGAAAATTTTGAAGAAAATAGCCCCACCCTGAACTACTCTTTACATGGAACATTTTTCGAAATTTTTTATTTTTTTTTGAAAATGGCTCTAACGATTTTGATTAAAATGCCATATGTTTCAGATATTTTTATGACAAATAAAATGCATATTTTGAATTTTCTGGCTATAGCCTATGTAATCTTGTTTACTCTGGATGACTTCTGAGTAACTCGTAAACCGTAAGATACAGAACAAATCTTACTATACAAAAAATGTAGATCTTGCTAAAACACACAATTTATTTGCAATTTTTTTTAGAGTGAACCCTTTCGGAGATATTCCCTGTTATTTGTGTAAGTTTTGGAGAACTTGCACTTTTGTCAAATGGAATATCGCTATTCATTTTTTATATGTTAAGCGTGCAAAGAGAACGGGATTTGAAAGGTTTAAAACATTTGACTGTCGCTCAAAGCCTACTGCATTTCCATTGCACATGCAAGAAAATAAGCAATAATTTCTGCAAATGTTTATTTCAACTAACACGAAGAAGATATAGGAATGAGTTTGTAAGATAGTAGAGAAATCATGAGTGTAGCACATCAGATTTGTATTCTTCAGATTACAATCTATGCAAATATATTTATGCCAGTGAATCCATGAACAGAATTCCCACTGGTCTACGTTTATTTCTTTGCCACGTATGCGAAACCCTCTCTGTATTATCACCAACTAGTTAAATGGTAGAAACCACAGGTTGTTAATTAATGTGTTTCCAGTCTGGAGTATATTTCTGAGAACAAACAAAAGCCAACCACAGTTGCTGATAGACCCGTATGTTCGCCAGACACCTTGACAGGCTTAACGTTCCGTGGACTATTTGTTATGCCGTTAATTGATTCCAGAGACCGTTAAAACGTCAGTCGTGCTGATGGATAGCTGTCACAGTTCACGTAATATTTGGACACGCGTCTCTCACTCCGTCTACTATTATAGCCTCTAATACCTACTTTATGTCTCTTCGCTAACTTACAAATAACATACCTGTGACGTACACAATACCGCAAAATAAAGCTTTGGCTAGGGTTACCAGAAGTCCGGAAATCCCCGGATATCCCTACATTTTAACCACTTGTCTGTCGTCCTGTGGAGGGAGGGGATTTTGTAAACTCTCTTATGTCCTACATCTTCAGAACCGAACAGTATTCGTTGCAAAATGAAGTAGCAAAACGAAATCTGATGTGTTGCACTCACATGACTTTCTCTACTCTTGTACTAACCATTCCTACAAACTGTTATTCCTATATCTTCTTCGTGTTAGTTGAGATAAACATTTACATAAATTATTGCTTATTTCCTTGTAGGCATAAGGAATACAGTAGGCCTTGAGCGATAGTCAAATCTTTTGAAGCTTTGAGATCCCGTTTTCTTTGCACGGTTAAGATATAAAAAAATGAATAACAATGCTCCATTTGACAGAAGTGCAAGTTCTCCAAAACTAAGACATATAACAATGCATATCTCCGAAATGGTTCACTCTAAAAAAAATCTATTTAGACATAAATTGTGTATTATAGCAAGATATATATTTTTTGTGGTAAGATTTGGTTTATCTCTTACGGTTTACCAGTTATGCAAAAGTCGTCCAGAGTAAATAGGACTACATATGTATTTCATTTGCCATAAACATGTCTCAAATATATGGCATTTTATCAAAATCGTTAGAGCCATTTTCAAGAAAATAAAAATTTTCGAAAAAATTTCCATGTAAAGGCATGGGCGTCGCGAAACGGGGGCAAGGGGGAGCCGCGGCCCCCCCCCCCCCCTTGGAAGTTGGTGAACTTAATGTGGAGCCAGTTACTGACTATTAAAATATTATTTTAATTTTGATATAAAGAACAATTTTTATTTAGCACAAATTAATACGGTTATCTGCAACAAATACTATAAATTTTGACACTAAAATAATGATTTAATGTTATATGATTGCAAATTTCCAACGTGCCCCCCCCCCCTGGAAAAAAGTCTGCCGACACTCATGTGTAAAGGATAGTTAAGATTGGAGGAGTTTTCTTCACAATCTTCGTGTCGCATCCCTGAAAGACATTAAACTTAAATACCAACTTTGGTTTTTAACCGACTTTTCGTTTTTAAGTTATAACTTCAGTTGTGTGAAATTTCTTGATTATGTGTACATATTTCAAACAAGCTAGATATTTTGCACAAGACTAGTTCTTTGAAGAAGTATCACTGACAACTGATGATCACCAGACCTCGGATTTTAGTGTTCCCATGATATACAGAAAATAAAAGCTGTGTATATACTAATTATGGAAATACATGTTCGAAAATCGTGGTCCTATACAACCTACAAATACATAATTTCACGTTAGAACCTATTTTTGCCTAATTTTACATTTTTCAATTTATTAATTTGCTCATAGGAGGATGCAGTGAGGATTACTTCAGCTGAAGAATTTCTGCAGGACCCAGCAACTGTCCATGATATTGCATTCATCAAATTACACTATGTATTTCTAGTCCTCACTATTAATATTATTTGTCTTCAGGCAAATCAACTTGGTTCCTGGTTATGTTGGTGAAAAAATTTCTGAAAAACTCACATCAGTGTTTTAAACAAGCACAACTGCTGACATGTCTGAAAAAACACCTCAACACATGAAAGTGCTGTTTTCTTGGTCCAATTATATAATACCAACATTTAAATATCCTCCGGTGACATCATTTTCGGCTTATAAAATGCTGTTATCTGACAAGCGATGAAGTTTCTCAATGGACATATTAGAAAATATGTTAGTTGTTTACTGTGACTAACTAATGGACATGTACAATAAAGACATTGTCAAATGTTTCGGCTAATTTATAATGAGACGTAAAATGTCATATTTTGTTCACCTATTTTTGTAATTTTAAAACCTATTTTGATCTGTGATAGGGCCTATTTTAGGTACCTAATTTAAGATTTTTAGGAACTAAAAGTCCGAGGTATAATGATCGCATTTAACATACAACTTTAGATTATGTTTCCATTGACCTATAATGCTTCATTGTTATCAAATGTCTTACATTTTCACAAAATAATCTAGTGAACCAAACTTTAGCGGACGAATTAAAAGTAGTGAATGAGCTTCCAAGCGTTTTGCGTACCTGATGCATACCACGTAAATTCTTATCAAATAAAGAATATAAAAAGGGGCTGGATTATAGCATATTACAACATAAAACACTTACTTGAAAAGTTGACCCAATGCACGCATCTGCACTTCTGACGTTGTAATTTTCAGATCTGAAAAGAGGAAAGAAAATTATATTACACATAATATTTTGAAAATCCTTATTTAAAGAAGAGAAATGTTGAAAATGAATATTTGTTGAACATGGAATGTCAAAAGTACTGTAACTCTATGTCCTATAAGGGTTATATTTATGAGCGAATAATTTACATCGGAAATTAATTTATTACATACACTCCGTCCACTAAGTAATCATATTTTTCAAAATTCCTTTGACATAGCATTAAATTTAGCCCATGTATTCGAAATGCTATTTTCTACGAATATTGCTACTTTATTCTATGTCATTTAAGTAGGGAAGACTTTTGTTTCTTATTTTTCTGTTTTAAGAACACACTTTTATAATAAACGATTGTATTTGAATTCACACACACACACACACACACACACACACACACACACACACACACACACACACACACACACACATTAGCTTATAAACATAGACGAGGCCTAGGTGAGGGGCACAAGGAGGGGGAGTATGGAATCATTTCAACTGAGTGGCTGAAAGGCATGCTTCGAAACGACGGTCCACACAACCGCTGGTTGAGTTCATTTTGTATTTGTTGGATGTCAGCAGTCCGGCAATAGAACATTGGAGAAAGGAGCGAAGGAAATGGGGAATAAAGGAATATTAAGTGTGTTGGAACCAGATTGGTTGAGAGCGTAGAGGCGGTTTAGGGTCTGATCCATGTAACTGTGCCGCGCACCTCTTAACTCTTTGGCTTGTGTCTGGAATAGGTTGTTGTGCGGTACAAAATAGTTCTTTATTTAAATTATCATTATCATAATATATTCGAAGATAATTTGTAAGATTTACATTCTAATAACCTATGAATTAATTAATGCAATACATAATGTAGTTATACACATGGAATGCACGTAATTCTTATCAACAGATAGATGTGAGCATCTTTCGGTTTAAATTTGCCTCTTAGAAAGCATGTGCATCATGATAGTATTTATACAGGGTGGAAGTGAAATTTCTCATGTTGTGAATAACAAGAAAGTCTCATACCAAAATGTTGAAAAGTTTATAGTTTTTTTAGAAAAAAAATATTTTTATCAAAAAAATTTATCACCTGGCTGAAAAATTGTTCATTGAAGGTTCTTCATTTATGGCTATATTCATACAAAATTGAATAAACAACTTTTTCCTTTGGCATATTTCAATAGATACAACGGTTTTTGTGTAAATTAAATTTTAAAAACCCACAATTTATTGCAACAAAAAGGCAACAAATTGTGATTTCTTTTAAATTTAATTTTCTATGAATATAGCCATAAATCAAGAGCCTTCAGTCAATAATAATTCAGCCAGGTGATGATAAAAATATTTTTTTTTTCTAGAAAACTATAAACTTTTCAACATTTTGTTATGAGACTTTCTTGTTATTCACAACATGAGGAATTTGCTGTTAAAGTCTGGCGGATCATTTCACTTCCATCCTGTATAGCTAACTTTGCATTGCACACAGCTTGTTTGACATCATTTAAAGGGTACATTTGCCAGTTGTGGCAAAGGAGAAAGAAACAATGCATCAGCGGGGCTAAGTCATAGTAAACAAGATTTAGGGAATTCGTGAGTCGTTTTGAGTTGTCAGCACCCAAGTATTATTCACTCACTCTTGCTATAGAAGGATAGAGAACTTCCACCAGGCGTTATAAAACCTAGCGTTGTCCTTTCTGCCACACCAAGCTCAATAAATGTTGACGTGGATGGTTACATGCGATAGGCTTGACCCCCTACCTCCGATTAACGCAGCTAATTGCATTAATAATTTAAGGTCTTATACGCCAAGTTATCATAAGTCTTCTCGATGATAAATGGGTGTAAAGTGGTGCAAATGACCCCGAGTCCTTTCGTGCTCAGTTACCTGGCACTAATCTCTTCAATAGGAAAAAGCTTCAGAAAAAACTCGCCAAGCAACTTGTTATTTTGCGGTCTAACCCGGTGGCCGCAGCAAACATGATGGGTTAGAGTTATGAATAACGAACAACACCCCAAGAAAAGAAAAAAATAAGCAACCACAGTCCGATTCAGAAAACATCGAAATCAACCGCTGCAGCTGTCATTATTATTCTTAATATCACTCTACATATATATTCAGGTAATTCGGTTAACAGGAAAATGCCCACCATTCTACGAACCCATTGATTTGCTCTAATGGCCGAGCAGTCAAACGCACGTGTCTGATAATTAAGAGCTCTTTCGGATCGAATTTACGGTTTCATTTTTTTACTTTCTCTACTATGTATGCTAAACAGAGGAAGTATCGCATTCCACTTAATTTCATTTCCTTAAAAATATATGTTTTGGGACTGCTTAAATTTTAATAATAATAATAATAATAATAATAATAATAATAATAATAATAATAATAATAATAATAATAATAATAATAATAATAATGAATAATAATAATAATAATAATAATAATAATAATAATAATAATAATAATAATAATAATAATAATAATAATAATAATAATAATAATAATCACTATAACAGGATTAAACCTGACTACTTCTATGAAGCACTTGAATAGCAAGGCAGATATTGAAAATGTAATAAAAAATCTGACGTATTGCACTCACATGACTTTCTCTACTCTTGTACTAACCACTCTTACAAACTCCTATGCCTCTATCTTCTTCGTGTTAGTTAAGATAAACATTTGTACAAATTATCTTATTGCTTATTTCCTTGTAGGTGCAAGGGGAATATTAGAATAAGTAGGCTTTGTGCGATAGTCAAATGTTTTAAAGCTTTGAGATTCCATTCTCTTTGCACACTTAACATATAATAAAATGAACAACGATGTTCTAATTCACGGATGCTTTAAGCTTTCGGAAACTCACACACATAACAAGGAATATCTCCGAAATGGTTCACCCTACAAGAAAATTTATTGAGACATAAATTGTGTATTTTAGTAAGATTTACATTTTGTGTATAGTATGATTTGGCCCATCTCTAACGGTTTACCGGTTATGCAAAAGTCGTCCAGAGTAAATACGGTTACAGAAGCTATACCCAGAAAATTCAAGATATACATTTCACTTGTCATCAAAATATCTCAAACATATGGCATTTTAATCAAAATCGTTAGAGCTATTTTCAAGAAAATCAAAATTTTCGGAAAATGTTCCATGTAAAGGGTAGTTTAGGGTGGGGCTATTTTTTTCAAAATCTTCGTGTCCCATCCTTGAATGACATTAAACTTAAATGCCAAATTTGGTTTTTAACCGACTTTTCATTTTTGAGTTATGCTGTCCACAGACTGACACACAGTTTTTTTTTTTTTTTTTTTTTTTTTTTTGATTCAGGGGGCTTCAAAACATATTTCCGGTGAAATCTCGACATCGAATTTTTGGGTGGAATACAATACTTCCCTACTTACCAGTAGAGAAAGTAAAAAGAACTAATATATATACTGACACAAAACAAATATTGGAATTTTTCGAAAATAGAAGTAGAGCACAAATAGATAGGTATCATAAAGTGGATAAAAACTGACTTAAAATTGGTAGAAATTACTCAAGAAGGCATCATGAACAGAGAGATGAAGGTGCACAAATGGCAAGTTGACCAAGAGGACAAACCAAACAACAGGGACAGATGACAGAAAGAAAACCCAGTCTAAGAAAGAATTATGGACCCAGAAGAGAACCAAGAAACATCTCGAAGTACTTCACTTTTTTTTTGTAGAATTTAACGCCTACTTTTACTACCGCGGCACCGCAGGCGGTGACACTGATGCTACATGGAATGAAGATGGAGCACTGGTGGAATGAGATCGTGGGGGAAACCGGAGAACCCGGAGGAAACCGGCCCCCGCGCCGCTTCGTCCACCACGAAGCAGTTGCCTGGGATCGAACCCCGGCCGCTTTAGTGAGAAGGGAATGGTCTAACCACTCGGCTACGGCGCGGCGACCGTACTTCGTGTTGTCCTACATGGTCTCATTCGAAAAAGGAAATGTAATATATATGTAGGTATGTATATATACATATATATTGTATATTTAAATGAGCAATTCTTGTATATAAATATATTCCGCGCCACTTGGAAACGGGTCTAACGATTTCGATCAAATTTTGTATTCAGACAGGGTTTTGCTTATTAAGTTTATCTATATAGGTGTCATTCTTGAAAAAAACGCGATTTTACGCGTAACAGTCACCATTACTCTAAAACTTATTTTGGCCATAATTTCTCTGTTAATGGGCCAATTTCAACAAATAAGCCAGGATATTAAAGGTCTTGTCACGGAAACAGCTTCAACATTTAGGATGAAAATTTATATGTAGTTAAGATTTTGCTTTTCAAGTTTATCTGAATAAGTATCTTCCCCCCCCCCCCCCTCCAAAAAAAACGATTAAAAAGTGATAAGAAAAGATATGCCGAGCGAAGCTCGGTCACCCAGGTAATATATTATTACGTAAGCCTTTAAAAGTAGTTTTAAAGATGTATGGTTTCATTCGAACCTATCTATGATAGCGATGGGCGCCGAAAACGCGTATAGACAAAAAACAGCGTAGTCGGTTCGGAGTCTTTTGGATCACCCGTTATACCCACACACCCAACAAGTACATTGAAGTGAAAGCAAACCAGCAAGCATTTATCTTGGCCGAAATGTGTGGTGTAGGAGAGATCCTAGACCAGACTCTTGGCGCCAGTGGACAGTCTCCAACCCGTTTCAGCACTGTTGTACAAGAAGGAAATGCTCGCAAGAATCAGACCGTGTTGGTGAGAACAGCCTGGAGAAGAAATGCGGAGAGGTAGTAAATGAGGCACGCCTTCTGTTCAGGAAACCCGATCTTTGTGAGCGACAGCAAGCTTCTGGAATAGTTTCCGGTTGAGGGTTTGGTGCTCGAGCATTAGTCATGATGATTTCATCACAGCCGGCGTCCTCATCAACGCACATCCTCACGAGCACTTGCTTGCATGTTACCGCTTTGCACTAGGACCATAAATAGCAAACACATTATAATCGAGCCCAATCTTACGACTGAAGGACCATTCACGCAGAAACATAAACAGACACTAACGTATAACCCAGGGTTTAAACTAGAAAACAAAAGAATCTGATGTGTTGCACTCACATGACTTCATCTTCGTGTTAGTTGAGAAAAACATTTGTACAAATTATTTTACTGCTTTTTTCCTTGTAGGTACAAGGGGAATATGGGAATACAGTAGCCTGAGCAATAATCAAATAGGTTAAAGCTTTCAAACTCCATTCTCTTTGCACGGTTAACATATAAAAATTGAATATCGATGTTCCATTTGACAGAAGTATGTTTTCCAAAACTCACACAAATAACAAGGAATATCTCCGAAATGGTTCATTGTACAAAAAAAATTATTTACACATAAATTGTGTGTTTAGCGAGATCTACATTTTTGTATAGTAAGCTTTGGCCTATTTCTTACGGTTTATCAGTTATGCAAAAGTCGTCCAGAGTAAATACGACTACAGGGGCTATAGCCAGGAAATTCAACTTTGGTTTTTAACCGACTTTTGGTTTTTGAGTTATGCTGTCCACAAGTTGACAGACACACACATGGACCTTTTTCTAAAAATGTTTTCTTATGGATTGAGGGGGCCTCAAAACATATTTCCGGTGAAATCTCGACATCGAATTTTTGGGTGAAATAGCAGAGAAAGTAAAAATGGTGCGAAAATACACAAGTCAATTTTGCACTTGTGCAGGATTCTGCTAGTAGAAAATTCTATAAATTATGCTATTAATGAGGATTGGATATAAAGAATTATTTTATTATAATTTGCATTAGTGTCCATATTATTTATTTTAATATCTTCCTGTTACAGTTACATGCTGCCAAAAAGACAAAGAATACTTATACAAAATAGTTAATAAAACATAACAAATATAAAGTACAAAAGCTAAAATTTGTAAATGACAGAAAGTATTATCTCTTAAAAACCATAACAATTATATATATATATAAATAAATGAAACAGAAAGGCCGTTTTAAACTGTCATGTCTTCGCTTTACCGCCTGAGCCATCCCGCTCTGTGTATATGAGATTAGTACTCTGCATTCAAACATATCCAGCAAGTAAGATGCCTACAATATATCCTTGTCGTAAGCTCAAGTTGCAAAATGCAAATGTCAAGTGCCACAGGCCGCCACTGCATAAACAGCTGCTACACACAAGGCCACATACCGAGCCACGACACTGCTGTTGTGACGGCATTCATGGAGCTCAGTGCACTGCTATTGAAGTTCATTGTGAATGGTCCCATTTATTAACCTGGCCACAAGCTTCTATGTGTTACATTTGTGTTAACTTTACTGCTGAATGCGCCCTAACGATGCATCATCATTCTGCAGAATTAAATTATTGAATAAGTAGATATGTAAATAATTAATACACCTATAAGAGAGTTATATCCATAAACACAAATCAAAAATGGAATAAAGTATTCGGCTATCGCATATAGCCTTAAATTTATGAACATGGAGAGTTATGATAAAATTCTTGACCTAAATCAAAGGTTTCAAGTTCAAATAAAACGCACTCAGCTTAGTTTTCACAACCACTGATAATGGTAACGATAACCAGGACGAGAGAGTTGAAATATGTGTATTCAAATGGGAGTGTTCACATTCCAGGGGAACGGGAATGAAAACGTGGCGGTGTTTTGACTTTGTTCCCGTTACGGTGCACCGCATGTTAGATTCCTATTGTGCACATTAGACATTTCGCTGTAGAAATAATATTCAAGGTGGTCGTGCCATGCAACAGCCGCTAGAGCTCTCTCTAATCGCCTGCTAGACAAAATATCAGTGGGCAGTTAGAAACAAATAAACTCCCAATGCGCAATATCGACATCCACTTTCCTTTACATGGAAAAACATTTTATTTTTTATTTTCTCAAACATGCCTAACGATTTGGACTCAAATAGCACATTTTAAAACATTTGTAACAAAAACAAAATATGTATCTTGAATTTTTTTAAGAATAGCCTGTTAAGTCTTCTTCATTCAAAGTGAATTTTGTATAATTTGTAAGCTAAAAGGAATGCACAACTTCGTACCACGAAAAAATGTAGAGCTTGTTAAAACACAAAGTTTACGTAAAATAACGTTGAACTATTTCCGAGATTTGGTTTGAAGTTTCAAATGCTACGCACTTTTGTCAACTGGTTAATCGCTGCTCTTTTTTTTCCCCCTTCCCCCTTCTTGGTCATGCAAAGAGTATGCAATTTCAGAGCCAGCGCACTGTAAAAATCTGACAATCGATTTACTAGTACCTACTGCATTGAACAATTGAATTGAAAACATAAACTAGAAGTTATAAGCTTTTATATGAATAGTTTGTAGAGGAGTGTGCAGAGAGAGTGCTATGAAAGCAACACATTACATTATTTATTTTCCTGGGACAAAATGACAGTCGTAATGCGCGTATGTCAGGTCTCAGCGGGAGGTCACAAGTCGAATAGAATAGCAAGGCAAGGTGCAGGGAGGAGAAAGGGACAAAGCAACGCCTGCAATGGACAGACAGAGAGACAGACATTGTATATACGAACTAGTGGTGGGGAGAGAATATCTATCGATCATAACCGACGTGACCTGGGTCACTCAATTCTGCAACAACTGACGTTCGAAGTGCACTCCAGTTGATTTCAGAACAAACGAAATAATGTTATAGTCAGTGTCGCCAACTATAGCCCATAAATCGCTGAAAAACTATTATACATTACAATGGATTAACAATCAAAATAGCACTCCATTTTAATTTGACAACTGTGTTTTCAACAATTGTTCTTTTATTAATATAGTTTTCTAGAAGAAAGATTGTTAATGTTAAAAATAAAATCATATTTATTTCAAATAAACTGGTTTTCTGTTATAATTAAAAGAGAAGATCGAGATACATTTAATTTTTGGGTTTCGTTTTTCTCAGTTGGCAGTGCTGATCGAAATGAATATTGTTTAAGTTATCCTTTTAGAACTTAACATTTTCTGGTCAAATATTTGCGATATAGCATTTAAATTCATATTTTATTTAAGAAATGGTTCAGATAAATAGCACTGCGCCTTATTACTTGCGATAAATGTTTAAAGGGAAATTGATTCAATACAAAGGAGGATTTGCCACTTCAAAGTAACTCTAGTTTTCAATCATGCCAAACAGCGTTTTGATCATGATTTTCTACCTGCAAATAAATACTGTAATTCATTAATCATCTGATATGTATGTATCGCAATAACACATTTCTTTGAGTTCCTACAGTCTGGGTGGCTCAGTTGGTTAGACGCTGGCCTACTGATCCCAAGGTCGCGGGTTCAAACCCGGCCCAGGCCGATGGTTTTTAAGTGTGCTTAAAAACGACAGCTCCATGTCAGTAGATTTACTGGCATGTTAAAGAACTCCTGCGGGACAAAATTCCGGCACACCGGCGACGCTGATGTGATCCTGGCAATTGACAGCGTCGTTAAAGAACAAAACAATTTTTTTTTTTTTTTTTTTTTTTTTTTGAGTTCCTGCAGCATGTCTTCCACTTCCATGCACGCGTTCACACCTACGGCGAATGAAAGTCTGAAGTAGGGCAAGGTTCCAAAACTGGTTTCGCCACGTGTCTGAGTTATCAGCTACTGTGGGTAACGAGGGAGGGATGGTTTTCTTTCAATCTTTCCGAGCAAGTAGTTTTTATTGACAACATTACCGACCTTCCGCTCTACATACACTCCAAAGCTGCACGCTTATGGCCAAACGTACCTCTACAAATTTATTCCAAAAGAAACTCTGGAATCCAATTATTTAACATAATGTTATGGCTCAAAGACTCGTTTTAGCGACAAATCGGAAAGACATATATAACGCATGTTTTGAAGCTCTACCTCTCTATACTAATTCCCGAAGTAAAATACAAAGGAGTGCTGACATATTGGCAATTAAACATTCGATCTATTTTATGTTGTATTTATACAACTATGCACCAGAGAGGAAAATGGAAGCAGAGGAAGTTATATGAAGTTACGTCCCAGGTTAACGTCAAGAAGCCGCCGTTACGTGCTGGGTGTCCCAAAGAACACCCACAACGCTTAGTATGTTGTACGGGATGGCAAACTGATCTGTTTTTAGACAGGAATCCCTGTCCAGAATTGCAGGGCTTGGACGCTGGTGAGCGTCCAAGTTTGAGAACGAACGGTTGTGGCAATTTGTTAACATTCGTTTTGGTATCTTAATACGGAAGGTATGCAACCCTTTAGCCATCTATGGACTGGGTAGAACGACCTGAGCATAAGATTACTGCGTTACTTGTGTAGTTTCCAATGCAGTAACGTTTTAACAGCAGTGCGACACGTACTAGTAAACAGCTGTGGAAGTGGCCGACATGAGCTCCAGCACACTTAATGTAAATGTGCGGAATCACCTCAACGTCGCATATCCAAATCCATGGATTGGTAGAGGTGCACCAGTTCCACGGTCACTAGATCTGACACCTCTCGACTATTTTCTGTGGAGTTGTATGAAGAGTATGGTGTATGGCGCTCCTGTAACGTCAGCGGAGGATCTTATGACTCAAGTCCACGGAGCGATTGAAAATCTTCAACGACAATCGCACGTATTGGGTTATGTGCACGAGGCTCAGCACCGCCAATGTAGGATTTCAAATGACGTAGGAGGCACAGAGTTTGAAGCCCGTTTGTAAAGTAGACAGCTCGATGTTGGGTTTATTGACAAAATGTGAACGTACACCCACCTCGCACTTCGATGCGCTACAGCGTCCAAACCGTGCCTTTCAGGACAGGGTTTCCTGCTTGAAAATCAACCAGTTTGCAGCCCCGCACAACCTACTAAGCGTTATCGGTGGTTTTTTTTTTATTTTATTTTGTGGGGGAGGGGCCACACCTGTATGTTCTACCCTATTCATACTACCCATGAAAGGTTAGACATATTTAAGTAGTTTGAAACCTATGCCTTTTTTATACGGCACAAAGAAACCTCCAGAAATTGGAAACAAAATATATTTAGTACTAATCCATGACAATCGGCGATGATTGCGCCGTATATTACTGAGACAAGACCTCCAAGATGGTGGTGGGATGATGCAGTTGGCGAAAAACGATGTGGTAGGCAGAAGTCTGGCAGACGCCATCATAATTTAAACGATATGCGCAGTAGAGGGGCTTGTTAATCACAATAACACTCCTGTATACCAGATTGCTTTAATAATGCAGTTGGAGTGGAATATCCAGGAGTGCAAAGGAAGAATGACTTGCTTGAGAGGGTGTAGTTTATTCATTCTGTGCATGATGACCACTTTCATTTTGTTTCATATTGTTTTGTGCGAGTTACGCGATAAATCAGTGTCAGCCGATCAATACTGCAACACTGCAGCAAAGGACAGTTCTGGAGAACCGCAGGTATGAACTGTTACGTCATATGACAAGCACGTGGCGCATTTTTTAGACGTGGCGAATGCCCTCAAGCTGCGCAGTGCTTTATGGTCGAGTTTATGTTTGTGTTTATGAGACCAGGCATGTCGAACGTTCTCTTTTGGAGAACCTTACGCAGACAGTCAGTATCCAGTGGCGGACACACGATTCCATGGCAGTTTCTAAGCCACGCCTTGAATTTTCTGGGAATGTTCTCAGACCTCTTCATTCTGGATGATTTTTGCACAAATGGTAAACAGTAAGAGACAGTCTTGCTAAACAAAAAATCTGATGTGTTGCACTCACATGACTTTCTTTACTCTTGTACTAATCCTTCTTACAAACTCTTATTCCTATGTCTTCTTCGTGTTGAGATAAACATTTGTACAAATTATCTTATTGCTTATTTCCTTGTAGGTGCAAGGGGAATGTTAGAATACAATAGACTTTGTGCGACAGTCAAATGTTTTAAAGCTTTGAGATTCCGTTCTCTTTGCACGATTAACATATAAAAAATGAACAACGATGTTCCATTTCACGAAAGTTTTAAGTTTTCCGAAACTAACACAAACAACAAGGAATATCTCCGAAATGGTTCACTCTACAAAAAAAATTTTTTTTTTCTGTTTTAGCGAGACCTACATTTTTGTATAGTAAGATTTTGTCTATCTCTTACGGTTTACGAGTTACCCAAAAGTCATCCAGAGTAAACAGGACTACATAGGCTATAGTCAGAAAATTCAAGATATGCACTTCATTTCTCATACAAATATCTTAAACATCGCATTTTAATCAAAATCGATTGAGCCATTTTCAAGAAAATCAAAATATTCGAAAAATTTTCCATGTAAAAGGTAGTTTAGTGTGCGCCTATTTTGTTCAAAATCTTCGTGTCGCATCCTTGAAAGACATTAAACTTAAATACCAACTTTGGTTTTTAATAGAGTTTTCGTTTTTGAGTTATGCTGATTAAAATGTCATATGGTTAAGATATTTGTATAACAAATGAAATGTATATTTTTAATTTTCTGGCTATAGCTTATGTAGTCCTGTTTACTCTGGATGACTTTTGAATAACTCGTAAACCGTAAGAGATAAACAAAATCTTACTGTACAAAAAATGTAGATCTCGCTAAAAAAAAACAAAGTTTATAAGCAAATAATTTTTTTTTTTTTTTTTTTTTTTTTGTACAGTGAACCATTTCAGAGATATTCCTTGTTATTTGTGTCAGTTTCGTTGTTAATTTTTTATATGTTAAGTGTGCAAAGAGAACGGGATCTCAAAGCTTTAAAAGATTTGACTATCGCACAAAGTCTACTGTATTCTAACATTCCCCTTGCACCTACAAGGAAATAAACAATAAGATAATTTGTACAAATGTTTATCTCAACTAACATGAACAAGATATAGGAATAAGAGTTTGTAAGAATGGTTAGTACAAGAGTAGAGAAAGTTATGTGAGTGCAACACATCAAAGTTTTTTATTTTATGATCCACTTTGTAAGGGCGCTGAAGACCAAGAGGTGAGCGCCTTTAAAATTATATCAACATGAAGCACTTAGGATCTGCCTTAAAAAGCCTCCTTTGCGGTTAAATCGTAAAAAGGTCTTTATTTCCTATAAGTAACTATAAGCGCTCTCAAGTATAAACGCTAACCACCTGTTTCAGTAAAATGTCGTAAATAAATGAAAATATTTAGAATATCAATTTAAAGCACGCAGCATTTTGTTTGTGGAATATAAAACAATAAAACAAAAAAGTGACTGGCGTTTATCGTCACTTGTTTAGCGAGTATTGTGCTGGAAAAACACTCGTATCCAGATTTGGAAGCCCAGAGAAATCACATGCGCAATATTTTGCAATTGTGTTTGAAAAGTTGCGTGCAAATTTCAGGTAAGAAATAAAATAAACTGCGTGCTAACTCGAAGCAGACGCTAACTGCAGATCCGGGAGTGTTGCTATGATATATGGCGAAAGAAGGTGGATTTGTTGCGACCGACGGCTATATTAGAATCCCGTTATAGTGGATGAGTGTAATAAATCATCTGTACGTTTATTCCACACCTCCATTCGTAAAGAAATACAGTAACCATGTGCATATGTTTCAAACAGTTCAGTTAATTCAATACTGTATGATGTTTTACTTTCTCTACTCCGTATAGTAAAGTAGAGGAAGTATTGTATTCCACCCAAAATTTCGAGGTCGAGATTTCCCGGAAATATGTTTTGAGGCCCCCTGGAAAAAAAAATTAGATAAAAATCCGTGTATGTGTGTCTGTGAACAGCATAACTCAAAAACGAAAAGTAGGTTACAAACTAAAGTTGGTATTTACGTTTAATGTCTTTCAAGGGTGCGTCACGAAGATTTTGAAGAAAATTTTTCCAACCTAAACTACCCTTTACATGGAACATTTTTGAAAGTTTTGATTTTCTTGAAAACACCTCAAACGATTTTGATTAAAATACCATATGTTTGAGATATTTTTATGTCAAATGAAATGTATATTTTGAATTTTCTGGCTATAGTCCATGCAGCCCTATTTACTCTGGATGACTTTTGCATAACTGGTAAACCGTAAGAGATAGACCAAATCTTACTATACAAAAAATGTAGATCTTGCTAAAACACACAATTTATGTCTAGATAAATTTTTTGTAGGGTGAACCATTTCGGAGACATGCTTCGTTATTTGTGTAAGCTTTGGAGAACTTATACTTCTGTCAAATGGAACATCGTTTATTCATTTTTTTATATGTTAAAAATGCAAAGAGAATAGAATTTGAAAGCTTTAAAAGATTTGACTATCACTTAAAGCCTACTGTATTCCTATATTTCTCTTGCACCTACAAGGAAATAATAAGATAATTTCTGCAAATGTTTATCTCAAATAACACAAAGAAGATATAGGAATACGAGTTTGTAAGAATGGTTAGCACAAGAGTAGAGAAAGTCGTGTGAGCACAACACATAAGATTTTTTCTCCTTAGACCAACATACTTAAAAAAACTGTTGACGCTTTTTTTATGACTGTTAACTCAGGAAACAGCAAAAGGAGAGCATGGATGGAAGAAGCTCAAAAGTAGATATATTCAAACTGGGGTACGCATAGCCCCAGGGGTACGCGAGCACTTCTTAAGGAGTATACAATATTTAAAATGTGCATACAGTCAGTATAGTAAGTTCTCTGAATGATCTCAAATAACAAAACATATTTTAGCAAGAGAATGCTATCCAAGAATGCATTTTGCTTACTCCACGGTTAGTATTGCTGATGGGCGTTCGGAAGTAATTAAATTCCACCCACAAAACAGTTCTTAAAATGATCTCCAGAAATTCAGAAAGACGATAATACACAAGAATTAAAAAATGTTGCACCACCGCCATCAATTTCTCTATCTTCCCTTAAAATTAAAAGAAAGTCTTTGGAAAATATCTGTTGACAGTTCACTGAGAAAAAATTGAAAACATGTCAAATTGTAGCTTCTGGTGTTATGCACGCAAAGACTACACTGAAGATAGTGGCACTATCATAACACATTCCCTTCCATTGTTTGTGTTCCTCTGTATTGACAGCAATCAAAACGAAACAAGAAATCGCTTGAATCTAGAATCATCATTGATGGACTAACGAATATTCATCCACGAATGGAGCAGTTGCTGTCCAGAAAATATGTTCAGTCATATAATTAACAGTTCAAATGCATAACTCTTTGTGTATATATGTGCTACCTGTAACAGTTTCTATATTTATGTTGTACATTTATAGTATAATCCTCCTTACATACATTATAGAATTTTAAATACATTTCAGATATGGTTATGTGTAATTTGAATTAAGGATAACTCTAGGAACAAGCCTAGACCTACGCCTAGTGGTAAAGGCCGGAATGGAAAATTGTCTTTGGGAGCACGCGGAGAGTAAAGGCTGCTCAAAAACTTATTTTATGCTCGATCATGGCACAAGGTAGCACTTAATACGCCACTGTAATGGACATCATAATATCCACCTCTTCATAACTGTCACTATCCACCAATCAAAGGTGCATCAGTGCATAACGACACTGCTAATCCACCAATCAAAGATACACCTATTCATAACGACATTGCTAATCCACCAAAGGTACACCTATTCTTAATGACATGCTAACCACCAATCACAAGATACATATGTAGTAATCAATACTTCCTCGCCTGCACACATTACCACAACTGAAAGCGAAACTAACGATTCCCGTATATGAAATAAAGCTACTCTGTTTATTTAATAATTAGTGTTAATATTGTAAATAACATTCTAGTCTATGGAATTTGTTTTACTGTTTTTGAAAGTCTACTTTTTACTTTCTCTACTGGTAAGTAGGGGAAGAATTGTATCCCACCCAAAAATTCGATATCGAGATTTCACCGGAAATACATGTTTTGAGACCGCCTGAATCAAAAAAAAAAAAAAGTATTTTTAGAAACCGTGTGTGTGTGCATGTGTGACTCAGTCTGTGGACAGCATAACTCAAAAACAAAAAGTGGGTTAAAAACCAAAGTTCGTATTTAAGTTTGTCTTTCAAAGGATGCGACACGAAGATTTTGAAGAAAATAGCCCACCCCAAACTACCCTTTAAATGGAAAATTTTGATTTTTTTGAAAATGACTAACGATTTTGATTAAAATGTCATATGTTTGAGATATTTTTATGGCAAATGAAATGTATATCTTGAATTTTATGGCTATAGCCCCTGTAGTCGTATTTACTCTGGACGACTTTTGCATAACTGGTAAACCGTTAGAGATAGACCAAATTATACTATACCAAAAATGTATATCTTGCTAAAATACACAACTTATGTCTCAATGAATTTTCTTGTAGGGTGAACCATTGTGGAGATATTCCTTGTTATGTGTGTGAGTTTCGGAAAACTTTAAATTTCATGAAATGGATCATCGTTGTTCATTTTTTATATGGTTAAGTGTGCAAAGAGAACGGAATCTCAAAGCTTCAAAAGATGTGACTATCGCTCAGTCTTCTATATTCGTATTCTAACTTTCCCCTTGCACCTATAAGGAAACAAGCAATAATTTGTACAAATGTTTATCTTAACTAAGACGAAGAAGATATAGGAATAAGAGTTTGTTCAAATAGTTTGCACAAGAGTAGAGAAAGTCATGTGAGTGCAGCATATCAGATTTTTTAAAGGTTATAGCATATATACTCTCTGTATCATTGTGTCAAGGCCAACACAACAATAGAAGTTGAAGGCGCCACCATCGATTCTAGTATGTACCTACAATCGAATAACAAAAACATGATTAAAACGTCGGACATTAGTGACAACAGCATGCAGCGTAGGTTATTAAAACGCTTTACAAAGGCTTTAAACTTCACTCATAGTCGAGAATAAACAGTCTATGAAACACGAATATAATGGCAATTAAAATGCTGGTATGAATGTTATAAAACTTGCTACCGCTCATTTCATAAATTGCAGTTTAATTGCTGCCATTATGCTCTCATCGCATGCAATGAGTATCCTATTAGCAAATATGACCATTTGTATCTTATAACAGCCTTGCTTGTTTTCTTTCTGAAGAATGGAATGTTAGTTTGGCCATTAAGACTACGCATTCCCAGTTGCTATATTTAACACGCTCCCTGATAGATGAAATAGCACTGTTACTCAGGAAGTATGACGCTAACTGCATTTATAATTAACAGGAAATGAGCTAATGTACTGGAAAAGCGATCTTGTCACATTTGCTTGCTTGTATCTCGCATATTACAAAAGATTGTTACTGCAAAAGGAAGTGAACTCGTAGAACCGGACTATGACATATTCTAATAGGTTAGCAACCCATGTCACATTCCCAATTTCTCCTTGCACGCGCTGGCTCTCCCAAATTTGCATTCGCACCTTTCACTAGAGCTCTGTTCTGTCGCCAGCAAAGCAATGAGCTTTAATCAATTTCTTGAGTTAGGTAACTATGTTTGTGGGCTCGATCCCACTGATCGTCTTCTACATTTTCTCTTTTCATAAACCTTGTAAGTCTGTTTCGGTCACAACTGGTATACCCTCGAGCGTTATATCGGGCAATTCCTGTAAGAAGTAGTCATCTGTTACATTTTTCTAACGATTCGTTTTACCTTGCCCTCTATGGGATTGAGATCACAAACAAACGAAAGTGTGGTCCACTGAAACAAATGCGTTCGCTTTAATAACATGTTCGTTTGTTTCAAACATCCTGAAAATATCTGTTTTACACACAGAACTGCCACTCTAAAACCTTTGCTCATAGCCCATTTCACACCACTCCTAGGCGGGTTTTATCTGCTTCTATACTCATTTTTACTTTCTCTACTGGTAAGTAGGGGAAGTATTGTATTCCACCCAAAATTTCGATGTCGAGATTTCACCGGAAATATGTTTTGAGACTCCTGAATCCAAAAAAGAGCATTTTTAGAAAAAGGTCCGTGTGGTTTGTGTTTCAGTCTGTGGACAGCATAACTCAAAAACGAAAAGTAGGTTAAAAATCAAAGTTGGTATTTAAGTTTAATGTCTTTCAAGGTTGCGACACGAAGATTTTGAAGAAAATAGCCCCACCCTAAACTACCCTTTACATGAAAGATTTTTCGAAAATTTTGATTTTCTTGAAAATGGCTCAAATGATCTTGATTAAAATGTTATATGTTTGAGATATTTTTACGACAAATGAAATGTATATCTTGAATTTTCTACCTATAGCCTACATAGTCGTATTTACTCTGGACGACTTTTACATAACTGATAAACCGTTAGAGATAGACCAAATCATACTATACAAAAATGTAGATCTTGCTAAAATACACAATTTATGTCTCAATAAATTTTCTTGTAGGGTGAACCATTTCGGAGATATTCCTTGTTATGTGTGTGAGTTTCGGAAAACTTAGAACTTTCGTGAAATGGAACATCGTTGTTCAATTTTTTATATGCTAGGTATGCAAAGAGAACGGGATCTCAAACCTTTAAAAGATTTGACTATCGCATAAAGCTTATTGTATTCTAATATTCCCCTTGCACTTACAAGGAAATAAGCAATAAGATAACTTCTACAAATGTTTATCTTAACTAACACGAAGAAGATATAGGAATAAGAGTTTGTAAGAATGGTTAGTATAGGTTGCGCGTTCGTTCTTGACGAATGACCTTGAGCAGAAATCCAATGAGTGAGCCTACCCTTAATAAACAGGTCAGCAAATGTTTATGCTACGATAACAGACACCTCTGTTTTCCTCTGTCGCGTTTGTGTATACAGTCGACTGCAGAAGTTTTGTGCGGTACGGATGTATGTATGCATGCAACGAAAATAGCAATTCAGACGAGGGAGAGATGTCGGGAATAGAATAAATGCAAGAAAGTTAAGTGGAAACAGTTATAGAGGTATAGTGTATAATACGTGTGGCTGATATTACTGCAAGTGTCATAAATTGATTTGTAGTGTTGTACTACTTCAGCTCAGAAGCATGCGCGTCATCTCACTGCAGACTGTACCTCCTCTCTCTCGTTCCCGCAAAAGCTGAGTAGAGACTCGCATTCAACCTTTCATATAAAATTTTCATTCGTCAAGAAGTAACGCGCGACCTGTACAAGAGTAGAGAAAGTCAGGTGAGTGCAACACATCAGATTTTTAGAAAAAGGACCGCGTGTGTGTTTTTGGGCACAGCTATAGACACAGCTTGAGATACCTCAAAAAACAACCTTGACATTTTCCCCCATTTTGGTTATATTTGGTGATATTCCGTCCGTTAGGTTGCATTAGTGGCGCCAACTGTTAGTAACATATAACCATGGTAAAGCTGCGGCCATAGCTGGTGTTATTGCATCTGTTATGTTGCCACAAAAGTCCTTGTTTATGAACGTGTTGCAGAAAGTTAGTATGTTGGCAGGACTGCTTTTTGTGATACTTTCGTCTACTGTTTAGTGTAATGTCGGCCATGTTGAACTCTTGGGAACTGCCGATAAACTGTGTCCACTATAGTATAGAGCTTGTTCAGTTATGTCCGTGACTTATGGAATGCATGTTCTCCATAACAAACCGACTTGGACCAAAACAAGAAAATGTTGCCTGCAGTTCCGCATCGCATGGCTTTGTGCACGCGTTAAAACTGTTTTGGGTGTAATTTACCTTAGCCACAAGGTTTAAATTTCGTGAGAAATGAAACTAGAGCAAACCATTTTCGGCATATCGCAGCCATGTTGCCCAGTGGCGACCGTGCTGGCGTCGACTAGGTTTCATTGCACAGAGGGCTTTATGACACACTCTCACGCTATACAAGAAGGTGGCATGAGTTGCTTGTTTCTCAAGTCCATGCACGCTGGATAATGGTACCAAATCTGCTACGAATCCTCATAATTAAACGTCAACTTCCAGCTACTTGTGTGAACCAAATCTGGTTAGATAATCGGTATAAAAACTGGGAAGAACCCACAGTTAATACAAATGAAGCGTTAACACAGCTGCGCAGATGTTCCAATAGTTTTCTGGAAACACGATAGTTCCAATATAAAAATCTGATGTATTGTACTCAACATTCTTACAAACTCTTATTCCTATATCTTCTTCGTATTAGTTGAGATAAACATTTATACAAATTATCTTAATGCGTATTTCCCTGTAGGTACAAGGTGAATATTAGAATACAGTAGGCTTTGTGCGATAGTCAAATGTTTTAAAGCTTTGAGATCCCGTTCTCTTTGCACGTTTAACATATAAAAAATGAACAACGATGTTGCATTTCACCAAAGCTTTAAATTTTCCGAAACTCTCACAAATAACAAGAAATATCTCCGAAATGGTTCACTCCACAAAAATATTTATTCAGACACAAATTGCGTGGCTTAGCAAGATCTACATTTTTTATACAGTAAGATTTGGTCTCTCTCACGGTTTACCAGTTATGCAAAAGTGCTCTAGAGTAAATACGACTACAGGGGCTATAGCCAGAAAATTCAAGATATACATTTCATTTGTCATTAAAATATCTCAAATATATGACATTTTAATCAAAATCGTTAGAGCCATTTGCAAGAAAATCAATATTTTCGAAAACTTTTTCATGTAGTTAAGCTTGGAGGAAATTTCTTCAAAATATTCGTGTCGCATCCTTGAAAGACAAAACTTGTACACCAACTTTGGTTTTTAACTGACTTTTCGTACTTGAGTTATGCTGTCCACAGACACACAAGGACCTTTATGTAAAAATGCTTTTTTCTATTCAGGGGGCCTCAAAACATACATTTCCGGTGAAATCTCGACATGGAATTTTTTGGGTGGAATACAATACTTCCTCTAATTACTAGTTGAGAAAGTAAAAATGTGCGGAGATTGAAAGATTTATTGAAGTAACTCAAAGACATACGCATAGTACGGAAACTCGATGCTTTTGGTTTCCTATAGTTTTGTGTATTTAATTTGGCAGAAACTGTATCACCGGTGTTCGAAATCATTCCTAAATGAGCCAGTTTCTTATTGATTTGAATTCAGCCTCAGGCTCCCCCCCCCCCCCCCCCCACACACACACACATTGAACAAAGACCAGGCCTAGATGAGAGGTGAGTCGTGGTGGAGTACGGAAACACTTCAACTGAGTGGCTGGAAGTTATGCTTTGTAACGAAGGTCCACACAACCGCTGGTTGACTTCGTGTTGTATTGGTTGGAAATAGGGTAGTAATGGAATATTAAATGGAGTGCTAAAACCAAGTAAGGGTGTTGTTTGAGAGTGGTAGAGGCGGTTTAAGGTCTGATCTATATAACTTAACCGTATCTCTTAGCTGCCCTGCACTAACCATCTCCTCAGTGGCTTCTATTGTGGAATAGGTTGTTTTGCGGTACAAAATAGTTCCTTATTTAACATGATCATTATCTTAACATATTCGAAGTTAATGGTCAGACTTACATTAAATAGCCTATTAAGTAACGGAGTGTATGCAAATTCCTACCAACAAATAAGTAAATGGGAGGATTTTTCGGTTTAAACCTGCCTCTCAGGATAACAAAAGCATGCTTATAGTGTGTATCGCTCTATACCGCCTATCCTTGAATTGCACACGGCTTGTTTAACATCATTCGAAGGTATATATTAGCCAGTCATGAGAAAGGGGAAGAAAACGAAACGTGCTAGAATACATTTCAGCGGGGCAAAGTTACAAGTAATAGGATTCAGTGTTTTCCTACCAACATAAACCGCTGTGCAATTATATCTCAGCTCAAAAAGCGTTAGCAAGGACTTTGTATTTATTTTGTCGAGATATGAGACTACGGTATTGTAACCAAAATCATTAGAATCCTTTTAGAAATAGTACAGCTTCTTCTTTCACGTAAGCGGTAGCTTGAGGCGTAAATTAAAGAATTTTTTACACAGTTGACAGTAAAAGTAGGCCTTATAGTAGTTCACGACTGTGTTAAAAGTAGAAAATTCTTCCATTCTGTGCTCAAAAGCTTTTAACACGCCGATAACGCCAACTTTGTTTTCTTGAATATGAATATCGCCACATTCCACTAGGCCATGAATCTGAGTTACACAATGCTTGTTTAAAATGGCGGATCATTTAAACCTCAGTTTTCTCAAAGGATGAGTAAGTTTTGAAAAATTGTAATATTAATTAAATTTCGTTACGTTATTTTCGTCGGTTTATTATTTCCACTGCCTCCTTTACGTAGAATATTGTTTTGTAAACGTCGTGTTGCCAACACTGATGCTACGCAAGGCAAATGAACATCGCAAAGCGAAGACTTTCATGACCATGGATAAAGGCAAAACAACACCACACATAATCTATAATATATCTATAAATATTCAGGACTGCCTAAAAATTGTGTACCATGCACGGGTTAAAGGGATTTTATTTCTCTAAAATCTCAATTATTGCGTGGTTTACATAATTTCCATGTGTAAGTAAGTGGTGGTGAACATTTAAAAACTGCGAATATCATTGCACCGCAATGGATTTGAGAAAGCTGACGTCGTGAGCGATGTTCAGAACTTTGCATAAATCTGGCACTATACCATGGCTTTACAACTGAGTCCAGAATGAGACCCAGGTGTTTCTTTGAATTAAAAACGGTGCATTATATTTTGAAACCTGTGATATCTTCTCTCAGGTTACACAAAAATATGCGGATATTGGAGTAAAGAATCCACGCATGGACGAGTATGAACTTGACGTGCCTTGACAACGTTTGGCAAACCCCTAATATCGAGTTTCACTGGAACCGGTAGTTCGATAATCTCTCTTCGTGACTCCGAACCAACCTTCGGCCAGAAAATATCCAGAGGTTGCGGCAAAGCGGTTTCTGTGTTAACAAACCCGGGTTTCCGGTATAGGCTTTTGTGTTTTGTTTTTGGCAACTTCATTAAGTGGAACAACAATTACTTATCAGGTGGACAAACCTTTAGGGAATGCATTATTTTCATTAGCACCTACATAAAAAAAGCTTACTTCTACACGACTAGCATACGGTTAAATGTCTAGGACTTTATACACTTACGCATTGACTCCATCAAGTAAATACTGGTCTCCAAATTCAACAGCGCAAGCATCCAAATTAACGGAGACAAAATTCTAACTATGGCTGGCACAAAATGTAATGGCGGGTGGTAGGAGGAGCTGGCCGTCACAACATTCAATGAAAGGCTTGCCACGCCTTGCGATGTTGTACTGTATTTAAGCATGCTTTGAAATCACCTGTAGATAAAGCCGAGAAATATCATTTTCGCCCGCAAAATTTATTTGTACGACAGGAAAGAGCAGCCATTAAATTTTGTGTCTGCCATAGTTCCTCTACGAATGCTTATCTACAGTATACTGCAGTCAGCAAGATCTAAATTTTTTGTAAAATTTTGTGTATCTCTTACAGTTTACCACTTCTGCAAAAGTCACCCAGAGTAAATAGGACTTCATAGACTATAGCCAGACAATTCAAGATATACACTGCATTTGTCATAAAAGTATCTCAAACATGTTACATTTTAATCAAAATCCTTAGGGCCATTTTTAAGAAAATCAAAATTTTCAAAAAAATTGTCCATGTAAAGGGTAGTTTAGGGTGGGGCAATTTCCTTCAAAATCTTCGTGCCGCACCCTTGAAAGACATTAAACTTAAATACCAAGTTTGGTTTTTAACCGACTTTTCGTTTTTGAGTTATGTTGTCCACAGCCTGACAGACACACACGGACCTTTTTCTAAAAATGCTAAAAATGCTTTTTTTTTTTTTTTTTTTTTTCTTTTTCTTTTTTGCCTCAAAACATATTTCCGGTGAAATCAATAATTCGAATTTTTGGGTGGAATGCAATACTTCTACTTACTAGTAGAGAAAGTAAAAACAAATGCATGCAAAATCTTCAGGGGACTTGTCCGGTTTTTCTACCGATAGAGCCTTATTTTGCGTATTGATACACGAATTGTTTACTTTAGGCTATCAAATCCGTTTCACCTCACATTGTGGGATGGAGACGCCCTCCAATAAGATCTTGTGATTCGCGGGGTACTATTTACGCAACAGGGAGGGGCCGAGATCCGAGTAATCTCAAATGTGCAGGGGTTGTGATATCGCGCAAACGCCAAACTGGTGTCTGATGCTGCTGCGTGGACCAATCAGGATTGCGTGATTGCTCCCTCTGACAACCTCCACCCCTCGACACTGCAATTTGCACAGCAAGAGCAGGTTTCCAGGCGGCTACTTTGGTCCCTCTGCCCCTCCCTTCTAGTTCTCCATTTGAGGAGAGAACAGGTTGCCCTGGGTACAAGTGGCTTGCTCTGTGTAAAACTCTGCCAGGACCCAAGATCGCAGCCAACATTTTCATCAACGCACAAGGAAACAATTGCCGTGCGTTAGTCTCGAAAATGCCTCGACGATTTGAATTTCTTTTGTTTGCCTCAATACTGGGATGGTTTAGGGGAAATTAAAAAAAAAAAAAATCTGATATCTTGCACTCACATGACTTTCTCTACTCTTGTACTAACCATTCTTACAACCTGAATTACATTATTGCTTATTTCCTTAGAGGTGCAAAGAGACTGGGAATACAATAGGCTTTCTGACACAGTCAAATCTTATAAAGTTTTCAAATTCCTTTCCCTTTGCACGATTAACGTATAAAAATGAATAACGATGTTCCATTTGACAAAAGAATAAGTTCTCCAAAACTCACACAAATAAGGCATACCTCCGGAATGGTTCACCTTACAAAAAATTTATTTGTAAATAAATTGTGTACTTTAGCAAGATATACATTTATGTATAGTAAGAATAGGTCTATCTCTTACGGTTTACGGGTTATTCCAAAGTTATCCAGAGCTATAGCCAGAAAAGTCAAGATATACATTTCATTTCTCATAAAAATATGGCATTTTAATCAAAATCGTTAGCCATTTTCAAGAAAATCAAAATTTTCGAAAAATTGTCCATATAAAGGGCAGTTTAGGTGGAGCAATTTTCTTCAAAATCTTGAAAGACATTAAACTTAAATACCAACTTTGGTTTTTAACCAACTTTTTGTTTTTGAGTTGTGTTGTCCACAGACTGACACACACACGGACACAGCTTTTTTTAGGGGGCCTCAAAACATTTTCAGTGAAATCTCGACATCGAATTTTTGGGTGGAATACAATACTTCCTCTGCTTTACTATTCGTGGTAGAGAAAGTAAAAAGAACATTAGGAAAAACTCAATGGAACAGCCGAAATGTGGGGAAAAAAAATCTAAATTGATAATTTTGTATGGGAATTGCTACTTCGGATTACTTTCAATATGTGGCATTTATGGCGTACCTATCGTTTGACAGTTGCATCTATTACTAATAAAATGTTTTTTTCGTAAACAATGGTAGTGGATTTTGAGAATAGATTAGGTTAAATCGAATTTAATTACAGCGAAACTCGAGATATTAGTATGTGGATTTCAGTATTGTAAAGTTCTCAAGGTAAGATCAACAAATCTGAGTGACTGTGAAAACAATTGCGGGCCATTTTAGCGTTCATTACAATGCCAAGGAGAGGACGAGCTGAAATATTACTTTCAATCTATGGCGTTTCTGGTGAATCTATTGTTTGACAACTGCTTCTATTGCATTTAAAATCGTTTCATTTAATAACCAAACAACACTCAAACCGTACACGATGCGTCTAATACTATCTCAATGAAATTGAGTTCGAAACTTGATTAGAACTGATAATCACTTATGAAGAGTTACAATCAAAATAATTTTAGGTGGTACAAAGTTCACCGGATTCTCTAGTTAACAATAAAATTATCTACCGAGCGAACTCGAACACTTACACCGATAAACAGACCTTAATCGCCTGATAAATACAGAACTGGATTATTTTAAGTCCTCCTCAATTGCCATTTAAGTATTTCTTAATCAAAATCCCGGGGACTAAAATACCCGGAGGTCTACCTGGACAAATACGAATCGGTTGGGAAATTTAATGTCATGCTGGCAAGTTGGCCATGGAAGCTCAGTGTTTAGAGCAGCCGTGCGTGAAGCGGAAGATCCGTGGTTCAAATCCCGGCTATGGCATTAAATTTGTTACTGCTGATCCTACCTCTCACAAAATTGGATATTCAACACAGGGCTTTAATTTCTAACTGGAACAAACGGGGAAATATATATATACTGCGTACTGCACTCACATAATTTTTACTAATTACTGTTCTACGAACAATTCTTACAAATGCTAATTCCTCTATCTACTCGTACTTCATGTTAATCGAGGCAGACATTCACAGAAAAGATTTTATTACACAGTTCTTGCAGTACAGTCATGGAAAAATGACTGAGGGCATTCGATCAGAATATTTGGAAGTTCCACGTCGTACTGTAGCGTGGTTTACAACGTCAATATTTCCAACATGTAGCTGAGTATTTTATAGTCTCTGTTCCATGTTATCTTTTTACACAGCCTATCAATAAACTCAGCTGGATGTTGGAAGTATCGACTTGTGTAAACCGCGCTGCAACACGACGCGGAAGGGAGAGTAAAATCTTGGTTACTATGTGATGGCTTTGAAATTCCGTTATCTTTGCACGGTCAAGAAAGAAAAAGAAACGAATAAAAGAAAGAACAGAAGAGGGTGTAAGATTTGATCTTTTATGGTTTACCGGTAATTTGAAAGTAATTCAGAAGCTATTACCAGAAAATTAAAATATATTACATTTAATTTGTCATGAAACTATGTTAAACATAAGCTATTTTAATTTAAATCATTAGAGCATTTTTGAGAGAATCAAACTTTTTCGAAAATTATGGTAGTTTGGGATGCGGATTATTTTTGAAAATCTTTGTGTCTTATCCTTGGAAGACAGTGAACTTAAATACCAACTTTGGTATTGAAGCAACGTTTGGTTTCTTGAGTTATGTTGTTCACACACACACACACACACACACACACACACACACACACACACACACACACACACACACACACACACACACACACACACACACACAGACAATCCTTTTTGTAAAAATTGAGTTTTCTAAGATTCTGGGAGATTCAAAACATTTAGGTATTTCCAGTAAAATATCTGTATCGAATCTTTGGGTGGAATATTTCTACTTTCTGTAAGTATAGAGAAGAGAAGGTAAAAATAATTTATATTTTTTAGAACAGTTTGCGCTGTTTTATCGCTCGGTGTTCGGACCGAATAATGCAAAAGAAAAGCACTAAAACGCCAATTAGAAACACTTAAGGAACTATACCATTTTTGCCACTAGGAAAAAAGTGCACATTCCAGAGTTACCGCTTTCAAAATCTCTATTTTCGAAGTGTATGTTTCAAAATATTAGAGATTATTTTATGAAAAGATTGAGTTGCTTTAAACATCATCTCAGTATACACTGTTTCCATGAGGAATTGAAATCGATATCAGTGCAATTCCATCCTCAATACGACCCTGGTTTCCATGTTGAATTCAATCCGTATTGAGATTGATTTGGATGCAGAAATAATTCAAGCTTTTACGTTGGTCACTTGGTGTATGTTGATGAATGTGTAAAAAAAATGTTTTCTGAGTATTTTAAGTATGTTTTCAGGTTAGTGAATGTTTTTGAGAAGAATATATTTTGAGATTATAGAATTTTATTTCAACACTTTGGCTAAGAAAAGAAAATGACGATCGCGCAGCGTGTAAGAGTGCAGTAGAAGTCAGCGCTTTGGCGGATTCGATTTGAATACGGTAGGTGTTTATATGCAAACAATTTTCGATCCGATCCCACTTTCTAAGGATCGGATCCAAGATTCAGCTCGATTTGAATCTGAGTTTCCATGTAGTATTCAATCCGGAATGAAGACTGTTCTTCCGTACACGTAACACGTTCGCCATTTTCGTTAGTCATTTGTTAATGCTAAGTTAAGTTTTATTTAACGATACCAACACTACAACTGATTTCTAGTGTCTATAGAAGGAACACGATGTTCACAAAAGAGTAGTGTCAAAGATTAGTTAACCTCAAAAACTGCTAAAAAACAAGTGAACACAGGTTCTCCAACGTAACGTGAACCAGTTGACCAACTTTAAAAAAAACGTTCAATTGTTTCTTCTTCTTGAATATTGCAGACTCAATACGGTCTCATTTCCGTATAACATAGTGATGTTTGGTCTTTAGGTTATGTTTAAACACTGTTAAGTATTCAGTGATATGTTAGATGCGGGTTATCGCGATTAACTTATCTGGGATATAATTGGCGGTTTGAAGCTGTAGGTGTATAGAAGCGGAAGGTTGGCAGTTTTGTCAATCGAGAGAGCGGTCGGTAGTACCCTACCGTTTTATTAAGACCAGGAGCAGAAGATGATGAGCCCATTACGCGGAGGGAGGAAAAGGCGACCACACCCACTGCATGTTGCCACGTTGCCACTCCATGCCACTTGGATCAATGCGCCGCGCCGAGCCGCACCGGCCATTCGCCCCCGGTCACCGTCCGTCCACGTCTTGCTGCCTCATCACGCCACCACCCAATCCTTTAGGGAGACTTTCATGTCATAGCAATTAATTTCCATTAGCTTCTTGCGGTGTTTAAAACAGTTCATTCCTTGCTCTTTCTGCTTTATACTTTTACTCCATACACCTAACAGGTAGCGAAACTATTGTATTCTTCCTAAAAATTCGATATCGAAATTTCACCGGAAATACCTACATGGTAATTGTTATTTTTTATGCCAACAAACTTACTGCTGGTGTTTCAAAACACACAAGCCGTGTGTGGGCAACAGGGTTGCCAACTCGTACGATAATTATAAGGACATACAATAATTTTAATGTTTGTACAATGGTTGTCAACCCGTACGATAGTTCGATATCGGCGAAATATCATTTTCACTAGTTTGTCACTCCAGCGAAATGAAACTAATTACAAATAACTCCACTTTTGTCCTCATGTCTGTCTCCACCCCATAGCTACTAAGCCTGCTTACCTTTATCCTCTTATTGCCAGTGTGCCCAGGTCTGGTAATCTCAATGAAGAAGGCACTGTTCATAAAATCGACGATCAATGTAGAAAACTCGGAATACGTGATATTCCGTGTCAAATAAAGAACATGCCTGAACCTGACAGTTTCTGGAGTGCTGTTAAACATGTCACCTTGGTGGAAATACTGATTTCAAAGAACTAGCGGCCTTTGCATTATCAGTGATTTCCTTGCCCCACAAAAGCACTTCTTGTGAAAGAGTTTTTTTTTTTCCCCTAAACTGGGTTTAATTAAAGCCAAAGTTAGAAACAGATTGGCACTAGATACGGTAAATGAACTCATTTTGTCGTCTCAACTTATGAAAGAACGTGGTAGATCTTAAAATCTGCAAGTCACCGAGAAGATGTTAAGGTTTATCTCAACAACAAATTTGTGCAATGCTGCAACGGTTGAGGAAGCTGAACTTTCAGATGAATAGTGCGAGAAACATAAGTGCTAAAGTTGTAATACTCGTTGAGGTCATCAATCTTGTAAATGGATATAATAAACATCATTACTCTTATATTTTCATAAGTATTATACTGATATTTTTATTGTTGTAGCGTTTGCTTTATGATGTACGATAATTTTGAATCCAAGTCTATAATTTTGAGTGGCTGGTACGATAATTTTACTTTTAAATGTTGGCAACCCGTGGGCAATGTTCAAGAGGTAGAATCAGGACTAAAAAATTCAATGCCATGGCCGGGATTTGAACCACGGATGTACCGTTTCACGCGCGGCTGCTCTGACCACTCAGCTACCATGACTAAATTTACCATATAAAGGTTACTTAAATTATCTTCAAATTTATTAGATAAATGATCGTGTTAATTAAGTACTATTTTTCATCGCAGAACTATTCTACACGTGCTGGGAGTGACCTCCCACTTTTATGGTCCTAGACACAAGCTAAACCACCGCAACTTCAATAAGGAATGTCTAGGAAATAGTTCACTGCATAAAAATGTATTTGACAAAAACTGTGTGTTTTAACGAGGGAGTTTGTCACAATAGTTATGACGTACAGTGAGGGCTGCCTTCGCGAGAGATTAGAGACACCTTGTGTTCGACTAACGAGCGAGTGAAGTAGCCACGTAGTCATGCCGCTACCTAATGAAGATAATGAAGTTAACTTGAGCTAGATAACCTTAGCGAAGTGACAGCGAGAACACAGTGAAGTGAAAATTGGATTAAGTCACAGTATTTTTAATCAAACCTGAAGTACGATAAAACGTGACGTAATATCTCAAATTCACCACAAAGTCTTCAACATTGGCTGCTTGTGCAGAGAGTAACGTAAGAAACTTGCCAAAGAGTGAGACTTAAAGCTTTCTTTGTTATCCTTTTGAAATCTTCACAGCTCTTTCAAAGGCTCGTGGACAACTGTTTGAGAATGAGAGTTTTAAAACAATAGCTGAAGGGCTTAGAGTAACAAAATACTTAAGACCACTGTTAATATTAAATGTGGGTTTTTTAGGGCAATTTCACTGTCTTTAAGACGAAAATTTAGTTGTGAAGTCTAATTTCCATTTATGCTGAGTTCTTGGTCACGCATCCGTTGCTGACAAAAGGATGAAATAGACGACTGTTTCCGTGTTTCCCAGCAAAATTTGCACGCTATTATACCGGTAGTTTCGAACATCCCCGCTCTTCCGGTGCCCGACCTCTAATTGGCACAGCAATGACTCTTTAACTATCCACACTGTAAATGCACGTTTATTAAGCAATAAATGATCCTGAACAGCACCTACAGTTAGTTCACCAGCTAGTCGCGCTTACGATAGTAGTGCCAACCTTGGGATGTATGTATTCACATAGATTAAAGCAAAGAACTCGCTCAAAATATCGTAACTTAAATGTTATTTTCAGTTCATGCAGTATATTAGCTTATAAAACGTAAACGATGTTTTCAATTATGTACTCCATCTTTCTTCTACATATCATTTTCCACCTTTTCTATATTACTTTCTCTGCTGGTAAGTACAGGAAAGCACTGTATTCCACCCAAAAATTCGATGTCGAGATTTCACCGGAAATGTATGTTTTGAGACGTCTGAATCAATATTTAAAATTAAAAAAAAAAAAAAAAAAAAGCATTTTTAAAACAAGGTCCGTGTGTGTGTGTCTATCAGTCTGTGGACAGCATAACTCAAAAAAGAAAGGTCGGTTAAAAACCAAAGTTGGTATTTAAGTTTAATGTCTTTCAAGGATACGACACGAAGATTTTGAAGAAAATAGCCCCACCCTAAACTACTCTTTACATGGAAAATTTTTCAAACATTTTGATTTTCTTGAAAACGGCTCAAACGATTTTGATTAAAATGCCATATGTTTGAGATATTTTTATGAAAAATTAAATGTATATCTTGAATTTTCTGGCTATAGTCTATGTAGTCCTGTTTACTCTGGATGACGTTTGCATTAACTAATAAACCGTAAGAGATAGACAAAATCTTATACAAAAAATGTAGATTTCACTAAAACACACAATTTATGTCTAAATCATTTTTTTTTTTTTTTTTTTTTTTTTTTTTTTGTAGAGTGAGATATTCCTTGTTATTTGTGCCAGTTTCGGAAAGCTTAAAACTTTCGTGAAATGGAATATCGTTGTTCATTTTTTATATGTTAAGCGTGCAAAGAGAACGGGATCTCAAAGCTTTAAAACATTTGACTATCGCACAAAGTCTACTGTATTCTTATATTCCCCTTGCACCTACAAGGAAATAAGCAGTAAGATAATTTGTAAAAAATGTTTATCTCAACTAACACGAAGAAGATATAGGAATAAGAGTTTGTAAGAATGGTTAGTACAAGAGTAAAGAAAGTCATGTGAGTGTAACACATCAGATTTTTTCATTACTTCCGACATAACGCTAGCGACTCGAACTATTTTACAACTGCAGTTAAGAGAAATTAGCAGCGAGTAAAGAGCACGAATAACATTGAAGTTGGCAACGTAATTGACAGAATAATGTTTAGGCGGAAGTTTATAAAATGTGGCTACTCTATGTGGAATGTCTTTCCTTTCCCCTACATTCCTCTAAGACTAGTGAATAGAAAGTAAGTGTACTCAGTTTCCAATAGAAGCTTCCGGCATTTGTCTTAAGGGCACCCTAAGACCCAGTTCACAATGAAGGGACAGCATTAGGGAAGGTAAAGTATATTTGCTCAATGAGTGTGCAGTTTGTCGCCCTTATAATCGTTTTACATAGCAGAACCTTCCTCAGACGTTTATACAACCTCTTAATAGGAACTATTGCACCTAATGAAAAGAAAACACTAAAATTTACAATTCTGGCAACTGAAACTGCACCAGGAGTCAACAAGTGACTGTCACTTCCTTAAAATCAGGGTTCATACTGGTGTTCAACGACAGGGATAGGGGTTTTCCTTTTCTGAACCATGGAGATGGATTTATGAGTCACATCTGTGGTTAGGTAAATTTCTTTTGTGAAGCAAGTGCACTGGCGTTCAGTAAATAGACTCTATGCAGCGGCAGGCGTGATGGAAAACCTTGGCACTTGTTTTTCTAGATCGTAAATTGCATGCGAAAAGTTTCCGACGGTACCGTAAGTTTCACACTGAATCATATAATCAGTAATAGTCATAGCATGAACATGTGTTTAGTCTTTATGTATGGACAGGAGAAAAAGGCGGTGTTGAACCAAGCAAACCAACAGACCAACAGTCAATGCCAAATGCAAAAACTCCATAATGGTCCATTACATGACGTAAATCGATCGTCTGCTGTTCAGAAGTTGGGAATGCATGAACAAAGACATGCAGAATATTCTATGAACCCAACGCAACGGGGAAAAAAGTATCTTCACAGCACATTATTGATTTCAAATAACTTTTTTGTGGCATCAGCCATTTCCTAGATATCTATCGTGATATCATTTTTAAAATACCTTCGCTGTTCAGTTATTTCTCACGATATCATGGAAAAGGATATGGAATTTCTATGCCCGCATATAGTGATCCGGTGTTCAAACATGTGACCAATGATTCGACTTCTTCTAACCCACCCCCCCCCCCACCCCCCGTACCTTACCTCATTAAATTTACATGAAGCAGATGGAAAAACAACCTTTCGTAACAATATTTTGTAGAAGCTATATATAAATAGGCGATAATAGGTAGAAAAAGTCAATTGAATATAGCGTCACTTTTTCTAGTGCAAAGTCGCTATTCGGTTTTTCTCGTCATGCAGGGCGAAAATTCAAAGCCAAAATATAGCAACATGCCTTTAAAGACGTGACTATCGCTTCAGCTCGCTTTGTACCCACATCGGAATGTGCGATGAAGTCATTTCCGCATGAAATAACTTTTGTCCGAAGAGTGGGTAGAGAAAATCATGTGACTGAAACAACTGTTTTATCTTTTAAACACCAGAACGCAAGTCATAATGTTACGAAAGCAACCAAAATATAAATGTGTACTTTTGCGACCTTGTTTTTAGTTTCGTAACACTAAATTTCGATACAATGTGGAATAAAGTAAGAAATCGATACTCAGCGATATCGATTCTTCGCTTGTTTACTATCCTCAACTCTAAGGAATGCACCCACAGCCAGTATTTAAGTAATAACAATGTGCTCCGTGTTCAAAACGCACTCCAAAATGCTGTTAAAACTTAAATTCAGCAAATTACAACAAATGATGCCTAAACTGAGCTCTGGCGATAGTACTGGATTTCGTTCATCATTTGTAATTAGCAAATTTTGTTACTTAACAGTTATAAACATAAGTCTGAGGAAAACGAAACCCACGAATTACAAGCATTCCGATCTTCTCTTGCTATAACAAATAACCAGCTTATAATCTCAAATAAATCTCACTTTATTTTTAACATGAACAAATAACCTTTCTTCTCTAAAGATAAATTAATACTTAAAAGAACAATGGTTAAAAACGCAGTTGTCAAATTGAAATGGAGTGCTATTTTGATTGTTGATCTAATGTAATGTGTAATTGAATACAGTTGGCGACACTGACAAAACAAAAGAATGGTCGGGTGATAATTCGTATATGATAGTTTAACTTCTCTCTGTATGCAATAGTATATTTGGAATCATATCTAAGCCAAGGTTTATCGTGGTTATGAAAGAAGGAATAATAATTGTTTAAATAAATAGCAAAATCAGATTTTAATTACTATTTCTCTGTGACTTTCCGTGTACCTAATATAAAAGCATACCTCAAATACCTCGCTTTAGCCTTTATGTCATACTCTACGATAACAAAATGACATATTTAAGTGCATTCTCTACATACCCAGGATGTAGAGTCAGATCCAAAGGAAGAACGCCAAGCACTTTGATACCTGCTTCCAACATTAGCAATCGATTTAATTACCGCATTTTAAGAGAACGGCGCCAGCTAGACTTTGAGCTCCCTTTCACCGGAACGTTGTTGGCGCGTCCGTTAGCAGTAAATATTCTCGCCATCACCACATCACCTGCATCTGCATGCAGCCATAAACCAGTCGCCATCTTTTCGACTACTTTGCCTAGTCACATATATTACAGCTCTCCCCTCTCTTCATCTCCATGGCGACGTTTTTCTATATCGTTTGTCAACTGTTTCCGAATGACGTGTTCATTAATTCTGAAGCAAGGCGTAAGGTTAATACATCTGCTATTCTAGGTGGAGTTTCAAGAAACCACTGTTTTATTAATAGATTTTAAATTCCCTGACATGGGTAATGTCTAACTGGTAGTTAGACTGCCCATTTGAAATGCTAGTATCCTAAAAGAAAATCTATTTACAGCTGAAGGTTATGTTGTATTTTTAATGGAATCAGTGAAACATAAATTACTTTACTTACTCTTAAGTTCTTAACATAAATACGGCTCAATAGTGTTTGTAAGGTGTAGCATACGCAGAATCCAACAGAAAACGCCTAACTTTTCACATCAAAGTACGAGTAAACTAGAATCATTAATTGATCAGCAGAAATTATAGAAATTAGTTTATGTCAATCTCACTTTCATTTGTTTATGCAAACAAATGAAAGACTTTTTTTTTTTGTATTAACGTCCTCCAACATTGTGTCATATCGACGAAAAATGAAAGACATAGGTACGCTAAAATACAGTATGGCGATTTCACCAAAATACCTGTTTTAAGGTCCCCGCATAGAAAGCATGCCTAAAAAAGGTCCGAGAGAGAGAATAATGCCTATTTCAACATAACTCAACAACAAAAAGATCGCATAAACACCAAATTTCATGTTTGACGGACACGTTTAAGCATCTCAGGTGAGGATTTTCAAGAAAATTGCCTCAATCCATGCTACTCGTCATGTAATAGAAACATGTTCGTTACCCAAACAACTTCGGTTAAAATACATGTTAAGGTTGTCTGAATGCCTAATAAACAGTAAGTATATCTATAATTAAATATGAATAACCTAGAAATCGTCATAAAAGGTAACCCTGTGGCACAACAGTCCATCCGGGCTAAGGCCTACCGCCCGACCTCTGCGTTCCCCAACTCTTCTCACCACAGGCGTCATGAGAAGGGTGCAGTACTGGGGGTGGGCCGCTTTAGTGAGATGCGAATGGTCTAACCACCCGGCTACGGCGGGACCTTACAGGAATCTTTTCCCCCGTAAATTGTTATTAATGTATCACTTTTATTTGAGAAGATTTGCAAACAAATATTCATAGTAGCGTAACGAAAATACAAGCTTTTTATGTCAGTGCTATAATATATAAGGAAGGGATTTTGAATGGTTGTAATGTTGATCGTGTTCTTGGACTTACGGAAGTGGATGTTACAAATTCTGTAGAAAACCCAGGTTTGTTAAATTATATAACGATGCCGCAATAGATGATTATTTGACGCATGTTGGAAGTAAAACCGCAGTCTTCAGTGAACACTAATTGCTATAGCCTTCGGAATTACTCCACTTGCTTTCTTCCTTCGTATGAATTTACATCGGATAATTTTCTTTCCTCAGTCGCGGGCATTAAATCAATTTAATATCTAAACCGAGCGACTAACGTGAGGCTTGCATTCCGGAGATCGTGAGTTCGATTCCGGTGGCAGACTTTCCTGACCCATAAATTTTTCGGGGTTTCCCCGGGTCGCCAGCATTTTATATGTTTGCAAATTATGCGATGATAAAACAAAATATATAAAATAAGCGTTTAGTGAAGAGTTTTGCATAATTTCGTTTACGTTTTGCTTATTACTTCTTGATGTTTTAAACTCGCTACAGGTTTATGCATTGAATCACACTATTCTTTACAAAACATATAATGAAAAAGCAATGTCAAGTTTCCAAAATATGCAAAAATTCTCATAAAACTTGTGCTTCAAATGGCTTAATAAGGTCCCACTTAATATCTCCGTGTGGCTCAGTTGGTTAGGCCCTGGCCTACAAGTCCCAAGGTCGCGGGTTCAAACCTGTAGGTGTAAAAAATTCTGCAGGGCGAAATTGCGGCATACTGCGGCGATGATATGATCCTGGCAATTGGCAGCGTCGTTAATAAACAAAATATTATTAAGATCGCAATAATTTGCTACTATGACAATTGATGTTGATCGATCTTTATATTGGTCGTCTCCTTAGCGCAATGGTGACCCTATTGCTTACCGAACAGTAGATCTAGGTTCGATCCCCGGCCCCCGCGTAGATTTTCTCCTGCTGGGAAACATGGTCTGGGGTACACTCAGCCTGAAGGACCAATTGACGAGCTACTTGACTGAGAAGTAGTGGCCCTTGGTTGCGAAGACCGCATGACGTTTGTGGTGGGCAGAGGTGGAGGATGCAGCGGCCGGGCAGTAGGCCTTGGCCTGGGAAGGGCTGTTACTTTGTGGGGCTAGTTTTAAGAGCTTTAGATTATCCGCTAAACCGGCAGAAAGCTATGAACTTTCTCGGGCGTTAAAAACGCTTCTTCAGAAAGGAAGGAAAATCGATGGTTTCGTATAGTCTAATTGCACATAACTTTATATCTTGAAAGATAAGGTCCCTAGTAAAATAACATTGGCAATTTCAAACCCGCATCCTCCCCCGTGGCGTTATCTATCGGCCACTAGACTAATCACCATATGTTTAACACATGACTCTACCTTTCTAATTTCAGCCTACATATGCGTGAAAGAATAATTAATTATTAGAATTAATGAACCCTATAGTGGTTAAACTATGACGGTCATTGGACACGTTATCTCAAATTAATTTGGGAACGTCTTGTGGCTCAGTATTAAAACTGTCAGCCGGTTGGAGAATTTTATGGCAGATCAGTTGGTTAGGACAGCGGCATGATGAGCCGAGGGTCCGTGATTCAAATCCCGGCTGTGGTATTTAATTTTTACTTTCTCTACTACGTGTAGTACTTAGGGGAAGTATGTGTTGTATTCCAACCAAAAATTTAATTTTTGACATTTCACCGGAAATACATGTTTTGAGATTCATTGCGCCCATTTTTAAAAAAACAAAAAACGATCTGCGCGTTTGTGTATTTGGAACAGCGTAATTCAAATACGAAAAGTCGGTTAAAAGCCAAACTTGCTATTGAAGTTCAGCTTCCTTCAAGGGAGCGACACGAAGATTTTCATGAAATCCCTACACCCAAACTACCCTTTGCATGACATTTCTAGGTTTCTCATAAATAACATTTTTACTTTCTCTGCTAGTACCTCTCCTACTAGTAAGTAGGGAAAGTATTGTAATCGACCCAAAATTTTGATGTCGAGATTTCACTGGAAATATGTTTTGAGGCCCTATGAATAGAGAAAAAAGCATTTTTAGAAAAAGACGCGTGTGTGTGTATGTGTGTGTGTGTGTGTGTGTGTGTGTGTGTGTGTGTGTGTGAGAGAGAGAGAGAGAACAGTATAACTAAAAAACGAAGTCTGTTGTTGTTGTTGTTGTTGAGAAAGTTATGTGAGTGCAACACATCAGATTTTTAATATCATAAATTGCAGGAAAATAAAATTCCCAATATTTTGTTATGCTGATTTGAAATAAAATATTGCGTTTAACACACAAATGGATAGAAAAGGGGAAATGTTAGCTAGTTTTTGAAAGAGCCACATGTATTAGTTGTTGATCTGCTCACGCAATTGTTCATGTCCCAAAGGGCCACGTGACCACTGTAGAATGAATAAAGGTTTAGTCATTTCGGTTAGAACGGTGGAATTAACTCCGCACACACGCATAGACCTGAGGGTCCAATAAGCTTAAGCTGTTTGAACACCTGCTGGCTGCGAGCCTCTTAAACGCAAGGGCAATGCTATTTATACACTGCTGCATTAGAGAAAATACCTTGGGAAGTTCACGGCGGTCACAGACCTCCTTCTGGGCGATGGGACAGGTTCTGACGGTCTGGTCTGGTCTGGTCTGGTCGAGCCAACTATGTGGGACGTGCCCCGACTGTAAACGTGCCTGTATCAGGTCGCGGCCTGCAGGCACAGACGCGTCTTCACTTATCGCCTGCCTGCTGCCTGCCTACCGGATGTTCTTCAGCATTCCCTGCTTCCGAAACACCAGCTACCGGATTCCGTAAAGAACACCATTTGTTACCCATCCATATCCATCACATTTATGTATGGCCTTTTTCACCAAGCTTCTTTAAACATAAGCAACCGAGCGGGAAGGCTCTGTGGCACGCTTTCGGGAGGTTGTGGGTTCGATTCCATACCTTCCAAACCCATGTTTTTTTCGGGGGTTTCCCCGGATCGCTACGCAAATGTAGAAAGGACTTTTCCAACTCTCCATTTCACATTCCAGCATTCGAGAACAGGTCGTACAGGTTCTCCTGTACGGTATGTTTATCTGCACAGCACCTAGCCGCTTAGTGTGACCTTTTCTGTGCAGTATAGAAGGTGGTGATGTACTTTTCACAACACTTCTCATTAACTTTACCTTTCATTCTGGATGGCTATTTCAGGATAACAACTTGTGGTGGGACTTTCAGTGCGCATGACTGTAAATCCTTGTCCTCCGGATGGCGGAGGTCTCCGAGTCCGGACCCCTCAGGGGTTTGTAAGCCTGCAAGAGGAAGGAGAGCCGCCACCGGGCAGCTCAAATGTGTAGTTGTTAGAGATTATCCTGCTGTCGTCTGTCCTCAGTTCAGCCACCCTTAGTAACCTCTCACCTCGTCCCTTCCTCCTGGGGGCATCCCGCCAGGGGCATGGTCTCAAATTATTTCAATGATCAAAGTCCTCTTGTCACAGTGTCAACATAAACAAATTTCCTTTAACCATTGCACCAACCTTGGTGTCATTATGTGTTTAAAGATTTTACATGTGGAAGCTTGCGTTGATGAATCGGCCAGTCCCTCGCAAAACTTTAATCTCTGATACGTCTAGGTTTGCCAACCCGACTGCCGAGCGGTGCTGTCGTGCTGGCACGAAGAGTGGTCAGCTCTCCGCGGTAAATAACCTTAGAGAAGTGAAAGAGCTTCCGACAAACTGGGTAACCTCCTCTCGCGTATCTCTTCGCGAGATGATTTTGGCTCGGTTACGCCTTGACCACTGTTATTTTACGCACGGTTAAACGGGACCGTGCTCCTCTTTGTCCGCTGTGCGACAATCTTTTGTCGGTCCGTCACGTGCTCCTGGAGAGTGTTTCACTTTCGAGACTCTCTGCAACTGCCTGCAGAGGTCCTGGCGGACGATAAACAGGCGGTCGAAAGGTTTTTTAACTTTTTAACAAAAGTAAACATTAACCTGAGGATTAAAAACCTTGTGTCGAAATTTCATACTTTTTGGACCTTTTTATAACTTCGTTTTAATTCTGGTTTTTGTCTCGGTTTGGCATTTTTATTTTATATTGAAATTATTTATCTTTGGCTTTTGCCATAATCCGTTAATGACCAACTAGTTGAGCGCCCTCAATCCTACGACAACCGACTGCCGACCTCACGCCCACGAACCGCAGCAAAGGACGACGATCATCCAACGGATATGGGGAGGTGATGAAGCCAGCATAAGGCCAGAGTCGCTGCCTATCGCAGCTCATTTCCTTAACGATGTTGACTGGGCGCTAGCCCTATACCCGGGACTTCCATTCCGCACCCCGACTAGTTGACGTCCCTTTCAGAAGACACTGCCTAGCCATATGGTGGTTTCTTCTTCAAAGTAGAATGGCAATGATGTCAACCCTATACTGGGGAAACAAAAATAAATACACTCCTTACACCGAACAAAATATTTGCGGGGCAGTGTACCTACCAAAACTTAACTTCGATATATAAAAAACTATCGTCTAAAAGATTATATTATTCAGTGTAAAGTGTTTATTAACGGAAAAGCGAAGTGTTGAGCGTATACGACGCTGTTTGTGTGGTTTGAGCAACCATCGCCAGTGGTATGCTAAACTTGGGTGCTAACACGGCAAAACATGTTAACATCAATAAACATCTGCCTGCGGAAGTGAAGCGTGTTGTCTGAGACGGAAGGACGCGTGCCCTGAAACGGGAATCCGCCACACGAGTTTCGCTTTTGATCTAGTCTCCATTAATTCCAATGCCCGAGCTGAAATGGATGCCAGCTGAATTATTTCAACACGCTTGAAATCATTTGTTAATTTTTGTTGGTAATAGAAGTGCCAGTGGTTTTCGAAGATTTGAGCAACAAATTTTTTTGTGAATTTAAAACCGAAAATAAATTACCTCGAAAAGAGTACCGTATTTAATTGTAGTATTAGGTTACATAGTAATTATTGCATTAGAAGAAAGTGTCAGTTTCTCCCCCCCCCCCTCTCTCTCTCTCTCACGTCGAATTAAACACGTAGTCATATTGCGACAGATGTGTTAGGAGATACCATTCGATCGTGTCGTGTTGTTAAATATCCAAGCGACTGTATTATGAACTCATGATCATAACTACATGGACTTGCCTTTTCAATTTTCATGGCAAGCATTGTTAGCTTTTATTTGAAACAGAATTGGGTACACTATTTTAGCTGAGCATTTGAGATTGAAACAGCATACGAACAGCTAATGAAATAAAACAAGTTGTCTTGCAGAGTAATCCTTTAGAAGCAGACATGTTTGAAGAAAACAACTGAAGGAAGAGAAAAAAAGAGCATCGGATTAATTACAAACAGCACACTATTCTGATTGTCAGTAAGATTGTGTTAGTCCCTGTGATGCTTAGCATGCTAGCTTCCAAATCCAGAGGTCCCGGGTTCATTCCCGCTGTAGGACGAGTTTTTCTTTAGCCAGGATTATTCCCCATGCTCTCTTAGAGTTTAAATATGAATAAGTATGCGAATCTGTGCGCGTGAATTTAATATAATAGCCAAAAGTTTTACAAACATCACTGTAAAGTAAGTGAAAACGCAATTGCTCTGAAGTAAGAAGTCACCGCTATGACCTTAGGTGTTAAAGTCAACGCATAAAGGTAGCATTAAAAAAGAAAAGCGATAAAAAACAATGAGTTCGTTGATTGACCGAAAGGCACTAGCGTGCAATTTGCCTTAAAATATTTATTGTCCTACGGGCGGCGCATGAATACATTTGTAAGTAAGGGTTGAAAATGATAGGGTAGTTTCTGATGGGCATAACCAGCCAATGACTTTACTGAGACCTAAAGGTGGCTCTATACACGCAACTGCAAGCACGCGTGATCATTGTTTTTGTTCCTCAGCGTTGTATGATAAATCTGCACAAGTATTGTATTCCACCCAAAAAGTCGATGTCCAGATTTCACCGGAAATACATGTTTTGAGCCATCCTGAATCCAAAAAAAAAAAAAAAAAAAAAAGCATTTGTAGAAAAAGGTCCGTGTGTGTGTGTGTGTGTGTGTGTGTGTGTGTGTGTGTGTGTGTGTGTGTGTGTGTGTGTGTGTGTGTGTGTGTGTGTGTGTGTGTGTATGTATGTGTGTGTGTCAGTCTGTGGACAGATTAACTCAAAAACGAAAAGTAGGTTAAAAACAAAAGTTGGTATTTAAGTTTAATGTCTTTCAAGGATGCGACACGAAGATTTTCAAGAAAATAGCCGCACCCTAAACTACCCTTTACATGGTACATTTTTCGAAAATTTTGATTTTTTTGAAAATGGCTCTAACGATTTTGATTAAAATGCAATATTTTTGAGATATTTTTATGAAAAATAAAATGTATATTTTGAATTTTTTTTCCTAGAGCACATGTAGTCCTGTTTACTCTGGATTACTTTTGAATAACTCGTAAACCATAAGAGATAGACAAAATCTTTCTATACAAAAAATGAAGGTCTCGCTAAAATACACAATTTATGTCTCAATAAACTTTTTTTGTAGAGTGAACCATTTCGGAGATATTCCTTGTTATTTGTGTCAGTTTTAGAAAACAAAACTTTCTTTTTTTATGTTAAGCGTGCAAAGAGAACGGGATTTCAAAGCTTTAAAATATTTGACTAACGCTCAAAGCCCACTGTATTCTAATATTCCCCTTGTACTTAAAGGAAATAAGTAACAAGATAATTGTACATAAGTACATATGTTTATCTCAACTAACACAAAGAAGATATAGTAATAAGAGTTTGTAAGAATAGTTAGCACAAGAGTAGAGAAAGTCATGGGAGTGCAACACATCAAATTTTTGCTCTAGATTATCATGGCTAACGAAATAGACAGGCTACGGCGCGAACTTCAGTGACGTAATTCTCCTAGTCTGATCATGGCCCAATGAAGTAAAACCATAATGCTTAATACATCCATTTTCTAAACAAACAAAAAATTGCTCGTTGAATTCATACAAAGGATATAGTTTTATCATGATGGTATACATTGTTAGCCATGTATCAAGACTATCATTACTACGTAACTCCGGTTCGCGCCGCAGTCTACCTTTCTCGTTAGCCACGCAGACTATTGTGTGACATCAGCCAATGACTTTTTTTCCCCGTTGTAATTTGTGTATCTGTTGTTTCTAATAGTCAACTGACAGTCTAGTTGTAAGAGAATATAATATAATGTCGTTTACGATTATCAGTTGTATAATGTGCTGTAGGACCTTTCAGTATTTAATAACCAGATAAGAACTAAGCATAAACTTGTTTGTAATATTGACAAATCTAGCCACGCCCACTTAGTCGCTCGCTGAGCAGCAACCATCTCGGAACCAGCACGCAAAATATTCATATGAAGACAGAGATTTGTACTCTTGTACTGACCACTTAAAAAAAAGACGAAAAGTCAACAAGATTCAAGAGCCCTCCCTAATGGAACCGGTCTCAAAAAATTTAAACGGGCCAGTACAAGAAGGCAGAACATGGATGGAGGCGAAATAGCGCCACTCTTTACAATCACATGACTTTCTCTACTCTGGTACTAACCATTCTTACAAACTGTTATTCTTCTATCTTCTTGTTAGTTGAGATAAAACATCTTATTGCCTATTTCCTTGTAGGTACAAGGGGAATATTAGAATAGAGTAGGCTTTGTGCGACAGTCAAATGTTTTAAAGCTTTGAGATCCCTTTCTCTTTGCACGCTTAACATATAAAAAATGAACAACGATGTTGCATTTCACCAAAGTTATAAGTTTTCCGAAACTTACACAAATAACAAGGAATATCTCCGAAATGGTTCACTCTACAAAACAAATGTATTTGAACATAAATTGTGTGTTTTAGCGAGATTATAGTAAGATTTGGTCTATCTCTTATGGCTTACGACTTATTCAAAAGTTATCCAGAGTAAATAGGACTAAATAGTCTATAGCTAGAAAATTCAATTATTAGAATATTAGAATAGAGTAGGCTTTGTGCGACAGTCAAATGTTTTAAAGCTTTGAGATCCCTTTCTCTTTGCACGCTTAACATATAAAAAATGAACAACGATGTTGCATTTCACCAAAGTTATAAGTTTTCCGAAACTTACACAAATAACAAGGAATATCTCCGAAATGGTTCACTCTACAAAACAAATGTATTTGAACATAAATTGTGTGTTTTAGCGAGATTATAGTAAGATTTGGTCTATCTCTTATGGCTTACGACTTATTCAAAAGTTATCCAGAGTAAATAGGACTAAATAGTCTATAGCTAGAAAATTCAAAATATACATTTCATTTTTCATTAAAATATCTCAAACATATGAAATTTTAATCAAAATCGTTAGCCATTTTAAAGAAAATCAAAATTTTCGAAAAATGTTCCATGTAAAGGGTAGTTTACGATGGGGCTATTTTCTTCAAAAACTTTGTGTAGCATCCCTGAAAAACATTAAACTTAAATACCAACTTTGGTCTTTAACCTACTTTTCGTTTTTGAGTTATGCTGTCCACAGACTGACAGACTGACACACACACACACACACACACACGCACACACACGCGCACACACACACACACACACACACACACACACACAAGAGCGCGCGCGCGGACCATTGTCTAAAAATGCCCTTTTCGGATTTAGGGACCTCGAAACATATTTCCGCTTGCGTGTTTTGTGTTTTGTTAGAATATAAAGTATAGCTTTAGTTGCCTAGTAACTACAAACTAAACTATCACTGATTACTATAGTATTAGGCAAAAACTTTTTAGTACTCTGTGACCAGGAAGAGACTTTGAATACATCTACTGCACCATGCCCTGGGTGTGTGTATGTCTTTTGTTTCTTTCGTGACAGGAGATTTATGTCCATCGTTAGGAAGAAAAGTAGTCCATTTTAAGCTTTATGGTGATCGATTCCGTGCATGCCGACAAGAAGATTCCTTTAATAAACCCCACTTTAAATTTCAGAGCTCTTGAAAGCCGTAGAACAATGCTGCAGCCGGTGTAAGCTATTTTTGGACAACCCTCGTTTTCTAATGGAGCAGGAGGGGTGGTCGGAGATGTAGGGGAGCGGCTCGCCGCGCTGGGCTCTTTTTATTTAGCAATCATAGAGCCTTTGTGTTGGTGTATCACATGCTGCGGGGAGGAAGAAAAGCCTGGTAAATTGAGAGATTATTGTCCAATTAGATACTAGAGGGCATTGTTCAACTCAAAGGGTTGACAGACACCTCTCATAACTGTCGGTTAGAGTGCTTGTCCCACAACTGGCACGGACAATCTAGAGCTAGCTCATCTTTGAGGGTAAACAGATCTTTTCTCATATACCACTGCGTCTGCGCACCTGATATTCGAGATTGAAGCAATGATGCATATCAAAATACGCATACCTGGTAGGTCCCAAAACAACAGCCTTCAGATCCTAGCCTCGTGGAGAAGTACAGGTCGCGTTTTGTTTCTTGACTAATGAAGCAGGGACGGCAGTCAGATGTTCTGTACGTTACTCTCATGTTTCTGTGCTGACGTAGTACAATAACTACAAAGCAAATGAACGAAAGGCAGAATATTCTGAACAAGCTGAGCGGTGTTTTACCTGTCCGCGCCCCGGTGCTCGTTTTCTGCCATCATAGTAAAGCGCTTTAAAAACTACTTTTGAAGGCTTTACTTACAAACTCTATGAAAGGAGATCGTTATTGGAGCTCTGATAAACCTAATAGGAAATAGCTACCTCTTCATGACGAACATATTGCTGTATGGTGCGCCATTAGCGGAGAGAGTTATACGCCCAATTTTTTCGAGTCAACAGTTGAAGCTCGTACATACGTGAATATAATTTTGCCCCCCCTTTTTTACTTCCTGTACTACGTAAAGTCGAGGAAGCATTGTATTCCACCCAAAAATTCGATGTCGACATTTCACCGGCAATATGTTTTGAGGTCCCCTGAATGCATAAAAAAAGCACTTTTGAAAAAGGTCTGCGCGCGCTCGTGTGTGTGTGTGTGTGTGTAGTTTGTCAGACTGTGGACAGCATAACTCAAAAGCGAAAAGTCGGTTAAAAACCAAAGTTGGTATTTAAGTTTAATGTCTTTCAAGAATGCGACACGAAGATTTTGAAGAAAATTGCTCCACCATTTTACATGGAAAGTTTTTCGAAAATGTTGATTTTCATGAAAGTAGCTCTAATGATTTTGATTAAAATGTCATATGTTTGAGATATTTTTATGACAAATGAAATGTATATTTTGAATTTTCTGACTATAGGCGAAATAGTCATACTTACTCTGGATGACTTTTGCATAATTGGTAAACCGTAAGAGATAGACCAAATCTTACTATACAAAAAAATGTAGATCTTGTTAAAACACAATTTATGTGTAAAAATTTTTCTTAGAATGAACCATTTAGGAGATATGCCTTGTTATTTGTGCGAGTTTTGGAGAACATTCTTCTGTCAAATGGAATATCGTTATTAGTTTTTTTTTTTTTTTTTTTTTTTTTTTACGTGTTGATCGTGCAAAAAGAAAGGAATTTGAAAGCTTTAAAAGATTCGACTATCGCTCAAAGCCTACTGTATTCCTTGTATGCCCATATTCCCCTTATACCTACAGGGAAATAAAGAAAAAGATAATTTCTGTAAATGTTTATCTCAACTAACACGAAGATACAGGAATAAGAGTTTGTAAGAATGGTTAGTACAAGAGGAGAGTCATGTGACTGCAACACATTTTTTTTTTTAATCAACACACAGGAAGTGTGATTTTGCCTTTTTTCAACAAGGCTCTGCAACAGTTTATAAAGCCAATCTTTCGATGAGAATAATTGGAAGTGTGTTTCAGGACAGAATTATTAGCAGAGATTTCCATCTCTAGGATAACTTAAAAATAAAGGTACAAGAGAAAACCACACACACTGGAACAATTAAAACAAAATATCTGCTGGGAAATCGCCAGCATTCCTCAGCGGGAACTACGGCGAGTGATGGATAGTTTCCTAAAGAAGTGCCAAAAATATCTATGAACAGCAACGATGGCCTGTTTCAGCATCTCTACAACAGGCCTAAACTGTGCTGTTCTGTACATTTTCAATTATCTATCTACATATTTATGGCATACACCATAGTTAATGACCTATACCAACAATTTTTGAGTTGGTACAATATAATATCCCACAGATGAGGATGCCAAAGTGTTTTGTTAATTGCACTAAGTGATGTTCGCAGTGTCTGTTTTCCTGTTTCAGCAATTTTGCGTGGAAGCGATTGTGGGATACATTAATGATTTGCATGATATTTAGTCGCTTGCTAAAGTAGATCTTGATCGTCGGACCAGTGGTGGGAAAGAATAATTTGCTTGAGCCCGGTTTGACCAGTACGCTTAAGATCAATTTATCTTCCTACTGAAGAAACGGATGTAACATGAAAAAATTGAATTGATGCTCGCAAGAACGGGCTAACCACCAATTAAAAAATTTGCATGCTTCAATTTACATTGGGAACTGCAATACCCTCAGGTAGTCAGTGCGATTAGAGACAAGGCTTGTGACATGGATGTAAGTAATTCAAGCTCAGCACTTCTCTATTTCGTTACTTTCCGGTTCCAAACATGTGTACTTTCTAATGCAAAATGAGCATTTATACATTTTTGGCTTCATAACCTATGTAATATACATTATATTCAGTTTAAATACTTGGTTTAATCGTTTTGAATGGGCAGCTAACTTTCTCGCTTTTTGTATCTCAGTTTAGCTCCAGGAATGAAGCTACATAATTAGTGAGCGTAAGATAACACACAAAATCATACTATACAGGGTGTTTCAAAAGTGCCCGATATTGCAACAGGAGTTGGGATTGATCAAAACTAGAATAAATGTTCCTATAAACATATCCGGAAACATAGGCTTTGAGGTGTGAACCATTTTACAAAAATGTGCAACGTATCCACATTTTTTTATGTATTTGATATACATCAATGTCTTTAAATGTCCCCATAGTCAGAAATCCAATGGATTGAGGTCCGTCGAATGCTGAGGCCATGTCAATGGACCTCCTCAACCAATCCATTGCCCATTAAATGTGTGATTTAAGTATTGTCACACCATGCGTACAAAATGGGGGTGCCCCATGTGTGGTTAAAAGACACCATTTATATTAAATTAACCTCGTTGCCACGTTAACCATTTCCAGAACATTGTTTCGCTTTTTGGTTTGAATTTTCAAGCACCTGTAGTCATACCATTCCCAGTTGTAAGTTGCTATTCGGCTTTTCTCGTGGTCATGCAAAGAGCATCGAATTCACAGCCAAGAAGCATATGGGTCTGGAGAAAATAGTGAGTAAGAAAAGAAAGATTTTGAGAGAAGCTAAACAACTAGCTAGAGATAGGACAAATACAGGAAATGGATCATGACCGCCTGAGGAAACCCGACGCTCGAAAGGGCATAAGTGAAAAGGAGCATATGGGTCAGGAAGGTCGACCACGGGAATCGAATCCACGATCTCCCAAATGCGGGTCACAGACCCACCGCGTAAGCCTCCCGCTCAGTAGTCTGCGAGCTTAGTAAACAATCTCCACCCTGAAAGTGTTGCAGTTTTAATTGGAATGTACACTCGTTCTATTTCTTCAGTACACTAAGTCACACTGCCTAACTACGTGCTGGACGCTGGTGTGGCTACAGCAATTGCTGCAAAACCACGGCCGACGCATCTCTGAGCTGTCAGTTCAGTTCCTTTCTTCACCGAGCCATCCACCAAAATGGTCACCGCCATGGGGTTGCTCGCTTTGGTGAACACCGTCATCCAGACCGCCCAGAATGGGTCTCGTACCTCGTTCAGGTTCGCATTCTGGAACGCGTGTGACCTGGCCGGTCAGGAAATTGAGCTCCAACATTTTGCCGGAGCTCATGCCCTAGACTTCATCTTGGTTTCGGAAACGGACTCCCGGATTATCACTGCCTCGGGTCAGACCACGTGGGTCGCCGAGGAGGCGACGGCACAGAGATCTACGTGAGAAGTGTCGTACACAAACCCGTCCAGCTCTCTCAACTTCAAATCCTAGAGACCAGGCTGTGTCCACCTCGGAGGAACGGGAGTATTGATGGTGTCTGTTTATCCCACCCCAGAGACACTTCGTAGTTAACAACCTCTCCATCCTCACCCTACATTCATTCTAGCCGGGGACTTATATGCCAAGCATCCGAGTTCGCATTGCTGCCCCCGAGCGGACAGAAGAGGCAATGAAATCATTCGCATGGTACATGTGGACCCTCAGCTCAGAGTAGAAGGCCCCTGGCAACCCACTACCCGCGAGGTCGGGGAAGGCCGTCCATCATCGAAAATTTCCCCCACCATCTATCACTCACTTCGGTCAACGAACTTCATTCAGACCACAATCTCGTGTTGGCCGAGACCAACACCCGAGTTGCCAGTCAAGACGTCCCGCTTCAACATATTGGGACTGCGTGAAGGTTTACCTGAATAACTTCATCCCAGCTAACCCTAACGTCACTGATATCCCAACTTTGGAGGCTGCGATCTCTTCCTTTACCTCCATCGAGACGCGAACTGTCCGTATCCATACCCCAGCTCCTCTTCACCCAGATGTCCTGCCAGTAGAACTAATTCTGCTCATCCGCCGTTCCTAGGCGGCTGGCAGGCTTTACCAGCGACATCGCATGCCACACCACCTAGCGCTTCTAGGTGCGTCTCCGACTATACGAGTGCGCGCGTGCGAGGACACTATGACTCGATTGAACCTAGAGGAAGGCCACGTGTGGAGGATCGCCAAGAACTCCGAAATCGAGGTGGATCACATTCTCCCCCATCCTAGGCGCTCAAGGTCTGGCCTATGAACCCCAAGTTAAAGCCGATATATTCACCGAGTACCTCGAGAGGACTATGAGGTCGCGAGATGACTCGCAGGACCTAGACTTCTCCGTCCGTGTCCGTCGGAGGCATGCCGATACCTTCGGCACCACCCGAATAGGCGTATCGACGTCCCGTCATAAGATCCAGTGAACTCGAGGGCGCACTCCGGCGTCTCAACCGCAAAATGGCCGCGGGGCCTGACGGACCTACGCCCGCCTTGCTCCGCCAACTCCCACTCAAGGCCGTGCTCTTTCTCACGAAGGTCTTCAATATGTATCTCGCCCTGTATCACTTTCCACGCAGTGGAGGGAGCCCCGAGTGATCTGCATTTTGACGCCAGGGAATCACCCGGTACATCCTGCCAACTGCGAAGAAGAAGATAAGTACAAGCGTTCGTAATAATAGTTTGCACAAGGGTGGCTAGAGAAAGTAACGCGAGTGCAACACATTTGACTTTTTAAATTGGAATGACCTCTTTGTTACCTTGCGAATTCACTGTGCTTGGAAATGTTTAGAGCCTAATTAAAACACGTACAGACAAAACGCAAGCTGGAATTTCAAAACAAATGAGTGTAGTACAAGGTCCGTTTCCTTTACACAGCGCCAACTGTTTGTCATTTGTTTGTAGCATTGTTATAAAATTAGAAACCAGCTTGACAGTAGAACTCTAATCTGTCGGTGTGGCAAACAACGCTTAGGTATTCTTTTTTTCACAGAAGAATCTTCCTCATGGCGAGGCCAGACATAAATGACGGAGTATTGCCCCCAAAAGCGTCATTGTCTCTCTGAAAACTGATGTAGGTCGCTAAGAAACCCTTCAAGTTCTTGGGTATCGTAGCTGGATCCTTGGATATCTTTTGTTGTTCTCGATAGACTTCAATTTACGGCCTACAAGATCCTGTTTAAGTCTGCTAATGTGAGTATAAAAACAGCTGATCTAAGCAAGGCAACAAACTACTGTGTTCCTCACACGAGAATGCGGCTGGCTCTAAGGAATGAATTCACATACACAACTCTAGCGTCATCTGAGGAAGATTACGGCTAGAACTTCAACATATCAACAGGGCTTAGGCCTCTTGGGAAACATACATGACGACTTATACTTTCAACTACTTTTACTGTCACTTTATTTCTCTTCTAAGACTGAATCACAAAAAGACATGTTCGTCGCGACCTTGCAACTTACATCTGTCGTCTTATTGTAACATTGACACAAAATGCCAATACTGCTTGACTGTTCACACAAACAACTCCGACGATTCACTCACTAAAAGACTGTTCCAACGCTGCCTTCTCCACACCTGCTGGCTCGCTTTTATAGCCTAAGCGAAGCGCCTCTGGAAAATACACATTTTCTCGAAACTTCTTATAAACAACCGGCAGTCGAAACTTTCTCCAAACAGTCTAGAATCGGTCTTTGTTTCGGTCCGTCTATTGCTGTCCCTGTTAATCGGCAGTGCGTTGCCTAGCAACGTCGTGGTGTGAGGTAGCTTGACCATGAGGGTCTCTTTGACAAGAGGCAGTATCATAGTACGCTCTTGTGCTACCCATACCGGGATACGCGGGATGTGTTCAATGTAGATAGTAGATCTATTTATGACATCGGAGCTACCATATGTTAATGTCACCCTTTCCCCAACAGAGAGCAAAAGCCCCTCAGGTGTCCAGAAATAATGCTGTTCTTGGGGGAAATGCGTTATACTGATTCCGCGATGTGGAAATGTGAGCTTAGAAGTGACAAAAATCGATCCCGCGGAGGTGGTGGGAAACATTCGTGCAATAATAAATTACACTACATTGTTAAGTATGTAATATACGGTAAAGTACACCACTTTTAAATACAATTACACACCATTTATGCTAGAGGTGTATTCCAGCCCTGCAACCGATGTTAATTTATACAGTGCATACTTTACCCACTTTACACCAACCTAATTTTGCATTATCTTAAAGAAACCAGTAAGCTTTGTTTCGCGGCATAATTCACAATTTTTTTTCTCCCTCCGCGTATGGTTTGATTGTAGCAAAATGGAGATGAATACCGTTCTATTCATTTTTTCTTCTCTATATACAGAATCACCTTGTTTATGATGCTTATTACTTCACTAACATGCAGAATATCTTCTTCCGTGTGCATGTCTCATTACTTCGGGAAATTCCTAGCAATGCAGTGGCCAAGGTCAACGCTACAGGTAGCGAAAAGCATATTCCAGTACTGCTCTTTGAAGACAGTTTTAAACTCAACTTTCAAAAAGTAAATAAATAAAAAGTAAGATATATATTCGGGGGACATACTTTTCCCCGCGTTAAATCCGAATCCTAAGTATTTCGGACCGCATTATTTCGCACAAAAAAGTAATGCTTTATTTGTGAGTTTAAAAAGCTTTAACCGGTTAGGTAGCTCGTGTTCATGCTTGTTGATACATGTACATAACCTCATTAGTCGGAGGTCGCTTTGCAGACCGCCATATTAGCTTTCTTGCTTATGTTTTCATTTGTTGTTGTGAATGACATCACATCATGTTAATGGCTCAGCTTTACGTAGTTATTAGGCTTAATTTCATTGTGCATGGCGCCGTAAGATAATGTAGTTATAAACAAGATGTTCATAAATAAATATATTTGTTCTGCATGTGCCTTACAGGAGGACTAATGCAGCATGTTTGGTAGTGTTTTTGTGTACATTAATCCGCCCACGTTTACTATCTAATGTTACACCGGGAAACGCGGCCCACCAGTTCCTGGACCCATATGAGTTTTATCATCTTGTTGCACGACTGTTGTAATTACGGGGGGCGTCTGTTCATTCAAAACGGCGACTTGGTCCCCTCGGGCTGTGGCCGGCAATAAAATAACAGTTAATAATCCAGGCTCGCGCATGCGCTCAATTACATCAGACCTTATGCCGGTTATTTGCTGGACGCTGCACGCACTTGTCAATGTGGTTTCTTCCCGATCCACCAGAGTTTGTGCTATCACACTTGCGGTGATGTAATAGGAAAAAAATGAAAATCGGGCTAAGTTCAGTTTTAAATTAGTGGTTAGATCTGGATACTATCGATAGCAGCATCTTCGATGCCTCTAAGTGATGGAACTATTGCATTCCTACCCAGAATTGGATACCATATTAAGGTGATAATGCAGTTTTAGAGACTTCATGAATAATAAAAAAAAAAAAAAAAAAAAAAAAAAAAGCATTCAAGCACTCCAAATTAACCTTTACCTACATGGAAATGTTTTCATTATTTTTCCATTTTCTCAAAGCTAGCTCTAATGATTTAGTTAAAATACCTATGTTTAAGACATTTGTATGAAAAATAAAATACATTTGTATAATTATAAAGCGTAAGAGATGGCAAAATCTCATTGCACAAGAATGTAGATCTCGTTAAAGCACACTATTTATGTCAAAAATGTTTATGACGTTAACCATTCCCAGGATATTCCTTGTATTGGTTTGAATGCAGATTTTGTTCAAATATTTAGACTAATAAGCTCATCTCATGGGTAAAAACTCACCTTTTGCACCGAACCGTAAAACTATGAAAGGCAATATGAATCTGCTTTTGCATTATCCATATACCAATTGCTATAGATGTGTTTCATGCCTCACAGATTCCAAAAGAATTGCTTTTTCATTCTTCCCGCCCGGAAATGTAGAAGATTCGCGCAGGATATGTACAGAACGCTTTTTCCTCCCAAAAAGAAACAAACATCAGAACATCGACGTTGCGTGTGTGAAATGGCTTATTTTAATAACTGAAATTCCCGGAATTCGACAGTATTTCTAACAAAGTGCCAGTCGCGTACACATTCGTATTAAATAGTTACGAGTCAAGCAATGGTTTAATGGGAAACAAAATATTAGGCACAAGAAATTTACGTTTCTTGTGGCATGCCATGGTTTTCAAACGTCGAAAGGTTGGCACGAATACATACAGGCAGACAAATATTGCACCCGAGTTAAACCTAACCAAAAATATACAGCCAGCGAACTAATTTTATTTATTTCAACGCTTCGGCGATCTTTACTTCGGCTTTTTCTTCTGTTGTAAAATCATGCAATTTTGCAATTCCCTGACAATGTGGAAACATTACTTTCAAAAGCAGATTCGTTATCCCAGGGAACTTTGCAATTAAATGTTTTAATAATAATGGAGAAAACTACAGAATATTTCATTTCACTGAAAAAATTTGTTTAAGTATTAATTAATTCTGTCACCAAGCCCGACGTTTTATATATTGTACCGAAGTGAAAAATTCTTAGTAACCACAAATAAACTCCCTAAAAGAGATTTTGCATTTCCATTAAAAATTAGGCTTGCAAGAACTTCCTGTTTATACTTTCCACTTTTTTTTTTCGAGTTTGTGCAATCTGCTTATATCATTGAATACGCCTGGTGTTGTAAGCACAAACTATGCATAACCTAACCTAAAACTCTGATGTTTCATATGACTTTATCTACCTGTTTTGTTTTTATACAGCTTCTACCTTTCTTATGAAAGCTTTAATCAACATAAAGGTTTGTTGAAGTAATTTAATTTCAAATTTTGTTGTAGGTACGAGGTAGATGTTGGAAACAGAAGTGATAGTCAAATGTTTAAAAGCCGGCCGCCATAATTTACTAGCCTAGAAATTCCTTACTCTTTCCATGACATTGTGAAAAAGAAGTAAAAAACAACGCTCCAAAAATAAGAAAATATTGAAAAAATCAAGCTATAACAATGGATATCTCGGAAATGGTTGACAGGACACAAAATGTCATAACCCGTGGCAGAACAAGCCATCCGGTCCAAAGCCTACCTCTCGACCGCTGCGTCCTCCACCTCTGCCCACCATAGGCGTCTTCGTGTCACATCCTGGGAAGATACTAAACTTAAATAACAAGCTTGATGTTACTGTGACACTTAGCTCGCTTTCTTCCTAGCTCGCTCATGGACTGGTTTATAAAAATTTCTTTTGGATTCAGGGAGCTTAAAACGTGTATTCCCTTGAAATCTAGACATCGAATTTTTAGTGGTATACAGTATTTCCTCTACTTCATACGTACTGAAGAAGAGGGAAGAAAAAGGAAGAAGAAGAAGAAGAAAAAGCAAGACACTTTTAAAAACTTTTGCATTAACTGGAAGCATAAACACACAACGCCAATATTTGGGATACGCCAGATATTTTGTTATAAATGAGTCATAAATGTTTTTTGCTGTAAATGTTTATCCATTTCTTGCGGTTTCTAATTGTACCTATAGATTAAAAAGGAATAGAAAGACTTGGCTGCCATTCCAACTTACATTTTAATCCTTTAATTTTTTTTCCTTTCTATTCTATAGCTCGATATCGTGGGCTTTGAAACGTTTGATGGTGTTTTCATTCTTTGAAATTTTAAGTTACATTACTGTAGGTTTTCGTCGTTTTGAACTTATTTTCACTAGCACGTTCACATTATCATTTTCAGACTCAATGGAGGGTGGAGAATAATCCTAATTAAAGAAGAATTCCCGTCCCTGACCCCTCCCTCCAGCCGGGAATCGAATCTGGCAACTTCGGGTAACAAGTCAGTTTGCTGTCCACTCCATCATGGAGGCAGTCAAAAGTAAACATTTCTTGTGTGCGCGCTTCCATCTGTGTGTGTCAGTCTGTGCCCGCGTGTGAACAGCTCAAAAACGAGAAGTTCTATAAATATCAAACTTGATATTTAAGTTTAGTATTTTTAAAGTATGTAAATGCATAATTAAAGTTTATCTCGAAGTGCTTAGAAGAATAGGCTTTTGTAAGAGAATAGTCTTTAGACGAATGGGTAAACAGAGTAATGACTGTGCTATACAGATCCTTTTTCGAAAATAAAACAAAATGTTACATATAAAGGATTATTTACTATACTCTCTAACCTCAAATTTTAGTTTGTCTTTTAAGAGTTCTTGTTTTAATAATGTATATATCTTACCCAGAAGAAAGTATATTCATTAATGTTAGTAAAAAAGTGAGATTTATTTGTGATTATAAACTGGTTTTCTGCCATAACAAGAGAAGATCGAAATACGTGTAATTCTGGATTTCACTTTCATCAGTTGGCAGTACTAAGTAAGTCGAACTACACTAATCGTAATGATTATATTTTAGGTTTTTTTATAGAATTTAACATTTTTGGTCAAATTTATGCCATATAGGATTTAAATTCATAATTTATTGATAAAACAGTCCAGATAAATATCATTCGACGGTCTGGCATTTCTCGCTCCGCTGGACAATTTATAGGTTATGTCAAGACATCTTGTGAAAAAAATGGCTTTAGGGAACTTGGCAAAATATTTAGAAATTACTCTAAAACTGCCTCAAGGTAGGTAATTTCATTGTTTTTCGAGAAATGTATTTCAAACTAGAGAATTAAATAGTCTCCAAGCTTTGTTCGAACTCTTGCAAGTTAACAAAACACAGGAGCCATGTATTTGTGCAAGGCAATGCTCTGGATTGTGAATAAACTTATAAACTTTGCATGCTAAAATCTAAAATTTGGTTGAAAGGAACATTACGTTATACCTACCTTATGACTTGAGCTTTTCAAAAAGTATGCTGAAAATCAGGCAGTTACTGAAACTAATATTTATTATACAAGATCTAAAAATGTACATCTGCAACTCTTGATTGAGACAGCTGCTTGTGGATAAAGAAAAACCTTGGATAATAAAACTTTGGACGGGGCGTGATCGAAGTCAGTTTGCAGAAAGGTAATAGAAACAAAGTAAAAACTACACAGTTAATAATGTAGGCATTCAAGCCACAACCTTTCCTCCGTGCTTCCAGATTCAGCGCTAACTGTAGATGTGCACGAAGGAAACAAAATCAAGAGTAAACGACATTGAATTAAACGAAAAGAAACTTCATTACTTTGAAAACAAATTTTAAAATGCTGCAAGAAAATAAAAGTTCTTCTAATATCGTTGTGTGCAATTTCTGACGATCAGCCATTTCTCAAGACGAACGCTCGATTTCTTCTTTTTCAAAATAGGGAATTTTACTGAAGTGAAACCCGTTTTACATTCTAACTCTGCCAGTTTGGCAAACGTTGCTGATATCTACATTTACTGAAGACATCATGCCATCTGTCTGTATCTGTGGTAATTGACAGAATTCCTCCATATGATTATTTAAGTCATGGCTACATGATTAGTTCGAAACCAGCCTTGCGCCAGCTACACAAATTAACACGTTTTCTTGCAATGCCAACGGCCTAGGGCAGGGGTTGCCAACCTCGGGGGCCACATTAGCCGTCAGAGAATGATCCCGAACAAAGCCACATAAGTGCAAGATTGGAGCCATAACCTCACATGTACGAGGCGAACAGATCACAACAGTTAACAAACACAGTGTTGAATCAAACTAAAATCTACACTTAGAAATTAATAACTGATGTAATTAAACTCTTAACACACTTATTGGTTATTACAAGTGCTATATGAAGTATTCTATACTACATACAGTGTAGGGGAAGTATTGTGTTCCACCCAACAATTTTATATAGCTATTTCACTGAAAATACATGTTTTGGGGTCCCTGAATCTATAAAAAAACAGCATTTTGGTAAACGTTGAAGTACTTGATGCGGATATCCGTACTAATTTGTGCCAAATCAAAAATTGTTCTTTACTTCAGAAGTATAATAGACTAAGTCTGTAATTCACTGCACTTTAAACTTGTTAATTTCCAAGGGGGTCACGGACCCCCTTGCCTCCCCCCCCCCCTTTGCGACGCCTATGTCTTCATCCCTATACTGCAATTGTTTGTCATGATAGCATTACTACGTTTCCATGGAGAATTGACATCGATTTCAGTCCAATTCCACTCTCAATACGATCTCCACTTCCACGTTGAATTTAATCCGGAATGAGATCGATTTGGAAACGCTAGTCTCAAGCATAAATAATTCAAGCTTTAATCCTGGCGAACCTATAAAAAAATGTTTCCACTTCCACTTCTAAGAGGATCGGATCCTGATTCCGTTCGATCTATATCCGCGTTTCCATGCAGTATTCAATCCGGAATGAGAACTTAAATCGATTTGAGTTCCCCATGGAAACATAGTTAATGCCGAAAGGTAAGGTTCATTTTATACAACCCTCATTAATTCGGAAACGAGAATTAAAAGAAATCTCTGATTTTATTTTTACTTCCTCAATCATGTGTAAATATTTTTAGAAAACATTTCTTATGTTCCTGAGCGTTTTCAAAAACGAAATGTTCGATAAACACCAACTTGGTATTTAGATTAAGCATATTCTAAAGATGCGACACGATTTTCAGGAACACCTCTACTACAAACTACCCTTAACACGAAATTTTTTTCGAAAGTTTGTCTTTTATTGGACATAACTCATGACGATTCCAAGTAAAATGTTATATGTTTAAGATATTTATAAGATAGATAAAAGCAGCTATATTTTGAACTTTCTGGTACAAAGCTGTTAAATCTTAATTTGGAAGCAATTTTGTATAATTTTGTGTAATACAATTACTAAACCATAAGTGATTGGCCAAAAAGTACCATATGAAATGTATATTCTTGAAAATACATAAATTATTTAAGTATCACCTTTAATGGCATTAGCCATTTCCGACAAATGATGTTATTTTTCAATAATTTATCGATTTTTAGAATTACTGCCTCTTCTAAGGTTTTCCTCTCCAAGGCATGGAAAGCGTACAGAATTTCTAGACTAACATGTGGCGAATAGCGTTCAAACAATTGACTATCGGTTCGATTTCAATACTTTGTGCCTTTTTAAAAATACTACGTTTCAATGGGGAATTCAAATCGAACTGAATCTTTGGACCCAATCTTCTTAGAAGTGGGATCGGATCGAAATTGTGTTGCATGGGAATACCTAACGGATTCAAATCGGTTTGAACCCGCCAAAGAAGCTAACTTGTACTGTTCTCGTAACACGCTACACGTTCGTCATTTTGTTTTCTCGGCAAAAGTGGTGTAACAAACACAACATAGCCACTTTTATTGCGTTCCGGATTGAATTCAATATGGGATTGGACTCAAATCGATTTGAACTCCCCATGGAAGTTTCTAGCCTAACTTTGTAACCTTTGACTAACGAGTCGGTTTCTTCTATCCCCTTATACGTAAGTCAAACGACATGCGTATTTCTGCAAATTATCTCAATTAATAACGATAAAAAATCAGACTTTCGCAAGAAGTAGGTAGAGAAAGTCATGTGAGTGGGACAAACCTTCTATGTGATACATTGCGCGGAATAACCATAAACCACTGCTGAGAAGTGGATAGATATTATTTTGTTTCACTCAAGCGATTAAAAAAGTATGAAAAGAACTCATTTGGATAAGTAACTTTTTACAAGACCGCTACAAAGTGTTTCTGTTTTTGCCTGTGTACCTTTCCAGCACCTTTGCTTTGGGGAAAATCCGAAGTAGCCATGTTGCATTGCGTAACCGTAAAGCTCATAGTAAAACGAAGAGTTATTGCCTGAATAAGGCATAACTTTCTACAGTAATTTGCTAGGCAGAAAAAACATAAGCAACTGTTTGCCATATGGTGCGATCAAAATGCCCATTTCGTTTAGTATTTCGTAACATTTTATTACAAAAAATGACTCTGTATTTGTGGATCGGATCCAGTGATTCAGTTCGATTTGAATATGCGCTTCCATGCTGCAATCAATCTGGAATGAGAACTCAAATCGATTCCAATTCGCTATGGAAACAGTAAATCTAAACTTAACTTAAGTTGTGCAACTGTGCATATGCTCATTTGTAAGCATTGTGTATTTTATATTACATTTACTGTTTTACTCCAGTTTTAGAGTCAATTATATGCCTTATGTAACCTAAAGAGATGTTGAAACGGCCTGTATTAGGCACCTAAACTGCTCTTTTTACAATCTGAAAACATGTTTACTTGTTTACGTTAATGAGCCACTCTCTTATTTTTGCCACAATAAGGACTGATGCCTCTTGAATAACTTATCGAAGAAATATTAAATAATTGTAACTTCCCATTTTCAACTTCATGTCTGAGTAAATAAGGGTAAAAATAGGATGGGAATATTCATACCGTAGCTTAGCCTAGCTTAGTCGGTAGAGCATCTAATTCCTGTGCGAGAGATCCCGGGTTCGATTCACGGTTGGGGAGATGGAGTTTATCTCTACCGCGGATTATTCCCACCGCCCCTTAGTCTGGAAGTATGAATGCGTGTATGATCCAAGATACAAAAAATCCAAAAACCTAAAGCTCTCTGTACGCGAGTTAACACCATTTTCTGTAGGGAACATGTTCCAAACGAAAGCCCGCTGATATTACCACTGAAAGTTAAAAGCGGATAAAAATTCTTCCGTTTTTCTTTTATGGCACAGCAACTTTAATTCTGAGTTCATTAAAATTGCAATAATAAACCGACAATGCATTATTTTTAAATGTATCTTTGGGATGAAATTTTTTGGCATGGAGCAAACGCAAAAAAGCATATAACGTTCATTTGTTTCACTTCATATAGAGGTACATTTCCAAACATCTGAACTACGGATTTCTCCAAAGGGAGTATTATTGTCTACTTGCTATGTTTCCAAGCAAAATTGCAATCGATATGAGTTCATTTCCATATCCACGTTCCCATTTTGAATTCAATTTGGAAATGAGATCGATCTGTATATGCAAGGCTCAAGCACAAATAATTCAAGCTATTATGTTGGTCACTTGGTTTATGTTGACGAACCTTTTAACAAAGTTTTGAGGTTAATAAATTTTTTGTGAAGAATATATTGCGAGAAAAGTGGTTTTGTTTGGTTTTATTACGCCACCTTCGTGCAGCGTGTTACGAGCAAAGTAGAACTTAACATCTTTAGAGGATTCAAATTGATAGGTGAAACCATGCAACACTATTTCGATCCGATCCCACTTCTAAGCGGGAGGGATCCAGTGAGTCAATTCGATCTGAATCCGCGTTTCCACGCGATGTCCATTCCTGAATGAGAACTCTAATTAACTTGAATTCGCCATGAAAATGTAGTTAAATATATATTTAACGTCTTCATAAAAATTACAAATTTCATTTCGTGTGTCTCGAATTCCGGAATCCATTTCTACCACGGAGCTATGGAATTCTAAGTTGATAATTTAAGTTAACCAATAAACATTTAGGCTTAAAACCGCAATTAATTACTTAGATTAGAAAGAAAAAAATCCGGAAATACAACAGCAAGTGGGGGTTCCCGAAATCTAAGGGCATATCTACCAAGATGGCTCTTAGGCTGTGATCGAACCAGAAAACATTAACAGATGGCTCTGCTGGTGAAAACCGCACCCCAAAATTCACCGCCCTATGCGCTTACCAGCAGCGCGGTTTGAGTGCGTGGCATCGAGGCGCGGTTCAGCACCATCACGATAGAAAAGGGCGGGGATTTCATTGGTGACGCTTGTTATTTATCTTCTGAAACGACCCTTGGTTCAACATTCAGCTCACCTTTGACCTGTTTGTCAAAAGATGCTAATTAAAGCCTTATCTTATCGGGAGTTTAGAAGTTAAGAACCTTTGCTATCATCTATGCAAAATTTACATTTGGCGCAAGAGTTTTGTTGTTTTTGGACGATCATGCGAAGAGAGCTTATTTATTATACCAGTTGCTGATTTCTCTCGAAAACTGCAACAGTCTCGCTACTGGAGCCCCTACCGGCGTTTTTCGCTGGCAAGTTACGTGTTCGGAACTGATGTTTTTAAACGGGACTAGGTGTAAAATTAGAGGGGTACCAACGCAGATTAAATAGAAAAACAAACTTACCTGGAGAAGTGGAGACAGTTGTGAAACCAACCACAGTGTGAAGCTGTTTTTCACATAGCACTGTGATACTACGAACCGTTCAACACCGACTGAGAGACCAACCCGTACCTCGGCAAGCCCGCTAGGCCCTCCTGCTTGCTGCCTGCTGATGAAGGGGACCCGCCCCTCGCACCCTGCCATCTATCCCCAGAGTTGCTAAACTCCTCAGCACACTAGCGCCCTACCAACGATCTTCCTTTGCAGAGAGTATAGCATTTCGGAAAAAATGAAGGTGCACATTTATTTTACCAGGAAGAGCATCGAAACACGCCTGAAGATCTAAATAGAGCTTTAAGCGGTTACGAAAAGGCCTTCTATTAAATTTATTAAGGGTACATCGTACTTATCACACTGATCTACGATCTATTCGTGAAATATATATCAGGATTGAAATATGAACATCACCTAAACTGTTAAAGCTATAATCATAAACTTTCCACTACACACTGTGCAGCTCTTGGGGTACAATACATGTAAAATCGAGTTTGTACATTCAAAGCAAGGCATGTGACATCATGTAAATGAATACACTATGCTGATGTTCACTTAGGAGCACTGCTTAAACTTATGGTGAACCCAGAAAACAGTATTTCTGACCAAAAGAGTAGATTAGTTTTCAAAATTCTAATTTTGTAGTGAAACCTGCTGTTTATATATACTTTTTAAAAAATTGGCTCAATTGTTACAATACACAACATAGTTCTTAAATTATATGTAAAATAAGGCAAAACTGTTCCACTCATTTTAAAGTTCATATGATGTTTGGAGAAAATAGTACCTTCATGTAGAAAATTTAAGTTAGGGAAAAATGAAAAAAAAAATTAATACACCAGGAAAGGGCGTTGCAGATGCAGCATGTCATTCAAATGCAATTTGGATAACTATGAAATACACAAGAACCCAAATATTATATATCAAGGAATGAGGAAAAGAATTGAGATTTTAATTGTGAAAAAAAATCTATTTTTTGACCTAAGAAACTACAATATGCCCTTAAATTGTCTCAGTAACGATTGAGCACATGAGCATAAACTTAGTTTTCGTTTTATTTATTAAGTTTGTTTGTTACCGAAGGGAGAACGTTTTTAATTATGTGATATTTTTATTAACAAGTATCCGCCATTATTCATTTAAAACGCATAAACCATGTTATTGGTACTAAACTAGAATCGTAACTGTAAGTTTTTCTTCATGTCAGGTTTTCGAGAAAATCAAGAGTTTGTGTTTCATAAAAGTGAGTATTATGAGCCAGTTTGTATGTGCCTTAGACAAGAATAATGAGTGTTTTAAGTACCTTTGTAGTGTTTATTACAGAATGACCCTAAATAAGCTGAAAGCGGGTGTTTTTACTGGGCCCCAGATCCGAAAAGTATGTGTGACACCAATTTTGAGGATACAATGAGCCAAACAGGAAAGCAAGCCTGCTATAGCTACAAAGATGTGAAAAATGTTCTAGAAAACAAAAGGCATCCAGATTATAAGATCACTGTGAACACCATGTTGGAAAATTTAGAAAACTAGATTGTAACATACGAGTAGTTTGAAGTTACAGTTCCTAAATGCTCACATCAACTATTTTCCAGATTGTTATCTTGGACCTTACAGCGAGAAACAAGTGAGCGTTTTCACCAAGATTTGAAAGAAGATGCAATGGACAGCTAACATAAATGCAGACTACTGTTGGTACCTGAAAAGGAAAAGTACTTTGCTTATGAAAGAAGTACAAAAAGAAGAAAATTTCTTTCTGTAAAATATCAGTTATATGAATTGTTGGTATTTTTTTGTGAAATGTAATGTACATTGTATTTAAAATTACATAATTACATAATTCTAGTGCACATAACATTCTTAAGCAAGACAACTGTCTTGTAGAGGCGTAATGTGCTAATATGAACATTTTAAATTTTTTAAAAAAAATCTGGCCGTGATGGAAGAAAACTGATAACATATTTGGAGTTAGCATCTCAAAATTATGGTGAATCAGCATTCAAAACCAAAACATTAAAACATTTATTTTAGTCTCCACTTAACCAGCATTCACTAAAGTTCCTCTTTATCAAAGCTGGAATTTAAAACTTCTAAATTTGAATTTACTTTTAGAACCAGGAATAAGATGAAGGTTTTCACCAAATGTATTTAATTGTATGTAGACAACATTGGCACTGTAATAAAACAATTCTTAATAAAATTATTCGATAAAAGAGTAACCAACTTATTTCCAGGCTGGGGAGAAGAATTTTTCTCTGCCAGAGCCATTGCCTATCCTTCACAGAGTCTGTTAATTAAAAAGTTTGCAATAAAACCAACGCTAACAAAATTCAATAGCTCAGAGAGTAAATACACCATCATTGACTTCTCACTCAAAAACGCCTTTATCTTACCATGGATTATAAAGAAGTTACATTAAAGAAATTAGAGGATACATTTTTATATTTTTTCTCTGTCTTTCTCAGGTGTATATAAAAATCGTAGTTTCCAAATCTGAGGTTCCGGGTTCGATTCCCGGCTGGAGGATGGAAATTTTCTTAAGATTACTCACGATCTGGATGTATGACAGAATATTGGGAATTGACTACTGATGACACGATCAATATGACACAGCTGTCACAATTTATGATTCTGGGCCAATAATCAGACTTAAACCAAACGAGGTCTTCATAATTTAAAAGTTATTGTATGGCGTAAGTCCATTTCAAAATTCATCACTGTTCCATATTTCTTCGAAGAAGAAAATAATGGAATAAGACAGACTGTTACAGAATTTCATCCCTAGATTGAGGAATCGTGATATGGAATACATAATCTTCTATCCTATACCAAAACCTATGCAAAACAATTACATAGATGTTTGTCGATCGTATCATTAATAGGCAGCTCTCAAAAATGTGGCCTCCACGATTTCCAGATCTTTGGCTATGGGGTTACCTTAAAGTACGAGTTTTCTCGATACATGCAACATCCCACCGTAACTGAAAGAGGCCCTCTTCCAAGAAACTGCTAGTATTCTAATACAGTATGTGCAAAATGCTGGTCGCAGATAAAAGGCTAAATCTACGTTGAACAAGAGAACGACGGACATCTTCCCATTGTTTTGTAAATACCATTGTTTGCCCAGCACTGACTTTTTACTTATCTTAAATATAATATTCGTAGCGGTTTAACGTTTGAGCTAACTTTTGAAAGACCCTGCATATTTCTCTCAAGAGTCTTTGTATGTTATTCTGCGTTTTATGGCAAACCCATTTCGGATTAGATTCTTAGGGGTACACATAGGTGAAAATCGGGAAAATCCATCATGAAGCCCGTCTCATAGGTCTATTATTAACAATGAAGCTCTTAGTTTCATTGTTTGTATTTGCTGTATATGACTGATAAATAGAAATAATGTTATAAGATTTTCAAAAATCCCTGCGCACAGTACTAGATAGTAGAATTTCAAAGCTATTTTTTCTCTCTAACTATTTTTTTCCTTCAATTTTACTCGTTCACGACGCACCGTTTGCTCAATTTCCTTCAAATTTTGTAGATAAATGCCCAAAACTATCAATATAAAAGTTTAGGAGTGAATTTTCTTTACATGTTATTTTTGAAGCAATATTAATTGTAATTGAAAAAATATCTTTTCTCACAAGTTTATAATTTGTTTGCTGAAAACTAAAACATTAATAAAAATGTCTTTAAAACGTTTTCTTAAGTCAAAATAGATACTTATATCAGTAATATTTTAATCTTTTGGGGTATGCTCAAACTCTGTTTACCATTAAAATAATTAATTAAGCAGTTAATAATTTCAAAACAAATGCAGATAGTGAAACTGACATTTGTATAAATGATTATGATTTGGTGTGTTACTTGAGGTATAAACTTCAAAAATATATATATTAATAAATATAGAATTTATAATGTTCAGCTGTGAGTAACTATAAATAAACAAAATATTCAGCGGTTATTACTTCAAATAAGTACAGTCATCGGGTTCTAAGGCAAAAATCTCCACTTTCACTGTGGTGTGTTTATATAATTATACTGATTCCTGCAAAGTGGATTTTAGAAAATGTTTCACAAGTGTTAAAGTATTTTTAATTTAAAGTTATAGAAACATTTCAAAAGTACAAGCACGTTCATAGTATAAAATCAAGTCTTCTTGGAGCATTAGCAAATTTATCTAAAATTTCATCATCAGATTCATGAGTCATTGTGAATTTCCGGCAAGGCAAGTCAATGTTCTCCTTCTGAAGGAGAAATCCTTCTGAAGGAGAAAAAGTTCTAAATGTTTTCGTTTTTGTATCTATACCTTAATTTGTTTTAGCTAATAGCAAAATAACAAATAATTACCTAGACGTTTAATTTAATGTGCAAATGCGTAATTTTGCCATTTGGCAGAAAAGATGTTTAGTCATAGTTTTAGAATATTGTTAATAGCCATTTTTGTTATTTTCATATTATATTGCCATTCATATTTGGGCTAAACGAAGAACTCAAACCTTATGACATAATGATATTTACGGAAACGCTCACAACAGGGCCAACAGAAATAAATGAATTCTACGGACGCCACTTGTATGCAGAAAAAAACAGAGGAACGACTGATAGGAGGGGTGACGTGCTACCTGAAGACAAACAGGGAATTTCAAAATGAGACACAAGGAAGAAAACATGCTTGTAGAAACGGAGGTTTGCACAATAGTGGGACAGTAAGACCGCAAACAGCGAAGGAAATGGTGGAGATCGTAATGAAGGTAATCTCAATAAAAAATCTGATGTGTTGCACTCACATGACTTTCTCTACTCTTGTACTAACCATTCTAACAAACTCTTATTCCTATATCTCCATGTTAGTTAAGATAAACATTCGTACAAATTATCTTATTGCTTATTTCCTTGTAGGTGCAAGGGAGATATTAGAATGCAGCAGGCTTTGTGAAACAGTCAAATCTTTTTGACCTTTGAGATTCCGTTCTTTGCACGATTAACATATAAAAAAATGAACAACGTTGTTGCATTTCGCTAAAGTTGTTTTCTGAAACTCACACACATAACAAGGAATATCTCCGAAATGGTTCGCCGTACAAGAAAATTTATTGAGACATAAATTGTGTATTTTAGCAAGATCTACATTTTTTGTACAGCAAGATTTTGTCTATCTCTAGCGGTTTACCAATTATGCAAAAGTCGTCCAGAGTAAATACGGCTACATGAGCTATAGCCAGAAAATTCAAGATATGCATTTCATTTGTCATAAAAATATCTCAAACACATGACATTTTAATCAAAATCGTTAGAGCCATTTTCGAGAAAATCAAAATTTTCGAAAAATTTTCCATGTAAAGGGTAGTTTAGGGTGGGGCTATTTTCTTCAAAATCTTCGTGTCGCATCCTTGAATGACAATAAACTTAAATACCAACTTTGGTTTTTAACTGAGTTTTCGTTTTTGAGTTATGCTGTCCACAGACTGACAGACTGACACACACACGGACCTTTTTCTAAAAATGCTTTTTTTGGATTCAGGGGGCCTCAAAACATATTTCCGGTGAAATCTCGACATCGAATTTTTGGGTGGAATACAATACTTCCCTTACTTACCAGTAGAGAAAGTAAAAACAGAGGAAAACGAAACAACAATACTAGTTGGAGATATAAACTGCCGGATAGATAAAGAAAACATCAAAACAGAAATGATCATAGACGCACTAAAACAAGAATGATACAAACTAACAATCGAAAAAGACATGCCGGCGTACATCTATTGCAATCATGTGCAATAGATCTTCTATACAAAGGCGAAAAAATAAAAGCAAAAGAACAGAAGGGAATATGGACTCAAATATTCAATCAGAAAACACATCCCAATTGAAACGTTAATGGAAATGAAAAAGGAGAGGCAGCAGAAGGTAAGTTAGAAAACGGAACAAAAGGTCAAGAGTACTAGATTCTCAAAAGATAAGACATAACAACAAAGAGATAGAAATAGCATGAGGGAAAATAGAAGAAGGTCAACTAGAAACTGCCATCGAACTGACGAATAACCTAATAAGAAATGTATGTCAGGAAGTCACAAGGAAGACACAACGTGGTTCAACAAAACATCTCCTCACAGAATGTAAGCAATACGCTACACAACGACAGCTTCATCACATCACTGGAGACTTATCCACCATTCTGAACACGCCATCCAACTGCAGAAGGGTATTATCATTTCTCAAAAGTACACACTTACATACGAAAATATAATATTAAGGATATTTTTGTTGTACTGATTTGTTGATTAGTATTTTCATGATTTAGGTTAAATAATTGTAACAAGTTTATTGTATACCGCTGTATTATATAAAATAGTCGCGATATGACTTAATTGTTAAAGCGACTAAATAAATTTAAAAAAAAAAATACTACGAAGAACGGGAAGTAACACTGAAAGATCTAGAAATAGCAAAAACTACAAAACGAAAAGAGGACTTCCAGAACTACGCCAGAAAAAGGGAACACTATAACATGATAATAAAGGAAACGAGAGGAAAGTTCATGGAGGAAGAAGCAAGAAAACTGGTAGAAGAAGCGGAAAAGAACAGTTTTCTACTAAAACAAACAATGAAAGAAATACCAATACAAAAATCTGATGTGTTGCACTCACATGACTTTCTCTACTCCTGTACTAACCATTCTTATAAACTCTTATTCCTATATATCTTCTTCGTGTTAGTTGAGATAAACATTTGCAGAAATTATCTGAATTATTTCCTTGTAAGTGCAAGGGGAATATGGGAACACAGAAGGCTTTGAGCGATAGTCAAGCCTTTTAAAGTTTTAAGATCCCATTCTCTTTGCACGGTTAATATACAAAAAGAAAATAAATAAAATAAAATAAGAAAAATAAATAAATAAAAAAGCAGCGATTTACTATTTCACGAAAGTTTAAAGTTTTCCGAAACTGACACAAATAACAGGGAATATCTCCGAAATGGCTCACTCTACAAAACAAGTTTATCTGGACATAAATTGTGTGTTTTAGCGAGATCTACATTTTATGTACAGTAGGATTTTGTCTATCTCTTACGGTTTACGAGTTATTCAAAAGCCATTCAGAGTAAACAAGACTACATAGGCTAAAGTCAGAAAATTCAGGATATGCATTTCATTTGTCATACAAATATCTTAAACATATGGCATTTTAATCAATCGTTAGAGCCATTTTCAAGAAAATAATAATTTTTGAAAACTTTTCCATGTAAAGGATAGTTTAGGGTGAGGCTGTTTTCTTCAAAATCTTCGTGTCACGTCCTTGAATGGCATTAAACTTAAATACCAAATTTAGCTTTTATCCGAATTTTCGTTCTTTAGTTATGCTGTCCACAGACTGACAGACACACACGCGCGCGCGCGTGCTGACAGAAATTTTCTACAAATGCACGAATACTGTGCCAGAACATTGGAGAAAAGCTACGCTGAAGATAATGTACAAAGGGAAGAGGAATACAGAAGCCCTAAACGAATACAGAGGAATGGCGCTAGAAAATGCATAATTCAAAATGTTCATGAAAATCATCACGAACAAACTACAGAAATCACACAACACATACCAGAGAATCAATTTGGATTCAGAAAACCTAACTCAACGCTACAAGCAGCGGAAGTACTAATGAAAAAATCGACGAAGCACTCGGCAAACCAAGGACAAATACTACGCAGTATCTTTCGATAGCATTAATAGAGGAAAGCTAATACAAAAGCTAAGAAATATGATGGTAAAAAACATAAACTTACAGGTACAGTACAAGAAATCACGAGGCGAATTACATTGCAAATAAGTGACATAGTCTCAACGTCACAGGAACGCAGTTACGCAAGCAGAGACGATACGTCTTCTGTGATTTAATATGACAGCAGATATTGGGACAAAATATAAAAGGAAGAATCCTCATAACTGGATCAACTGATAAATAGGCTCTACACAGGGCATAAACATGCTACAGCATTGGGCGACAGAAAATGAGTTCATCATAAACAGAGATAAAACAGCACAGTGATAATAGGATAGAAGAGGAACAAGAACATAACGATAAGTGCACCACTGAAAATAATAAACAGATACAAATACTTTGGCACCAGTTTTCAAACAACAGCGACTTCATTCCAAATCCACATACAGGAAAAATCAGCAGCTGCCATAAAAGCAATGTAAAACATCAAAAACACCACCACACTGAAATTAGAAACAGCGATGAAACTGTTCGAAACAATAACTTCAATCGTTACATATGAGATAGAACTCTGCTGGGAGAAACTAAAAACCAAGTGACATGGAGAAAATTAAATCTGTAAAAGCAAGATACATAAAAGAGCACTAGGAACTAGTAAATACGCGCCAAACAGAATGGCGCATGCAGTCGCTCGGGAAGCCTACTTACTGGAAGATATAACGAACAAAATGTTACTACCAAACACAGAAGCTTACAGAGAAACAACAGCAAGAAAGAAGCAGAAGGAAAATGAGATACACCCTAAATGAACTCATAAAAGACAACAGATAGACGGAAGAATTAAATGCTTGTTCGAGAGCAACTTTCACTATAATTGTTATTTAGCAAAAAAATAAAAGTATTGGTGCCTATTTATATCATACATTTAACAATTTGTAGCAGTATTATTGTAGTATCTGTTCTATTTTCACTTTGGTTTTTAAAAATCAAAATTCATGCAATTGTAGTCTAATGTAACTCCGTCATCGTCCATCTCACTGGTTATTTTACGTGGACCCTCCCCATCCTTTGCTACAGTCACTGGGATTAAACTCAGGACATTCAGCTTTGAATGGATGGTCAGACCAATTCGTCTAGCCTTTAGCAATCTTGTCTATTCGAATTGCTTTCTTTATGGTGTCTGTAACAGGGATACCAAACCAGTTCAGGAATTAGATCAAAAGTGGCATATGCAGCAAAATAATTCATACAATAGAGAATGAAATATTAATACTCGAACTCTGAGATTTTCTCATTCAAAGCGACACTAAAATTAGCCACTATTCTTGTTTTTACAGTAGTAATTTTCTGTAAAATGTATACAATATATATACATATACACTAGTTTGAAATGTTATCTAAGTTATTCTCAGTGCAGTTCTGGAATAGTAAAGAAAAATACCTAAACACATAATTACCTATTTCCATGTTATTAATGTTAATGATTTTATAAGGTGCCGTTAACGTTATTCCTGATAACTGTCTCGATCGACCATTTAGGCAATGAATATCAAAAAGAAGATAATCGTTGAACCTGAACAACGCAGACTGCAGAATGTGTGCAACTTAATTGGCAGTGGAGTGTTGCAGGTTGCGCGACATTAAGGCGCTTTTGGGTAGCCTATAGCCAAAGTAATGGGAATCGCTGCTTTAGGAAGCGCTTGAGTCTTATTATTACTGATATTAGAGGCAAATTGGATAAAGATTGACATCTTGCTTTCGCCTTTTTCAGCTTCTAACTTAAACAAACGCAAAAAAGAAACCCATTAACGTTTGTAACTTTTGTATTCTTCAAAAAATGGAATTAAATTAAAACTAAGTGACATTGGTTAGATCGGTCCTAATATTTGCGACACCTCATGCTTATTGTTCACTTGTAGCCTGAAATAATCTGCCTCTATATCAGACATACATTCACACACATACTTAAACGCTTCTTATGTTTCCTCTTTAATATTCTCGATATAAGAACATACTACTTCATAAGTCCAATTGAAATAGTAGCTTCATTGTTCATTATGTACAAGTAAACCATGCATACGAGTAAACTCATGACTATGACCCTGATTATTATTTATTTATTTATGCCAAGAAACTTAACTGTTGGTGTTTTTAAACACACGAGCTGTGTGTGGGCAATGTTTGAGAGGTGGAACTGGAACTTAAAAATGCAATGCCACAGCTTGGATTTCATTCTGGCAGGTTGTCACAGTAGCTTAATGGCTAGAGCACCCGTCTCGTAAGCGGAGGGTATGTGGTTCAAATCCTGGCCGTGGCATTGGATTTTTTCACTTCCAATTCTACCTCTCAAATATGACCCTGATTTTTATGTCCTCTTAGCTTTCCTTTTCGATTTTCTATACCCTTTAAGGGCATATTGTAGTTACACACTGATCAACATACACGTGAAAAATATATCAGTATTGTAATGTGAACATTACAGCTATAATACTCGTAGTATTTTTGGTACTATACATTGTAAAGTACTTGGGATAGAATATATTTGAAAATAAAGTTTGTAGGTCCATAGTACGCCGTATGACTTCTATTTAAATCAACACACAGAAAAAATAATTTTGGTATGCTGATAATCATTTAGGTGCACTTATTTGAAGAACCCTCCAGTTTAAACGGTTTGAACTTATGGTGAGCCCAGAAAACAGAATTTCTGAGAATTTCTGGATTAGTTCTTCAAAATTCTAATTTTATACTAAACATTACTGTTCATATATAATTTTTAAAAACCTAGTGCTATTTTTGTAATGCGTAATATTACAATGTATAAATTGTGTGTAAAATGGAAAAAATGCTTCACTCATTTTAAAGTTTACATGATATTTTAATTACTCAGAAAATGTGAGTTTCTTAGACGTAATACTTTTGAAGAAAATTATATCTATGTAGAAAATTAAACAACGGTATATTATTTAAATGTGATTTTTACAAGCATAAAATGTGCAAAAATCCATATATTATATATCAATGGATGCGAAAAAGAATGGAAATTTCAACAGGAAAAAGAAAAAAAAATATTCTTTTTTACCTCAGAAATTACTATGCCCTTAAATAGGCTTTTTATGCTTTCTGTGTGTATCATCATTACTAAGAAGAAGAATAATTTAGGTATTTTTTCTCACTATAGGCTACATTCCTATAATTTAGGCCTTTAGGTGCTAAAAATGTTTTTGAATAAATGCTAAAACCATTAATTTTGAAGAATTGGAGTATACAATTCTCAAGTAGGGCTAACAGCCCTGCGTTGAGTATTTTACTGGAGGACAAATGAAATCACGCTAAAATTAAATCTGAAGCCCTATATCAAGGGGAAGATTTGGGTATTAGGAAAGATCGCTCTGTAGTGATGGTGCTTCTAGTATTGAAGTATTATAACGAAAAGACTTGAACTCGCTTTCCAAACACATGTTGCATTAGTTGACTTCGATAGGTATTTTGGATGAGAATACAAGTTGAAAATATCTACAAGCAAATCGAAAGTTATGGCTCAGCGGGAAAAATATCCTGTGCGCTCAAAAATAATTACAGAAAACGAAACTCTGGAATAAGTAACTATTTTGATAAGCTGGAATATAATCATAATATACATAAAAGTATAATGACTTGAGGAAGAAGAATTTATGGTCCAGTATTTAAAAATAACATACGTAAAAGCCGAACAAATTTAGAAATTATGAATAAATATAACACTCCTGACATTGTGGCATTTGCAAAATGAAGAAGATTGAGATGGCTAGGACACGTGCAGGATAGAGCAGTGAAGAAGTTTATAGAAGGAAAAGATAGGAGGTAATAAAAAGAGAGGAAGACCCAGTCTTACATGGAGTGATGATGTAGAAAGTGATTTAAGACAGTTGGGAGTAAAACGGTGAAGAAATAAGGCTTTGGACAGATATCTGGGCATCTGTCATAAAGGAAGCCGAGGCTAAACTCAAAGGACCGTAGTGGTACAGAATGGTGGTGGTGATGATGATGATGATGATGATGATGATGATGATGATGATGATGATGATGATGATACATAAAAGTGGGTGTATGTGTCAGTGTTGTAAGTTATACGCTTCTAAACTGCTACGCCGATTTCGACCAAACTTGGCAGAGATAACCTTTGACATAAGGTCTAACTTAGAATTCGAAATTCCACTCCATTTCACACAATTAATTAACGTTATGTAATACAACAGATTACAAGCCCATAATATCTTTTGTCAACGATAATAATCGTAATAGCTCGATCATTGCCAACATAAGAAAATTACTTACGTTTTCAGACCTGAGAAAATAACAAAGGAACAGTGAGTAAATATAACACCGGGAGAGCAAAGAAGTAACGGACTGCGCGGTGTTTTGCATGTCCGCTTTCTCGGCGCTCGTTGCCGTCTGCCGCTATCATAGAAAGGCGCGGTTGAAACCATACAACATTTTTAAAACTACTTTTAAAGGCTTTACCCATCAACTTTATGAAAGGAGATGCTGAAACTGGCCACCGTCGTCGATTCATACATTTTTGGCACCTCATTAAGAAACTATCCGATCACTAGCCACGTCCACGTTCAGAAATGCTGGCAATTTCCTGGCGGATATTTTGATTTAATTCTTCCAGGGTGTGTGGGTTTATCTTGTACACTTTAATTTTTAAGCTACCTCAAATCCACACACCCTGGAAGAAGTATAACAAAATATCCGCCAGAAATTGCCAGCATGTCTCAACGTGAACTACGGCGAATTATGGATAGTTTCCTAATGAGGTGCCAAAATGTATGGATAAAAATCTGATATGTTGCACTCACATGACTTTCTCTACTCTTGTACTAACCATTCTTACAAACTCTTATTCCTATATCTTCTTTCTTGTAAGCTGAGACAAACATTTGTACAAATTATCTTATTGCTTATTTCCTTGTTGGTGCAAAGGGAATGTTAGAATACAGTAGGTTTTGTGCGATAGTCAAATGTTTGAGATTCTGTTGTCTTTGCACACTTGACATATAAAAAAAAATGAACAGCGATGATCCATTTCACGAAAAATCTAAAGTTTTCCGAAACTCACACACATAACAAGGAATATCTCCGAAATGGTTCACCCTACAAGAAAATTTATTGAGACATAAATTGTGTATTTTAGCAAGATCTACATTTTTTGTATAGTACAATTTGGTCTATCTCTAACGGTTTGCCAGTTATGCAAAAGTCGTCCAGAGTAAATACGACTACAGGGGCTATAGCCAGAAAATTCAAGATATATATTTCATTTGTCATCAAAATATCTCAAACATATGACATTTTAATCAAAATCATTAGAGCCATTTTCAAGAAAATCAAAATTTTCAAAAAATTTTCCATGTAAAGGGTAGTTTAGCATGGGGCTATTTTCTTCAAATTCTTCGTGTCCCATCCTTGAAAGACATTAAACTTAAATACGAACTTTGGTTTTTGACCGACTTTTCATTTTTGAGTTATGCTGTCCATAGACTGACAGACTGACACACAGACACACAGACACACACACGGACCTTTTTCTAAAAATGCTTTTTTTTTTTTTATTCAGGGGGCCTCAAAACATATATTTCCGGTGAAATCTCGACATCGAATTTTTGGGTGGAATACAATACTTCTACTTACCAGTAGAGAAAGTAAAAATGGTGGCCAGTTTCAACATCTTTCATAAAGTTGGTAAGTAAAGACTTTAAGAACCTTCTGAATCTTACCTTCTGCTTGTTTTTATGTAAGTTTTCTATCCCCACACTGAATGGTGCATTTCGTGCCTCTGATCGTGTCCTTAACCTAGGTCACTTTATCTCATATTTTGGTTGGTTCAAAACTACGTCACTACATTACAACCAGTGACAGCTGAAGCATGAATGCACTGGCAGTGCCACCATTATGTACTTCACCGATTGTTTTAAAATGATTAATGTCCTTAAACAAAGATAGGAGGTATCCGACGGTGAAAGAAAGAAATGGTTGAAACAAGGCTTAGTTATTTATACAATACATACACAGCTGCCACTAGTAGTGACTTGTGTAAAGGCCCCATTTAATACCCACGCCGTTAACCCACACTTCTTTGTTCTATATCCATGTGCAGATACGGAGCAGGTCTTCCTTTGTACTGTCTATTCACCAGCTCGTGGTATAAGGCGAATGAGGGGCAGGGGAGAGACATTCCACGCAGTGTAACCTTAGTCTTGTAAACATCCGCGTAATTGTTCTGCTGGACTTGCCTCCAATATTATTCGCGCTATGTTTACTCGGTACTAATTTCTCTTACTTTCAGTTGTAAAATTGTACTTATCCCAGTGGCGGCTCGTGACTTGTCGCATTGGATGTGCAGTACATTACATCCTCTCTACCTTTACTCCCTTTCTTTCTCTAACATACACCACACAATTCTAATTCTAAATTCATATGAGCAAATGAGCTCTTATGTTTTGCTATTTTTTGTTTTAAATGACCAATATCACAAGAACAATTATTTGTCCAGACACCATTTCTCTCACTCGCAAACAATAAGCACGGGGAACAACTTCTCTTATAAAAATAAACCCGAAAGATTTATCTCCTTTAGTTTCGCCATGTTATTCATTTCCATACTTTCATAGATTCAAATTCCCCGCTATGCGCAGACACAACTGCATGCAACTTGCTGCCAGAACACAAACATAACAAATAGTAATAAACACTGTAACAAAATAACTATTCCAAACTGAAGTATTGGCCTTAGTAAATTACGACATGAAGAGTAATTATATGCATTTATAATCGCTTAATAAGACTAGATGTAATTGTGTTTATAACATTAATATAATATGGAAGATGGCTACGTTATATTTAGAACTGTCACGTTGGCTGCCTAGTAGGTTCTGATAAACGGGAGAGAAATGCTCGTAGCAAGGAAAACAGAGGGACTTGTACGAGAATGTAGTGCGCTTGCGCGGTAAGAATCGCATGTGTTGGTCTTGTCGATTATGTTACCTTAACTCGCCGTACTCTTAAATGCAAGCTTTGCACCGCTCCCTGCGTACCCCTCGCCTTAAAGCTACTTTCGCCAGTCGCAAAATCGGGTTTATGCGTCTCAGCTTGTTGACGGAAAGAGTTGACATTTCGTAAAGAGGGCGCGGGAAAATTAAACGAGCAAGTTCATATACGTACAAGAAAGTTGGACATTGGACCTTCTCATATGCATGTCTATACACATTCGCATGTGGAAAAAATTAGTCGGTGTACAGTTGCGAGTATGCGATCCCCCAGGAACCGCCACGGACTTATCCCTAGTTTTATGTGGGAAGTAATGGTAAAAGTAATGTATAAGCAGACAATCCTCCATCTAGGAGTGCTGTGAAATCTGCTATGATATTGTGGTTGCAGGACAAAGGGGTTCAGAGTGACAGTTCTATGTGCAAAAGATCTTTATAGGATGACTGAAACAAACAAACTTAAAGAGGCTCTTAAAGGTATTACTGCCTCTCTTCTATTACTTTCATTACCTGTACTTGCAGGAACAATTACTATACTAATAACTGACCGAAATTTTAATATTTCATTCTTTGATCCTGCAGTAGGGAATGAGAAGTTGTTAGACTGAATTCTTCCTCAATTGTTACAACGTTATTATTGGTTATTTTGATTTTATTGGGCCACACTGTCATTTGCTTGTCCCCATACAATTGTGATCTCAATCCCATAGGACTAGTTTGGGCCAAGGTAAAATGAATACTTACAGAAATGCAACAGCTGACTTACAGGACTTGCACAACATCACGTAAGACCGAAACAGATTGACAGTGTTTTTTTTTTTTTTTTTTTTCCCCTTAAAATATAGAAAAGGCAGAAAATGATCAGAGAGAAAAAGAGGGAGTAGTTGGAAACATTGTTTACGCTTTATAACCTAATTTTACTGCATGAACTGAAAATAACATTTAAATTGTGCTATTTTAAGCGATTTCTTTGCTGAATCTAGCGTTTGGCAACATTATCGTAAACATGATTAGAAGCAGAACTGCTGCTCGCAATATCATTCTTTATCGGGAATAAAATTGTTTACTGAAGTAGTGGCAGGCTGCAGGGACCTTCAGCTGGTGAACAAACTGTATTTCAAGTTCAATTCGTCTCCTAAGGATAATGTAAAAAAAAAAAAAAAAAATGGATCATTGGACTACTTAGTTAAAAATCTGATGTGTTGCACTCACATGACTTTCTCTACTCTTGTGCTAAGTATTCTTATAAATTCTTGTTCCTCTATCTCTATGTTAGTCGAGATAAACATTTGCGAAACTATCTTATTACTGATTTTCTTGTAGGCGCAGCGGGAATATTGGAATACAGTAGGCTTTGTGCGATAGTCAAATCTTTTAAAGCTTTGAGGTTCCGTTCTCTTTGCACGGCCAAGAGATAAGAAAGTGAATAACGATCTTCCATTTGAGAAAAGTTTAAGTATTGTAAAACTCACAGAAATAACAGGGAATATCTCCGAAATGCTTCACTCTACAGAAAGATGCACTTGTGCATAACTTGCGTGTTTTACGGAGTCCTATATTTTTTGTATAGTAAGATTTGGCCTATCTCTTACGGTTTACCAGTTATGCAAAGGCCACTAACAGTAAACTGGACTGCATGGACTATAACCGGAAAATTCAAAATATATGTTTCATTTGCCATAAAGTATCTTAAACTTGTGGCATTTTAATCAAAATCATAGAACCATTTTTGAGAAAATCAATTTTTTAAAAAAGCTTCCATGTAAAGGGTAATTTAGGATGGAGGATTTTTTCAAAATCTTCGTGTCGCACCCTTAAAACGTACTGAGCTTAAAGCAATTTTGGTTTTTAATTGATTCTTCATTTTTGAGTTATGCTGTCCACAGATAGACACACACACACGCACAAAAACACACATGAACCTTTTTCTAAAACTGTTTTTTTCATTCAGGGGTCTTCAAAACATATATTTTCTGTGAAATCCCGACATCGAAAATCTGGTCGAATACAATCGTTCCCCTACTTACTATACGTAGCAGAGAAAGTTAAAAAAAAAATTATTCGTGCTAGCTAAATACGCAAAATATATCGCAGTACTCGTTTGGTTTTCGTAGCAGCAATAAACTTCTCTGGCGGATATGCAGGCAACATTATCAGAAAACAATGATTATTTTAATTTCAAGTAAGAGGAATGCGATATAACTAAACACAATTTACCTCTAACTTTACATGCAAAGTAGTGATAAGTGCCTTATTTCTCACTTCTCAATAGAGTACGCTTTATTTGCACGCATATAAGTTGGTACTCTTGATTGGTATGTGCTCCTAACGATAGCCGTGACAGGTACTGATTGACACGGATTTGGCCTATCCCCTCGCCCCTCCACTTGCCAATAGCGTCCATAGTGAACGTCCACAATGCTGTGCATCATTGCCAAAATCGAGGTGGCACGGATCCATAGAATAATAAGCAATATAATAGTGTTGCAAACTTACAACGTGTAGTGGTTCCTTTAGTTTCTTTGCCTTTTTGTTGTTAGGCAAGACATTTAATTGCGCTTTGAAGGATAGTAAGGCTAACTACGTTCATTTATTTGAGAATTCTGACGCTTCATAATAAATTATTCTTCACACCTATGAATATTCCATTAGCCATCTGTTTTTTTTTTTTTTTTTTTTTTTTTTGGGGGGGGGGCTGGAGATATATCGAGTAGACTCTTATGTTGTAAAAGATGAGCAGATTTTAACTGTTTCTTCAGGACACCACCTTTTAAGAGTTGGCAGACCAACTCCCAGAAGGTTATTTCATTAAGGTAAAGGCTATCGACTACATTGTAACGAAATATTTAATAAAAGTGGTGTTAATTCTGTTCAAACCAAAGTTTTTACCCTCGAAACCATCAATGTAACATACCCACCCAGTGACTGGACTCATGTTTATACTGATAGCTCTCTTCAGGATCACAAAGGAGCTGGAGTAGGTGCATTTTGTCAATTGTTCTCCTTTTATAAACTTTATTTCCATGATAAGTAGATTTTCCGGGCTTGTGGGCAGTGGTCGAGTTGGATTGCCTTCCTCCGACGGTTCGCTGAAAACTGCGTCCAGACTCTAGTCTTTGGACTCGGTAGTACCCTGAAGATGCTGGACGCAGTTTTCAGCGAAACGTCGGAGGAAGGCAATCCAAATCGACCACGGCCGAAAAAGCCCGGAAAATCTACTTAACATAGTTGACAACGCCGGCCGTGAAAGCCTCAGCACTTATATTTATTTCCATGGTTATATAAGTTAAAAATGTAGTTATTCTATGTGATCCAAAAGCGGTCTTCCCAGATATTGATTCTACGATTTGGCCCAACATAATGAAGATCATAAAAATACATAATATGATCAAACAAATACAGAACCTGCATAAAAATATAGTCTTAAAGTGGATTCCTGCTCATTATTGGTGTTTTTGGAAATGAAATTACTGATATTTAGCAAAGAAAGGATCTAAAATCAATTTAGTAGTAAAACAAAATGTCTCCTATGAATAAATTGAAAGAATCGTTAAAAGAAAAAATAACTTTAAATTATAATCAAATGATAACACTTCGAAATCAATTGTCAAATTGAAAGAAAGTTTTGGGTGCTCCCTTTCCCTTTTTAAAGGTAGTGCCATGGCTTAGAGGCACTACCCTAAAAGCCGGCCCTGATTACAACGTGGTGAGGTATTTTCCTGAAAGATATCCCTTGGCTAGTCCCTCCCCCTCCCCCACCCCACTTTGAATGCTGTTACACTTGTTAAAACAATGGTACAAAGAACTTCTACCTTACCAGACATAACAAAAACGATACAGCTTAGCTAGCGGCCGTAAAACTGCATATTTCCTCGCTTGGTGCCGATTTTAACGCAGGGAACTTGCTTTAACTGACATTATAATATTATAATGCCTTACATTATAATGTTCCGTCCTTATATTGAATGCTAATACCTATAATTACATTTTTATCGTAACAAAAGTGTAATAACCTGATTACACTGGTTAATATTAACAACTTGACATGTAAATATTATATCTCCTGCAATGTAGCTACTTATAGGTATACAAATATATTATACAGCGATATTAGAGCCTCAAAATGCAGTAGATAAGTTATACATACCCAAATTTTCTGAACGATTTGTTATTGTCACACAGCACATTCTTGTATGAAGAAAAGGCTCTCCACAGAACACGACGTCATTAAAGCATAGGTCATGTATATTTTTCTCCATTCAGTACTGAACAAATCAGCCAACCCTGGTGTTTATATCACCAGAGTGCTAAAACCTTCTGGACGTTTCGATATCTCAAACGTTCTGGAAAGTTCCCAGGCTATGTAAGTGAGCACTGGCGCGAAGCGGATCAATGCCACGGTGTTCGAGAGTGAGTCAGTCTGACGAACTAAATCCTGTGGAGTGAAAGCAAAGCCGAGTAAAATAAGTTTATGGATATATGTATTTAAACATTTGTAATCATAATTAAAAGTTATATCTTTTCAACTACTTGATAATTTTCATTGAATTTGATTTTAATGTTTTATTGTTTTTGTAAAATGCAAATACTTAATTTTTGTAGATATTGTTTATAACTAGGGCTAGGAAGTTCATGCATTTGTATGTTTTTTCATGAAGGTTAAAAACGTATGCTTTTACATTATGTGCACGAATTATGGAATTTTCAGTTATTTGGACGTGATTTTATGGTGCATATAACTGCATATTTTCTTGATTTTGGTAAATGCATAATAGTTCAATATTATAGCCCCTATATTGATTATTTTAATGGTTTTTATGGTTTTTATTATTTTTTCCATCTGAATAATACTTTTCAGATTGATAGTGTTGCACATGATGATACAACTCACAAAGATTTCAATATTATAGCCCCTATCTTGCATATTTAATTATATTTATGTTTTTTTATTATTTTTTCCCATCTGTATATTTTTCATATTGGTAGTAGTGCACATGATGATACAGCACGCGAGGTGAGTCATGTTGTCATGCAGTGAATCCCGTTTCCATCCTTTCATTATTTATGCAGGTGCGTAGCGAATAATCAGTGTGTTATCTGAGGCGTTTATATTAACAAAGATAAAGCGCAGGTCAATGCTTGCATGCCCACCAGTAGTTGCGTCGTGGTCTTCAAACGTAACAGTGTTGTGAACTGGTTCCCACCAAATTAAATTAGGCGCATAAAATGTTAAAAAAGCTCTTCAAATGCCGAAAATAAAACCAACTTCGAGTGCTAGATTAATTAATTTACAGAAAGAGTAAATTATCTGATTTAATATCTACAGATAATAGGGTACTGTTTTGTGGAGCGTGTGAGTAAAATGTAGGAAGTGAGAAAATATTTCAAATACTCGTAGTTCAGCACATAAGACCAGGAGAATTTAATCAGAAAATTTGTAAACAAAGAACCTGTTCAAAAACAACTAGTAGAGTGTTTAGGAAGTAGGTTTACTGAATTTTCCTGTGACTTGTGCCATGCATTTTTAGCTGCTGATATTCCCTTGTTCAGAATTAATAAACCGACATTTAAAAACCTATATCAACCTTCTTGTCAAGTACACTTGACAACATCTGCCTGAAGAAAGTACACTGCGTAAGACTTATATTAGGACATTGTTACAATAACGTATTGTCAAATATACAAAATGACTTAGCGGTTCAGTTTGTATGGTTATCTGTTGATGAAACCCCCTGATTTTGAGCGCCATTCTATTGCGAATATAATCGTGGGTGCTTTAAATAATGAACAAAAGACTACACCTTCTATTCTTAATGGGTGCGAATTGTCGGCCACTGACAATGTAACTGTGACCCAGTTTGTGATGGACTCTGAAATTACTATGACCATGTGGAATTAAATGCGACCGTTTACTTTTATTTGTTACTGATGCAGGTCCTTATATGGTAAAATCAGGACAAACTCTGAAAGGAATTTTTCTTAACTTAATTCATATAACTTGCTTGGCACACGCTCTTCATCGCATTTCTGAGACAATACGTGATTCTTTCTTATTGGTAGAGCTGTGTCCAGTACAAAGAGAATTTTTGTGAAATCTCCTAAAAGAGTTAAGTTGTTTAGATCAACAGCACCTAATATCCGACTTCCTCCTGCACCAGTGTTAACTCGATGGGGAACATGGGTCGATGAGGTTTTATATTATGCTGAGCACATAGAAATAGTCGAAGAAGTTGTTAATTCATTGGACTCAAAAGATGCTTCATCAATAGAAACTGTGCAAAATATTCTGTCAGGTACTGGGTTAAAAGAGGATCCTAGTTTCATATCTGCCCATTTTCCGTACTTACCAACAGCCATAACGGAATTGGAAGCTGTAGGATCTCCTTTGGATGAATCACTTACTGTCTTTGAAAAAAACAATATGTGATCTAAGTTCGGTTCCTGGTAGCATAGGACAAAAAGTGAAAGAGAAAGTGAATTATGTAATTTCAAAAAATTCTGGTTATAAATAGATGTGCGATATTCGAGACATCCTCGAAAGAAAACCATCTGTCACACCAAGAGACTTGACTCTCTCTGTGAAACAGTTAACATCACTTAAATATGCCCCGATAACATCTTGTGTTGTGGAGAGAAGTTTTTCACGTTACAAAAGAGTTTTGCCAGACAAAAGACGACGTTTTGCAGTAGAAAATTTGTGCGGTGCTGGTTGTGAACTGCAATTTAGCAGTTAATACTAGGGGTGACACCACTTCTGCTTCAACCTCTAAGGAATAAGGTAACTTTATTAATTACACTAACTCGTCTACTGCAAAGGAACATTAATTGTTTTAATTCAATAGTGCATATTTCTTGGCATATTTTCAGGTTTTTAAGAGCATATTGGCATGCATATTTCAGTGTTTTTTAGGGCATGAACTTCCCAGCCCTATTTATAACTCTAAAACACCATAGGATATAACCGAACCACATACATTCGGTTTCATAATAGCACTTCCATGTATACTGCAGAGCTGTATGCAATATACCGAGCCGTTTTATATGTGCGCCGTCGTAAATTAGGTGACTGCCTGATTTTGAGTGATTCTGTTAGCGCACTTCACAGCCCTTGTGAGCTGTACAACTCCCATCCTGTTATACAACATATCTAGGATGCCCTCCATGTTTTACACGCTTCTGGCGTTGACGTGGTGTGTGCATGGGTTCCTGGCCACGTAGGTTTGCCGGGCATTGAAATGGCAGATTTAGCAGCAAAGACGACTAACTTTGAACCCACTATTATCATCTCTGGCGTTACTTCGTAAGTCTTGAAGTGCGGAGAGCACTGCTATCGTGCTGGCACGAAGAGCGATTAGCTCCTTACGGTAATAAGCTTAGAGAAGTGAAAGAACTTCCGATAAACTGGGTAACATCGTCTCGCATATCTCGTCGCGAGAAGGTTAACTTGGCTCGGTTGCGAATTGGCCACTTGCTTTTTTTTTTTTTTTTTTTTTTTTTTTTTTTTTTTTTTTTTTTTTTTTTCCCGCATGGTTACCTGTTTAAAAGGGACCCTGCTCGTCTTTGTCCGCTGTGCAACAACCATTTATCGGTCCGTTACGTGCTGCTAGAGTGTTCCTCTCTAGCGCACCTTCGAGATTCTCTACAGCTTCCTGTCGGACTTGCAGAGGTTTTGGCTTACAACAAAAAAGCGGTCGTTTTTAGACGAGAGTAAATTGCGTTTGAGAAACTTAAACCCTAGATATCTAGCTTTTATACTATGACAGCTTTATCAATTTGTTTTAATTCTTGCTTTTGCCACTCTATTTTGTATATTTTCCTTTTAGTAGCAATTTTATTGTTTTATTGATGTTTATATCTGGCTTATGCCATGAATTGCTTTTTAAGGGTGCTGATGACATGTAGTTGAGCGCCCTTAAACCTACGAATCTTCTCCTCCTTTTTGCTATAGGATATTGTCTGGAGACTAGTAAACAAATAATATATAATCATATGCAAGGGATGCAACAAATAGAACACTAGTGTGAATCTTATATATTTCAACGAGCAATTCTTGTATATATAAATATATTCCACGTAACTTGGAAACAGCTCTAACGATTTCCAACAAATTTTGTATACAGATAGGGTTTTGCTTTTTAAGTTCATCTATATAGGCGTAATTCCCGAAAAAAACGCGATTTTACATAAAAAATAATATTTTTTATTCCCGCTTCTACAGAGCAATAATTCTTGTATATATACTCCCGGTATTTCAGAAACGGCTCTAAAGATTTAGTTAAATTTTGTATACATGCATATTACATTAACACTGTTTTCTCCTCACACTTTTAGGTAACACATTCAGATCCGTTTCTCTACTCACTCTTCTATAACAATTTTGTGTAAGAACGTGATTTTACACCAAAAATCATTTTTATCCCCACTTTTAAAATAAGTCATACCATGTTCTGTAGGTTTGAAATAGAAATGATATTACATTCACACTATTCTCTCCTCGCACTTTTAAGTAACACATTCACATCTGTTTCTCTACACACTCTTCTATAAACAATTTTCCATAAAAAACGTGATTTTACACCAAGAAAAATTATCCCCACTTTTAAAATAAGTCATACCATGTTCTGTATGTTTCAAATAGAAATACTATTATATCTCACTTTTGGGTAACGCATTAACATCTGTTTCTCTACACACTCTTCTATAAACAATTTTCCATAAAAAACGTGATTTTATACCAAGAAAAATTATCCCCACTTTTAAGTCAGAACATAGTATTATGTTCTGTATGTTTGAAATAGAAATGCTATTACATTCACACTGTTTTCTTTCACTATTCCCGCTTCGACGAACAATTACGAACAATTCATACAAGTTTCTATGTGATTGAAGCAGAAATGCGCAGTACATTCACATGGCTTTATCAACCAGCTTTTCTTCCTGTAGTATTTGTTATTGTTCAACAGTGCTTTTGCTCAGTGTCGCTCCGGTGTTTTAATAAAAAATAAAGAAATAGTTAAAAAAGTAAAGCAATCACAATTGGTGTCAGGAGTGCGCCGAAAAGCACGATATGGAACAGTTGATGAAACAAATATTAGCCAAGATGGGGAATGAAATGAATTCCGGAATGCGGCAGAGGAAACAAATATGAAAGCCGAATTGGAAAAATGTAAACTACGGAATAGAAAATATGGGAACAAAAATGGACAAAATGGTAGGAAAATGGAAGCCAAATTGAAAATGTAAACTCCGAAACGGAAAAGATGAAGGTGGGAATGTCCAATATGAAGATAGGTCTGTCGGAGAATACTAACGAGCGACTGGCCGCGATTAAGGAAGCCATGGAAGAACTCGAGGGAAGTATGAAGGACCTTGGCCAACGTGTTAACGCCCTGGAGTGAATCTCAGCACCAAAGAACTTGAACTCCATAATGGAACAAATACTCGACGAAAACTTCAAACTAGGTGAATATCGATGGGGCAGGCCTGCGTTCAGCAGTAGAAATTTTACAGCTGAAATGGTGTTTATGAAATATTTGTGTATTTCTATATCTCTTGTATCTCGGAAATGACTCTTAACAATTGCGATAAAAATGTTTATTTAGTTAACGTTTTGCCTTTCAGGTTTATTTAAGTAAGCATCTTCTCCCCCCCTCCCCCCCCAAAAATCACAGTAACAAAGGCGAAAAACGCCGAGCGAAGCTCGGTCCCCCAGGTACTACATATTTATACTCTGAAAATCTAAAAATTCAGGTTTAGATTTTACTTTACAATCCCCCATATTCTCCTTGTACCTACAAGATAAACAATAAGATAATTTCTGCAAATGTTTATCTTAACTAGCACGAAGAAGATTGGGAATAAGAGTTTCTAAGAATGGTTAGTACAAGAGTAGAGAAAGTCATATGAGTACAACACATCAGATTTTTACTTTCTCTACTGGTAAGTAGGGGAAGTATTGTATTCCACCCAAAAATTCGATGTCAAGATTTCACCGGAAATATATGTTTTGAGACCCCTGAATTTAAAAAATAATAAAAAAAAAGCATTTTTAGAAAAAGGTACGTGTGTGTCTGTGGACAGAATAACTCCAAAACGAAAAGTCGGTTAAAAACCAAAGTTGGTATTTAAGTTTAATGTCTTTCAGGGATGCGATACGAAGATTTTCAACAAAACAGCCCCACCCTAAACTACCCTTTACATGGAATTTTTTTTTTGAAAATTTTTATTTTCTTGAAAATGGCTCTAACGATTTTGATTAAAATGGCATATGTTTGAGATATTTTTATGAAAAATGAAATGTATATCTTGAATTTTCTGGCTAGACCCTGTAGTCGTATTTACTCTGGACGACTTTTGCAGAACTGGTAAACCGTTAGAGATAGATCAAATCATACTATACAAAAACTGTAGACCTTTCTAAAACACAATTTACGTCTACTTTTTTTTTTTTTTTTTTTTTTTTTTTTTTTTTTTGTGGTTGTAGAGTGAACCATTTTGGAGATGTTTCTTGTTATTTGTGTGAGTTTTGGAGAACTTATAGTTCTGTCCAATGGAACATCGTTATTCAGTTTCTTATCTCTTGGCCGAGCAAAGAGAACGGAATTTAAAAGATTTGACTATCGCTCAAAGCCTACTGTATTCCTACATTCTCTTTGTACCTACAAGAAGATAAACAATAAGATAATTTCTGCAAATGTTTATCTTAACTAACACGAAGAAGATATAGAAATAAAGAGTTTGTAGGAATGGTTAGTACAAGAGTAGAGAAAGTCATGTGAGTACATACAGCACATCAGATTTTGTGTACTGTTTTGATGTTGATGTCCCTGAAATATTTGATACCAATAAAGATACAGCTATATGCTAAATAAGCAACTTTGCTTCCTCAAAGATTTGCTTGTACAAGTTGGTAGCAATCACTCAAGGGAAAGTAAAAGAGGGACACTTGTTTCCGAATACGTATGGTCAGTTCATGGAAGTTATCTACTGTCGCAGGACAGCAAGGCCATCTGAGACACGCTTGGGAATCGTGTCACTTTGCCAATTTGAAAGCTATCAGCAGTAGAAAAGCTGACAGAAAAAGGTTTTATGAAGCGCATAACGCTGAAACAAGAGAACAAGAATCCTTCTTTTACTGTGTATCCAATCCAATACCTCTAATATTATTATTAGAAAGCGAGAAAAATTGCTTGAATCTGAAGTAAAAGTAGGGCAATCTGATAATCTTTTCGCTTGAAAATATGTCCTCAAGGACATGGTACTATAAAACACATTCATTTTCATTTCACTCGACCAATTTGAATCATTAATTTTTTTATCTCCATACTGGGGTGGTTTAGAAAAAAAAGAACATTAGGAAAAACCGACAGGAACAACCGAAAAATCGAAATTGGTAATTTTGTGTGGGATTTGACACTTCGGATTTCTTTTGTTTTAACGAGACCATGGGAGTCGCGAAATGGGGGCAAGGGGGGGGGGGCCGCGGCCCCCCCTTGGAAGTTGGTGAACTTAATGTGCAGCCAGTTACTAACTATTAAACTATTATTTTAATTTTGATGTAAAGAACAATTTTTATTTAGTACAAATTAATACGGTTATCTGCAACAAATATTATAAATTTTGACTATAAAATAATGATTTAATATTATATGATTGCAAATTTACAACATGTGCCCCCCCCCCTGGAAAAAAGTCCGCCGACACTCATGAACGAGACTCGAGGAATTAGGGCAGGCTTAGGCATAACCACAAAATATTTTAGCGAAACTCGAGGAATTACCATGAAAGTGTCAATATTTTAGTTCTCAAGGTAAGTTCAACAAATATAAGTGGTTGAGAAAACAATTCCGTGTCGTTTTACAGTGTTCCTTACAATGCCAAGGAGAGGACGAGGTGACATCAGTCGTGGAAGTCAGTCCCAATGCGCGGCGAGCAACGTCACGTGCAAATCGCGCGACAGATAATTAAAATGGTCGCATTGGCATGTCCAAATTATGTTCAAGAGCCACAGAAAATGTATGAATTAGATTTGGAAGGTTGATAAGGATTGATAATCACTTATGAAACGTTAAAATCAAATCATTCTTAGATGGTACAAAGTTCACCGGGTCATCTAGCAAATTACTAAAAGACTAAAGAGGATTTTCAAAGCCTTGAACTGTCTGACCACCGGAAGAAGGCGAGCTGGATTGTTGCATTAACATTTTCTTTCCTCCCCATCATGCAGTGTTCCAATATGAATGCATAATAAACCTGGCGCAAAGAAATCTTGCCAATCGAACGAGGTAACCCGACTTTATTCGAGTAGTACCGAAGTTTTGCGCAGATCTCATTAGCAAGCTTTAGTTGCGTTACCTCTTGAAGCCGCAATTGTGAACGCCATACTTATGGACATAATACTGCGTCACATGGCAGAATCAAATAATCAGGAAATGTTAAAAACGTTACATGTATAAAGGTACAAGATCTGGAAGGATTAGTTACGGTTAAAATTGTCAAGAGGCACGAAATGTTACAGACAAGTCATTAGGGGCAAGCGTTAGTAGTCAAGCGAGGCCTGGTAATTCCAGTTTTCCTGGAAATCGCTTAGTGCAGGTGTTGAGTAGGAAAACAAGGGATGGTCGCGGAGACTTCTTCGAAACCCGTCGTAGGGGTAATTAAGGGGGTGAAAGACATAGCGTCAGGACGCACAGACACTTGCCTGCCAGAACCCGGAGAGGGTTCGTGAGGGCTTGCCTCCCAGATCGCGAGAGAGTAAGTCAGCTAGACTTACCTTCCGGACCTCGAGTGTGAGGACACACGACATTTCGAGTAACAATCTTCGGTCTTAGTAAAGACACAGTAAACACGTAACAAAACTCTAATAACAATCAGCAAATCTAAAACGTTACTTGGTCGTAAATAAAAGTGTTTTAAGGAGAATTCCGGCTTTTATTGCAAATGCTCACGCATACCCTGAGGTGAAGATCCATGCCGAGCAAGCCGGAGCAGAAATCAACTGAGAGCAGCATTCCACGATGGATAGTGGAATTGAGGAGCGGGTAATCCCGCATCACTCTATCACAGTAGTTACATTCAAATCCTAAATCTGGTAACATTGGTGGATCATATACACACATTTCGTAATAAACAAATCGACTATGTAAGCAGGTAAACGGTTCAAGCCCTCTCTCATACCTCAGACCCCTCTCGCCTTCTTCTAGTTCTCATTACGAGTACATTGGAGCATACTTACGAAGAATGCCTTTAAGTCGAAAATGCCACAGAATAGAAAAATATCATTGTTGTTACTCCATAGGATATAAATATTTGCTGCACCCCGTAATATATTTTATTGCAAGGAATACACATAAATGCTCAAGATGTAACACTTCATCAATTAGAAGACAGCATTTGAAAGTTAACAATTGATAGGTTATATTTGTTTCTTTAATATCAAATACTGCAGATGTCTATGTAATGAAACCGTCCAGACCTCTGAATAACCCTTCAGATGATATTAATATACATATGAATGTATGTTTGTCCTCTATAAGCTCTAAACCGCTTGACCTATTGCCTCGAAATTCAACACCTATATGCAGGCCCAAATTTAGGACCTCTGACGCCCCTGGGCAAAAAGAAAAAGAAAAAAAATTTGCTCCCCCCCCCTCCCCCAACTTGCAATACATATATTACTTAAATTTTCACAACATAGAGAATGATTTCACTAGTTTGAATACTTAAGTATGAGTGGCAAACACCATAAGTGAGTTTATTAAAATTTATGTCGAAACATCTTTATGGAAAGAACTTACACTAAAGAGGCATCACCCCATATTAGATGTCAAAACATACACTGTTCAAATAACAAGAGGCTTCCGACCGACCGACCGACCGACCGACCGACCGACCGACCGACCGACCGACCGACCGACCGACCGACCGACCGACCGACCGACCGACCGACCGACCGACCGACCGACCGACCGACCGACCGACCGACCGACCGACCGACCGACCGACCGACCGACCGACCGACCGACCGACCGACCGACCGACCGACCGACCGACCGACCGACCGACCGACCGACCGACCGACCGACCGACCGACCGACCGACCGACCGACCGACCGACCGACCGACCGACCGACCGACCGACCGACCGACCGACCGACCGACCGACCGACCGACCGACCGACCGACCGACCGACCGACCGACCGACCGACCGACCGACCGACCGACCGACCGACCGACCGACCGACCGACCGACCGACCGACCGACCGACCGACCGACCGACCGACCGACCGACCGACCGACCGACCGACCGACCGACCGACCGACCGACCGACCGACCGACCGACCGACCGACCGACCGACCGACCGACCGACCGACCGACCGACCGACCGACCGACCGACCGACCGACCGACCGACCGACCGACCGACCGACCGACCGACCGACCGACCGACCGACCGACCGACCGACCGACCGACCGACCGACCGACCGACCGACCGACCGACCGACCGACCGACCGACCGACCGACCGACCGACCGACCGACCGACCGACCGACCGACCGACCGACCGACCGACCGACCGACCGACCGACCGACCGACCGACCGACCGACCGACCGACCGACCGACCGACCGACCGACCGACCGACCGACCGACCGACCGACCGACCGACCGACCGACCGACCGACCGACCGACCGACCGACCGACCGACCGACCGACCGACCGACCGACCGACCGACCGACCGACCGACCGACCGACCGACCGACCGACCGACCGACCGACCGACCGACCGACCGACCGACCGACCGACCGACCGACCGACCGACCGACCGACCGACCGACCGACCGACCGACCGACCGACCGACCGACCGACCGACCGACCGACCGACCGACCGACCGACCGACCGACCGACCGACCGACCGACCGACCGACCGACCGACCGACCGACCGACCGACCGACCGACCGACCGACCGACCGACCGACCGACCGACCGACCGACCGACCGACCGACCGACCGACCGACCGACCGACCGACCGACCGACCGACCGACCGACCGACCGACCGACCGACCGACCGACCGACCGACCGACCGACCGACCGACCGACCGACCGACCGACCGACCGACCGACCGACCGACCGACCGACCGACCGACCGACCGACCGACCGACCGACCGACCGACCGACCGACCGACCGACCGACCGACCGACCGACCGACCGACCGACCGACCGACCGACCGACCGACCGACCGACCGACCGACCGACCGACCGACCGACCGACCGACCGACCGACCGACCGACCGACCGACCGACCGACCGACCGACCGACCGACCGACCGACCGACCGACCGACCGACCGACCGACCGACCGACCGACCGACCGACCGACCGACCGACCGACCGACCGACCGACCGACCGACCGACCGACCGACCGACCGACCGACCGACCGACCGACCGACCGACCGACCGACCGACCGACCGACCGACCGACCGACCGACCGACCGACCGACCGACCGACCGACCGACCGACCGACCGACCGACCGACCGACCGACCGACCGACCGACCGACCGACCGACCGACCGACCGACCGACCGACCGACCGACCGACCGACCGACCGACCGACCGACCGACCGACCGACCGACCGACCGACCGACCGACCGACCGACCGACCGACCGACCGACCGACCGACCGACCGACCGACCGACCGACCGACCGACCGACCGACCGACCGACCGACCGACCGACCGACCGACCGACCGACCGACCGACCGACCGACCGACCGACCGACCGACCGACCGACCGACCGACCGACCGACCGACCGACCGACCGACCGACCGACCGACCGACCGACCGACCGACCGACCGACCGACCGACCGACCGACCGACCGACCGACCGACCGACCGACCGACCGACCGACCGACCGACCGACCGACCGACCGACCGACCGACCGACCGACCGACCGACCGACCGACCGACCGACCGACCGACCGACCGACCGACCGACCGACCGACCGACCGACCGACCGACCGACCGACCGACCGACCGACCGACCGACCGACCGACCGACCGACCGACCGACCGACCGACCGACCGACCGACCGACCGACCGACCGACCGACCGACCGACCGACCGACCGACCGACCGACCGACCGACCGACCGACCGACCGACCGACCGACCGACCGACCGACCGACCGACCGACCGACCGACCGACCGACCGACCGACCGACCGACCGACCGACCGACCGACCGACCGACCGACCGACCGACCGACCGACCGACCGACCGACCGACCGACCGACCGACCGACCGACCGACCGACCGACCGACCGACCGACCGACCGACCGACCGACCGACCGACCGACCGACCGACCGACCGACCGACCGACCGACCGACCGACCGACCGACCGACCGACCGACCGACCGACCGACCGACCGACCGACCGACCGACCGACCGACCGACCGACCGACCGACCGACCGACCGACCGACCGACCGACCGACCGACCGACCGACCGACCGACCGACCGACCGACCGACCGACCGACCGACCGACCGACCGACCGACCGACCGACCGACCGACCGACCGACCGACCGACCGACCGACCGACCGACCGACCGACCGACCGACCGACCGACCGACCGACCGACCGACCGACCGACCGACCGACCGACCGACCGACCGACCGACCGACCGACCGACCGACCGACCGACCGACCGACCGACCGACCGACCGACCGACCGACCGACCGACCGACCGACCGACCGACCGACCGACCGACCGACCGACCGACCGACCGACCGACCGACCGACCGACCGACCGACCGACCGACCGACCGACCGACCGACCGACCGACCGACCGACCGACCGACCGACCGACCGACCGACCGACCGACCGACCGACCGACCGACCGACCGACCGACCGACCGACCGACCGACCGACCGACCGACCGACCGACCGACCGACCGACCGACCGACCGACCGACCGACCGACCGACCGACCGACCGACCGACCGACCGACCGACCGACCGACCGACCGACCGACCGACCGACCGACCGACCGACCGACCGACCGACCGACCGACCGACCGACCGACCGACCGACCGACCGACCGACCGACCGACCGACCGACCGACCGACCGACCGACCGACCGACCGACCGACCGACCGACCGACCGACCGACCGACCGACCGACCGACCGACCGACCGACCGACCGACCGACCGACCGACCGACCGACCGACCGACCCACCTACCTACCTACTTCTTTACTTCTTTACTTCTTTACTTCTTTACTTCTTTACTTCTTTACTTCTTTACTTCTTTACTTCTTTACTTGTTTGTTTGTTTGTTTATTTATTTACTTACTTATTTTATTTTATTTATTTATTTAGTGTGTGTGTGCAGCTTTTCAGTAATTTTGCCGCCCCCTAAAATTTGCCGCCCTGGGCAGTTGCCCGGTTTGCCCAGCCGTAAATACGGCCCTGCCTATATGTATTTTTTTCACGGAGAGTGTATCCTATCCATTTTACTATATTACTCGATATTCGCATGGTTTTCACTACTCGCCTTTCTTTTGCGTAATAAATTTGCTCATTCTTCTCTATTCGTCCTTCATCATAAATTCATACTATTTTTATGACTAAAATAGAAATGCTCGGGTGCACTCAGCCTCGTTAGTTCCCGGGGAGCCAATTTAGGAGCTACTTGATGAAGAAGAAGCGGCCCCAGATAGAGAAGGGCGCACAACTGATCAGGAGGACCAGAAAGATGAAAAGAAAGATGGAAAGAAAGAAAAAAAGAAAAAAAGAAAGAAAGATGGAAAGAAAGAAAGAAAGAAAGAAAGAAAGAAAGAAAGAAAGAAAGAAAGAAAGAAAGAAAGAAAGAAAGAAAGAAAGAAAGAAAGAAAGAAAGAACGAAAGAAAGAAAGAAAGAAAGAACGAACGAACGAAGGAACGAAAGGACGGACGGAAGGAATTAGGGAAGGAGGGAAGGAGGTAAGGAGGGAAGGAGGGAGGGAGGGAGGGAGGAAGGAAGGAAGGAAGGACGGAAGGACGGAAGGAAGGAGGGAAGGAAGGAAGGACGGAAGGAAGGAGGGAAGGAAGGAAGGAAGGAGGGAAGGAAGGAGGGAAGGAAGGAGGGAAGGAAGGAAGGAAGGAAGGAAGGGAGGGAGGGAGGGAGGGAGGGAGGGAGGGAGGAAGGAAGGAAGGAAGGCAGGAAGGAGGGAAGCAAGATAGAAAGGAAGAAATGTTTATAATTGTTTCAAAATTGTATTTTACGTACGTCATATAGGGTAATTAGACAATTTAAAATGAGACATTACTGACATAAACATAAGCTTTTTTAAACCTTGACTCTTTTGTATAACAGTGTGCAGTTTCACTAACATAATTCTTTTGTGGGCAAATAATATTCATGAATAAATTAAAATGTCTAGATAAATAAAGACTTACAGGAGAATCCCTGTTGGTAATTTTCAAGTTTCTTCGTGTTTATGTAATATCTACTTGTCTGTGTACGTAACTGACGGAAGATATTAAGACACGTGGAACAGTGATTTAGATTCCAGTGTGCGAGCAAGTGACGCAGAAAAATATACACGAATCTCCAGTAATAACTAGCTCATGTCCTTGGTTGCATTCCGTGTTTAGCTGTGAAGGAAAATTGCTAGCGGTGGAATTACAGCGGTGAGTTTAAAAATAACACGCACTTGCAGCAAAACATGTAAGCGCACAGCCAGTTTCAAAATTTCTCTTTGCAATGTGAAACAGTTTACTAGGCATTCTGCACGCATATCTCTCGGTTAGACTTCCTGGACTCAAACTTACTTACAGGTTTCAATATTAGCTGAACACGTTTCAAACCAAATATAGGAGTTGTGCACTACCATGGCTATTTTAAGCTTTAATGTTATTTCTTATCTTGTATGTCTATTCAAACGGCTGCGGTGTCTATTGCCTTATTTACCGTTTACAAGGTAGGTAAAGAAGGTAGTGTACACTTTCCAAAATGTCGGTGCTGAGATTTCACTGAGATACACGTTTTGAGATCTCCTGACTATCCCCCAAAATACCTTTTACATGGAACATTTCTTCGAAAGATTTGATTTTCAAAAAAATGACTAAAGATTTTATTATAAAACCATATGTTAAAAATATTTTCTTGACAAATTAAATGTACGAGATCAGGAATTTTCTGGGAACAGTTTCTGAAGTGTCCTTCATTCTGGATCGGTTTTCCATAATTGTTAAACTGTAAGAGATAATCAAAATCTTATCACACAAAAATTTATATCTCGTTGAAGCACACAGTTTGTATTTCTTTTTCTTTTCTTTTTGGAGACAACTGTTGTGTATATATTCCTTATTATTGGTTTAAATTTTGAAATAATTACACTTTTCTTATACAGAAAGTCAATCCTTTTTTACTTTCTCTGCTGGTAAGTAGAGGAAGTATTGTATTCCACCCAAAAATTCGATGTCGAGATTTCACCGGAAATATGTTTTGGGACTCCCTGAATAAAAAAAAAAAAAAATAAAAAAAAAACTTTTAGAAAAATGTGTGTGTGTGTGTGTGTGTGTGTGTGTGTGTGTGTGTGTGTGTGTGTGTGTGTGTGTGTGTGTGTGTGTGTCAGACGGTGGACAGCATAACTCAAAAACGAAAAGTCGGTTAAAACAAAAGTTGGTATTCAAGGATGCGACACGAAGATTTTGAAGAAAATAGCCCTACCCTAAACTACCATTTACATGGAAAATTTTTCGAAAATTTTTATTTTCTTGAAAATGGGTCTAACGATTTTGATTAAAATGCCATATGTTTAAGCTATTTTTATGGCAAATGAAATGTATCTCTTGAATTTTCCGGCTATAGGCTATGTACTCCTGTTTACTCTGGATGACTTCAGCATAACTCGTAAATCGATTTATGTCTCAATAAATTTGTTGGTAGAGTGAACCATTTCGGTGATATTTCTTATTCTTTGTGCCAGTTTCGGAAAACAAAACTTTCGTGAAATGGAACATAGTTGTTCATTTTTATATGTTAAGCGTGCAAAGAGAATGGAACCTCAAAGCTTTAAAACATTTGACTATCGCACAAAGCCTACTGTGTTCTAACATTCCCCTTGCACCTACAAGGAAATAAGCAATAAGATAATTTGTACAAATGTTTATCTCAACTAACACGAAGAAGATATCGAAATAAGAGTGTAAGAATGCTTAGTACAAGAGTAGAGAAAGTCATATGATTGCAACACATAAGATTTTTATATCTTAGAAGTGATTTTTAAGATCAAATCTAGGCGTTTGTTATCTTTCGTGAGTTTGGTTGCACTATTCTTAAATTACTAGAATAAAGTTCAGAACCTCAAAATCTAAAGCTCATTGGAAATCTGCTGGAGTGTAACTCCCTTATTCATATTTTGTTAAACATTTGGACTAGTAAACCATAGATTAACAGGTCCAAATAACTGGTTTGTCTATTGTAAGACAGACCTGTCCTTTTGTTGAACAAGGACTGCTGATGTGCTGTGAGGTAAGAGGTATTCCTCGATGAAGAAGATCTGAAAACCCACAATATTTGTTGTTTTAGGCATGCCCCTAGTATCTTTTGTTTGTGCTTCTACTCGATGTGGAAGTAAGCATTAGTTGACAATAACAGTCCAAGTTTGAAAACTTGCAAAAGCTATTTGTAAGAAGTAATTCAGTATTAAGTAATAAAATATAACTGAAATGTGCAAGGATATCAACAAATTAAGGTAATTTTTAAGTCATTCTTTGTTCTTTTGGGTCATTCTAATACAATTTTTACTTTCATTTACTTTCATTTTTGCTTTCTCTACTGGTAAGTAGGGGAAGTATTGTATTCCACCCAAAAATTCGATGTCGAGATTTCACCGGAAATATATGTTTTGAGGCCCCCTGAATCCAAAAAAAGCATTTTTAGAAAAAGGTCCGTGTGTGTGTCTGTCTGTGTCAGTCAGTCTGTCAGTCTGTCAATCTGTGGACAGCATAACTCAAAAAGGAAAAATCGGTTATAAACCAAAGTTGGTATTTAATGTCTTTCAAGGATGCGACACGAAGATTTTGAAGAAAATAGCCCCACCCTAAACTACCCTTTACATGGAACATTTTTCGAAAATTTTGATTTTCTTGAAAATGGCTCTAACGATTTTTATTAAAATGTCATATGTTTGAGATATTTTGATGACAAATGAATGTATATCTTGAATTTTCTGGCTATAGCCCCTGTAGTCGTATTTACTCTGGACGACTTTTGCATAAGTGGTAAACCGTTAGAGATAGACCAAATCATACTATACAAAAAATGTAGATCTTACTAAAATACACAATTTTTGTCCGAATAAATTTTCTTGTAGGGTGAATCATTTCGGAGATATTCCTTGTTAAGTGTGTGAGTTTCGGAAAACTTAGAACTTTCGTGAAAAGGATCATCGTTGTTCATTTTTTTATATGTTAAGCGTGCAAAGGCAACAGAATCTCAAAGTTTTAAAACATTTGACTATCGCACAAAGCCTCTGTATTCTAATATTCCCCTTGTACCTACAAGGAAATAAACAATAAGATAATTTGTACAAATGTTTATCTTAACACGAAGAAGATATAGGAATAAGAGTTTGTAAGAATGGTTAGTACAAGAGTAGAGAAAGTCATGTGAATGCAACACATCAGATTTTTAATATTCTTTAGGTCATCAAAATCCTGGCACCGGTAATTTACCCTCTATTGCATGAATTTGCCACTCTTCATCTAATCCCTAAATTGTTTAAGACCTCTTCATTCTGGATGATTTTTGCATAAAAGGTAAACAGCAAGACAAAGGCTTACTGAATAAAAAATGTTGTTGTTAGCTAATGCTGGATTTCTGACAATGAAGTCATTAATCCTCTTTCTCTCCAATATTTTTCACTGATGATATTGAAGAGAGCAATAGCAGTAATAGTAACCGGTTTTTAGAGAGCACCATATTTTTATGAATGAAAAATGTGGATCTAGTTAAAACACACGATCTATGTGAAATACTTATTTTTTCTTTTGGGTGAACCATTTCCGAGATATTCTTTATTGTTTGCTTGAATTTGCCAATTCCTATACTTTTCTCAAATAGAAATATTATTCTTTTTTTACCTCTTGACCTTACAAAGAGAATGGAATTTCAAATTCAATTTCAACATTTCATTATCGTTTAAAGCCTACTGTATTCTCATATTCCCCTTCCACCTACAGAAAATTAGCTGTAAGGTTATTTCTGAAAATGCTTGTGTCGATTAAAATGTAGTAGATATAGAAATAAGCGTTTGCAAGAATAGTGTGTATAAGAGTGAATATAGCTCTACATATATTTGGGAACAGAGTTTCTCCAAATTGAAATACATTAAAAGTTTGTATCGCAATCACGGTTGCCAACACGTACGATAATTATTGGGGTGTACGATAATTTAAACGTTTGTACACATGGTTGCCAACCCGTACGATAATTATTGGGGTGTACGATAATTTAAATGTTTGTACACATGGTTGCCAACCCGTACGATAATTATTAGGGTGTACGATAATTTAAATGTTTGTACACATGGTTGCCAACACGTACGATAATTATTGGGGTGTACGATAATTTAAATGTTTGTACACATGGTTGCCAACCCGTACGATAATTATTGGGGTCTACGATAATTTAAATGTTTGTACACATGGTTGCCAACCCGTACGATAATTATTGGGGTCTACGATAATTTAAATGTTTGTACACATGGTTGCCAACACGTACGATAATTATTGGGGTCTACGATAATTTAAATGTTTGTACACATGGTTGCCAACACGTACTATAATTATTGGGGTGTACGATAATTTTAATGTATGATAGTTCGATACCGGGGAAATATTTTCACTGGTTTGTTACACCAGCGAAATGAAATTAATTACAAATAGCGACACCACTTTTGCCCTTATGGCCTGTCTCCACCCCTCTAACGGAATCGTTTCATACCATACTAAGGCTCCTACCCTTTATACTCCTATTGCCAATGTGCCCAGATGTGGTAATCTCAATGAAGAAGGCGCTGTTCAGAAAATTGATGATCAGTGGAGAAAATTCGGAATACGAGATGTTCTGTGTGAAATAAAGAACATGCCTGAACCTGGCAGTTTCTGGAGTGCTGTTAAACACGTGTCACCTTGGTGGAAATACCGATTTCAAAGAACTGGCGGAGTTTGCATTATCAGTGATTTCATTGCCCCATAGAAAGACTTTTTGTGAAAGAGTTTTTTCTAAACTGGGTTTAATAAAAATTAAAGTTAGAAACAGATTGGTGCTAGACACGGTAAATTGACTCAACTAATGAAAGAATGTGGTGGGTCCGAAAGTCTGCAAGTCACCGAGAAGGTAAAAGTTTATCTCAACAACAAATGTGTATAATGCTGCAACAGTTGAGGAAGATGACAACTTGCAGATGAATAGTGCTAGAAACATAAGTACTACATTTGTAATACTGACTGAGGTCACCAATCTTGTAAGTGGATATCATAAACATAATTACTATTACATGTTCATAAGGATTATACTGATATTTTTACTGTTGTATCATTTGGTTTATGATATACGATAATTTTGAATCCAAATCTATAATTTTGAGTGGCTGGTACGATAATTTTAAATGTTGGCAACCCTGATCGCAATATTTTACGCGACGATCACTTGGTGGATTTTGTAAGGCTACGAACTTCAACTTTGTCGAGAAGTATTGATGGACTTCCTAAACGTAAGCAGTACCAGTAATGAACAGATGTTTATCGCATAAGATTTGAAAGTGCTTTCGCAAATCAAATCCACGTCTGAGTGTTAAAGAGTAGCACAGTCCGTGTGCGGTGGAAGGAGGTGAATCCAAACATCCCTCTTTCGCAAACGTTGTTTATCACTGATTTATACATATATACTCTGTTCATCAAGAGATTAGAGGAGATATAAACAAAGCACCGGTTTGTATCACTCCGCGGCCACGTGCTTTCACAATGACGCAACACAGTTACCTACCGCTACGCGTAGGTATAATATGCATTTTACACTACTAAAGGATATATTTACTTGATTCAAATAACATGTAGCACATGGAAATTAACTGCTACTTACGTCATCTCTGTCCACAATAACACTTTTTCATTTCCTGCTCACAATCTCGAAACCAATCTCCAGAAGCAGCTTGTGGAGGGAAGCTCGTTTTAAATCTGGAAGATCGGGATCAGAGTTAACTGCCAACAACACTTTGTTTAAGGTGGGGATTCATTGTTAACAGAGAACTGGTGAACTTTTCGACGGATTGCAGATCTCACACTCACAAATTCGTTGCAAACTACATCCACCATTTATCTGGCACGTGGAAGCTTTTGGCTGGGATCTTCACCAACTGACGATTTTTCTTTGCGTGTGCTGTAAATACTTGCAACTGACACACCGGTAAACTCGAATGTTAATTTCATCACGTCTTCGATAGCAAGTTCAGGATATTTCTCGCAGAACTTGTTAAATACGTTCAATATTATTGTCTTTTCACCACTTCACAACGCTTTGCCGCGCTTATGTTTTACAGCACTCACTTGTTCCGCCTTGTTACTTTCATACTGAATAATGCGCACGCAGAATGAATTAGGCTGGTTACAGATTCACGTAAGTGCGTATTCTTACACTTTAGCTATGCTTAGTACACTTAGTTCATGCTTTAGCAAATATGAAGTGACATTTTAGACCTTAGTAACAGTATTTCTTCAAGGGAATATTTACATGGCGAAAGCGTCAAGAGGGCGCGCTGTGGTCAAAACGCACGTGGCTTTGTTTACGTCTCCTCTAATCTCTAGATGAACAGAGTATAGTATAGCTCTAGACCCGTAAATTTTGCCACTTTCACCTAGAAACTCAGTTCAGAGTGGCTAATACATTCCACTGCTTGGTGGAACAAGGCAGAATGCTCGACAGCGGCTAAGAAGATTGGTAAAAGCTGTAGGGATGGTATATATGGAACCAGGGTGACGCAAACGCTCCTCTCCGTCGAAGACGTCGCCTTTAAGACCTATAAGATCTCGTGTTTGGTGTCCGGACTGGCTCTAGCAAGAGGTCCTAATCTACAGGGTATGCGTGAGTTATGGTAGGAATGGAACCAAACGAAGAATCAACCAACATATCACTTTATTTGTAAATTTCCAGATTGGTAGAGAACTGCCGACGATATTTAAATAGAATGTAACTTTGTAACTTCAACTACAATGTTATAACACTTTAACTTTGTCACCCTTTAGCAACCGCCGAATTATGTATACGCGCTAGCTTACGTACAACTCCCAAGTTGCACGTGTACTCTCGGCTCGATTCAAGACGAGTGTGTGTTGCGTTGCATTTGTTTTTGCGCGAGCAACACGAAGGAAGCGATTTCCATTGGCTAACTTTAGAGCACGTCATGGTAAGATAGGAATCAGCCCGCTGAATCACTATGGCTTAGTACAAGCAACAATTGTAACGTTATCACTCATTTAAATCTGCCTAGGCTTCCATTCTTGAGACTTTAACTTATTCAGCTTTATTACGTCTTCCCCTTAACTATTGACTAGAATCTCCTTTTGTTTCTTTCCATTCTCAAATATATATTGACATTATAATTTCGGTTTCAAGGGTTTCCAACATTTAAAAGTAAAATTATCGCACCAGCCACTAAAAATTATAGATTTGGGTTCAAAATTATCGTACATCATAAACTAAATGCACAACAATAAAAATACCAATATAACACTTATGAAAATGTAGTAGTAATGATGTTTATTATATTCACTTACAAGGTTGATGACCTCAACGAGTATTACAACTTTAGCACTTATGTTTCACGCACTATTCATCTGAAAGTTCATCTTCCTCAACCGTTTGCAGCATTGCACAAATTTGTTGTTGAGATAAACCTTAACATCTTCTCGGTGACTTACAGATTTTCATATATACCACATTCTGTCACTAACTGAGACGACAGAATAAGTTCATTTACAGTATCTAGCGCCAATCTGTTTCTAACTTTGGTTTTTACTAAACCCAGTTTAGGAAAACCTTTCGCAAGAAGCTTCTGTGGAGCAACGAAACAGATTATTCGAACGAAATCACTGATAATGCAAAGGCCACTAGTTCTTTGAAATCAGTATTTCCACCAAGGTGACATGTGTTTAACAGCACTCCAGAAACTGTCAAGTTCAGGCATGTTCACGGAATATCACTTATTCCAAGTTTTCTCCATTGATCATCAATTTTCTGAACAGTGCTTTCTTCATTGAGATTACGAGATCTGGGCACACTGGCATCAAGAGAATGAAGGGTAGGAGCCTTAGTAGGATATGAAATAGTTGCCTCAAAGGGGTGGGAACAGGCCATGAGGGTAAAAGTAGTGTCGCTATTTGTAATTTGTATCATTTCGCTGGTGTGACAAACAGTGAAAATGATGGATGTTCAATAAAGACTGGCACTGATTTTTTTCCCTTTCATTAAGTGTCTGATTGCGACATCTGTCCATGTGCCATTGAACTACGTATTCTAGTCGCTAATCACTGAAAATCACACAGCGATAGCTCTATCAGTTGATTGTTGACAGCCTGTGAGAGTGAACGTATTTGATAACCGCCTCTAAATATCGTCACGAGTACAGAAGTCACCCAATAAGGGCATAGTCATTACTGTTTTTGATTACCAGAGGATAGTCTGCATTCTCACAGTTCCAAGACACTCTACAGACACTGCAGATTACTATAACACTATTCTGAAGCAATTGGTAAAGGATCGCATCCCCAAAAAGCTAAAGAATTTCATTCAGCAGTGCAAGCTTCATCATGACAATGCCAAGCCACATGTTTCTGATGCAGTTATCGAATTCCTGGCACAAAATCATATGTCCATGGTACCTCTTCCACCTTATAATCCTGACCTAGCTCCATGTGACCTTTTTCTTAACCCGAGAGCCAAAAAGGAATTTAAGGGATGTCGGTTTGACAATGAGACCAAAGCAGTGAAAGCTTTAGAGGCGACCCTGAACAGGCTCTCAAAGAATGGCTTCCTGCACGCTTTCCAGGAATGTCAGAGGAGGTGGGACAAGTGCATTGTATTAAGGGAGAAGTATTCTGAGGGGGGCAACAGTCTGTATGAGTGACTTTTTACAATACATTGTTGTATGAATATTAGTGCCAGTCTTTACTGAACACCCTAAGTATTTCGCCGGTATTAAAATTATCGTACACCCCCATAATTATCGTACGAGTTGGCAACCCTGTATGGAACCAAGTATACGCGTAGAGAAAGTAAAAGGTACTGGTCAATAACTGAATGCAGCCTTTCTATTAAATTCCAGTGCAATGCTCATAAATATTTCCCAACTTGTTATTGCTTGGTGGGAGGTCAGCCATCAACATTTTTTCGCGGCAGATTCCATACGGACCGTTAAAGCCATCATCAGGGCGTACTATCGCCAAGTTATATTGCTGACACTGAAGAATAAATAGACCAGGGATTTGAATTATGTGTTTACTTGCATGGCACCAAAGGTCGGCTAGAGATTAAGAGAGGGTTCACCGATCAGGGCTATCTCGCTCGAGTCCATGTCAACAGTTCATCAGAAACTTCCTGGAACTTCTAATGGGCGACAGGGTGTAAATCTGCCGACTCCATGCAACAGCTGCCTAACTCACTCGTGATTATCTTACTCTTTATGTTGCTTTTAAGATCGTATTTAGTCTGGCTGACGGAAGTGTTGCGAAGAATATATGGTTATACAGGTTTCTTACAAATTATTTTACAGCTTAAAAGTCTGTATTTTCAAGACTCCTAAACATTATCTTACAACAATGTAAAAGAGCAATGTTTAAAGTGTTATATTGGATTTAGATGACCTTGGTGTCAGTCTCACGTTTATGTAATACAGCAGACGAGTCTAGACATTACGGCAGTATCTCAAGTCTACAACACCGAGGAGGTAAAATTTTTGTTGTATTTCAAAGTAATTTATGACATTTCGGCTTTAAACCGAGGTATAATTTATGTAGTCTACTCAATTTTAAATCTATTTAACACAACGTTGTAATTAGTGCCAATGGACACTACTTCCAAATCGTTCAATTTATTATCACTTCCACTCATACGTGAGTTGGTTGAAGTCAACCAATCATTTATTTATTTCATTCATTTGTGCTACAACAGAGCAAAGCTCCAATTACAGTAGCTACATTTAATTTATTTACACAATACTGATGGATCATTGATATCAAACCAAGATGGAGCAGGTGCTGGAGTCACATGTCACCTCTTTTCCTATTACAAATCTTTAAGTTATGGAACTACAAACTTTGATGGAGAAATTGAAGCAATTCGAATGGCCCTACAAAATCTTTTGTACAGAATTTCACATTTTCGGCAAGCAGCTATTCTCTCAGATTCCAGGGCAGCAATTATAGCAATTACTTCCAAGTTGTCACCAAAAAACCAAACTATTATAGAATGTTGGAAGATGCTTAGCCATCTAACAGCACTTCAAAAACACCTAGTCTTCCAATGGATACCAGCTCACTGTGGACTGAGTGGTAATGAGAAAGCTGATTTTCTAGCAAAAAAGGGTGCCAGCAGTGTACAAAAAATCTATAGTTAATGTACCATTTTATGCAGCTAAAAGATTAGTCAACTCTGAATTCAAAAAAATTATTGCAAAATATTACTATGGAAAATCAAAGAATAAAAGATGGGAACTACCAAACATTCAAACAGTAATTCCTGAGTATCCTCGAAAAACAGCAGTTGCAACCTTCAGGTTGATTACAGGACATGATTGTCTGGCAAAACATTTAAACAGAATTGGGATATATTCTTCTCCACTCTGTCCTCTATGTGATCTGCAAGAGGAAATGGATCGAGACCACCTTCAAATATGCCCGGCCACTTCTAGTGAAAAATATTGGAGAGTGACGCAAACGTTCCTCTCCGAAGACGTCGCCTTTAAGACCTATAAGATCTCGTGTTTGATGTCCGGACTAGCTCTAGCAAGAGGTCCTAATCTCAGGGTATGCGTGAGTTATGGTAGGAATGGAACCAAACGAAGAATTAACCAACATATCACTTTATTTGTAAATTTCCAGATTTGTAGAGAACTGCCGACGATATTTAAATAGAATGTAACTTTGTAACTTCAACTGCAACGTTATAACACTTTAACTTTGTCACCATTTAGCAACCGCCGAATTATGTATACGCGCTAGCTTACGTACAACTCCCAAGTTGCACGTGCATTATCTCGACTCGATTCAAGACGAGTGTGTCTTGCGTTGCATTTGTTTTTGCGCGAGCAACACGAAGGAAGCGATTTCCATTGGCTAACTTTAGAGCACGTCATGGTAAGATAGGAATCAGCCCGTGGAATCGTTAGAGCTTTGTACGTACAACAATTGTAACCTTATCACTCATTTAAATCTGCCTAGGCTTCCATTCTTGAGACTTTAATCTATTCAGCTTTATTACGCCTTCCCCTTAACTATTGACTAGAATCTCCTTTTGTTTCTTTCCATTATCAAATATATATTGACATTATAATTTCGGTTTCAAGAGCAAGAGGATTAATGACTTCATTGTTAGAAATCCAGCATTAGCTAACAACAATAATTTATTTACACAAGCTTGACTAAATGCAAAACAAAAATATAAGAAGCAATACAGAGAAACTAAAAATAAACTATACATATATTAAGCTATTATTGAAGACAAGACATTGCAAATTGTATACTGAACAAGCGAATAAGTGATACAACAGAGTGAACAATACTTAAACAAGTTTGAATATAATAGAAAGAGAATACAATAAAGTATTAAGAAACTAAGACTAAAAATGAAACATATATTAAACTACCATATAAGACTAGAATTGCAAATGGTATACTGATTCTACAGATAACAATAAGTGATAGAACTGAAAATCACATGCAAATAATTCCCATATTTAATTGTTTTTTAAACTGCTTGTAAGGTAAGCTAAAATCAAGCTCTATTTTAGTTGAAAATTTATTGTATTTCGCACACAACCTAAGAACGGGAGAATTTTTATGGAATGACGTTTTCGGAGTCCTGAATTAAAACAGCTGACGATTTCTAAAATTAGTAGTACTGACATTAAAGTATATTCTGTCAAGCAGTTCTTCAGTGGATACCAGGCCATTTATGAGTTTATACAGAAATAATTGTTCAGCTATTACTCTACGATCAGAAAGTGAGACTATGTTGAATTCGTTAAGCAGTTGACTATACGGCAAGTTCTGATTATAAATAAAAACACCATGAGTTTTGTAATATAAGTATCTGAGGAACTTTTTTTGGATCTTCTCTATTTGATTGTTGTGACATTTATACATTGGTGACCATACAATTGAGGCATATTCTAAATTACTACTAACAAGACTTTTGTGTAGAATTAGCATAACTTGAGTATCTTTTAAGTCCCTACAGGTCCTGAATACAAAACCAAGTTTCTTAAAGGAATCATTAGTTATATTTATAATGTGTTGATTAAAAGACACATTCTGGGTCATGGTAACACCTAAATCCTTGACAGAATATACTCTTACAAGTGGAGAACTATTTAAATAATATTTAGAATTTAAGTGCATAACAATCTTAAATTTCTACCAATGACAGCCTTCCTTCGCGAAAAAATTGTCACAGTTTTATTATTACCTCCTCTGCTTTTCTTTTGTTATGATCTAAAGAATCTAGCTACATTTTGCTAACAGATGCACAAAGTAATTTTACGCAATAGAGGCGATATTCAAATTCCAAATATGGCTTATTCTCGCTTCACTGATGTATTTAAGTCTATTCAGTCCTATGTTTGGAAGCAGTTTAACAAATTTTGTATTGAACGCAATTATAAATTAGCAGCAGATACTGACATTACCAACATCTTAACAAATTGGAGCATCTTGAAGGCCATGGCAATGTACGCTGGTGTATGTATAGTTGCTTCATGCTTCTTTTAAGAGGTTAGTAATTACAACACAACATTTAAATTACATTTCATACGCTAAATCATCCCCCAATTCGTGAAATAGTCTTAATAAATGCTACTCGTCATAGTCAAATTCTCTGGTTACTTCGTGACTCGAGAATTTATCGATAATTTGACAATCACTCGAGGCATTACTTACGATAAATCATTCAAATTTCGTACTGCTGAGATGCCATTAATGTTAGGATTACCAGACGTTTGGAAATTCCCGGACATACCTATATTTTAACCATTTGTCCAGCGTCCGGGGGGAATTTTTGAAAAGTTTCTAATGTCTTACATTTTCAGAAACAAGCAATGATCATTAGAAAATGAACTGGAGACTGGGAAGACAGAAATAATAATTTGTTATTAGCCGCAACTACAATTCGCTATGGCAACATGGTTATGCCGGCCAGTGTTGCCATGTCTGCTGAAGTAAAAGCAGAAGATTTGGTTTGAAAAAAGCAGGAGAAAACAGTAGTTTTTTAACCAGCATGGGGATTTTATCCCCTGTGGGAGGTCTGGTACGGGGTGCACTCAGCCTCGTTAGGTTCCGGGGGCACCAATTGAGGAGCTACTTGATTGAGAAGTAGCGGCCCCAGGTCTAGAAGACCGCATAACTGGCCGGAAGGGCTCGGGCACTGACCACGTCCCACCCTCCAGTACTGCACCTCACTAATGACGCCTGTAGTGGGCAGAGGTGGGGGACGCAGCGGCTGGGCGGTAGGCCTTGGCCCCTCGTGGGCTGTCGCGCCGAGGTTTTTTTTTATACATATTTATGTCATATAATAATAATAATAATAATAATAATAATAATAATAATAATAATAATAATAATAATAATAATAATAATAATAATAATAATAATAATAATAATAATAATAATAATAATAATAATAATAATAATAATAATAATAATAATAATAATAATAATAATAATAATAATAATAATAATAATTGCGCTGCAGAGTTACTGTCACATGCAATGTCAGTATTGCGCAATAGCCTGCATTCTGTATCTATTTGTTGAACTTCTGTTTCCACCAAATTAGGAAACTGAGAAGCAGGTGACTGCAATTGACTGAACTGTTTGGATTTTAGCTGGTTCTAACACTTCCAACATTGTAGGAAGAGGTTCACTTAATAAAAAACGACTTAGTTATGTCGTGAACTGACTCAACGTAAAAGTTAACACAGTTTAATTTGAAAACTTGTACATATTTGTTGGGCAGGGATGATTTTGTCAGAGATGTTTGAACTTTGGCACCAAACTACATGTTTTCCACAGGAAGAAATACTTTTGGATCCCTGTATTCAACTTTATCTTCGAATGTTCAGCATACTTATGCATTGAACGAGAGACTGGCAACGCAGCATTTGCACGCCGAGGCAAATGGTTGGTGTTCTGTACAGGCAGAGATGCTTTACTCCCACTCTTCCATTTGCACTCTGGTTATTGAAGAATAAGGAAGCGGAAAGTCAACAATCTGTGTTCTAAGAAACAAAACTTCACAAAATTCTGCCGGTATTTCAGATATTAAAGGTTTCTTTGCTTAGCTCACAGTCAGCACTTATATTAGCGACGCAGTGGCAACTCTTGCATTTCACGTTGTTCATCACCACGTGGCATACAAATCCATTGGAACAATATCACACTTCAGTAGGGTTGGGTAGAGTAGAAAAGAATGTCTAGCATTTGGAGCTGACAATTCAAACACAAATTTTGGTGGCATAAGTCGACCAGAGAGTACAAAATATGTATTCACTAAACTAGTAACATTAATTGTGCAAGATTAATTCTATGACTGATCATTATCACTAGATCTTGGATTTTAGGTAAAAACCTATTTTTTCCTCATGATATACAGAGCATAAAAGTTGTATATATACTAATATGGAAATATATGTTCGAAAATACCTAATTTCACGTTAGAACCTATTTTTACCTAATGTTACATTTTTAAATTTCTTCACTTGGTAATACGAAAGCGCTGTATAAACCTGTATGCTTGACAACAATCACAGTGAACAATGCATAATATGGAGGATAGTAAGACATTGTTTTGAAACTGCGGGAGGATGCAGTGAACAGCTAAAGAGCTTCTGCAGGACCCAACAATTTTGCCCATGATATTGCATCCATCACATCACATTATGTATTTCTAGTCCTCACTATTAATGCTCTAGAAGTCTAGAGCCTTCAGTCAAACCGGTATACACGCAACTGGGATTGATAGAAGTGGAAAAAAAAAAAGGCAACTTGGTTCTTGGTTATGATCGTGAAAAAGCTTCTGAAAAACTCAACCAGTGCTTCAAACAAGCCCAGGACTGACAGTTCTCCGCGCAGTGGCTGACATCTTGTCTGGCAAAACATCTGAACAAATGACTGCTGTTCCCTTGCACCTAATACCAACATTTAAATACGCTCAGGTGACATCAGTTGCTCATTTTCGTCTTATAAGATGGTGCTATCTGACAAACGATGCAGTTTCTCAATGGAGAACTTAGAAAAGTTGTTTACTGCGACTCTAATAATTATGGACATATACAATAAAGACAGTCAAATGTTTCGGCTAATTCGTAATGGGAAATAAAAAATGTCATTTTTTTCACCTATTCTTGCAATTCTAGAACCTATTTTGATTTGTGATAGAATCTATTTTAGGTACCTAATTTAAGATTTTTGGGAACTAAAAGTCCGAGAGGTAATTATCACATTTAACATTGTCTGCTTCAAGACTTTAAGAAAATATAAATGTATATGCCTGTGGATTATAACATTGCATTATTTTTGCATGGACCGATAATTTTCTACATTTTTGTCAAATATCCTACATGTTTACTTTCTCTACTACGTATCTGAATAAAAAAAAAAAAAAAAGCATTTTTAGAAAAAGGTCCGCGTGCGCACGGAGTTAAAGGGGTATCTAAAATCACACCTATCGTTTGACTTTTTGTATGTGCCTTTTGGATTTCAATTAATTAGCCAACTTTTATCTTGAGTTTATGTTACACAAGCTTAAAACGGGCGGAGAAAGCAATTTTAAAGTATTTAAAACGGAAGAGTGTCGATAAGCCTAAAATTGCTGCCTCAACAACTAATGTATCTTCTAATCTCCAATCTGCACCAACTCAGATAAGCCCAATTCCAGCTAAGATAAGCAGCTCTGCTATGAAAGCTAAAGACAATGCAGACTGTACACCAATTTGTTAAAATAACTAAATGAGAATGATGTGAATCAAGTAATAATATGGCAATTTCATTCCAAATATGCTAAAATAATGTCATGTAAAAGTTGTGGACAAAGTGGATTGAAAGTTTTGACAAAGGACATGTGTATAGAAAATGCACTGAAAACTTCAGAGGCCTTTTTCCTTAAGTTACAATTTTTTAATACCTATATACATGATGTCTCATAAATAATGCCACTTTTTAAGCAAACTTTATTTCAAATGTATTGTTACAGGAAATGATTCTAATGTTCAAAGTGCAGGAATAGGCTATTAGATTCTGCCGTCTTGAGCTACCTTTTAGCGACCTCTGCTATCCCGTAACGGTACCATTTACTGGTTTTTGATGCAAAAAGTTGGTGCCCACTTTAACCGCTTCAATGTTTTCACCAGTTCTTCCACACAGCAAGTGGGTCTAAATCAGCCATGTCCAACCTTGTCTCTTTGGAGGCGCTTACGGTGTGGTTATTCTCCACTCAGTGGCTAGCCTATCAGACCCGGATATGTAACCCAACGAATATTGTAAAATTCGTTAAAATATGACCTAACCTAAACAGAATTGCCCTTCGGAGTTTTCATCTTTTATCATTGTCAGAATGAAACGTTGGATAATACTGTGAGCATGACTCAAAAGGGAATCTGCTTTTCTCCCAGAACTTACATCTGTAAATCAAACAAACCTTCCTTCGGCATTTCCGTGAACATTTATGTAACAACGGTACAGAGATGGAATCAGGACTGAAAAATTCAATGCCATAGCCGGGATTTGAACCATGGATCTTCCGCTTATCAAGCGGTTGCTTCTAACCACTAAGCTACCATAGCCAACTTGCCAGTATGACAGTAAATTCCCCAGCCGATTCGTACTTTCCTGGTAGACCACAAGGGTATCTCACATCAGAGATAAATACCCCAAGGGCGAGTTACAAATTGTAAACGCTCTATCTCCCGGGTTTAAGTAACCTTTAAATGTTACTCGCACGTGGCTTGTGCATAAAAAAACACCAACAGTTAGTTTGTTGGCATAAATAAATAATAATTACCATCTAACGGTACAGAGTTTATCTTCACTATTAATGTCTGATGTTTCATGTAATTAACAAAGAAGGTATCAGAAATGTCTTTCTTAATTCGATATGTCATGACGTACTCACACTTGAAATTAAGTTATTCTGAATATCAGGCGAACTTGCACGAAAAAGAATCGACTTTTCCAAGTGCTCTTTCAAAGAGGCGTCATAAATTGCTAATTAATTTAAATATTCAATATAATTGCTCATTCTCATTATAACCATGAAAAGCAAATGCCTATTTTCCATTTTCCGTGCAAAATGAGAAAGTAAAGCTCTGTTTTTTCCACTTCATTGTTATACTGTTCAACTGAGCTTATGCTGATTATTCAATGAAAATTCTATTCTTGGAGTTATCCCGCACAGTTTTAGTTGTTTTTCAGATGTTAAGTGATTACAAAAGAAGTGTTTTATGGTGCATTATGAATGTTATTTAAATCTTCAGAACCGCTAGAGTTTTCTTTTGAGGAAAGACCAACAAAACATTTGTACATTAAAACATGTATGAGGTATTTCGACATCAAAGTTTATGAAAGTGACTCCTGGCTAAATACCTAAGGGCACTGGGAGGTTATTTTTAACACCACGAGGTTAACTTACACCAATATTTAAAATTTAAATATAGCAGCTACTAATGATCAGAATAAATTGAAATTTGGTGTGATTATAGTTCAAGCATTTGTACATTTAACTACTACATAACAATTAAAATACATTCACAGAATTCCATGCAAAAGGGGCATAAAGCACACTATGCATCCTGAAAAAAATTTTACACCTCATGGTGCACTTTTCTTGTAGGATTTTGAAGCTACAGGCACCAAATTTTTATCTGAATAACACAAAGCATAGCTTGACATCGCCGGTTAAACATAAATTCTATGTAGTTTGTATTTTTGCACATAAAAAATTATTCAATTCTATATAGGAAAAATATGGTAATATTTTTAAGCATTAACATTTTTTTTCTCCACATTATAGCTCTAATTCACAAAAGCTTTAACCGACTGTACTCAAAAAACATGGATAAATAAGCACTAAAACTTTTATATGAATATCTCCTATAGTTTTTGAGAAATGTGTACCTGAAGTGTGAAAAATCAAGGTTTTGGGAAATTGCGATCAAAGCTGAAGTACCATTCTTTTCAAATTACACATACTTTCAGAATGCCTGCTCCATATTCCTGCTCACTTAAGTTTTCCTCATCTTTTCTTTTCCTTTTCTTAGTTATAGCTTTATTTTCAAGCAACTGAACTGCCCTTTTTGCCTCTGAGAGTCGACATATATATATATATATATATATATATATATATATATATATATATATATATATATATATAGGCTTCCTTCATATTCTAACTAACTTTTATACCCATTTTTTCCATCACTGTAAATCTACCACTGCAACCATCATTATAACAAATAACACTATACCTATGTTATCTTATATATTTAAACGAGCAATTCTTGTATATATATACATATATTTATTCCGCGCAACTTGGAAACGGCTCTAACGATTTTGATCAAATTTTGTATTCAGATAGAGTTTTGCCTTTTAAGTTCATCTATATAGGCGTAATTCCCGAAAAAACGCGATTTTGCATAAAGAATAACATTTTTTATTCCCGCTTCTACAGTGCAATTCTTGTATATATATTCCCCGTATTTCAGAAACGGCTCTAAAGATATGCTTAAATTTTTGTATACATGCATATTACATTCAGTGTTTTCTCTACTCACTTTTGGGTAACATATTCACATCTCTTTTTCTACTCAGTCTTCTATAAACAATTTTCCATAAGAAACGTAATTTCGCACCAATAAAACACTTTTATCCCCCCTTTTAAAATTAGTCATGCCATGTTCTGTATATTTTAAATAGAAATGCTATTACATTCACACTGTTTTCTCCTTTCACTATTAGGTATCACGTTCACATCTCTTTCTATACTCTTCTATAAAGAAATCATGAAATTTTCTGTATGTTTGAAATAGAAATGCTACATATTATATTCATACTGTTTTCTCTACTCACTCTTAGGTAACACATTCACATCTCTCTCTACTCACTCTTCTACAAATAAGTCATACAATTTCGTGCATGTTTGAAAAAGAAATGCTACGTATTACATTCATACTGTTTTCTCTACTTGCTTTTGGGTAACACACTCATAACTGTTTCTCTACTTACTCTTCTAGAAATAAGTCATACAATTTTGTGCATGTTTGATATAGAAACGCTGTATGTGACATTCACAGTGTTTACTCTACTCACTTTTAGGTAACACCTTCACATGTCTTTCTCCACTCACTCTTCTAAAAACAATTCATATCATCTATACAACTTGAATGTTTGTATATATCTAACTGTTAATCTCAAAAACCGCTTAACCGATCACCGCGAAATTCGGCATTTTTTTCATTGAGAGTTTTTATGGTAACAATTTTACTACACAATATATTACTTTCAAATGGTTTTCTACTCGCTTTTCTTTTACGTAGCGCATTCATGTATCCTCTGTTTGCCCTTCAACATACAATTCATATAATATTCTAGGATTGAAATATAAATGCAGCGTATTACATTCACACGATTTCCTCTACTAATTCTTCCTTTACGAGACACAATCAGTCTTCTTTCGCTATTCGCCCTTCAACATATAATTCATACAATTTGCTATATGTTTCAAACAAATACAACGTATTACATTCATACTACTTTCTCTACTCACTTTTGTTTTACGTAACAATTCACATGTTATTCCCTATGGTTTATCAACTTCATACATACCAAGGCCTATACATATCTTATGTTGAAGAGTGATTAAATTCCAAAACAGGTTGACCGATCGCCATGAAAAGTGACATATCTAATTTTTTCATGGTGAAGGTTTTTATGCAATCCATTTTACCACGCACTGTATTACGTTCACATGGTTTTCTCTACTCCCTTTTCTTTTACCTAACATACTACTCCTTCTGCAAACAATCCATACATTTTTCCATACACTTGAAATATAAGTGCAACGTATAACATTCACACGGTTTTTCTACTCATTTTTCTTTAGTAAAACACAATCACATTTCTTTCACTACTCCCGCTTCGACGAACAATTACGAACAATTCATACACTTTTCTATATGTTTGAAACATAAATGCGTAGTACATTCACATGGCTTTATCAACCACCTTTCCTTTCTGTAGTATTTGTTATTCTTCAATATTGCTTTTGCTTAGTGTCGCTCCGGTGTTTTAATAAAAAAATAAAGAAATAGTTAAAAAAGTAAAGTAATCACAATTGGTGTCCGGAATGCGACGAAAAGCACGATATGGAACAGTTGATGAAACAAATGTTAGCCAAGATGGACATAATGGGAAATGAAATGAATTCCGGAATGCGGCAGAGGAAACAAATATGAAAACCGGATTGGAAAAATGTAAACTACGGAATAGAAAATATGGGAACAAAAATGGAACGCAAATTGAAAATGTAAACTCCGAAACGGAAAAGATGAAGACGGGAATTCCAATATGAAGACAGGTCTATCGAAGAAGACTAACGAGCGACTGGCCGGGGTTAAGGAAGCCATGGAAGAACTCGATGGAAGTATGAAGGACCTTGGTCAACGTGTTAACGTCCTGGAGTCAATCAGCACAGCAGCAAAGAACTGAACTCCATAATGGAACAAATGTTCGACGAAAACCTCAAACTGGGTGGATATCTGTGGGGGAGGCCTGCTTTCAGCAGTACACGTTTTACAGCTGAAATGATGGTGTTTATGCAATATTTTTATGTATTTCTATATCTCTTGGATCTCGGACATTACTCTTAACAATTGCGACAAGTAGTTTTATTTAGTTAACGTTTTGCCTTTCAGGTTGGTCTAAATAAGTATCTTCTCCCACAAAAAATAAGATTTCACAAAAACAGAGGCGAAAAACGCCGAGCGAAGCTCGGTCGCCCAGGTACTATATATATATATGTTATATACATAGGATTTATGTTTAACCGGCGATGTCAAGCTATGCTTTATGTTATTCAGATAAAATGTTGTGCTTGTAGCTTCAAAATCCTACAAGAAAAGTGCACCATGAGGTGTAACATATATATAATTTTAAAGCTGAAGAATTCTATATTTTTTAACATTAAAAACTAAAAATCGATTTTTTGAAGTCAATCGACCTCCCAGTGCCCTTCCATTTCATTCAACTCTTTCGTCATTCCTTGCATCCGTTGGTTACCATTCATACTTTCGTATATATGGTTGAAAATTTGTTTTCCAAGTCTATTATTATCCATCCTCATTAAATGACCGAACCATGTACTTTTTTAATTATTATTATTATTATTATTATTATTATTATTATTATTATTATTATTATTATTATTATTATTATTATTATTATTATTATTATTATTATTATTATTATTATTATTATTATTATTATTATTATTATTATTATTATTATTATTATTATTATTATTATTATTATTATTATTATTATTATTATTATTATTATTATTATTATTATTATTATTATTTTACGTACATAACATAATAATCATATTTTAGTTTTATACAACTGCTAGTAGTAATTACTATAATGTACATAATTGTAAAACTATCATCTGACATTTCATCTATTAATGAAATAATGTTGTGCCTATATATCTTAACAGTAAATATTTATAATTTTGTTTATATGTGCATGAAAATAAGGACGTACATGTGCTTTATGAAGCAAGTGAAATATTGTGCAGTGAGGTACAGACCCAATAAGCCGAATGAAGTGATTATATTTGTGATGTTATTCTAACCTACAAGTTAGCACTTGTGTTAGCTTGATGTGTTATATTCTCATGGTATGTTAATATACAATACATGTACCACTTTGACAAGCTCTACGTTCAGTGACTTTCCTGGCCAAAGCGAACTTACAGAGTGCTTTCTAATTTAATATAATCTACCCTTAAGGGGCCCTAATGACCAAGTTGTCGACGGGCCCTTAAACCCGACACACTCACTCACTCACTCACTCTACCCTTAAATACTCCCAATAAAAGTCACTCGAGAGTCTGAGCTTATCGGCAATCTCTGGCCCTTTTTGATCTTCCTTATGATAATTTCTTCTTTATCCTCCTGAAGAAATTAATTTTAAAAATAGCTTCATTTCTAATCTTCGTTCCTACAAGTGTCGAAGGATTAAGTAGATCATTATGCCTCACCTGTTAATTAACAATTGAATGACACGTTACGGAGGTGACGTCACCTGGGGAAAATTTTCCATTTATATTCCTAGTGAGTCACCCTCTCTTCACGTGATAGTTTCATTTTTGCAAGGAGCGGAAACCAGAGTTAATGACGAAGCATTTCGTAACAATTATTGTTTCGGACTCTTCATGACCTTGATGTTGTAGGTTAAGGTCGATAGGTGCGAATATACCGAGCATATAGGGACAAAAATATCGATATGTCTTTCATTATCATAGGCAATCCCACGAGAGGTACAAATTTATTTGGTGAAACTCGAATTTGAATGGGATTTTGAATAAAATGTAACAGATTACATAAATAATAATTGTTTTTTACTTTCTCTTCCTAGTGCTTACAGTTAGTAGGAGAAGTATTGTATTCCACCCAAAAATTCGATACCAAAATTTTACGGGAAATTACGGTACATGTTTTGAGGCCCCCCCCCCCAAATAAAATCATTCTTCGAACAGCAAAACTCAAAAATGAAAAGTCAGTTAAATATCAAACTTGGTACTTAAGTAGCACTTTGCAAAGAATGTGACACGAAGATTTTCAAGAAAATCCCCCATCTCAAACTTTCCTTTATATGAAACATTTTTAGAAAAGTGTGATTTTCTCAAAATGACTATAAGAATTTGGTTAAAATACCATATGTCATTGATATTTTCATGACATGAAATTTAACATTAAATTTTTTGGAAATGTCTCTGAAGACTCTTCGTTCTGGATGACTTTAGCAAAACTGGCAAACCATAAGCCATCGAGAAAATCTTATTACACAAAAATTTAGATCCCATTATTGTTATTATTACTATTACTATTATTATTATTATTATTATTATTATTATTATTATTATTATTATTATTATTATTATTATTATTATTATTATTATTATTATTATTATTATTATTATTATTATTATTATTATTATTATTATTATTATTATTATTATTATTATTATTATTATTATTATTATTATTATTATTATTATTATTAAATTATTCCTACTACAGTAGGTTATAAAATCTTAAATCTAATAACAAATTTATTGACAGTTTCATTCTTATGTTTCAGGGGTTTTGTGGCATGAGATGGTGTAGGACCAATAGAGCCGAAGCTTTATCCACGCACAGAGTATTCCCCGTGGAAACTAGAGGGCTGCCTATTTGGACGGGTCGTTCATTGACCTATCTGGGCCAATCCAGCAGTGAGGCATGTTTCCTAACCGAGAAATGCTGGGAGCTTACGCGTGTCTCTGTGACCTGTAGCCTCCTGTGGTTCCCTATCTCTAACATTATTCCTACATTGACTGCATTCAAAGGCACGTTCATTATTCTCTTATGAAATATTTTAATATTCTATCCACTTTTCCCAACCTTTATCCACTGCGCATATTTCAATGCTATACGACCACTTTGAGTCTACCGTTTTATATTCACAACCTGAGCTACATTTGAAGACTTCTTCATTAAATGCTTTGCATTATTCCGCCTAGTAAAAACAAAATATAATTGGTTTTCGCAAACATCGGGTACACTTAATTTTTTTCCTAAATAACTTAAAACCTTCACGACTTCTATTTCCTTTCCTCTAATAAACAAGCTTTCATTTGCAAGTTTCTTCCCCCCCCCCCCCCCCCCCCCCCGCCCCTTGAATGTCACAATTTTTGTTAAAGTTAATCTGCAGCTACATTCGTTTGTAACGAACAATTTCGTTAATTGCTTTTGCAGTCTTATTGCCATTAAATCATTTCTATATAAAAGTTCTAAAAAATCCAATTTGTTAATTGTTCGCATGTGTTTGCTCTTCTCTCTTAACTTCATTGTTGCCATTTGTAAACAAACTAAAAAATATTGGAATTGCTCCCTGCCACAGACCTCTGCTTTATGAAACTTCTGCTGTCTTCATTGCACCCTAGAGTCTGTCAAGTCCCAAGCTGATTCTGCCCAGCTGTAAACAGACAAGGATCTAAATGTTTCTCTCCATACAAAACAGCGCCGAAATTTAGAATTGTGAACATGCCTAACCAGCTAATATCACAACAGTCTCAGAATAACTGGCACCATAAACTGAACAATTACCGTGACACTAAACAAATTAAAAAATAACTTTTGATTCTCCTTTTGCATACTGAAATAAAACTGTTAAATATATTGAGGCAAACACCGAAACCAAGCGATAAGATACCTATATATAAATATTGTAAATGACAATACAGGATAGTTCCAACTTTTCCCATGCTGCAGAGAGGGACAAACTGCTGTTGACGCTCCTGGTGGCAGAACCTGAAAATATGAAATGTTAACATTGCGCAACAAACAAAGTATTATATTTCAACATATGGAATCTATAACAATGGAGAGAGATGGGGAAAGCTATACCGCTCGCAAAAGTTAAAGGCATATGAACGCTGGCCAATGCTCAAGCAGAGCGCTGTTGCCAAGCGTAGTGCGTGTACTGGCAGAGGTTCTGTACATACGACTGTGTGAGATGCATGCACCACATTCGGCAGCGCTGGTAGGAGGGGCAAGCGTAGGATTCGCTGGAGTCTGCAGTACGCCCCGCCTCCATATGCCTCTTTTGCGAAGATTATAGGGGAGTGAGAGTAAGATAGTGCGGAAAGAGAGAACATGACAAAGAATGAAGAAATCTGCACATTTATAGCAATAATAGGAGCAAAGCTGTAGGTTCTGCTAGTTATACGAGGTACATTAATGTGTAAACTTAAGAACAGATTGAATATGAGTGCTAATTAAAGTATTTATTTTACTTTCGAAATACTTCTTTCATCCTCTAAGAAGAACAATACATGTTAACATACAAAATAAGCACAATATCAGGCACGCACTTACAATATTATATTTGTCACATTAGTTTTCATTTTAACAAATGAAACATTCCATATTCATGTATGCATAATACATATTATGTAAAAGTAATGTTTATATTTACTTTAAATTCATCTTATAATACCAGCGATGAAGTAAAAATGGCATGCAGGAATATCACTGTTAAAAGTGCATACCTTTTTTTGGATTTTGCATTTTTTGTGAAATATTGTTTCTTTTGGACGTGGGTTCGGTCCCTGGTACCGGCGTGGGGATTTTTCTCCCGCTAGGAGGTCTGGCACGGGGTGCACTCAGCCTTGTTAGGTCCCGGAGGGACCAATTGGGGAGGTACTTGAAGTAGCGACCTCAGGTCGCCTAGGCCGCATTATTGGCTGGGAGGGATCGGAGCGCTGACCACGTCCCACCCTCCAGTACTGCACCCCACTCATGAAGCCTGTGGTCGGCAGAGGTAGGGGACGCAGCGGCCGGGCGGTAAGCCTTGGCCCTTCATGGGCTGTTGCGCTGGAGGTTATTGTTTTTTTTTTTTCTTGCTCAAATAGCATTGTATTAATACATTGAGACATTTGTTTACAAACACAGCTGCACGTTATTTGCATATATAGAGTACAGATTCAATACAGATGTCTTGCTTTAAACTCATTTTCACATTAAGTACACTTTCAGACAAATATTGCAAACAATTGGTTTAAAAAATGCCTGAAATTGTACTGTACAGTATGTAAGCTAGCTCTCATTTGGAGAAAGAAGTGTGGCATTGCTGTCCTGTTCAGTAAAAATATGCAAATTTCTTAAATTGTCTACTTCATTACTCGTATGTGCATTTTGACAGTAATCATGCGGTAATTTACTGCATAACCAGCCACATACATAGGATTCCGCATTTTCCTGAACTAAGAATGTAATTGCTATCGTCTGAAGGCTGCAATAATTATACTGCTCGCATAAGTTAAAGGCATGTGAACGCTGGCCAATGCTCAAGCAGAACGCTGTTGCCAAGCGTAGTGCGTGTACCGGCAGAGGTTCTGTACATAACTGTGTGAGATGCATGCACCACATTCGGCAGCGCTGGTAGGAGGGGCAAGCGTAGGATTCGCCGGAGTCTGCAGTACGGCCCGCCTCCATATGCCTTTACGTTTTGCGAAGATTATAGTCATTGCTAATCTTATTGTTTGTGTAAACTTGCCTGGATCTGGCTGGCGTGACATTTCCTCCTCTCCCTCTAGTTACAGAAAATAAACTTTCTATACAATCTTGCACCAGTCGCCTTGTTAAGTGATAAGTAAAACCATAATTATCTTTTAACTCTCTCCATAACAATTTTAATGCGTATATTATCCTTAATAAGTGGGGTTTGCCATATCTCTTATTGATCACAGTAATATTTTTTTTAAATATTCTAGTGTATCATTTAAATAAGAAAAGTGATTTCCATTATAATTTAATGCACAACATTGTTTGCACGCACTGTACATATTGTTCCCGGCATATTTAGAAATATTGTCTTTGGTGAGAATTCAAACAGAAGGACATAGAATATACGACATAATTTATATAAAGCCTGTATTGTCATTTACAGTATTTACTATATAATAATTTAGTTTGCCCTAAAATAGACAATTACTCATTGAAAGCAACTTCTTCTTCTTCTTCTTCTCTTTCTTCTTCTTCTTCTTCTTCTTCTTCTTCTTCTCTATCTGATTACCCTCCTTATGTAGGACTTACACCCCCCTAGAACTTACAAGCCAGTGCCTAGGGTCAGATTCCTGTCGGGGAGCGGAGGACCCTATGGACCGGACAGAGTGAAGACCTGGAAGCAGCACCAGGTATGATAGTGAGGAAGAAGATGATATATAATGCAGGCGAAGTAGATGATTGGAAAGATGATGATCACCAGCCAATATCAGCCACATGTATAGGTTCAGAACTCGAGGACAAGTCCTGTCGACAATCTGTAGTTTTGTTGTTATCTAATGCTGGATTTCTGACAACGAAGTCATTAATCCTCTTGCTCTCCAATGTTTTTCACTGATAGAGCAATAGCAGTATAGTAGCCGCTTTTCAGAGAGCACCATATTTTTATGTTTTGGCGGTCACATCGCTCTCTCACAACCCCCAGAATGTCTGGAGGACCACACCTGTCGTTGGTTTACGGGTCTCACCGACCTGACTGGGAGAATTATCAAAATAAATTCACCGACCATATCCTCTGATTACCAATCAGAGGACACATTACATGCCATGACAGGCCAGCATGTTGGGGTTAAGATTTTATAGAGAAATTAGAGAAATGGAAAGGTTGGAAAAATAAAGACTCCCTAGCCCTCAGGAACCCTAATAGCATCGCGGTCGGAAGAGAACAAGAGATGACCAAGGTAAGGTTATAAGGTCCGATATATAAATAAACAACATCTAAATTATAACTTTACATTATTTTTGCAAATTTTTGGATTGACTGATAATGTCCTACATGTCCATAAAATAATATGGTAACCCTAAAGGCAGGCTCATACTTGGACGTGCAGAGGCGAAGCGTAGTATATACAAAATACTACTGTACACAAAAAATAACTTAACCATTCAGCAACATAGGTTTGACATTCATTCATATAATACTAGAAAAAATACAATGATCAATGTACCCTATCATAGACTGTCTAAATCTGGCAACAGCTATGAAGTACTAGGAATAAAACTGTACAATCAGTTATCATCAAGAATAACACAACTACCAACAACAACATTCAAATGTAAATTGTATGATTGGCTTGGAGCAATTCCTTTCTATTCTTTGCAAGAATACTTTGAGTGTAAAAATATTATATAGTTGTTTCTGTTATATGTAATTGATCATGTAATTGATCTGATGTTTGTAAAATATTATATAATGGTTTTGTTGTAGTAATAAGATGTTTCTTGTGACGTTGTCTATTGCTGTATACAGCTCAATAACAAATCAATCTATCAATAACACAAACAATGACCAATGAACAAGGGACGTGGCCGTGGTGCGTAATGCAAGGGGAGGGGTAAAGAGGAATTCAACCCGACTGGAACGATCGTCACCACCATCTGCTGGCTGTGTCCGTCGCTCATTGGTTTGATGTCATAACTCTGGGATTTGGTTTTGGGAATCAGGGAGAAGGACAAGAGGTGGGTCACACAAAACAGCTTTGTTGAATATATTGTCATCTATACTATGCATGCCATTCGAAGTGAGCAAAAGATATGGATAACAAGACGAAAGTAATTGCACTTCTTGAACAAGGATATAATGCTGCAAGGCTGCGGAACTATATGGAGTGAACTGCTTCAAACTGGTGGAAGAAATACCAAGAACGGGGATAAGGGACAAGTGGATTAATTACTAGAACATTATCATCTTGTGTTTTCCCCTTATGCTTGTCTACGTGATGAAAACATGCTTTCGTATGCTCGGTATATTTTGTGTGGATAGAGCTTAAATTACAGCTTGAAATTATTTTGTAATGAAATGACATGATTCAAAATAAATATGCGCAATGTGGAGTTCAAGTTAATACACACACAATAAAACAGATAAATCTGTCTTATCCCCATTCCCTTCCCAAGAAAACTACACAAACCTGAGGAGGTTCATTATTCGAAAAGCATTAGCAATCTGGCACTTGCTCCTATCCTCAATAACCGCTGATAAAATGATTGCAGTCCGATGAGACACATACAATCTGTAATATCAACCAGCTGAACTCGGACACTGACGCCATGAACCAAAACAAAAGATGAAGAAAATCTGTGCTGAAAGAATGTTCTCTTACTGCCCGCGGGAAAAACAAAACAAAATCGGCACATCATAATAATATTATGCCCCGCATTTTATGCATAAAATATTGTCCTGGTTCAACTTTTGTAAAATGCTCACCATCTTTTTACTCCTCCCGTATCACCCTATCATTAGTTTTTTTTTTTTTTTTTTTTTTTTTTCTAAATTCCCAAGTAATGCATAGACCTTTCCTCGTTTAACGTTCAAGTATTTAACTGTTTCAAGCATTAATATTGTCACCGCGGCCGTGAAGCCGGTTGCTGATGGCTCGGGAGGAGATTGCCGCACGCCAGTCTGCCCTTCTACCTAACGACCCGGGCTGGGCCTGGCCGGTCCCCTTGATGGACAATAGCCAACCAACACAATGGCCATTGTGTGCCAGTATTGCAACTCGAGAGAATTCCTTTAGTTAGATTCCAGAAGTTTCGTTTTCGAGAAAGATCTTCCATAGACCGGACACTATATAAGGGGCTTGCTTGTGTCCAGAGGACATTAACCCTTTCAGTCCCGGTGTCTATTATAATGGACATAGGCATTTTTTGCCTACTTGTAATAGTTTTAACGGTTTTTTTCTGCTATATTCTTGTTATACTGTTCGTCACCAATAAACCTATGTAAAAACATGTTCTGAATTGTACAAAATTATTTATTTTTTACAATTTACATTGTAGTGTTTTTTTTAATAAGAAAAGAATCAAAATCCATGCAACCGCAGTCAAATGATACCCCGTCATCATCCACGCGTGCCATCACACCGACTATTTTACGTGGGCCCTCTCCGTCCTTTACCACAGGCACGTTTGCCTGCGGTTGCCGAGACTCGAACTCACGACCTCAGGCTTTGAGTGCATGGCCAGTGCACTGCGTGTTGCCTTAAAGATCATGGCTATCCAAGCCAGCAAGCTGAAGGTGTCCCAGACCGCCTAATCTAAACCGGTTTCGAATTAGAGGAAGAACGGCAATTGTGATTTTATGGATAAATTGTGTTGTTCTGAGTTTGTGCAACAGTGACTTAAGTGTAACGTTAGCACTACGCTAACCGATGAGAAGGCAAATAAAATGTGATTAGGAGTAACTGAAGTTCTTATTTTTTACAATATTCTGTCTATTATCCTACTGTCCTTTCTAAAACCTGATCGAAATACTTATGCTTTACTGTCCACATCTGAATTCTTTCCGCCATATTCCTGTGAAAAGGTACGCTTAATGTGATCCAGTTATTTTGGGCGTTCTTTACTTTAGTTTAACGTCTTGTGTATTGGATCGGTTATTGCTGTGCGCCAAATTCTGGGAATTCCTTTATTGTTTTCAATTACATTTAACAGCTTTGTCAAATTCCGAATCTCCACAGCACATTTGAGGGAAAAAAATCATTTTGGTACCCCCTGTATATCCAATGCTTTATTCTTTTTCAAAAGCTTAACTTGTTTGTTAACTTCTTCACATAAAAATTATTTCTCGTATTTCTTGGTTCGGCCAAATACTGCTCATCTCTCCACACCCAAGAATACCATGTTTAATCTTCTTGATCTCTCCTGCATTTTATGAATGTTCATTTTGAGATTACATATCCTTCTCATCTCAAGGATCCCTGTTTAATCTCCCTTTATTTTCATACATCGTCATGTTTATTTTATTTCCAAGTCGCTCCTCCATTCCTTCCTTTTTTACTAGCATTGTTTCCATTATTTCCAATGTTTCTGTAGGCCCAGGATTTAGCTGAATGTATCCAATCAGTAAGAGCATACCTATCATGCATACTGTGACGCCGGTTGGCAGCGGCCATCAAAGATACTGAAGGTCAAGCTACCTCACACCACTGGGCGCCGCGCGTCTCACTCCTTTATCTGGCAAACAGCTCTTACAGTCTAGCCAGTGCCTCCTTAATGATGATAGCCCATTCTTCTCTGTTTTCGGCCTTTCTCCTCCATCCTCTAATCTCCATACTATGCAAGTCCTTTTCCACACAAACCAGCCATCTTAATCTCCCCTGTCTCTTCTCCCTTCAAGTTTGCCTTCAAAAATATTTTTAACAGACCTGCCTTCTTCCATGCGCACGTGCCCGGCCCATTCAATCCTTTTAGCTTTAATAAGTGTGATTATGCTAGGTTTTTTATATAGTAATTTTACTTCCGTATTTGAACGTATTCTCCACCCCTCTTTATCCTTGATAGGTCCATATATTTTCCTTAATATTTTCCTTTTTCCATCTTTCCACTTGCCATGTCTGAAAAATAACTCTACGTAAATATGACATAGCAACGGAGGAACATATGCACGCACACACACGCGCGCCTTTTCTTCTTGAGATCTGTTTACTTAGTTTTACAAGCATTACCCAGAAGGTCATATCGGGTATGAGCGAAATGATGCTCAAATGAGCCCGGGATCCATGGGTTTAAAAGTTACCTACCTCACTCTAACCGAAATTCGAACCGGGACCTCTTGAATGAGAGGCAGACATGCCATTCCCATACCTCAGAGTTGGGCTTGTTCATAATTACTTTTTCTGCTATCTACTAACAGTAAAGTATTCCAACGAAAATTCGATACAGAGATTTCACTGGGAATGCATGTTTTCAAACTCCCTAAATATTCAATTTTTTAGAAAAAGTCTGTAAAAGTGTCTGTGTTTGTGCTTGTGTGTGCATGCGTGTGTATCTTGTTTGTGAACAGCATAACTCAAAAATGAAAAGCCGGTTAAATATCAAACTTGGAATTTAAGTTCAGGGTCTTCCAAGAATGTGACAGGAAGATTTTCACAAAAATCCGTCCATCCTAAGCTGCCGTTTACATAGAACATTTTTCAAAAACGTTGACTTTCTAAAAACTAGCTAAAATTGTTTATTAAATTGCCATTTGTTTAAAATATTTTCATGACAAATGAAACGTACATACCGAATGTTCTTTAATAGGCCCTCAAATTCTCTAACTTTTGCATGACTGTTATGCTGTAAGAGATGGACATATTTCTTGCTGCACAAGAAATTTGTGTCTCATTTAAGCACACACTTCAGGTCAAATACCTTCTTCCCTTGTGGGGTGTGGGGAGGGGGAGTGGGGCGGAGGAGAGTTGTTAATTTCCGAGATATTCCTTGTTTGAAGTTTTCAATACTTACACTTTTCTGAAGTGAAAGTCGTATACGTCCCATACCGTCTCCCCCTGGGTATGCAAATAGAACGAAGTTTCAAAGGTATCACATAGCGACCAGCTCTTAAACCTTAAACCTGCATTCCCCTATTTACATTGTACCTACAAGGAAATATATAATAAACGCATTTCTACAAATATTTATTTCGATTAACATGAAGTAAATAGAAGAGTATTTCTATGAATAATTAGTAGAAGAGTGAGTAGAGAAAGTCATATAAGTGCAACACATCAGCCTTTTTTACTTTCTCTACTAAGCATAGTAAGTAGGGGAAATATTGTATTCGACCCAAAAGTTCGATGTCTAGATTTCACCGGAAATATATGTTTTGGGGTCCCCTGAATCCAAAAAAGAAGCATTTTTAGAAAAATGTTCGTGTGTGTGAGTGTCTGTGTGTGTATCTGTGAACAGCATCACTCAAAACGAAAAATTGATATTGAAGTTTAATATCTTTCAAGGATGCAACACGAAGATTTTGAAGAAAATTGCCCCACCCTAAACTATCCTTTAAATGGAGAACTTTTCAAAAATTTTGATTTTCTGAAAAATGGCTCTAACGATTTTGATAAAAATTCCATGTGTTTAAAATATTTTATGGCACATGAAATGCATATTTTGATTTTTCGGATACAGTTTACGTAGTTCTCTTGATGGCTTTTTCATAAGTGGAAAACCGTAACAGATAGATCTTACTAATCAAAAATGTAGATCTTGTTAAAACACACAGTTTAAGTTGAATGATTTTTTTTTTTTTTTTTTTTTTTTTTTTTGTAAAGTGAGCCATTTTGGAGATATTCCTTGTTATTTGTCAGAATTTTGCATTATTTATAGACCGTTCTCAAATGAGAGGTCGTTATTCATTTTTTTTAGCTCTTGGTCATGCAAAGAGAACGGAATTTCAAAGTCATCATATAGCGACCACTCTTAAAATATTTGACTATCGCTTAAAGCCTACTATAATCCTCTTGCACCTATGAGAAAATTAGCAACAAATTAATTTCTGCAAATCTTTATCTCGATTAATGTGAAGTAAATAGGGGAATAAGTTGTTTGTAAGAATAGTTTGTGCAAGAGTAGAGAAAGTCATGTGAGTGCAACATTCATCCTTTTTTTTTTTTTTTTTTTTTTTTTTTTTTTTTCCCTTCCCCTCCCTTTAGTGCAACTCTGCCGCCACTCTGTGCAGAGCAAAATACATATGCTATTTTAAATGTACGTAGGGTTGAAAGCTCCTTTGCTTCATGGTCTTTTTAATCTGTGCACTTTTAAGCAGTTTCTAATAATTTGCCACGATAAAAAAAGAAAAGAAAGAAAGAAGGAAAAGCACACACGTACCTACATAGCTGCATGATAATCTTCACTCACGGCATGGCAAAATAAAACCGTTGATAATCGAAAGAAAAGTTTGCAAGTGATAACAGTTACCTATTCCCATGTAACTCATTTACTCATTTCTTATTTTATGCTCTCGACAGGAAGTATACATACGCTTGGTAAAAACAATTGCAATGCGAAGGTTCATAAGGTGCTAGGTTGACAGAACTGATGCTACGTCATCATGACGAACAGTAAACAAGAGAGAGAGAAAGCATAAACAGGTTGCAGTGTGTGTGAGTGTGTATGGATATGTTTGTGTGTATTTATAGCTTATTGCCCCCACCTCTGTTTGCTGCCAGCAGTGGCGGCTTGGCTCATTGCTCGCCTCAAGTGTTCTATGCCTCACACTATGCAACCTGTCAACTTTTAACTTTATTACTCTATAGCAGTGATATTCAACCTGGGATACGCGTACCCCCAGGGGTACGGGAAGACTTCTTGCGGGGTACATAAAATAAAATTTAATCTAATTTAATCCTTCTTTATATAATATTAAATAAGTTATAAATATTATAATCTATTTTAGACATGGTTATGTAAAATTTGAATTAAGGATAACTCTAGGACTGGGTCTAGGTGTACAGACTGAAATGGAAAATTGTCTCTGGGGGTATGCGGGGGAAAACGGTTGAATACCACTGATCAATAGAGACCGGATTTTGATGACCGAAAGACTGTTAAAATGATGACTTTGTGGCCTTAAAATTTACTAAAAACTACCTAAAAGAACAAAGAATGACTTAAAAATTAACCTCATTTGATGATCTTGCAGATTTCACTTATACCTCATTACTGAATATTAGATCACAATACATTACAAACAGTTTGGTTGTTTTCTAAACTAAAAGACTGTCTATTGTCAACTAATACGGACACACAGATACATGTATAATAATACAAAATGACGTAAGTACTAACCGAAGTCAATTGTGAAATAAAACCCATAGTGGAGACCGATTAAAGCAAACCCTTCCGTTTCATGCGACTTTTTAAACACATCTAATGCATGTTTTGTTTTCTACTTTTTCATTTTTCCCCTGCATTCCTGTTTTTTCTTTTTTTTCTTTCGGATATATACACACATATTTACAAACACACAAACATGCATGCCCAAAGCGTCCTCGAACCCACGATACCCTGCGCCACGAAGCAACAAGATTTAGCGAGTGCGGCCATTGGGACTGGCTGTTTGGATGCATATGGCACCTGGAAACATGCTCTTAAAAACAGCGCTTTATAGCCCACCTGTTCCGAATGGGGATCGAGCCTAGGACCCCGTATGGCAGGAAGGTGCACTATCATGTTTGCCACGCAGATAGCAGCCTGTTTGAATTCCTTCAGCCCAGGTTCACAATCACCCAGACTGTGTAAACAGTTGTTCCTTCACTGATATCTCTGCCACTCCTAATCCTACGTCGTAAGCAATTCCATTACATTTCAGTTTGCGTGTCCCTATTGTTTTATTTTTTTACAAGTTTGGTTCGACAGAAGAGGATGGACGGTATAAAATAATGAATTGGGAGAGACATTTCCTGAAACTACGAGGAACGTTCCTCTTTGAGCATTCATGCTTGCCTGTCTCTTTTAGAGTATTTCTTTAAAATCCGAATTTAGATGCGGTTTAATTTTATAATTATATCTATTACCTATATGCCGCGGACATATGAAGATATGCCTGGGTTTTGATGACCTAAGAATGTTTAAAAAATGACTTGTAAAATGACGAAATTATTTTAAAATGGAATTATGGCAAAAAATGATAAAAGCCGATTGCTATAGCCGGGTAGTAATCAACTACAAAATTAACACAGGTTTCCCTGATCAGGATTTATGCCTCCGATGAAGACAATTCTAGATAAAAGTATTCCATTTTTTTTCCACTGCATAATCTAAATATGGTTTCGGATATAAGAAACTGGCGGTGTTAGCCTTCAAATAATTAGCTTGACATCATGGAAGTGTAATTTTATTTATCAAACCTCAACAAGTAAACAAGATATTTCAGGACTTTAGGGCTCCTCACCATGGGCGTCGCGAAACGGCCCCCCCCCCCCCCCACTTGGAAGTTGGTGAACTTAATGTGCAGTCAGTTACTGACTATTAAACTATTATTTTAATTTTGATGTAAAGAACAATTTTTATTTAGCACAAATTAATACGGTTATCTACAACAAATATTATAAATTTTGACAGTAAAATAATGATTTCATATTATACGATTGCAAATTTCCAACATGTGCCCCCCCCCCCCCCTGGAAAAAAAGTCTGCCGACACTCATGCTCCTCACGCTGATTCGCACACCCCATCCGGATTCCAACACGCCCATAGGACGCTTTCATCTCATCCCTTCCTCCAAGGGGTCTGACATACAAATTTCCCTTAGTGTACACAATGTGTAATCCCCTCCGCTTGTAGTCCAGTCAGTCCAGGTATTTCAGAAGCTTACACAGATCTGTAGACTTTTGCTGAAATGCTTTGTTGACTTGCTGTGCTTCAGCTAGGTAAATGTTTTATAATAGAAGGAACACTTCATTGAACTGTTTACAACGTCGAAAGGCTTTTTAGTTCACATCACTGACCAAGCATTAACTTACCTATATTAAGAGCCATTCTGAATGTGAAACTTCTGCAGTTTTCAGAGGCTTCTCCCCTCATTGTTTCATGAAGAATTTTAGAAGTAGCTTGCGCAGACAATGACTAGCAAACTAATTTAAGTTTCAGAAAGAACAGAACTGTTTATACCTAGGAAGTGTTTTATGCAGCAGAAGATGTTGCTGATTGCACTGGACGAACATGATGTTCCATTTCATTTTGTGATTTGTTGAATGGAAACGTTGTTTACACCTTTACACCTACCCTACCACGACATAGGCATTATCATTTCCTATTCCCTTAAATGTTAATTACAGATTAATTTACTAATAGGAGACTGAAGAAACTCAACAATGTTATCAGCGTCAGTAAATGGACAATTCCAAAAGACCAGGAAGTGGAAGCTATGAGATTTTAAACTTTAGAGTTACAAGTAACGCAAAACCTGTATTAATTATTTGGTCACACGTCATTAGGCTCATCAGCCCAAGTTCTTTCTGAAAATGGGACACTAAAACGTTTTTGGTTATAGCTGTTTCACCAACTGCAGTACTTTTCTGGGTTCTTTTGTTTTATTATAAGTACACGTCTTAATCGCTGGAACATAGTATTGGAAAACTGATCTTAGCCTTTGGCCTGGTGCTTTTTGCTAAATGGTTCTGCTGTTGACGTGTGTATTTCGGTTTTTGCGTAATCTAACATTGATCTTTTCATTTTGGCCTTCAGACTACTGCTGCAATAACTAAATGCGAGAACAGTTTATGACATTATTATCATATTCTCTGTACACATGTACCCCCACCTACTCGCGCCATATATTGGCGGGTTCAGTCGTGCGGTGTGGCAGTAAGTTGAAGTAATTGGAACCCCAGTGAGTGAATTTATTCCTTTAACATAAACGTAAGTGAACGTGCATCGAGTAAGTTATCCTTTCTGTGCTCCTATCCTTTGCAATAAATAAATTGAAGTCACATGATATAACAGGAAGTAGTGGTGGGGGAATCAACTTGCTTTGAGGGGAGGTAACAAAATAAGTTATAAATATAAGGCACAGAGATAGGTATAAGGCTTTCCAGTACGATCCCAGACTAAACACTATTAAAACACTATTGAAAAATACTACTTACATTTTAGAGAAGACTTCTTCACGTTACGTTGGTAAGCAAAGCGTTCAACACTGGGATCGTTGTTACTTCTGGTCCACTATTTAATCAAAACTCAATAATAAAGTATTTTCTGCACTTAACGTTGAATTTGCATTAGTTAATTTACGACGATTGCTAAAATATTACTTTTCAAAGCTGCGAGGTGAGCCCGTGGCTGCCGTGCCGTCTGAACAGCAAAGGAAACATATTCTTATACCATCTGTTTAGGAACGCCTGAGGATTAGCTAACCCTTCTTGCAGGTCTCAATGGAGACCAATGGAGACACTTTTGTGAAAGAGTACACAACAGCACAGTTTGTACGAAACTTACTGCTCGTTGTCAGTTCTTGTAGTAACATACCACTTTCTAGAACGATCATTGCTCTAAGAAAGCTTTCTTTTGGCATGACGAAATAAAAAGAAGCCTTCTACAGCCTCAATATTCCACTTCTGATTCCGTCGACCGAGAAACAAGTGACACCTGCATTCTAAGCAAAACACACTTTGCCAGTCGCGAGTCGTTTATTTGTCAAACAATTGACAATAAATTTACGCCACTGCAGCCAATGATTTGTGGCAGGTATACTTTGCTGCCAATGTTTTTATTTCCCCAATGGGTAGTTGCGGCAGTTCTACATCAAAGTTTGCACAAGGTTGTGGTAAATGATAACACTGGCCAACAAAGTAAATGTTTCAGGCTCAAAAATAACTGATTCATATGAATTTTTGCCTGCTAAATTCGCAAATAACCATAAAAATGACCGATTAGCTCTTGTTTTAGCTTAAAAGCAACATATCACGTTTTTAGATTCTGCATTTTCTGCTTGGGGAACATTTTATTTTTTAAATAGGTACACCTATCAACTGACAAAACACAATGTTCAGCTGTTTGTAGGTTATAAACATTTATATTGTTGCTTTAAGTGCAAGACTAATGTTGTTTCTGACACTTCTTGTAAAGATTACTCATTGGCATTGCTTTGGCATGAGGTAGGGAACCAGGAAAAGTCATGGGCTCCACGTACAGGATGTTGCAACACTTACTCTGTTGTACTACGAGAATGGCTGAAAAATAAAGAACAGTCTACAACTTTTGCTGTACCTATGGTTTGGCTAGAGCCTACAAGCCATATAGATGACTGCTATTTCTGTTTGACTCCACTTATAAAGAAAGGATTGTCAATGTAAAATAAGGTATAATTCAATACCTGAAAATTCCATCTGCTATTCAATCTATTCCACATTCAGATACTTTATCACTACCTATGGAAAAAGGACTATTCATAGATTCCTCCATGCCATGTTCTCCATGTGAAGGAGACTTACGCAAACTTGAAAGCCCTCCCTAACACAATCTGATATGCTGAACAGCAAACGAAAAATATAATAGAGATATCATGGCCATTGGAATGAAGCAATGTTTGCAGATTACTGCTGGTTTCTGTATAGGAATACTCCAGAACTCACAAGAGGAAACCCAAAAGACAATATGCTTATGAAGCCACCACATGATCCTCTTCAGACCCTACCACCTGCAAAGGGTTCTTCCATCAATTGAGAACTCTGGGAATGTAACACTCATTAAAAAAAGTCAACTGAACTTCCAAAGTCGTTGACGCTTGATTAAAACATTTTCTCTTAATGTGCTAAAGTAAAATATTTCCAACTACCTAATGTGAATCACGGAAACTAGAGCTAATAATTTGTTTCTTTGTCATATTCATTCATTTTAACCTAAAATAAATAAGATGTGACTCATGAAGTGGAGGAAACATTCAAAAATATTTTTTTGTTGACCAGTGTAGTTGGTATCCATCCAGATTATTCATATATTATTAATGTGTTGCTGTACAGACTGGTTTCAAAATTTGAATAACTTTTTATTCAAGTACGTACAGGACAAATGGACATTACATTTTTTTGGAACATCGGAACATTAAAAATAAATAAAATAAAAATAATTAGAGGGCAATCTCGTGTATAGGGGACATGGCAACCTCTAAACAATAAAAACCTTCAGCTTATTACTTAAAAAACTTCCAGATTTCTTATCTGTGCTCCTAAGTAGGGAAAGTATTGTATTCCACCCAAAAATTTGATGTTGAGATTTCACCAGAGGTATGTACATGTTTTCGAACCCCTGAATAAAAAAAATTAGAAACAAGTCCTCTGTGGGTGTGTGTGTTCATCTGTGAACAGCATAACAGAAGCGAAAGGTCGGTTAAATACTGACAGCATCTCTCAAGGATGCGACACAAAGATTTTCAAGATAATAGCCCCCCTCCCCCAAGCTACCTTTACATGGAAAACTTCTCCAAATTTTTATTTTCTCAAAAATGGCCCCAATTTTGATTAAAAACCCATGTATTTAAGATATTCTCATGACAAATGAAATGTATATCATGAATTCTTTTTGGTGTAGCCACTGAAGTCCTCTTCATTCTGGGTGACTTTTCTATAGCTGGTAAACCTGCCTGAAAATATCTATTGTTCAACCTGTACATGAAAAAGGGCATACCATGGATACTAATAATTACAGGCTGATTACATTAATTTCTGAATTGGGCTAAAATCTTTGTAAGGGTTATTTTGCAATGACTGGCCCATTTCATTGAAAAAAATAACATCATTATAAATTCACAACATGACTTTAGAAAACATTTCTCTACAATTTCAGCAATCTTGCAGTGCACAGATAATATTATGAAACACCTGGAAAATAAGAAGTATCAGCAATTCTATTTTTAGACCTTATGAAAGCATTCGACTGTGTAGATCATAACATTTTACTGGATATACTAGAAGCATATGGGATTAGGGGACTGACTAAAGATTTCAATTGCTCATACCTTACAGGCAGAAAACAGGCAACACAAATATATCACAACCAGTGAAATTTAACAACAAAAATTACATCAAAATTCGAAACTGTAAAGTGTGAAGTGCCTCAGGGTTCTGTATTGGGTTCTCTTCTGCTTATTCTATATATAAATGATATTCCTATGATAGAGAAAAGCAAAATTATTTCCTATGCAGATGATATAACTACTTTATGCTGAGGTTCTATGACTGAAAAGCTGAAAGAAACTGTGACAAACATGATTGATGCACTTTTCAAATACTTTAAACAAAATAATCTCAACAGCAACCTATCTAAGAGTACATTAACCAATTTAATCCAAGAAATGTAAATGATGTAAATTATACTCCACAATTATCAGAACACAGCCTAGCTAGTACAAAAAAACATAAATTTTTAGGAATCATACTGGATCAAAAGTTGACATGGTCGGAACGCATAAATTATATTTGTGGGAAAATAAGCAAATTGCTATATCTCCTTAGGCATTGTTCAAATTTCTTAGAAGAGAATTAAAATTGATATATTATGGAGTCATATACCCACATATGATATATGTACTGGAGATCTGGGGTTGCAGTGTTAAATCACACATGGAAAGACTTTAAATTACAGAAGAAAGCAATTAGAACTACATATCACTTACACCCTAGGGATTCGCACAGACCGTATTTTAGGGAAAAACAAATTCTTACAGTGTTTTCACATATGTATACAAAGTAATAACATATGCGCTACAAAACGACAACTTAAGGAACGACAATGTCCATCATTAACACATGGCATAACTGTGACGTTTATAGACAAAGTTTTAGATTAAATATTAGTTACAAAGACCCTTGTGTAATGGGGCTGTATATTTATATGAAATTACCAAATGTAATAAAGCGAACTAACACAACTAATACTTCTAAGTGTCACCTCAAGAGCTATTTAATAAATAAGTCATTGTATACTCTGGATGAATTATAAATTTACAATTGAAGATATATATTTTAATTATGTAATTGAAATTTGTCAAAATTGTACTGCAGTCTACTGACAATAAAGTTTCTTCCTTGACCATAAGAGATGCACAAAATCTTACTGCACAAAAAAATGTAGATCTCATTAAAATACATAATCTATGTCAAATACTTTCTTTTTGGGAGCAAACTATTTCTGGGATATTCTTTATTATTGGTTTGAATTTTCAAATGTTTGTACTTTGGTCAAATAGGAATATGTTCCTCGTTTTTATTTCTTGGCATGCACACAATGGAATTTCAAAGCTATAATACATAGTGACCAACTCTTAAAAGATTTGACTATCACTTAAAGCTTGTTGTATTCCCAATTGCCCTTGTACCTACAAGACATTTTAGCAATAAGTAATTTCTGTAATTGTATATTTGATTAACATAAAGTAAACACATGAATAATGTTTGTAAGAATAGTTTCTACAAGAGTAGAGAAAGTCATGTGAGTGCAACAAATCAGATCCTTGGTAATTATTATTTATTTATGCCAACAAACTTACTGTTGGTGTTTTTAAACACACAAGCCGTGTGTGGGCAAAGTTTAAGAGGTAGAACTGGAACTTAAAAATTCAATGCCACAACTGGGATTTGAACCACAGACCTTCCGCTTCTGTGGTTCAAATCCCAGTTGTGGCATTGAATTTTTAAGTTCCAGTTCTACCTCTTAAATCAGATCCTTTTTTTATTGTGTAAAAATATCCAAGATCAGAAACCTCTATTACATATAGTCCAGTTTATAAATTACCATCTAAATGGCATTTAAATCACACACATGAAAATCTTACCAACCATACAAAATTACTTAGATTAACCAATATGCATAATTTAACTGGTACTTAACATAAGCATAAGTTAGCTAAACTCAGCTTTCAACTAGAGATCATTAAATTTATCATATATAACCCTTACAGTTAAAAGACTGTACATACACTAAAGAGAGAAACTTATAAAATATCGCATCAATTCTAGAGTAAAATACCTTCAACAAAATAAACCTTGAAACTATGTTTGGGAGTCAGATGAATTTAAGACATTGTATCTATGATTTTCTTTTGATTGATTTGAGATTTTCTCTAAACAGTCATAACGTAAAATATATAGTATACATACAATTTCAATGTCCTATGTCAAATCATTTTTCTTCTTCTTTTCCTGATTACCCTCCCCTTATGTAGGACTTGCAAGCCTGTGCCTAGGGTCAGACGCCTGTCGGGGAGCAGAGAAACCTATGGACCAGAGTGAAGACCTGGAAGTGGGTAGTCAGTTCAGCACCAGGTGTGAGAGTAAGGAAGAGGATGATATGAAATGCAGGCAAAATGGATGATTGGAAGAGTGATGATGAAATAATTGCTGGAATGAGTGGTGGGAGAAACCGGAAAACCTGGAGAAAACCTGCCAGATGCTACTTTATCCACCACTAATACCACATGCAGGTCCCTGGGATTGAACCCAGGCTGCCTAGGTGGTAGGCAAACAATCTAACTGCTCGGCCAAAGCACTGCCCAAACCATTTTAATTTATTAATAATAAATCACTTTTTGCTATGTTAATATGAAATGACCATTGACTCCACATTTTATTGTACCTCTCCTAAATTTTTAATTTGAACTCAGTATACAGATATAAAGAAATTGGCAGCCAGTCATTACTTAGATTTAATTAGTTTAAAAGGGAACAAATGTTTTATATACAACCTATTGATATTTTCAACTTATTCAGTATGAGTAATGAAAAATATTTAATTTCAGTTCAATAATTAATATTTTTAACTAGTGCATGACAAATTTTAATACCTTACTCTCTAAAACTCTCCTGAAAATTTCAAGCTGATTAGTTATAAACTGGGGTCCAAGGGGCATTTTTGAATAGTGAAAAATGCTGAAGAAAAAGAACTGAGAAAAATGGATTTTAAAGTTCAATATATTTTTACGCTTTACCGAAATCCAATTAACTAAAAATTTCCCAGCAATTGTTGCTTTCTTCTTGGCCTCAGTAACAGTTTTTGAGAATTTCAAGTTTGCTTGGTCATTTCTTAATATGAAAACTTTTCTTTCACCTTCCCATTGTTAACAAAATTTAGAAATGTATTCCTCTTAGCTAACCTCTACACTATGCACTTTTGCGCCAAAGACATAAAATATATGCTTATTACTACGTTACCATAAACTAACAAATAACTTAAAACTTATTAAATACCTAAACGATGTCTAATATATAATTGGAACACTGAAATAATCTGACAACAATACAGAATTACAGAACACAGAGTGCACTTCTCTGTTTACAAGTAATAAATGTGTGTCAGATTCATGGCATTTGAGCTTGATATATCAAATTCATTTCCACACAGCCAATTCACAAACTCTCTGAAGCAAAATTCCCTAAGACACTAAAACCACAGCCAGTGAAAGCGTAAATTGCATTTGAAAGCTCTAGCAATGGAGTTTAATGAGAAATGCCCACCCACAATGCGACATTTACATGTCCTCCTGGAGGATTTAAAATGGTGAATAATGAGAAAATTAAAGTGTGCCGTTAAAATACAAAGTGTAAGCATAATAAGAAATGCAAAAGGTAAAACTAAAAAATTTTAGCAGCTTTTGCCAAATTTCGATACATTAGTGAAATACTACATTTATTTTTAACTACTCACAATGTGCATTTTGTTTGCATGAATCATTTATGCTTTATGACTTAAGCCTCCTTAAGTGTGCTTAAAAGCAACAGGCTCATGTACACAGATATATTGACATATACATTAACTCCTGTGGGATGAAATTCTGCCACACTGGTGGCACTGATATGATTTGTCAATTGACAGTACCGTTTACAAAATATTTATTTGTTTTAACACTTGTAGTATTTTTAGTTACTTTTTATTTTCTCTACTACATAAGTATAGAGGAAGTATTGTATTCCACCCAAAAATTCAATGTCAAGATTTCACCGGAAATGTCTGTTTTGAGGCTCCCTGAATCTAAAAAAAGCATTTTTAGAAAAAGGTTCACATGTGTTGTTTGTATGTCAGTGTGTGGACACCATAACTAAAAAAAAGTCAGTTAAAAACCAAAGTTGGTATTTAAATTTAATGTGTTTCAAGGATGCGACACAAAGATTTTGAAGAAAATAGCCCCACCCTAAACTACCCTTTACATGAAAAATGTTTTGAAAATTTTGATTTTCTTAAAAATGGCTCTAACGATTTTGATTAAAATGCCATATGTTTGAGATATTTTGATGAAAAATGGAATGTATATCTTGAATTTTCTGGCAATAGCCCATGTAGTCATGTTCGCTCTGGATGACTTTTGAATAACTCACAAACCATAAGAGATCTTACTATACAAGAAATGTAGATCTCGCTAAAACACACAAATTATGTCCATTTCAGAGATATTCCTCCTTATACGTGTCAATTTCGGAAAACTTAAAACTTTTGTGAAATGGAACATCATTGTTCATTTTTTTATATGTTAAGAGTGCAAAGAGAATGGGATCTCAAAGCTTTAAAGATTAGACTATCGCTCAGAGCCTACTGTATTCTAATATTCCCCTTGCACCTACAAGGAAATAAGCAGTAAGATAATTTCTGCAAATGTTTATCTCAACTAACACGAAGAAGATATAGGAATAAGAGTTTGTAAGAATGGTTAGTACAAGAGTAGAGAAAGTCATGTGAGTGCAACACATCAGATTTTTATTAAAGGTGCAATGTGATATACTAAACTTGTAAGTATAGTAGAGTTACAGTAAATAAAAATGACACTGCAGTGCATTTTGGATATCTGCATACAACCTTGATTTCAGTCCATTCTTTTTTTTAGAATGTGAATGCTACTGTTGCTAATGTTAATTTGAATAAGGAAACAATTACAAAAGAGCTCATTGTTTTTATTGAAAAAATTCTGATGGGTTGCACTCACATGACCTTCTCTAATCTTGTACTATTGTCATAAACTCTTATTCCTTTATCTTCTTCATGTTAGTCAAGATAAACATTTGCAGAAATTACCTTATTGCTAATTTTCTTGCAGGTGCAAGGGAATATGGGAATATGTACAGTAGGCTTTGAGCGATGGTCAAATCTTTTACACCTGATTGCTTTGAAATTTTATTCTCTTTGCATGACCAAGAGATAAAAAAGTGAATAACAGCCTTCCATTTGAGAAAAGTATAGCAATACTCACACAAATAACAAGGAATATCTTGAAATGTTCACTCCACAAAAAAATGCATTTGAACATAAATTGTGTGTTTTAACGAGATCTGCTTCTTTTGTAAAGTATCTATCTCCTATAGTTTACCAGTTATGCAAAAGTTATCAAGAGTAAACAGAACTGCATGGGCTATAGCCAGAAAATTAAAAGTATACATTTCATTTGCAATACTAATATCTTAAACATATGGCATTTTAATAAAAATCGTAGGAGCCATTTTCAAGAAAATCAAAATTTTCAGAGAACTTTCCATGTAAAGGGTGGTTTAGGGTGGAGGAATTTTCTTAAAAATCTTTGTGTCGCATCCTTGAAAAATATTAAACTTAAATACCAACTTTGGCTTTTAACCAACTTTTCGCTTTTGAGTTATCCTGTCCACAGACTGATAGACACACACACATGGACCTTTTTCTAAAAATGCTTTTTTTGGATTCAGGAGTTCTCAAAACATATATTTCCAGTGAAATCTTGACATCAAATACTTCCTCTACTTATCAGTAGAAAAAGTTAAAAAAAGGACTGAGTTATATGTATATTAAAGGAATAATTTGAAAAATGTTATTAAAAATAATGTGATTTTTTTTTACACCTGAGTAAATTTAATTAAAAGGGTTAAAAATAAACTTAAAATTTCAAATCTCTTTCTTCATTATGTCTCTATCCATGGAGAAAATTCTGCAGGGTAATTTCTTTTCTTTTCATTAATTGGATGCATCTAAAGATACTTTTTTCTGCATCCATACATGATTGTTCAAAATAGTACCAAAATAGCTTTGCAATATTCACTTCTTAGGCATCTATAGTAAATAATTCAGGTATTGCAAACAATGTGGTTTTGCTTTTAGAAAAAAGTGGAATACTGTAGAATACTTTTAGTCTGAGAAAAGTTGGGTATGACAGAAGGAGCCAGTATAATTTTAAATCTTAGTTTCCCTATGTTCCTATTATTGTTCTACCTGCTTTCCATTTTATCTGTACATATGTACACAATTCACAAACACAAAACACTCATGTCCCAGGCGGGACTTGAACCTGCAATTGCCACAAAGTTACAAAACTACACATTTAGTGAGCGCAGCTATAGGGACTGGCATACAATTAAGAAAAGAGCCATAAATTTACAAAGGAAACTCAACAATGGCAAACTTGTGTCTTTTAGTTATTTCAATGACACACTTCTTTTTTAAATGTTTAAATTCTCAGGTGCAAACAATTCAATAATAATTATTATTTATTTATGCCAACAAACTTACTGTTGGTGTTTTTAAACACACAAGCCGTGTGTGGGCAAAGTTTACCAGGAGAAATACAAACTGGTTTGAGAATTTAATGCCATTCTGGCAGTTTGTCACAATAGCTCAGTGGTTAGAGCATCCGCCCCATAAGCGGAAGGTCTGTGGTTCAAATCCCAGTTGTGGCATTGAATTTTTAAGTTCCAGTTCTACCTCTCAAATTCAATAATAAGTTTAAAATTTATAGAATGTATAAAAAGGAAATAAGCTGGCAAGATACTAGGATAGATGTGATTTGCTTTTATTGTTTTCTCTTTGAAACATTGAAATACATACAAAATAAAACCTCTAATTCATTAACAGAAAAACAATAATACATTAAAAACATAATGTTCATAAACTTTACTAGGGAAAAACATTTCCTGAACAAATAACTTATATGCATATTGACACACATCTTAAAACACTATAGAACAGGATTAATAATAACAAATTATATAAGCAAACTGCTATTAACATTAATTATGAATATCTAAAGACAAACAACAAGAATTGTTTTGATACATAGAAAAGAATCTGAGAGGTGGAAAAAGAAGTTAGTAACCAAGTGAAGTTTTTTACTGGAAAAGTGGAATGAAAATAGAAGATAGGAAAGGAAGAAATAAGAATGCAGCAGGAGAAATATAGTGTCCCAATGTTGGTTGCAGTTGGTGTTTCATTAAGAATATTATAAAATCTCTTGGCTAAAAAGGTTAAGGAGGATTGAGGATGATGAAGAGTGATAAAATAAAGGAGATAAAATTAATCAAACAGAAGAGGCTAAAATTGTATTGGAAGATTAAAAGTCAGGGCTAAAAGTTACACCATATGACTAGAAGCAATGTGCATAACACAAGTTAAGTTAAAAAGGAATTTATGATGACAAACCTGTGAAAACACGTGGTGTAACATTTGTTTGCATATTTAATAAGAAATATATCTAAAGAATATCAACTCATTAATGTTGCATATAACAATAAAATTACAAGTATACAGGGAACAAATTTTCGGCATGTACCACATCTGTTTGTTTGTTGACTATAGCAATAATTAATGGCATTCTAATGGGAACAGAACTTTGTTTACTTAGTTGCTGTGTGCTTCCAAACAATTTCTGCACTAAATGCCAGACAGATAAGACATAATGCAGTGGTGCATCAAGCTGGAGCAGTTTGAGGGTTAACACTATTGCAGAGTCCTCCAGAACAAAATTATATCAGATAAAGTGAGGGAAAATGACCAAATGTCCAAATCTTAGTTCACATAACAACAAAAAAAGACCTTCATGGCATTAAATTTTGATTATAGTTTAGTTTTACAGTTTTCACAATGATAGGCAACTTTCTGCCCCAAGCAATATATTCAAGTGAGTATCACTATTGTCTAAATGTAAGTTTTAATTAGCCTCCTTCTGAATATTTTCTTTGTGTTGGCATCTCAATTTACCTTCTGTCTTCATACCGAGAGATCAGTTGCAAAAGACAGCCATGTCTTCAACAATCACTACCAGGATTGGCTAACTCAGAGACATGGTGATTGTGGTAACTACACTGAATGTTTTGTTTAGGTACTGTTAGTATGGAATATCGTTAGAACCTCCTGAGCTGGGCAACATTATTGTAATAAGTGGTACATATATAAACAAACTGTAATAATTGTTGTGGTAACAGTCCAAATAGATTACTCACTCAAAAACTTCACAATGAGTATGTTTTACTGTGTCTTCCCAAAAAAGTTAGCTATAGGTTTGTAGGTCATAGTAATTTTTAAAGAGAATCATAAATGTACATATAGCACACAGTATAGCTTACACAATCGGATATTAAATAAGTTCGAATGCTGTTTGTTTTAGGAAAACATTCCAGTTCCAGTAGAAATCGTATACTGCATGTGTAATATTTACTGAGTAATACAGAAACTGCTCAATCAGGAAATGAAAACTATCTGCAATTCTTAAACTGGAAATATGCATTATTATGGGATATTATTTAGGATGCTGCGCTTCCAAGGAAATTGCAAATGTTTGATTTATTTTGGGACATACTGCACTTCTGGGAAAACTGCAAATGTAGATATTAGTAAATGAAATTTCTTTGTAGACTTGTCTACTTGAGTACAGAAAGAACAAAGTAAGGATGAAAGAAACAGAAACTAATTCTAGCTGCACTACTGCAGTTTTAAAGTACAGTATGAAGTACTTAATGAGAATTAAACATGTTATTGCACACAATTAGATATGGAAAAACAATATGAATATCAATACTATTTCTACTACAAGAATGCTGCGTTTTCTGCGCAGCTATAAGATTACTATTGCTGTTGACCTGCAATTGTCAGAAATCTGTATTGCTATTCCTGTCTTTTAAAATCATATCTGTCATCAGTTGTAAAAGTATACTATTTCATAACATTGCTATGACAGCTAATACATTTGTGGTACTATGGGAAAATCTTAAAACCATAGAAATGTGAAAAGCTGAGTAAAGCTCTTACTCAGATATCTCATTCTTCTATTTCAAAATCAAGGGAGTCTTCAGAGGCATTGCAAATTCTGTCATCATCATGATCACTCCAAATATGATCCAACGATTCGTCAATGGTTGGCACAACTGCATCTCCAGGTTGAGATGTTTTCTTTTGACTGGAAGGGACAATTGCATCAGAAGACTCAGCCACAACTGAGCTCATATGACATTCAGTGATTGCTTCTTCTTTAATATCTAATCCTTCTGATTCTGGTAACTTTATCTTCTTACTATCATTGTCAGAGTTACTACTGCCAGGTTTTGGCTCTTTTATGGATAAATTGACATTTTGAGATTTTTCTGGAGATTTATTCTTTAACACACTTTCAAAATCAGTAGTTACTTCTGTTGTGTTTATGACTTTGTCATTGTTGTTTGTTTGTTTTTCTGATGTAGGAGTATTCTTTACCTGGCTGTTGAAATCAACTTCTGTTGTGGTTGTGACTTCCTCTTTGTCGTTTATATGTTTTTCTGTCATAGGGTTATCATTTTCCTGAGAGAGGAACATATCTTGGGAACTGCTGATTTCATAATCATCATCCACATCTTTTTGAGTATTGCTGAACTGTGTTGAACTTTCTTCTTCTACATTGTTTGTGGAATCTGCTCTCTTGGAGATGCTATTATCTTTGTCCATTGATTTGGTTTCTTGTACATTAATTGGCTTCTCACTGTAGTTGTTCACATGTTTGCTGAGTAACGTTTGTGGTTTGTGCAAGCTTTTCTCTGTATCTTTTTTCTTGTCTGCTTTCTGAGTAGAGGATATTGTTCCCTCACCCCTGTTGTGAGGTTTTTCCAAAGAATCTTTCTTCCTCTTCATTGCTGAAATGAATTAAAATAAGGTATAATATACACACTGTTATGTTTTACTTTTCTAAACGTATTCTAGTTATTATTATTATTATTGTTATTATTGTTGTTGTTGTTGTTATTATTCTTATTATTATTATTATTATTATTATTATTATTATTATTATTATTATTATTATTATTATTATTATTATTATTATTATTATTATTATTATTATTATTATTATTATTATTATTATTATTATTATTATTATTATTATTATTATTATTATTATTATTGTTGTTGTTGTTGTTGTTGTCATTTTCAGTGTCAAAATTATACAGATGATAGAGACTTCTAAATGTGCATTTTGACACAAGGAAACATTGGTTGGAAATGAGTATTTTGGATACTGCGCTATGAGAGGGGTGCAATTGTTGTTCCTTTAGCAGCACTTTCCATACAGACGTTTTGGAAACATTACGCTTACACGCAAGTTGATGTGTACTTATTAATGGCTTGTTTGCCACATAATCCAACACCATTTCCCCTTTGATGTCCAAACAGCTCTTTGTTTTGCTCCCAGGCCAGCTCTCCATGTTTTTAATGTGCCAGTTTCTCTTAAGTTCCTGTCCACAGCAATAAATTTCTTCCAGTTTACATGGTACCTGAGAAACTTCTCTCGGTACATTCATTTGGCTCTCCTGGTGCTTCATTTCGCTGCACCATACATTAAATGCATGTCAGCAAGTTCCTGTGACAAGTATCACCACATTTTTGAGTCAGTCATGTATAGTAAAAAAAAAAAAAAAGGAAAAGAATGAGAAATTTAAGTGCCAGAGCAGTTTGTTATTAAAACTGAAGCAGTTTTAGAAATGTCCCGCACATTCACTTTCAAGATGTGTCCAAAATATTCATTTCTGACCTAAGGTTCCTTATATCAAAATGCTCAGTGTAGAAGTCTCTATTGTTTGTATATTTTTCACCCTAAAGGCTGGGAACATCCTGCATATACAAGGTAGAAAGCTTAACAGAAACCTGAATGAATAATTGGTAACAATATATCAACTTTTTTTCAAATTACTGCTCCAAAATTTATCTATGAGGGCAGTCCAGAAAGTCCCAGATGTTTTAAAATAAACAATTAACAAAATGAAAAAAAAATCATAGTTTATTATCTACATTTGAAAACACTCTTAAGCTACTTTTCTACATAATTGCCATTCAAATTGAGGCATTTGTCATACCATGGCACAAATTTTTCAATACCCTCTCTGTAGAAATCCACTGCCTGTGATTTCAATCACTGGTTTACACCAATATGCGGTGCGGTGTCAGTGTCAAGGCGTCTTGTACCGAGCCATTTCTTCAACCTTGTTTCCAAAGTTCTGTAACCATGAAACAACAATTTTCACGAACTTTGTCATCAATTTTCATTGCCAGCTCATCAGTCACAAGGCTAGGCCCATCACTGCGGTCTTCGTCATGAACTTTGGTATGACCATTTTGAAAATCAATGCACCATTGCCTGACTCGGCTTTCATTCATTATTCCCTACCCATAAACATCACAAAGTTGCCAAAAAATTTCAATTGGTTTGTTGTTTTTAGCCAACAAAAACCTAATCACAGACCGGACTTCACAAGTAGTGGGATTTTCTATTGCAGTGCACATTTTGACAACTCACAGAGACCAAAGTAAGGAAGGCACAGTCTGCATGCTACCACAGTTGGATGCTTACTGAATGCAGTAACGTTCTGACACCAAAATGGTGGTTCTAGCCCTACTCATCACCACAATAAGCCAAAACATCTGGTATTTTCTGGACTGCCCTTGTATTAAACTAAATATATTTCAAAATGTTACAGCAAACATAGTGAAGTGTTATACAAATTACAACTGTGCTCTGGAATTCTCTTGGTTTCCATGGGTGAATGTTCTGAACATTTACATGAATCAGTATGAAGGAAAACTGGGTAACAATCTTGTGTATAAACTTAGGCTTTCACAGTTGGCATCCTGACTAATAGCTATGTTTGTCTCTTCCTGGCTTATAGGCCGTGGGCTAGAAGACATCAAAGATCCCAATATTTTGCCAAGTCAGAGCTCTACCAGCACAGACAATGGATCACCTCATCCTGAAGATGCCAAACACAGTACTTGGCAAAATGTCGGTATATTCAATGCCTTCGAGATCATGGAAGAGACAAACATAGCTATTAGTTAGGAATCTTGTCTGTATCACCAAAATGAATAATATAAAAATATGTACGATGTAAAATACTTTAAATACAATTCCTGGTTTACAATAAGCAAATCCTGTTATAGAGATAGTTCCAAAACCCATATTGAAATATATATAAGAGCCCCTGTGAATTATGTACTTACGCAATGAAAAGCCCCACATGTGGACAACTATTATACTTGATTAAAACATGAAGCAGCCACACAGAATAATAATGACCAGAAAGTCTAGCAAAGTACCTTACATGCCTTGCTAAGGGTGAAGCATTTCCAAACTCACCAAGAGCGGTAGCTAACTCTCAGTAGCCAAAGTCTAGGTAAAAACTATTGGAAGTTAACAAACTGTGATGCCAAGGAACGCTCATACTAAATCCTGTTCCATATAACTTTACCCTGAAACTCTTAACTGTCACATGCACTATACTCCATCCAGTCTTAGATCCACGCCTTGTATCCCTCTGCGATAACCTGATGTTCATATCATCTGCGACTAACACAAACAAATGCCACATGGACTCATGCTCCGTGTTTATGATACAGCATAGGGAAATTTACTAAGGAGTTTTAGGAATAGCGCTACTATCGCGTTACATTCATGTAGTCTTTACCAGGGTTGTCGTACATCTTGAAAACTCGCAGATAATCGCCAATATTTAAGGTACTATATTTTATGGTGTGCTTCGGTTTCTGGTGCATTGCGGGTTAGTTGTTGACGACTTGTGTTTATATCAGGTGCGGATCTAAGGGTGGAGCAATTATAGTCATCTCTTACTGGCTGCTATTGTGGAAAAAACTAGTTCTTTATTTAGCAAGATAATTTTTAGTTTACTAACACATTTGAAGAGAATTGTCAAATTTATGTTATCATAACCATTTGAATAAAATAAATTGTATAACAGAGTTAATGAATTTGGAATACATATTAATTCTTATAAAAAATAGATAGGATCCATCACTTTAAATCCACCTCTCAGGAAGACAAAAGCACATCTATCATGAGAGTGCTTTTATCACTTTTATCATCTTACCTTGCATTGCACAGAGTTTGTTTGTTATATATTGCCATTCAAAGGTGTACATTAGGCAACCAGGGAAAAGGAAATGCAAAAGAATATGTGGGGCAACACAGTTTAGTGATAAAGATGCCATTGCCAACAAACAACAAAGGAACAGATAGCAAAGTCACTACCAGAAAAATTGATATGCTGTTGTTTTCTAATACCCAATGTTTGACAATGAAGTCTTCTTACATTTCAATATTTTGAATACTGAGAACTGGAGGAGATTTTTGAAGACAATTATAGTCCTTTTCTTCATTTAGACTGCATGAGGACAAACTGGGAACTGATATTCTGATTTTACATATATGTTTAGCCATACAATCATGTTCTGTTAATAATCAAAAGGCTGCAACTGCTGTTTTGCTAACTAGACTTTTGGATTCTGGACAAGAACTTCCCATTTTTTCTTGAGATATTGCAATGTTGTTGAGTTTATTAAAATTGTTATATTGCTTTTTTATTAATTTTTTACAAAATCTAATGTTAATTTTTTAGTTAGTCCATAGGGGAAAAGGCATCCTTTTCTGACTAAGTTATCTGCTGTCTGTAGCAGTTTTTATTTAGTGTTTTTAGTGATGAAGCAATTTATGCGATGAGTAGGGCATTACAGGTACAAGCAGACAAATAAGGGCAAGGTATAATTATTTATAATAAATATTTAGGTTTTCTGCTAATTTAATTTTATTGCCATTAACTCACAATAGACTCACAAATTAATTTCACACTTTTACAATAAATAACATTTTTGAGTCCCAAAGCTATTGTGTTCCAGTACTTCCTGGTTGCATAAGAATAGTATCCAGATTCCTTTACTTCACAGGTATTTATAAACATTCATGATATGATTGCCCTTATTAACTATCTGTGGACTGTATTCAATCTAACGTTCCTCAATGATATATTTAATACAGTTAGATTACAGATAAATCTCTTATTCGGTAGCTCTAATATGCGACCATCTCTTGCGACACATATATCGCTAGTAATGATTCATTGCTGCCCTATGGGGGTCATTGTTTATTTCCCTAGCTACGGCCTAGCAACCATGAGTGACTGAATACTGTCATTATCGATTCTGATGCATTAATCATAGAATTATGATTGGCCTCAAACATATTTCCTTTCGATTACAACAACCTTGTGACGTGAATTAAGAAACACAATTTTGATAATTACATTGCATATACGATATTTACATGTATTATGTCTAAACAACTTAGCTTATCTAATATTGGCTTCAATCTTTTCTCTACTGCATTTCAAGGCACGATTTCTGTCACATGTCTCATTACCATATACACTGCAGTATTCTGGTATCCATTGTAATACTATGCTTTTATGCAATTTTGTTAATTGAGTTATCATGTTGGTGATTTCTAGAGTGTGTATTGATTGTTTGGTATCAGAAATTACTGATAGGATTGCTGCTTTTGAGTCTGATAAGACAGCATTTGTAAAATTTTTAATATTACATAAAGATATTGTAGGTAATGCTTCAATTTCTCCATCGTCACTTGATATGATATGTAAAAAGCATAAATGTAAAAATTAAGGCCCGTAAAATCCTCATCACATAAATAAATGAATGAATGAATAAATAAATATCATCCTCGTCGTCGGCACCAGCGTCATCATCACCATTGTTATTGCTATTTCATCACCACCATCATCACCACCGCCACCGCCACCACCGCCGCCGCTACCGCCACCGCCACCGCCACCGCCACCGCCACCACCACCACCATCATCATCATCAATTTGTATGACATCAAATTAAGAAATATATACATAAATATGCAATCAAAAGTGGTGAATAAAGCATTCATATGTTGTTGTTAGCTAATGCTGGATTTCTGACAATAAAATCATTAATTCTCTTGCTCTCCAATATTTTTCACTGATGATATTGAAGAGAGCAATAGCAGTAATAGTAACCGCTTTTTAGAGAGCACCATATTTTTATGTTTTGGCAGTCACATCGCTCTCTCACAACCCCCAGAATGTCTGGAGGACCACACCTGTCGTTGGTTTACGGGTCTCACCGACCTGACCGGGAGATTTATCAAAATAAATTCACCGACCATATCCTCTGATTACCAATCAGAGGACGTATACATGCCATGACAGGTCAGCATGTTAGGGGTTAAGATTTTATAGAGAAATAGAGAGGTTGGAAAAATAAAGACTCCCTAGCCCTCGGGAACCCTAATAGCATCAGGGTCGGAAGAGAACAAGAGATGACCAAGGTAAGGTCAGATAGAAAAGTTACAGTAAGGAGCAAAACACCAGTAAGTGGAAGTAATGTTCTGCTCAGCTTGGGTACCTTGTGGTTGCCATTCACATATCCCCTAGACGGAGACCCCTGAGTCAATCAGAATAATGTGGGGTGGGTTAATTACATACCGAAAAGTGTGTATTTCATTAACCTACGACTTGAGGGTGGCATAAGGGAGTGGGAGGATCACAGACTTGCAGACAAGAAACGTCACCTCGACATTCTCGAGCGCTGTAAAATTTTGTTTTAGTTTGAAGGAAATAATTCAAGGATAATGAGAAAAATATAATCTGTGGATTTCTACAAGCCGAAGTAACAAAACTCGATTAAAGTTCAAATCCTGCAGCTGCAGTGAAGCATGCATACCCCACTCCGCGCCTCGGATCGGCTGACAATACTACGGGGGTCGGGATATTACACTTTCTTCCCTAACGTGGGTAATATACTATTTTTTATTTATATGCTGTTTTCTATGTATTGTATTTGTCACATTTAGTAATTTAATAAAATAGTGAAAAACGTTTTCCAACCGTCCAGATAATTGTTAGATTATGGGTGAGCATGACTAGGGCATCAAGCTGAACCTTGTCTATAATAATCTGACGCACGAGTATTTCAGAATAGCAATTCTTTTCTTTCTTTGTTTCTTTAAGATTTTTGAAAGTCTATGGACGCTCTCCCACCATTCCTCTAAACTTCAAATTCAACAGGTCCCCACGACGCTCGAGTAAATCCCCATTTCCCTACTATAAGAAACCCCACACACAGTAGCAGATGAAAGCGAGTGAGCTTTCATATGTAAAACCCAGCATTTATATTTTTTTGTTAGGAAATAGAATTTCACAGATAGGCAACTCAAATCTCCAGTTAATTCTTACTCAGTTCACTTCTGTTACAAAGTAGTGAAGTACAAGTGTCTCCTATTCAAAAGTTTAAGTAACATTTCAACAGGATGCACAATTAATTATGATATGCTTTTACAAAAGTTCTGTTGACATGCACGGTCTTCTGTCTGGTAATATCATTTTATAAACAGAGAATGATCACTGAACTTTGCATGAAATCAACAGTGCATATTTATACAGAAGGATTGTGCTAGGAATAATATACTCAGGGGGTTCTACAATTTCACCATTAAATTCAGATATCTGAAATTTGTTCCAGGATGTGTTCCCTGTAACCAATGTCATACACAGTTCTTTGTAAAATTTTCTATTAGATGATGTAGACTGCCCCTGCAAGTGTGTAGGTAGTCCTGTTTCTTTGATAAAACCCATTGTTTATTCCTAATGTGCATGAACGTCAGCAGACTTTTTTTCAGGAGGAGGGCTACATTTTGGAAGTTTGTAATTGATTCATTATTCTGTTGCCAAAAACTCTAAAAGAGAGTTACAGTGTTTGTTACAGATAAGCATATTAATTTATGCTAAATAAAAACTGTTCTTTAAATCAACATTAAAGCAATAGTCTAATAGTAACTGATTGCGCATTACATTTATTAGTTTCCAAAAGAGGGCCACGGTCCCCCCCTTGCCCTCCCTTTGCAATGCCCATGCTAATGTGTACATTGCTTCAGTTTGAGATTTTGTCGTACATCCTATACGTTTATCAAAGTTTAGCAAAGTTTAGCTATTTTACCATCAGTGGTTAACCCTTTTACTCCCAGTGTGTGTTATAAGAAACATAAGCTTTTTTGCCTATTTGTAATACTTTTAACAGTTTTTCTGCTATATTCTTGATATATTGTTTGCCACCAATTAAACATATGTATTTGAGATGTTCTGAATTGTAGAAAATTATTTTTTTTACAATTTATATTGTAGTGTTTTTTTTAAGAAAAGAAGCAAAATCCATGCAACCGCAGTCAAATGATACCCCGTCATCATCCATGTGTGCCATCACACCGATTATTTCATGTGGGCCCTCCCCGTCCTTTACCATAGGCACATTTGACTGCAGTTGCCGAGACTCAAACTCATGGCCTCAGGCTTTGAGTGCATGGCCAGTGCACTACGTGTTGCCTTAATGATCATGGCTATTCAAGCCAGCAGGCTGAAGGTGTTCCAGACCGCCTAATCTAAACCGGTTTCAAATTAGAGGAAGAACGGCATAAGTAGCAAAATAATACGGGACTGAAAGAGTTAAAGCACTATCAATATAAATCATGTTTTGAGATTTGATGACAATGAAGACACAAATGGTGCCATGACTAACTTAAATGCAACTAACTGTTACAAATCCTGAGGTGTTTGAGAGCAGGTGTAAAAAGGAAAATGTTTATAACAAGTCAAACTTATGCAGTTTAGTTTTGAATGTAATGGAAATGTGTGGGACTGATGACAATGTATGTAAATAACAATATTGAAGCTTACCACTGTTTTTCCTTTCTTGCTTTGCAGGGAAAATGTAGAGGATGGACAAAATATATAACTTTAGAGCAATATTAAAATATGTAAAATTATGTAATATGTGTGAAATATGTATTATACCTCAAAATATAGCAAGGTGGAAAGTTGAGGACAGAATAGAAATTCTGCTACTCCATTAAGAGAAGAAGACCTCAAAATATGTAAAAATATGCAATTTAAAACTTTGAAATTAGGGTCCCTTCAGTTTAGTTTGTCAACATTTTAGCTTTTCTTATAATTACATGTACAAGAACAGAATATGTAATTACATAAACTTTGGGTTTTAATAATAAAAATAAAAATAATAATAATAATAATAATAATAATAATAATAATAATAATAATAATAATAATAATAATAATAATAATAATAATAATAATAATAATAATAATAATAATAATAATAATAATAATAATAATAATAATAATAATAATAATAATAATAATAATAATAATAATAATAATAATAATAATAATAATAATAATAATAATAATAATAATAATAATAATAATAATAATAATAATAATAATAATAATAATAATAATAATAATAATAATAATAATAATAATAATAATAATAATAATAATAATAATAATAATAATAATAATAATAATAATAATAATAATAATAATAATAATAATAATAATAATAATAATAATAATAATAATAATAATAATAATAATAATAATAATAATAATAATAATAATAATAATAATAATAATAATAATAATAATAATAATAATAATAATAATAATAATAATAATAATAATAATAATAATAATAATAATAATAATAATAATAATAATAATAATAATACTACTACTACTAATAATAATAATAATAATAAAACAATAATCATCATGATTTTTTAAAACTTTAAAAAAATTTTTGTGTTACTTTGTTTAATAATACTGTAAATTGCCAGGATCACATCAGCATTACTGGTGTGCCAGAATTTCGTCCCGCAGAAGTTCTGTTACATGCCAGTAAATTTGCTGACATGGAGCTCTTGTTTTTAAGCACACTTAAAAACCATTGATCTGGGCCAGATTTGAACCCACGACCTTGAGATCAGTAGGCCAGCGTCTAACCAACTGAGCCACCCAGACTGACATGATGATAATGATGATGATGGTGATGATGATGATGATGGCGATATGCTTTTGAGTTTTCGGTTTTGGCTCCGGTTAAATTTGGCAAGCCTACTTCTATATGCAGTGAACTTAGCCACTTGCTTACTGCTGTTAATGAAGTTAAAGATTACATGCCTCAGACAAGATAAAAGAGTATAGCTTAAGAAGGTGTTTATACCATCACCTGATACTTACCATTATATCTTTTTCTCTTAGGGATAAGTTGATCATCTGAGGAATCTGAGTCATAATTTTCTTTTCCTGAAAAGAATAATTAAAATAGTAATCACAATTTATTCAGCACTTTCATTCTTACAGTACTATCAGTAGCATGTAAAAATATTTTATTTTTGGTGCAACTGAAGTCATTTCTAATTTTATTACGACAACTGTGCAAAGGTAAATTGGTGCTACCAAGCAGCTGTGCTGAACAGTTGGTGTAAATAAAGACAAATGAAAAAAAGATTTAAGTTACAGTCAATATAATATAGTTAGCATATTCATTTTTAGTAAATGAAACGTATTTAGGAGAGGCACAAATAGTGCAAGTAAAATGAGAAATTTGTGCTCTGAAATGCAACTACAAGATTTTTTGTTCAAACACTTTACCTAATATAACCATTGAGTAAAACGGTAGATATCAGGGATAGTTCATTGGTCTAAAACTGGTGAAGGACTACAGAAACTACATTTATTGTTATGGTCGTTGTCTCTAACGCTCCCCATTTATGGTCTAGGGCTTTCGGGGAACCTCACTTCACCAAACAGACACATTCCTGAGGGAGAGGCCTCTAATGATAGGATGATGATGAAGATGGTGGTGGAATGAGAGAACCTGCAGCATTTACTGTGGACTCTGAACCATACTTTGGCATACTTCTCATGAGTCAGAGGTGAAGGTTTGGATAGAACTGACTTAAAATCACCATCCCAGAGCCGGGAATCGAGCCACGGACCCTCTGTATGAGAGCTGCAAACTACGAGGGCTGACCCAGAAGTACCTGAGTACAGTTAATAGTTGCTTCAAACGAATGACTACGGCAGAAAATAACAACCTTATTAAGCTTATGTTTGAAGTTTGATAATGCAATGTTGTGTAGTATTTGCTCACAGTCATCATTAGTGAATGCTTTCAATGAATTTGTTAATATGGATAAAACTTATGGTCATGTGGTACAATACTTTCATTTGAAAGGTCTTAGTCCAACTAATATTAAAGCTGAGCTATATTCTATTCTGGGGGAGTCTGCTTCTTTGTTTACAAGAGTAAAATATTGGGTGGCAGAATTCAGACAATGTTGTACGAGCTGTCAAGATGAATATTGCAGTGATCCATCAAATGAGGTGACTACACTAGTAATGTGAAGAAAATCCACAAAATAGTATTGGATGACTGTTGACTGAAAGTGTGTGAGCTAGCAATATTGCAGGCATTTCAAAAAGTACTGTAAATCACATACTGAGTGAAAATTTGGACATAAAATAGCTGTGTGCAAGCTGGGTACCATGTTTGTGGGATAAAAGCAGCATCATGAGGATGTTTCAATCAAGTGTTTTGCATCAGTTCATAACTATGGATGAAGCATGGATCCAGCACTTTACACTGAGATGAAAGAACAATTGAAATAGTGGATTGAAAGGGGAAAATTGGTCCCAAAGAAGGCAAAGACCATTCCATCTGCAGACAAGTACATGGGGTCAGTTTTTTGGGATGCATGTGGGATAATTTTCATTGATTATCTCCAAAAAGCAAAAGCAATCAAATGGTATTATGCAAACTTGTTGCTGTGTTTGAGTGATCAAATCAAGCAAAAACAGCCGCACTTAGCAAAATAGTAAAAGCCTTGTTTCATCAAGACAATGCACAAGTTCACACGTCCATTATCGCCATGACCAAAATCAATGAGATAAAGTTTGAAATGCTTACTCATGCACCCTATTTGGCACATTTAGCCCCCTGTGATTATTTTGTTTCCAAACTTGAAGAAATGGCTTGGTGGTAAAAAATTTGCTAACAACAAAGAGATGGAGTCTGCAGTTGATGACTATTTTGCAGAGCTTGACGGTTCTCACTATAAACAGGATATTGAAGCTGTTGAGCATTGTTGGGAATAGTGTATTGAGCTGAAAGAAGACTACATAGAGAAATAAAGATTTTTTTTTTTTTTAAATTTTTGTGCTTTCTTTGTTAGGTCGGCATGAGTGTCGGCAAACTTTTTTCCAGAGGGGTGCCACATGTTGGAAATTTGCAATCAAATAATATTAATTCATTATTTTATTGTCAAAATTTATAATATTTGTTGCAGATAACCATATTAATTTGTGCTAAATAAAAATTGGTCTTTACATTAAAATTAAAATAGTAGTTAAATAGTCAGTAATTGATTGCACATTAAGTGAACCAACTTCCAGGGGGAGGCCGTGGCACCCCTTGCCCTCCCTTCGCGATGCCCATTGTAGGTTGGGAATTTCTGGGACAGCCTTCATACCTCTGAGTTACTCTGATGTCCCAGGAACTACATTTATTAATAAGGTAGTCTTGTAATGCTTGTTTTCCACTAAGGCCATTTGAAATGAATGTTGTTGCTTCTAATAGTATTCTGAGTGAACATACGGATATTTACTTCACTGAATGTATTAGTTGTTTCATTGTAAGAAATAGGCTGGTATTTGACTTAATACACTATTGACGATCTATATACTACTTTCACTTTTGATTTTTATATTAATTGTGACACTCGCTGGACTTATTCTTGGCTTATCATGGCTTTTTGCCATACCAAGTTGGATAAAACCGACATTTTGACCATATTGTCGTGGTCGTCTTCACAGGCAAACTGCGCCACTTGTTGGGGCTTGTCAGCTTTTTATACAGCCAGGCAGGTAAAGGTGAGCCCTGATTGGCCAGGTGACCCTCTTCACTGCGGCAGGTGGAGGTGAGCTCTGATTGGCCAGAATTCCTCTGCACTGCTACATCACTAAAGCGGAGTCACTGCAATGCGGCACAGATGATGTAGTATTCTTAGGTTTTCTTTTTGTTTTACCTATGGCCATCAACCAGAGTTTGTTAATATACACCCCGCCATTGTTGTTAAAATATTTTAAACAACGAGCAATTTCTAAGGCCTCTTTAATTTTCCTGAGTTGCTATGTTTTCCCTGGTCACTAATGTGGTTTGATCAAATAGTATTGTGTGTTTTGTTTCGTGATCATGCAGCGCAATTGGTTTTATCCAACTTGATGCGGCAAAAACCAAATAGCCAAGATATTTTCAATCCTGGCCATGGAAGCTTGAGAGAACTTATTAATTTTGTTTCTTGCACTTGTTTTAAGAGATTGTGTACTACATCCACAAGCTAGAGAAGGTTTACCACTGGAAGGTACATGAGGTTTGCTTTTGGTTGGCATACTGTCCAAGGCCCTCCTATTCTATTAGTACTGTCATCATAAAGTCTGACCTTCCCCAACACAGCTTAGAGAGAGAAAGGAAGAGAAAGACATAAGTGTCACAAAATGACATGACAGAATTTCATTTTGTCAGTTTCCTAGAGAGAAAAGAGCATTTATAACAAAATGCATATAATATAACTTATAGGATTCGTATATAATGAAAAATTACAATCTGCATATCCCAGAGATGCAAATAAGCAATAACCAATTCATGGTATTCCTACTTTCTGTGGAAAACAACTCTATATCTCCGTTGATCATTAAGAAAAAAACATAGGAAGGATACAAATCTGTTATAGTTTATATCCCACAGCCAATGTTCAGATATTATTGCCAAAATGTTATAGAATTATTTCTAGTACATGTGATATAATTATAAATGTAATTCAGTATGTTAAATAAATTAAGAAAAAATAAAAAGCTCTTTGTGATCATCTCAGATGTGATGTCACAGTTGCTTACAATGACTAGACATCCAGATTTTGTTGGTCATGTTCTAGCATTTTACCATTTTACCATTTAAAGCTAACGTTTTAAACATCTGAAAAGTACACAGCTTTTTATCCCTATTTATGAAAAAGGATGTATCTGCATTTAAAATATCAACAATATAATAAATAAAAAACAGAATAAAATATTAAAAAATCATAGTTTAGCAAAAATACTATAATTATAGTTAATAAAATAGCTCCAATTTTGTGTTTTTTGCTGCCCAATCCTGCTATTCTTGGTTTTAGAAGTTGCTATTATAGTTTCAAGTACCAAAGTAAGTGTGTTATGTATCTGAAGTTATATACAGAGTGTTTTATAAGTACAGAATAATGTAAATAAAACTAAAATTAATTCTCTTTTAAAATGTTTGGACACACTTTATTTAATATTTTGGAAGCAAATAAAAATGAAAATAGATTTATTTATGCAACTAAATGAGATAGAGTTTTGGTATGTAAAGAAACTAGTAAAATTTTTTTTGTCACCATGTTTAATTAATTCATTCGTGTCAACAACCATGGTAATATAAAATTTGAAGGTACTGGAAATAAAGGAAAAACATGATACAAAACATAGAGTTACAAAAACATCACACATGTGCTATTATAGGTAACCATGGACTCCCTTCAAAGAGTGCGTCATAGAATGAAAAAGCAAAAGCACATTTAAAGATGAATACGGTGAAATAATCTTACTGTAAAATTTTAGTGATAAATGTTAGCTATCAAAACATTTTAATATCCCAAATACTAACATTAATTCCAATTTCAATCTTTGGACATTAAGTGATGCTTACCTATTTTTGAAAATACCACTTTTTTATTTTTAATTATTTTGTACAATATGTCAAAAACCACTTTTAATGGATAACTATAACTATAATGATGATGATGATGATGATGATGATGATGATGATGATGGTAGTGGTGGTGATGATGATGAAGAAGAAGAAGAAGAAGAAGAAGAAGAAGAAGAAGAAGAAGAAGAAGATGATGATGATGATGATGATGATGATGATGATGATGATGATTTTGTAGTTTGAATTCTCAGTTATTGAAACTGACATAGTATTTTCTTAATTCAGATCCGTCTGTGTCCAATCCAATGCATGGTGGATTACTATTACTGCATTCACACCTAGCGTCAAAACAAAATATTTTATGGGGCAAACATATAACATTTTATGGATTCAATATCTGGTGAAGCGACCTTCAAATGCATCACTTCAAACATCATTGTTGATTAATGTTTATGTTGAGATCACTTTATTACACAAGCCATGTATAGAACTACAGCAGGAAAGAATCAATCAATCGGTAAGTAACTAGTATGAAACTAGTGTATAAGTATTTAGCAGCATAAATTAGACTAAACTTAGACATACCTTAATTTGAGAATTCTGTCACTACTAAAATCTTACCTCTCCTTTTACTATTCAGGGTTCCGAAAGAACCTTTGTATCTAGCCAGAAAACTGAATTTCCTGAGTCTCTCACCAATGCCAAGTTGAAGGGCTTCAGTTGCCATATATTTGGCAATTTCTATCTGGTTCCTGTAGTCCACACCATGAACTCTTGTCTGCAGAGAAATGTTTAAATGCATGTGTATCATTTCTAAGAGTTAAGTTCTTGAATAAAACGAAAAGGTATAAAATAAAACCTTTAAACTTAATGTCTTTTAGGCAGACAGATCATATAATTAGTTGTCCTGCTTTTGAGATAATTAGTGATTGTTATACACCACTTACACTAATACATAGCTCAAAAGAAGAAGAAATGTTGGTTCAATGCTCCTCATATGATCAATAACCTTTGGGAAAACCCCGTTCCACCAAGTGATGGCTGGATCCAATTATTCGGAGGTGCACAGCAGGTGATAATGTGGATGGTTAATAATGAGGATGGTGACAAAACAAAAGGACACACAGCTTTTTACTGCAGCCTCTAAACCACACTGGCTTTGAAAATACCTCACAAGGTGACGCAAACGTTCCTCTCCGTCGAAGACGTCGCCTTTAAGACCTATAAGATCTCGTGTTTGGTGTCCGGACTAGCTCTAGCAAGAGGTCCTAATCTGCAGGGTGTGCGTGAGTTATGGTAGGAATGGAACCAAACGAAGAATTAACGAACATATCACTTTATTTGTAAATTTCCAGATTTGTAGAGAACTGCCGACGATATTTAAATAGAATGTAACTTTGTAACTTCAACTACAATGTTATAACACTTTAACTTTGTCACCATTTAGCAACCGCCGAATTATGTATACGTGCTAGCTTACGTACAACTCCCAAGTTGCACATGCATTATCTTGACTCGATTCAAGACGAGTGTGTGTTGCGTTGCATTTGTTTTTGCGTGAGCAACACGAAGGAAGCGATTTCCATTGGCTAACTTTAGAGCACGTCATGGTAAGATAGGAATCAGCCCGCTGAATCACTATGGCTTAGTACAAACAACAATTGTAACCTTATCACTCATTTAAATCTGCCTAGGCTTCCATTCTTGAGACTTTAACATATTCAGCTTTATTACGTTTTCCCCTTAACTATTGACTAGAATCTCCTTTTGTTTCTTTCTATCATCAAATATATATTGACATTATAATTTCGGTTTCAAAGGGTTTAAGGCTTGGATGGGACCAAGAATTACCATCATAGAGCTGGGAATTAAACTATAGACCCTCAGCACAAGAGCAGGTAACAAAAGACCATTGAGCTGCTTTGGTGCCTTCATATAAAATAAATGACTGAAACAGATGAACAAATTAGATGAGGTAACTAGAGGTATAAAGCTGGTATTCATTCTAAATAAAAAAAACACCAAAAAAGCCTCAGCAAGGCTACTTCATTCAACCAGTTATTGAACCTGGGTCTTAAAAAAGTTACACCAACTTGGTGATAAGAACATAATTTTTTGTAATTTCTTATTGTAAATACTGTAACAAATTGACAATTTGACAAATTCTACTTCTGACACCAGTGTGACAAAAATGAAAAAGTCCAATTACTTTTTCTGTCACTTTATTTTCCTTCTAAAATTGAAGCACAAAACATGGTTTTCTTTCACACAATCTACAGTTCATGATCTCATAACTCACATCTGTTCTGTGTTCTCGTAACCTTGACACACATTTTCTGTCTTTCAATTTGCTCTCTGTCTCACAAATAGCTGGTTTGGATGATACAATCACTCAACACTTCTAGACTTTGACGCAACATATCTATGTCCCAACTGTCTCTGTTAACACATACGGCTCTCTTAAGATGACAACAACTGACTGTGCACACACTACATACTGCTAAGAGCTCTCATTCAACACTCACAACTCCATAACAAAGAACTACTCTGTTTTTCTCACAAAAACTGGCTGGTCTCTTGAGTACTGCAAGCTTTTACACTGGGAACAATGCAGCATGGATCTTTCTCGAAATTCATAAGCAAGCCAGCAGCCAAAAGCCTCATGAACATTCTGGAAACTCTGTAGTTCTGCCACTTTATTATTGTCAGTCATATATTCACAAGCAGTGTGAGGTAGCTTGACCCTAATTGTCTTTAACATGCTGCTGCAGACTGCGTTCACAATATAAATAAATACTTAATGATTTTATGTTATAAAATTTCTATCCTAATCATCAGTCAGTCTCTAGCATGCATTAACTTTTCCATTGAACTTTTAGTCTTCAAGAGCACTTAAGTGCTTACTCCTTTTAGGTTATTTTGGTCTCAAAGGAAATTCCATCCAGTACTCCTTAAGACTGCTGCAGCATTTAAGGTACAGAGTAGGCCACAGGAACCTGGTGATTTTTAAAATAAATAATATAAGACTCAAATTAAAATTTTAATTATGTAACATTGCAATAGGGTATTGAATGCCGTTTAGCCTTATTTGCTAAATAGGATATCTCTTAAGTGGCCTCCATTACTTAGTATACATGTGATGCAGATTATATATCGCTGATTGCAATATGTCGTTTGGTATGGCTGAAATTTCCTCCTGAATGGTCTGCTTGAACTTACTAATGTTCCTTGGTTTTCTAATGTACACTTGAGATTTCAGCTAGTCCCAAAGGTAGCAGTCACATACTGACAGATCTGGAGAATGTGCAGGCCACAGAATGTCTCCTCTTCTTGAAATTACTCTGTTTGGAAACATTTCTTTAACCATTGCAATGAACATGTTGGCAATATGGGCTGTAGTCCCATCTTGTTGAAACCAGATGGTATTGAGATCGATTCAATGATAATGTAACCCAGGAGTAAGGAAGTCCCCTAACATCTCTATGTATCGATCTGAGGTCACTGTTACAGCTCTATGATTCTCTTCAAAAAAATAAGGACCTATGATTCCAAAACTCCCAACCCCTCACCTGACTGTTACATATAAACTATGAAGAGGGCACATAAATAGATGTTGTGGGTTTGAATCACTCCAATAGCAAAAATTTTGTTTGTTCACCATACCTAAATTAAGCCCCAGCACTACAGCCCATGAAGAGCCAAGCCTTACCGCCCAGCCACTGCGTCCGCCACCTCAGCCCACTACAGGCATCATTGGTGGGGTGCAGTACTGGAGGGTGTTATGTGGTCAGCGTCCCGATCCCTTCCGGCCAGTTATGAGGTCCCCACGACCTTTTCCATCAAGTAGCTCCTCAATTGGTCACTCCGGGACTAACGAGGCTGAGTGCACCCCATGCCAGACCTCCCAGAGGGGATAAAATCCCCATGCTGGTACTGGGGATTAAACCCGGGTCCTCCACACCAGAGGCATTGTTCACACTACCATTTAAATGAAAATGAGCCTCATCACTAGAGCCCGGATTTTTATGTAATTACATATTTTAAATCCTGCATAATATTTCAATGAGAAGTAAAAATGTTGGTGAATTATGTCATTTGGGACTCCCTTACAAATTTTTATTTTACATATTTTTACATATTTTGCACGTTTCTACATATTTTAACGATGTTACATAAAACATACATATTTTCTGGGTTTCGTTACAATTTTGTTATATTTTAAAAAATATTTTAGTCACATAAGCTACTGTTTTCACAAGTTTTGCTGAAAGCAACAAAAATCAATCTGTGAAATAGGATGCAAATTAAATTAAGAATGTGATAATAACTGCCTCGCCTCGTTCTGATTGTTGTCCATTTATATCAAAATAGGTGCCGCTCGACAATGTTGACCTCCAGTGTCATGTTTCTCGTAGCGCTTAGGACATTTACAAGGGCTGGAGAAATTGACTGTTACCATTGTTACCATTGTCGCAGTAGTCAGCATCTTGTAATATAATAGCTGTGAGGAAACAGTGAGCTGCTGGAAAACCATCAATATAGCGAGGCAATAATACTGCAGTTAGTTTCTTGCAAGTCTTAGTAAAATGGCACCAGTTGCGTACTCGCTGTCCTGCAAGTTGAATTCATGGGTGAAATTAGATAGCACCTTTACAACAAACGGAAAAGTAATAGTCTCTCAAGCATGAGGTAAAAGAATTGGCTGTTCCACGAAATCTCAATTGGAACAACATATCAAAAGTATTCTTTGCATACGCGACAAACACCTAGTCTTCTAGAAAGCAAGTTCTGTTGACACAAATGCAACAGGAACTGCCCGGAAATGATTTTTTTAAAGAACTGTGCAGTGCAATGGTTGCATCTAATATTCCGTGGCATTAACTTCAAATTCCTCAATTTCTCTCCTTTCTAAAAAAATACTGCAAGAAAGTTATTCCAGACAAATCTACTCTGAGGAAAACGTATTTTCATGTGTGATATGGAGAAGCAGTTGCTTATATACGGAATGAAATTGTAGACTCCTGTATTTGGTTTGCCGTCGATGAAACTGCAGATGACATGGGTCGCTCGGTACATAGCAAGTTTAGCAGTAGGAAAATTAGATTCTGAAGGTCCTTCTAATCTGCTGCAAGATGTTGGAGCAAACAAATCATTCTACAATTGCAAGATTCATAAATGATGGAATGAAGATTCTGTGGCCAGAGGGTGTGTGCGAGGAAAAGGTTCAGATGCTGCAGCATACATGATTAAAGCTGCCCTTAAGGTTTTCTACCCGAATGTACCTGCTTGACCCATGCATTGCAACGTGTTGCTGAAGTAGCAAGAAGTAATTTTCCCTGTGTGAATAAGTTGATATCAGCAACAAAAAAGGTCTTCGTGAAAGCAGTGCACAGAATTCAGTGCTATAAAAATCATCTCCAGCATGTCCATTTGCCTCCTGAGCCAGTACTTACAAGATAGGGTACATGGTTAGAAGCTGTGAACTTTTATTGTAAACATTTTGAAGGAGTCCAGTCAGTGGTGAACATGTTCTCTTTAGAAGTAGCTGTTTCCATACGTGAATCTCAGAACGTCTTTAAAGATCCGAAAGTGGCAATTTCCTGTGCTTACATCAAGAGTAACTTCGGCTGGTTGCCTAGCACCATCAAGATATCAGGTTCCCTTCTTCACGAATCTATGGATTTAATGGAACGTGCATCACAGAAGCTTAGTGTAGTTGCAGGAAGGAAGGTAGGTGAAAAATTCAAAGCTGTGCTAAGCAGGAATCCAGGATACTCTACGCTTGTGTCCATGTCTAAACTGCTAAATGGTGACAATGTCAATTTATCCAAATATTTCTCTGCAAATCAGATTCCTATATTAAAATATGCTCCTATTATTACTTGGGGAGAAGCTTCTCTGCTTAAAAGAACATAAAAAATAAAAAAATCCCTATAATTAATTCTATATTTAGTACATTTTAACTCATTGTAATTAATTTATGTACTTACAGACCCATCAAATTGCAAAATTCTGGATAATTTGCAGTCTGCATTTAGATTTGAGGTTGTAATCTTAGGATTTAGATTATTACATAATTTTACATATTTTGTTTATATTACATATTTCATTACATATTTTGATGTTTTTTGTTACATAAATATGTACATATTTTGCACCTTGATATTACATAAAAATCCGGGCTCTACTCATCACTCATAAACAGGACCACATCATCATTAAAGAGGTTCACAAAGTTATCACAGACTGTAATTCCATTAGCTTTATCACAACTAATAAACTGATTTTAACATTTTCTTACTACTGCAAGTTTTCTGTACCTATATATAAGAACATGAAAAAATGTCATAGTTGAAAATTGTACAGAATTAAGGAAGGGAGAAGTGCTTTCTAAGACAAATGTATACATCAGCTATTTTTGTTCTTTCTTGCTGTCCCTAAAATTTGTCCATCCTTTCCACACACCAACACACTCATGCATTACTCTTTTCTTATAAGAGACACATAATTTTTTGCACAAAGTTTATATAAATTTATTGTTGAAAAGTTGATACTTCTATAATAATATCATATTGTGTTAGACAGGGTTTTTTGTTTTCATATAGAAACTGAACATGTGACTCACAAAATTCTGTAAGAGATCTTCAGTGATGCATTTTGCATTTTGAATGTGAAATTTATTGCAAACTGATTTGCAGGTAAATGATATCATTTATCAATGATATATCAGATTGTGCAAATACATGTTGAATTCAAAGTGGAAGGTCTGTGGTTCAAATCCCAGTTGTGGCATTGAATTTTTAAGCTCCAGTTCTACCTCTCAAACCTTGCCCACACACGGCTTGTGTGTTTAAAAACACCAACAGTAAGTTTGTTGGCATAAATAAATAATAATTTTAAAATTATATTTATATGAAGTAATATTTTTACGTATTATATGGTCACGCTGTAGCTGAGTGGTTAGACCATTTGCTTTTCACCAAAGTGGTCTGGGTTCAATCCCAGGCAACCGCATGTGGGATTCGTGGTGGACAAAGTGGTGCTGGGGCGGGTTTCCTCCAGGTTCTCCAGTTCCCCCCGCCATCTCATTCCACCAGTGCTCCATTTTCATTCCATGTATCATCAGTGTCACCACCTGTGGTGCTGTAGTAGTAAAAGTGGGCATCAAACACCACAAAAAAAAGTATCATCCTTGTATTTTCATAATGTTTAAATATGACCAGTGCTGCTTTTGTATTTCTAGATTTAATGAATATATTTTTTAAGTTCTAACTTTATGCATGTATGTTTAATACTGATGGTGATGGTGACAGTGATGACGATGATGACGATGACGATAAATATATAAAGTGTCCCAAAAACACAGACAATGCTTAGTATGTTGTGCGGGATGGCAAACTTACCAGTTTTCAATAAGGAACCTCTGTCCGAAAATGTATGGTTTGAATGCGGGGAGCATGGAAGTCAAATGTGCAGAATCACCTCAAGTTGCATATCAAAAGTAATGGATTGGTAGAGGTGGAGCAGTTCCATGGCCATCAGTGTCGCCAGATCTGACACCTCTTGACTATTTTGTGTGGGATTGTATGGCACCCCTGTAATGTCTACAGAGGACATTACTTGATGCCATGGAGCAATTGAAAATCTTCAAAGACAACTGCACATATTGGGTCATGTGCATGAGGCTCAGCACCGCCGATGTTAGGCTTTGTAATGATGTAGGAGGTACACAGTTTCAAGACTGTAAGTAGAAGCTCTATGTGCTACTCATGTTGGTTTATTGATGAAATGTGAGCATATACCCATCTCACACTTCGATGTGCTACAGTGCCCAAATCATTTGTTTCCAGACAGGGTTTCTTTCTTGAAAACCGATCAGTTTGCCATCCCACACAACATACTAAGCACTGTCAGTGTTTTTTTGGGACACTCTGTATAGTGAATTTTGAAAATTATATAACATTTTCACAGTACATGCAAAAATTGAGATGTTTATTACTCTAGCTTCTCCTTCATTAGAACTTACTGAAACATGTTTTAGAGACATGATAGTATAGAAAGTGAAGCTAGAATAATAAACATCTCAATTTGTGCATATATATACTGTATTTTATCGCGTAATTCCCTCCCTTTTTTTCTCGAAAAATTTGCTTGAAAACACTGGGGAGGGAATTATGCGAGTGGTGCTTCTAGGAATTCAGAAAGGAAGGTAAACCATGCAGTATTATATAAAAGTTATATAGGAATACAGTAATTTGTGAATGAACTGGATACATACCACGGTTTTATTGGGCCTACAATGTATTGTTTCATTGTTTCTTTTCTCTGACAATTCTGCAGTCTCACTTTCATCACTATCATCACTATTTTCATTTATATCTGGCTCAGATAACACGTCTTCATGTTCACTATTCCACAACATGTCGTCAGAACCATTAATGGCACAAGAAATACCAGCTTTTTAAAACTTTTCTAACAATATGACACTTGCAACAAACTGACTTGGAAACATGTCTGCAACTTCACATTTCAATTTTATGATACCTTGTGACAATGGCAATACGAGTATTTTTGTGGCAAGCACTGCGTTCATTGTTGTCCGTGACAGGCACCGCTGCGTCGATTGTTGTACATTATCAAGTCATTTGAAGGCCGCTCCAATAAGAACAGACCAGGAGAGGGTATTATGCGATGTTTAATAGGTAAATAATTTTTAGTGATGAAAAATCATAGGGGAGAGAAATATGCGAGGGGGGGGGGGGGGGGCTTATGCGATAAAATACGGTATATAAAAAAAACGCTGTGTTTTCCTGAAAACCATTTATACATTTTCATAGTAGTTCTTAAAATATAATAAGTATTTAATTATTATTGTTAATGGAACGAACAGAGTTGGAGTTGATTAAATACTCATTTGGTTTCACTTACTATAAAACTATACCTGAGAGAAAGGGCTTCATGCTAATGAGTGAGACTTACACTTGGGAAGTCATGGGTTTGATTCCCATGGCCGACTTTCTTGACCCATGGATTTTCTTGGAGGTTTCCCCAGGTTGGTTGATGAATACCAGGAAGGATAGTTACATCCCCCAAATTTCCTGTCTTTCCATTTCATTCATTTTATTCCATTCATCCTGTTGGTTCTTTCAGGGTCACAAGTGTCAGCAAAGGCATTAGGTGCAGCTTGGCAGGGATGATATGCACACAGAAACTCTTTCCATCCCCCACTTTCCATGAGATCTGGATAGGGAGATGGCATATGAGATCGCTGAATCCTGCCGGAGTCCCCCTGGAAGGCCCCGGAAGGCCTAAAGACCTAAAGGTGTCAACAAACTTAGGAAACCTTAGGGAACTCTGTCAATGTCTGTATCATTAGTCTGAATATGGCCATCTAGTGTCTCCTCTCATCTCATCCTTCCTCTCAGGAGTGCCCCCTTAGGAGTATAGGTACAATGAGCACAGTTTCAGTGCCAAACCCCCTTCGTATCTCTATTACTTTTCTTCTATAATACTTTATGTAACAAACTATGAAATCATTCTCCTGCAATATATGTATGGTATGTAAAACCTTACGGGTGTTTAGTTGACTGCAGTTCTATGTTTAACATGGTTGGTAGTTTCACTTATAAACTTCTTTTTTAATTATTGTTTATTGTATATAAACCCTCAGTCAAGTAATTCTGATAGCTTTCCTTTAGTATTCATTCTAAATGACTGCACATCCAGAAATCATTTCAAAAGAGACATACTTTCTCTCACATGGATAAAGTAGCTATTCCTAAGAAGAGGCAGATTGCATCAGTTATGTATTCTATGAATGTCACTGAGACATAATTTTACTTTCTCTGTTTACAATTATTCCTAGTCAATAGTAGAGCTTATTTAATACTGGATTTTTGTTACATAAAGCATAGCACATTTTAGTGACATGCAAAAAAATGTGTAATCCTCTTTCTAATAGTGTCTTGTAATAATTACACCTTACCTTTCTGAACGTCTTTCCCATTTCCATTCCTGTAAAAGGTTTCAGGGCATTGGGAGTAAGCCATGCTCTTGTTACTTCCTTGTCATCAAAGAATGTCACATTGTAATATGTCTGTAGAAATAATATTACACAGTTTTAATTAGTTACATTCTTTTGTTTTTTCTTATCTATATCTTGAAGTGAAAACTGAATCCATACTAAAAGGTTATACACAAGGCATAACTTTTTCATAATTTAATATGATTTAATTATGTAAAACTAATTATTTATCAAAGGGAAATTTAAATCTTTAAAGTAATGAAAATCGAAGTAAAAGTAGCCTCAAGACAAAATTGATATGTAATATTTAAAGTAAAAACTTGTATATTAGTTATTGTACATTAAAATTCAAAATGGTAGGGAAGCATTAAATTGTGGTTTAGAGGAAAAAATATAGCGTTTAAAAGATGAAACAGGAATGGTAGCTACAGTGAAAAGCTGAAACAAAAAGAAAGCTCATTGTTCAGGAAGAAAAGAAGTTTCACAATAGATCGCGGCAGTTGCTGAGTGGCAAGTGTAGTTGAAAGTGGATTTTAAGTTAGGTTGAACAATTCTAAATACAATCCTGTTTGCAGATGATCAGGTCATTCTGGTAAATACTGAAGACTGACTACAAACTTTGTGCCAACTCGACAAAATAATGTCAAAGTACAATTTTATTATTTCAGCAGAAAAAATGAAAGTAATGGCTTTCATTGGCAAATACCCAACAAAGTGCTAGAACAAGTGAATTTTAGCTACTTAGGATGTGATTTTCATATAAATATGACAGGGATTTAAAACAAAAGATATATAAATTTCAAAACTTGTGTGGCACTATAAAATGAACATTGAAAAACAAAACGAGAAGAGATACTATATTGAAGTTTTATAAAACTATGGCAGTGCCCATTATATCTTATGGAGCCGAGACCTGGACCTTGGACAGAAATGATAAAAGAATAATTGAAATGGCTGAAATGAAATTTTTGAGGTATGTAGCTGGCTGTAGTCTCAAAGATCATATCAAGAGCAACTAAAAATATTTAATTACATGACAAAATCAGGGAGTACAAAATGAAGCGGCAAGAGCATATCTCCTGAATGCCAGAAGAAAGACTAACCGAACAGGCCTTGTAGTACAAACCAATTGGTAGGAGAGAAGTTGGAAGACTGTGGAGATGCTGGGAAGATCCCTTTTGCCTATCTTGAAGGTTGGTGGTGGTGGCAGTGGCGGTGATGATAGATCAAAGCTAAATAATCTAGCAGCAAGACAAATAAGAAACAATGTAAATGTAGGAATAATGCCAGAAGAAAGAAGAAGCTACCAGAGAGATGTGAGATTATCAACAAAAGCATTCTAGGGCTGGCAGTGGAAGAGACACACTGGACAGACTGAACCATCGCAAGTCAAGAGTTGAGATTTATTCTGAATAGCTTAAGGTTTAAGACAATGGAGGTTGTCTCCTTTGTGCTGTGGTAGCACAGCTGCTGTCCAAGTTCTACTCCCAGTATCATTGTAGGGATTCTCTCCCAATAGGAGACCCAGTTTGGGATGCACTCAAACTTGTGAGGTCCTTGGGGGAAAAACTGAGCAGCTACTTCAGGGAAAAGTAGCAGCTCCGGTTTACAAAGACCGGATTGACTGGCCAGGAGGGACTCAAGGTGCTAACCATGTCTCATCTTCCAGTAATGCACCCCACTCATGAAGCCTGTTGTGGGCTGAGGTAGGGGATGCAGCAGTAGGCCTTGGCCAGGGATCTGGCTGTTGCGTTGCAGAGTGTAGTTTACTTTTTAAGATGACAGACTTGTACCATACAGATCAAGTGAATTATCCTCTGCAAGAGCAGAACAGAATAGATATAAATTATCTCCTGATGAGTGTTATTCCTGCCTGACTTTAACACGATGAATTATTTATATTCATTATCACCTCACAGAGAAGGAAAATAAAGTAACTTGACACAAAGTGAAGTAAAGTAATATAAAGTAAATAAAGTCTTTTGAAATTAGTAGAAGTAATAATTTTGAAATACCATTGGGAAGAGAAATCTTAGATCCTGTCAGATAATGCATTTTGTGAAAGAACCATGACTAATGCAAGCCAGCAAAAATATTTCATTGTTGTCACAAATATATCTAATTATTTTATGTTCTGATCAACTTTTTTAAAAATAAATGTTGACTTCAGCTCACAATAATGTGTATTCATTTTGATAAGTTAAGCAATACCCATTTCACCATCATACACCGCCATAATGCATCATGTACATATTCAAATTAAAAATCATCTGTGCACATTCATAGTCAATTTTAATATAAAATGTTATTCTGTGGTATGGAGTAATTGTACACTGAATTTTCCATTCCTAAATACAAAAGTTTTGGTATTCAGGAGTTAATCTGTTTAATATGCAATTATTTTGTGATGTACACTTATAAAAAGTTGCTATTCAGACGGAATTATATACAACAATAACTGCAACATGGTTAAATTGTAAATTTGTACTGCACTGGCATCTACTGCTTCTTTAAGCTTAATAACAATAAAACAAATATTCTTATAAAAATTTTTATGCACTACGTTTAGAGCTGAAAACTTTATTTTTCAAAAAGAAAGGCATAAACTTTGGGCTGAAGAAATAGAGAAAATCACCAAAGACAAAAAAGAAATGTATCACAGTAACATACCAAGTAAATCAGAAGACAAAATAAACTACCAAAAAAACAAGAGCAATTGCAAAAAGAGAAATCAGGAGAAGATAAAGAAAAAATTGGGAAGAATTTGTGCCATACTTTGAGAATGAAATTAGTAGACATTAGTAGACATCACAAACATACACAAGTCTAAGAAACCTAAATCAGAAACAAAAGACAACTTCAATATGAATGTTATTTCTTTAAAACAGTGGTGCCATTATTTTCGACTTATGGACCCTAACTCCAGATCCTCTGATATTACCATCATCCAATAAGATTGGAGAAGATTTTCATTAAAAATTAGTCATAAAATTATGAACTTTTGAAATCCCGCCTCTAGACACCTATACCAAGTTCATCGTGGGACTAGAGGGAAGAGGGCATCAACACTGTCAGTCGAGTTGCAGCTCATGATGGAAGCAAGAACTTCTGAAATATGTCCTGTTAATTTACAGTGTAAGTGAAGAAAACATGCTCCAAAATTTGATTACATATTCATTTATCATGTAATTGATTCACAGGTCATCCTTTAAATGCAAACATTAGTTAAATTTTGAGAAACATGCCTTTTAAACATAATATTTATGTAGTTTAATTACTTGGGTTGTCTCCTTAGAGCGGTGGTAGCACTGCTGCTTACCAAGCGGGAAACCCGGATTCGATTCCCGGTACCAGTGTGGAGATTGTTCTCCCGCTGGGAGACCTGGTCTAGGGTGTACTCAGGCTTGTTAGGTGCCTGAGGGGCCAATAATTAGGGAGCTACTTGATGAACAGGTAGTGGCCCCTGGTCGAGAAGATCACATAACCAGCTGGAAGGGACCGGGGCACTGACCACATCCCACTTTCAGTGCTGTACCCCACTCATCAGACCTGTGGTGGGCAGAGGTGGGGGACACAGCAGATGGGTAGTAAGTCTTGGCCTGGGTGGGCTGTTGTGCCAAGGGATTATGTTACATTAGCTTAATTGTTCACTTTTACTTCAGTTTCTGTTTCTGTTATTTCAGAGCTTAATTTCATTCAAAAGTTATTTCTTGATAAATGTAAGGCAAATCTGTTTTGGCCTATTCTGCTTCCTTTACTTCTTGAATTAGAAAATATCTTTTTAGTTATACTTCACAAGATAAATTCGCTCAATGACTTTTTTTTATATTAATGTCCTCCAGTGTAGTGTCATATCAGGCAGTGAATGAATGAAATGGGTGAAATGGTGTTCAAATGAGCCTGAGGTCCATAGAAGTTTAAGTTACCTGAATACCTGAATAAGGGAAAACCTTGGCAAAAAACCTTATCCGAATACCTCACCCTAAACAAGATTTGAACTCACAACCTCTTGGACATGAGGTAGACACACTGCCACCATGCTATGGAGGCAGGCAACACTCAATGACTGAATGAATAGATGCTCCTTTGGTTTAAGAAAATAGTACAGAAATAAAAGTTTTATTTGATTTTAACAAAGCAAAGCAACAGCATAACCATAAGTATAACAAATGTCATATTTTTCATTAGGGGGTTATAGCCTCTCTCAGCCTCTTGCTGGGTGTGCCTATGCTCTTATTTAATTATTATTGGATTAAATTATTAATATTTTGTTGTTTAGTGACACTGTCAGTTGCCCGGATCACATCAGCCTTGTCAGTGTGCCGGGATTTCATCCCACAGGAGTTCTTTTACATGCCAGTAAATCTACTTACATGGAGCTGTCATTTTTAAGCACATTTAAAAGGCATTGGTCTGGGCCAGATTTGAGCCCACAACCTTGGGATCAGTAAGCCAGCCTCTAACCAACTGAGCCACCCAGACCGACAATTATTATTGGAAAAACCCTATTTAACCCAGCATTTAAATGTAACATTTTAAAATGTTTAAAATTATTACCAACAAATATTCACAGTGAACAGTTTACTTTAAATAGAATGTTTAAGGTTAAAAAAAAATACCTGCACTAAAACAACTCTGAAAGACCACAACAATTTATGTTAAATAATTAGTTATTGGCCATTAAAAGCAATAGAATGTTGACCAACTCTCTCAGAAAATATTTTACAATAATAGGCCAATGATGTGCTGCATAGCAAACCATCTTCTCTTGAAAAGAATTAAGACCTTGCACTCTTGCCACAAACCTACTCATTCTTGATGAAGACTAGCTCAGCCGAATGTGAAAGCTGAGAGTTTAGTACCACACAGCAGTAAATCACCTTACACTGACAAAAGGCAACAACAACAGCAATAAACAACCAAATAGCTGCTGGAATAACAGCCAGAGTTAAAAGGCACAGAGGAAGTGAAAATAGCTGGAGAAAATATACAGTTACAGTGCAGCTCTTTTGTTACAGCTTATCATATCTATAATACTTATCAACTGTTCTGTATTTCTTGTTTGATTTTATTAATGACTTACAGGTATATCAGAAAATCCATTAAGCCAATAATACTGTTCTGTATCGGGGTCATCATCTACCATTGCTGGCCACCATGGGTAACCAACAAGGTGACCCCATACAAGTGAACCAGCAGTGTAAATATTATGAATAAGATCTTCCTCTTCATATGCTGTGGGTCCTTTTTCTGGTGCAGAACATGTGTTGAAATTTTTATCTGAAAGATATTAAGTTGTTTACAAAGCTTAAAGAAGTTCCTTATGATTGTTTAAGTTGATGAACATGAGGCTATTAATCAATTTGTGATGCTTTCCTAATTTACAATTCTACATAATAAGTTTCTGCTTATAGTCTTATTTTGTATATTTAATGTACCTTGAATAGTGAGATTTTTCTGGGCAGGTAGTAGTTCAGAAATGATTAAATGTTTATACAAATAATTAATTTAAACTTAAGTCAGAAAACTACATAAATTTAAGAGCATTATATTTTCTAATTTTCATCTCTAAAGTTACTAACTTGCATAAAATTAAAATTTTGGAACATTTTCAAATAAGACATAGTTGAGATATTGTAACAAATGAGAAAACACCAGTTACTGCTAATCACACTTTATTGCCTTCTAGTCAATTAGTGTAGTGCTAACGTTACACTTAGGTCCTTTTTGCACAAACTCAGAGCAACAGAATAATCGTCGAATCAAATCACAATAAGGAACTATCAGATTACAAATCGCATTGAACAGCACTTGGCACAATTCACAGGTGCTGTTCACTGAATGCTTTGTAAACATTTAACTAACTCAAGTGGATGACATATTTGCAATAGTTCCAAAAAGACACATCAGTGACGCATTAAAACTTCTGAACATACAGGACAAAAGTATAAATTTCACAGTGGAAGTAGAAAAAGATAATAAATTACCATTTTTAGATCTAAAATTAATCAAAAACAACGATAGAATAAATTTCGGTATTCACAGAAAACCAACGCAGACAGACAACTACATAAAAGCTTATAGTTACAATCCAAGAAGCCATAAACAAGCAATTTTCAATAGTTTAACACATAGATTGGTGAACATCCCTCTTTCAGCAGAAGAATATAAAACAGAATATTACAAAATAATTGAAATAGCACAAAAAAATGGCTTTCCCAAAGAATTAGTAGATAAAAAGGTAAAACAAGCAGAAAGGAAAATATTATTAAAAGAAACTACAACTCTCACAGCAGCAAAAACAAAAATGATATTAAAAAATTCACATATCATCCATGGGCCTTTGATAAATTTAAAAAGGTGTTCAGGGAATACAACATTGAGCTAGCAGCAGTAAACCATTACTCCATAAAAAACCTACTACTTTCAAACATAAAAGATGCTATTCCACCTAACAAAAAATCTGGCATATACCAAATTGAATGCAGTGATTGTAATGAAATATACATCGGAAAAACCAAAAGAAATTTGGAAATTAGATCCAAGGAACACGTTAGAAACATTAAGAGTAAACAATTAGAAAAATCAGCGGTTGCATTTCACTTCTGGACAAAAAATCATGACATAAAGCTAGAACCAAAACTTCTCAAACACATAACCGGAAAACAAGAACTGTCCACATGGGAACAAATCTTTATTTTAAAAAATAGAAACCAAGTATTTAATTTCGACATTCCGCAGAGAGACATTTTCAGTAAGTTCATTGAACCGCCAACAGAAGAAACACCAGAAGAAGCATCACCATCTGCACCATGAAACACCATGGAAACCCAGTTATTGTCCGGTTGATAATGGAGGAAAGTTAACCTTCGAAACGCATCCCGGAAAAATATGTTGTAAGTGTTGTTCAGTGTTATTAATTAACTCACCTTAAATTAAATTAATTACAACAACACTGTTTTCAAACTTCTATGAAAGGAAGATGATTAACTAACTCCCCCAGTCACAACACTTCACTACAATGATGACTACTACAACTTTGGGCACAAGTGAGTCCCTTATATAGTACCTCATAAGTGAGAGAGCTCTGGAGGTGGAATGCTCTGGAGTGAATAAGAAGGAACAGTCTAGACAGAGAGGCAGCAGACAATAGCTATTGTTTCCGTATGACCTATTCTTCTGCCGGAGGATGGATCATTAAGGCAGGTAAGTGCCTTTGGCCCACTCCTATTCTCAGCAGAACACAGGCTGCCAACCACCAACTCTCACTTTCAACACTTGGGCTTGGGGGCCACTGTGACAATATTCTAATGTAATAGTAGGAGTGGGAGTAGGACAGATATAGAGGGGGACTTGATTACTTTGACCTTAGAGATATTTTGTGCCTGTGACTTGAAGCGGTGGCTCTAGAAAGGAGGGGTGAGGTGAGAAGAGACATAAGGAGAATAGGCACAGGAAAGGGTAGGGGTCCCTATATATACTGTAAACTCCCCAACACTAGCCAGTATCCCAGTCCCCCACCAATTTGCACAAAATGCCGCCTGCAGGGACCCCTCTGAAACACATGGGCTACAGTGGGGACATGATCTGGAGCTCAGCTTTCATGACAGGGGACAGAGTTACTCAGAGCATTTTGTCCCCACTATACTGCACCTGAACTACCAATGACACTTTCTAAACTAAAGTAAACCAAACAGATAAAAGGATGAATGAACTGATTAGTGAAGTGAAATGGAGGGAGAGGATTAGATTAGATTGAATTGCGTTCAGCAAGTTCACAAGTAGCCATGGAGGCTGATGAACACTGAATATGTCAATAATTTGGGGGATGAAAGTAACCAACTTGCTATTTTTTGACCCTCAAAATTTATTTTTATTCTTAATGGTCTTTACTGATTCCTACCAAGTGGATTTTACAAAATTTTTTCTAAGTGTTAACATACTTTCAATTTAATATTTTAGAAAATATTTGAAAATACTAAGATATTCATAACACATAAAGTCTTCTTGGAACATAAGCAAACTTAACTTATTTACTTCTTCACCAGATACATGAATGTCACAATGAATTGGCAGCAAGGAAAGTCCATATGTTGTTGTGTTTCTCAAGTTGTATTTCTCTTTAATACAAGGTAATGAAAGAGCTGATTTTCTGGGCAAGAAATGCAATAAAATTACATCAAACTCATCTGATCCAATTCAAGTAACTACTCTCTTATTCACTCACATATGGCTTATGCAATTGAACTATGGGGCACCACATCTATAATCTTCGCAAAACTTAAAGGCATATGGAGGCGGGGCGTACTGCGGACTCCAGCGAATCCTACGCTTGCCCCTCCTACCAGCGCTGCCGGATGTGCTGCATGCATCTCACACAACCTTATGTACAGAAACTCTGCCGGTACACGTACTACGCTTGGCAACAGTGCTGTGCTTGAGCATTGGCCAGCGTTCACATGTTTTTAACTTTTGCGAGCGGTATAATACAAATTTTGGTAAAAGATTTACTTTTCAAAAAAGGGCAATTCAACACCTAGGCAAGCTAAAATTTAATGAGCCATGTAGAAATACCCTTTAGCAATTTGAGCCATATAGAAATATTGAATATATTAACTATATCAACCTTATATATTTACAAAACCATTTTACAGTTCACAAAATATAATTCCTTGTCATTAACCAACTCTGATGTTCATACATACAATACTAGACATAAAAATCTGATGTGTTGCACTCGCATGACTTTCTCTACCCTTGTACTAACCATTCTTAACAAACTCTTATTCCTATATCTTCTTCTTGTTAGTAAAGATAAACATTTGTACAAATTATCTTATTGCTTATTTCCTTGTAGGTGCAAGGGGAATATGGGAATACAGTAGGTTTGTGCGATAGTCAAATCTTTTAAAGCTTTGAGATCCCGTTCTCTTTGCACACTTAACATATAAAATACAATACTTCCCCTACTTACCAGTAGAGAAAGTAAAAAATGAACAATGATGTTCCATTTCACGAAAGTTTTAGTTTTCTGAAACTCACACACACAACAAGGAGTATCTCCAAAATGGTCCACTCTACAAGAAAAGTTATTCAGACATAAATTATGTATTTTAGCAAGATCTACAACTTTTGTATAGTATGATTAGGCCTATTTTTTTTTTTTTTTAAATTAACGTCCTCCAACATTGTGTCATATCGGACGAATGAATGAAAGAAATGAAATGGGTGAAATGATGCTCAAATGAGCCCGAGGTCCATGGAGATTTAAGTTACCCGACATTCGTCTTCTCAGGGTAGGGAAAACCTCGGAAAAAAACCTTACCCGGATAACTTACCCTAAGCGAGATTCGAACTCGCGACCTCTTGAACGTGAGGCAGACACTCTAACCGTCACGCTATCGAGGCGGGCGATTAGGCCTATCTCTAACAGTTTACCAGTTATGCAAAAGTTGTCCAGAGTAAATACGACTACAGGGGCTATGGCCAGAAAATTCAAGATATACATTTCATTTGTCATAAAAATATCTCAAACATATGATATTTTAATCAAAATCAAAATTTTTGAAAAACTTTCCATGTAAAGGGTAGTTTAGGGTGAGGCTATTTTCTTCAAAATCTTTGTGTCACATCCTTGAAAGACATTAAACTTAAATATCAACTTTGGTTTTTAACCGAATTTTCATTTTTGAGTTATGCTGTCCACAGACACACTGACATATAGACACATACATGGACCTTTTTCTAAAAATGCTTTTTTTTTGGATCAAAACATATATTTCTGGTGAAATCTCGACATCGAATTTTTGGGTGGAATACAATACTTCCCCTACTTACCAGTAGAGAAAGTAAAAATGATTGCAATTCCAAGTCATAGATTACACATGTATGAAAAGATGCCTGGTTTTGCTGGAGTAAAATGTTATAATGGACTACCGGAAAAAGTAAAGAAATATCACAATAATTGGAATAAATTTAAACAACTGTTAAAACGTTCTGTTGGTAAATATTTTGTAGTATTGATGAATACCTGTGTAAACAATTCTGCAATAGCAAATAGTGACTGAGTTTGTAATATTTAACTGACAGGACTGCTAGGGATTTGTATTCTATAATTTGTATAAATTCAATTATAAATTGTTGTACTCATTGTTAATAGTTCACTGTGCATATTATTTACTATTTAGTTAACAGTTCTTTGTGTAAGTTTTTTGTATATATTGTATGCAAAATACTTGTTTGGTGTTTTATGTATTTTTAATACTTAAATCTGTTTGCTTACTATTGACTGGATTCAATTGTGTATTATACCATACTGAATCCCAGTAAAATTGAATTGAATTAAATACTATCAATATGCAATACAAAAATTAAAGAAGAATATTTTTATGTCACAAATGAAAGGAAAGCAACGAGAAAATCCACACAACAGAACTAGAATTAATACATTATCAAGAAAGTCCTCAGTGGCAATTTTTAGATTCTTACAGGCTCAACAACCTCAACAAACATCTATACAGGATTGGCACAGCAGAATTTCATATCTGCTCTTTTTGTGAGCAAGAAGATATGAAGATGAACCACTTACTCCACTGCCTAGCTTTTAATAACATACCATCCTCTCATCAAAATACTTAACTGCAAGAAAGCAAATGCCTCATTGCCAACTGCCCAACATTAGATACCAACTGACCAACATTACTTATTCCACCTATGATAAGAAGGCATAGAAAGTTATGCAGCATGAAATCTAGGAGAAAGAATGATAAGTAGCTGAGGATGAATGCTATTGGCTTCAAAATCTGTCCTAAAATTTTAAAGTTTTTTCTTAAGTTAATTAGCATAGTTGTGTTGCACACCTTTTACTTTCTCTAGTATGTGTTGTGAACAGAGGAAGTATTGCGTTTTACTCAAAAATTTTATATACAGATTTCATTGGGACTACATGTTTTGTGACCTCACTGAATCTAAAAACGTACTTTTAGAAGAAACTTAGTCTGTGTGTGCATGTGTGTGAACAGCATAACTGAAAAACAGAAGGTCGGTTAAATACTAAACTTGATATTTAAGTCCAACTTCCTCCAAGGATATGACATGAAGATCTTCAAAAAAATATTTCCAACCCAAAATAGGCTTTAAATGGAAAATTGTTAAAAAATATTGATGTTTCCAAAATGACTAACAATTTTGATTAAAATACCATATGTTTAAGATATTGTCATGACAAATGAAATGCACGTCTTGAATTTTATGGATATGATCTCTGAAATCCTCTTTATTGTGGATGACTTTTAATAACTGGTAAGCTATAAGAGATAGACAAAAACTTAGTAAACAAAAATGTAAATCTCGTTAAAGCACACAATTTATGTCAAATTCTTTTGTGCAGATAACCATTTTTGAGATATTTCTTGTTATTAGTTAGAATTTTAAAATACTTATATTTTCTCAATATAAAATTTTTCTCATTCATACCTACAAGAAATAGAAACAAATGCCAAAGATAAAAAATGGATTACATTACTTTCCAACCCAGATATAATCCCCCAGAGACCAAGGAAAACAGCGGTTGCAGCCTTCCGACTACTGACAAATCACGACTGCTTAGCAAGTCATCTCTACAGAATAGGTATCTCAGCCTCACCAATATGTGTCCTGTGTAACGATCCAGCAGAAATGAACGAAGGTCACTTGAAGACCTGTGAAGCATTAAGATCAGAAGAAACTACAATTCAAAAGTATTGGAAAGCACGATGCTAATGGCTTCATTGCCAGATGCAAGGCACTAGTAAACAACAACAACATATTTTCTCAATAGGAAGACATGGTTCTTTCTTTATGTACTGGTCAGCAGAGAGAATGGAATATAAAAGCCATCACACCGCAACCAGCCTTTAAAGGATTTGGATTTGACTATCATTTAAGCCCACTGTATTCTGTTACTCCAATTGTACCTACAAGGGTGGATCAAAAAGTAATGAGGAAAAAAAATTTTTTCACACACCATGATTTACTCTTTTTCAAATTTAATTACAAGCTTTCAAAATAATCTCCTTCTGACTTTAGACTCTGATTCCAATGTTCTATCCACTTTTCAAAACACTCAGAGAAGCCCTTGTTTGACATCCTGTTCAGTATACCCGAAATAACACTGTGTAGTTTTGTATCGGTTTGAAAATGGTGCCCAGGAAGATGTTTTTTAACTTCTGGAAACAGGTAGAAATCACAGGGTGCTAGATCCGGCAAATATGGTGGTTGGGGCATGATTTCAATACCTAGTTGAGTGATTGCCTCTTGTGTTGCGATGGCTCAATGAGCAGGGGCATTGTGCTGATGCAGGTTCCATCCATTGGCAGCAAGTTCTGGTCTCTTGGCAGCCATTTTCCTCTTGAGTGGTCCTTTAATGACATTACTGTAGCATTGAGCAGTTACTGTGGTGTGTTTAGGAACCACGTGGTCATAAATGACCCCAATTTTGTTGAAAAACACAAGATGCATGACTTTCCCTGCACTTTACATTTTTTTGGCCTTGGGCTGTTGGGATGTTTCCATTGTGCACTTTGTTGTTTGGTTTCCAGATCATAGTGATGAAACCAGCTCTTATCACAAGTTACAACCTGGTCCAGAAAATTGGGTTCCCTCCGAAGCCTTGTGATCCACTGTTGGCAGGTCATGACCCGATGACACATTTGTTCCTTATTAAGCACTTGTGGAATCCATTTTTCCACCACTCTTCTGTAGCCCAAATTATTATGAATTATGTCTTCAACTGACCCTTAGGAAATGTGCATAATGTCTGCTATCTCTGCTGTCATTAGTCATCTGTCCTCATACAACAGGACATCAATGGTGTTACAGTTCACCTCAGTTTTTAAAGTGGAGGGCCATCCTGAACGTGGAGCGTCAAGACTTTTTCACCATCTTGAAATTTTTTATGCCATTTAAAAACACATGTTTTTGATAAAGCTTGGTCTCCATATGCCTCCTGTATCATTTGTAGCGTTTCAGTTCCAGATTTTTTCAGAAGAACATAAAACCAAATTGCTGCTTGTTGTTCTAACTTGAAATCCATGTCGAGTCACTGAAACATGTGCTTACAGACAAACTGGCTCTCTCAGACAAACTGAACAGTGCATGGACAGTGTGGCTCTTATCAGACTTCTATGTTTCCACAATTGGTGAATTTTGGCGAGTGCGTGTTTAAGCAGAAAAAATTAATTCCCATTACTTTTTGATACACCCTCATATAAGAAAATACATGGTAAAGGCATTTCTACAGGGTGGCACTGAGCCGAGTGATACTTTTTAACAGCTATATATTTTTAAATGGAAACAGGAAAAAAGAAAGTGGTATAGTCTATAAATACACTGAAATGTGCCATTTACTTAGCAACATTCAACAATTTATTTCTGGTAAATAGTGTTGCAAAGATGGCTTTCATTTAAATTGATGTACTCTTATAAGCACTTCTGAAAGTTGCTGAACACCTGAATCTGCAGGTCGACAATAGATGCAACTACATCACCAATGGCTTGTTTAAGTTCTTGAATGTTGTGAATATAACTCTTGAACACATGGTCCTTCCAAAATCCCTAAATCCCCATAGAAAAAATCTGGGACAGTAAGAGTGGGTGATCTAGAGACCAAGGGATGTCTCCAGAACAAGAGCTGACCCTCCCGAACAGTGTACAAACAGTGGTCATACTCTCTTGTGCAATGTGAGCTATTCCATACCAAACTTTCACCTTGGAAGAGTGCAGCAACATTTCATGCAGCTCTTGAAGGATCACTGGGGACCAATACTGTATATTCTCTTTGGTGATGAAGCTCAAAAGTTGAAAATGTAAACCAACATTAAAGTGCGTAAGCTTTCACGGCCGGTGTCATAATGTAGAAACTGATTATTCGGGCTTGTGGGCCGTGGCCTAGTCAGGAAACTCCTTCCAGATGTTTCGTCCGAAGCTGCGTCTGGAAGGAGTTTCCTGACTAGACCACGGCCCATAAGCCTGGATAATCAGTTTCTACAACATTAAAGTGTCATCTAAAAAAGTGTTGCACTTCTTTCACAGACCAGTTTTGTAATAACTATGAACTGAGGTAACACAATGTTGTCTGTTGCAATGCTCTCTGTTATGACTGACCATATAATGTGTTCTGCCCTCTTGTGGTTCCCACCCCACCAACCAATGTAAGTTATTGCCCCTGCACAATATTCAAGTTTGAAATGTGTCAGTTGGCTCGGCGCCATGCTGTACAAATGTTTATCTCTATTAACACAAAGTAGATAGAAGAATAAGCATTTTAAGGATAGGTTGTACAAGAATTAGTAGAGAAAGTTATATGCACACATAAGACCTTTTTAAACTATTACAGGTTCCTGTTGGTCTTTGCTTTAGTACAGGCATGGGCACAAGAATAGAGCTAGTGATTGAATGTGCCTTACTCACCCCACATTCTCTTGCCAAGTGATGAAGGTTGTTTAATACAAGTACAGTGGTGGCTTCGTCCCACCTGGGTGGTATTAATAATTGAGGCATCTAGTATCAAAGACGGACATAATCCCAGCCGGTCGACATGGGGACATCAAGTGTTCATATAATCTTTGTGCATTGAACTTAATGGTGAATGTAGTTCCATTCAGAAACAGGCAAAGTAAATACATTGTGACATTTAAAATATGTGGGTACTCTCAAACTCCAACATAATGCCATCCGGTCAAAAAGGGGACTTGAACTCACTGTAAATATGTCCGTCTTTGATACTGGGGGCCTCATTTTCTACACTGTTAATAAATAATAACGATTTTTTCTTTATTAAACATATTTTGCATGCTTATTAAAGCCACTCCTGTGGTTAGGCAAATTACATAATCTTCAAGTTTATAGCCTTCCTTTATCTTATGCACATAATATTCTTATGCTGTCTTATGATTGATATATTAGTTTATCTTTTACAATAAATTAAGCAGTAAAGTTCCATTGCCATTCAGCCTTAAAAATGGTTTAAAACTATTTGATCAACATAATAAATTCTTTGGTTTTAAACTCAATATTGTGCTCAAACTTTGAAACATGAAACACAATAGCTTACGTTAAATAAACTAATAAGAAACTAAACCCCAAAAAAGTGGAATCATGTCATCCCTTTTGTATGCTTACAAATACGAGTATGTAGAATGAATCTTTTGAAATTGTAAATAAACACCTCTAAGATAACCAAAGGTTGCTTTATGCTTCTGATCATAATGGAATTTGATATTGTAATGCTTTATATTTGTAATCCACATATTAAAAGGTAAATTTTCCTGTTTTTGTAGCTTACAAAGAACCCTCTCTGCCACTCTTCATGAAACAGAGTCTCGACGAAGCTATACTCGCCAATGAATGAGATATGTTGGAAGCAAAGGTAAAACTGAACAGCAGTGAAGGGGAGGGATGGCCAGTGGAGTGAGACAAGAATGTGCTTCAGTGGAGTGACCCTTTTGAGCTGATTTTGCCCATGCCTGCTTTAGTATGTTAGTCAAATAAGATGAAAACAACTTACCAGCATTCATATGGCAATACCACTTCTCAGGTACTTCAACAGGATCATGGATGTCAGTTAGATATCGCCATTTGGAACAATGTGAGTAGCTACACTGTACCCATAATCCCACATCTCGTCTCTCCTGTAGCCACTCCAGTCGCTCCTTCAGTGACAGTCCTGGTGGTGGCTGACTCAGCATTGGCTGCGACTGGGATTGACTGTGAATACTATGGCTTTGGTGAGGGCTTTTTTCTCTCCCTGTAGAATGCCCACTGCATGGTGTATGAGGGCAACCTGATCTGTGGTGTGATGCAGGGATACTATCATTTTTGTCATTACCACATGAACCAAGAGGATGGTTATGAAATGAAGTTGGTGTGTTGGGAGTTCTTGCTGTTGCATGTGATTTACAAGGGGTATGGGCCATTTCATGGTTTTCCCTGTTGTATGATGAGTGCAAATGACCACTGCATGGAGTATGGTGATGTGTTGGAGTAGTTGCTCTTGGACAGATATGACTTTTTCCAGACTGTGATCTGCAATGATGAACCTCTTTATTACTTGGAGGTGTATTTTCCTTGTTGCATCCATCTTGTGAACCAGGTAAATGATTTGCAGTGATGCATTTGGATGAAGCATTAGCTTCTTTTCCTTCTTTTTGAAATAATGGTTTAAGCTTTTGCTTGGGCACATTAGGACTTGTTTTCTGCATTGATTTCTCTTCTTGTTTCTTAGAACCTCCCTTGAACTTTTTAGAGTTCACCACATTGCGCATAGATGATTCTCTCAGTGCAATTTCTAAAACATTTATGAAAAAAAAAAAAAAAAAAAAAAAAAAAAGAAAAGAAAAGAAAAGAATAAAAATTATAATATAACACAGTGAAGGAACAAATATACTTAGTACTTATTTATGCCAACATACTTACTGTTGGTGTTTTTAAACACACAAACCATATGTGGGTAATGTTTGAGCACCCGCCTAGTAAGCGGAGGGTATGTGGTTCAAATCCCAGCTGTGACATTGAATTTTTAAGTTCCAGTTCTACCTCTCAAATATACTTAGTTTTTAGTTAGCATAAACTATCCTGCTGATTAATGACTAAACATTTTCTTGGGATTCTAACTGGATTGTCAACGGCTATTTGATGGCATATTACCATGGTATCTCAGTTATAGAGTAGTCACATGTAAAGCAACAGGTCTGTGGTTTATGGCTGTGACATTGAACTTTTCAGCTCCTGGAGCTTGCCTACACATGGTTAGTGTGGTTAGAATAATCAATTATCATTGCTTGACCTTACAAATGTAACTTAAAAAGTTAGAAATTCAAAGTCTGAGATTTAAGCAGCTTACAAACCTAAGTCACCATAGCGGTATGCAATCACAAATATGAAATTGAGCTTCCTTATGGTCTATTGGGAAAATGCCACTCAGTTGAAGAATTTAATGTATACTGGCATGTTGCCATAGTAGCTCAGTTGTTAGATCAGCTGTGCATAGAGCAGTTGGTAGGACATAACAATCTGGCTGAAACAGTTTTTCATAGAGAGGAAAAGAGGGGAAGGTCAGTGGATCTAAATACCACCTATTTAGTCCTCCCGGCTAGGTACGATAGACCCGTTGACCAACGATAGGTGTGGTCCCCCTTGCAAAATGGGGGCTTGAGTCGGGTGATGTAACTGCCACATTGTAAAACTGGTGCCTGTTAAGAAAACAGTTACATGAAAGCCACGTACATGAGTATGAGTCCTAAAGATAAACATTCAGGAGTTAAAACTGTCCCCCAATCGGATCTCCGGGTGGGGACATCTTTAGGCAAATTTCATCACAACAATTCCAATACTTTAAGAATTCCACAATGGAATGCAGGAGGCATGTCCCAGCCTAAAAAACAAGAGCTAATGAAAATGTTAAAAGACCAAGATATAGATGTCTTCTCAGTACAAGAAGCCAATATATGAGAAGAACAGGAAATATACTTTGAAATGGATCAGTACACTACACATATACTTCCAAAAGCTCGTCAAATAGCAAGTGGTATTCTTACAGGAATTAAAAGAAATATGAAAGCTACTATTCAAATCCAAAAAACAATGGAAGAACAAGATAAATCAGAAATAGTTAAAATTGCAGTATGGAAAAGTAACTACCACTATAGAATTTACAGTATCTACAATTCTCCAGACAATACACTAGATCTAAGTTCTATCCCCATAGAACCCAAAAGTATTTTAATAGGTGATTTTAATGCACATTCCCCTAGGTGGGGCTACAGAGATATAAATTCAGCAGGAAGAGTCATAGAAGACCTATTAAACTCATCAACAATGGAATTAATATTGTGACTTTGGTAGGTGTAAAGTAAAGAAGACAGATGTAGTCGAGATAAAGAAACACTTTTATTTCTGTAAACAGTAACTTTTTACACTCGTTGCAACAGCAAGAAAGTCTTTTCCGATTCACCAACAGCACGGCTCCGAATTCGTAACACAAGAACTATCCCTTCTCACACTTTACCACTATTTATATCTCCCAGGCACTGTTCTGGAAACTTCAGGAGAGTTCAGTTATTATTGCGGTGAAATACAAAGCAGAAAATTCCAGAAGTCTCTATCCCTTTCTCTCTTTTGGCAAGCGCCCCAACAATGCGGCCATTCTCTGTCTCTTCTCTTCGACTCCTTTGCGGTAGTGCCGACAATAATGCGATGGGCGACACTGCTCCCTCCTCAAGGCTGGTCGTCCCGAACAGCACCATCGTAACGGGTCAGACGATCCAGGTGTACCACTAACATCTTCCCTCGAGGCACGTTCTGGATGCGGTAGACTACGTCGTTAATCCTCTTTACCACTCGGTACGGTCCTTGCCACGGTTGTTGAAGTTTGGGGCAGCGTCCCTTGGTCCGGGTAGAGCGGTACAACCAGACCATGTCACCTTGCTGGAATCCTCGGCTGTTGACTTGCCTGTCGTACCGGGTCTTCATGCGGTCGCTCGCCATCTGGATGTTCTGACGAGCCATCTCGTGCTGTCGTGGAGATGGTCTACTAGATTCTCCACATACTCGGTTGCCGGCTGTTTCGCTTCCGGGGGGCTCCCAAAAGCCAGGTCACAAGGGAGGCGTAGCTCTCGGCCGAACATTAGGCTTGCTAGTGTCATCCCGGCGGTGTCGTGTGTCGACGAACGGTAGGCCAGCAAGAACAGTGGTACCTTGAGGTCCCAGTCTCGCTGATGGCTGGCCACGACCTTCCTCAGGTGCTCCTCTAGGGTCTTGATGTATCTCTCGACCATGCCGTCCGACTGTGGATGTAGGGGTGTTGTGCGGGTCTTGTTCACCCCAAGTCTTTCCAATGCCTCCTTCATTAGGTGCGACTCAAAATTGGTGCCCTGGTCGCTGTGGAGCTCTAACGGGACCCCAAAACGGCAGAACAGCTGTTCCACGAGGCAGTCTGTAATCGTCTTCGCCTCTTGGTTCGGGATGGCATTCACCTCCGGCCACTTGGTGAAGTAGTCCACAGCTACCATCAGGTACTTGTTGCCTCGATCGGACACTGGGAATGGTCCAGCTATGTCGACGGCGATGCGTTCGAAGGGCGCTCCGACGTTGTACTGCTGCATGCGACCCCGGCTCCTAGTCTGGGGGCCGCGACTCGCCGCGCACACGTGACATTGACGGCACCAGTTCTCAGCGTCTGCTCGGAGCCTCAGCCAGTAGTAGCGCTGTCGGAGTTTGTCGATCGTCCGGTTTGCTCCTAGGTGTCCACCCGAGGTACCGGCGTGCACTTCCTCCAAGACTTCCGGGACCTTACTTCAGGGAAGTACCAACTGCTCTTTCTGGGTCTTCCCATCAGGTGATTCCCATACCCGGAACAGCACGCCCTCTTTGGTCTTCAACGAGTCCCATTGGGCCCAGTACGACTTGTATGTAGCGCTTCTGGGTGCGATGTCCTCCCAGGTTGATCTCGTCCCTGCCTGCACTTCTCTCAAGAGTGGCCCCAAGTCGGCGTCCGCCAGCTGCTCTCTCCTCAGGCCCGCGCTATCCCATCCATCCGCAGGCACTGCCGTGACCACTCTGACAGCTGCGGTACGCTCCTTCTCTTCCACTCTTGCACATTGGCCGCACTCTTCTGGGCAGGGTCTTCGGGACATGGCGTCTGCGTTGCCGTGGCTCTTCCCTCTGCGATGTTCGGAGGTGAAGTCGTACTCCTGCAACCTCTGGACCCAACGGGCTGTCTGGCCCTCCAGGTTTCTAAAGCTAAGTAGCCAGGTTAGGGCGGAGTGGTCTGTCCTCCGGTGGAATGGCTGACCGTACAGGTACTTGTGGAAGTGCTCCAAGGTGTTCACTACCGCCAGTAGCTCTCGTCGGGTGACACAGTAGTTCTCTGCCTTGGACAACGTCTTGCTGTAGTAGGCTATCACCCGCTCGTGGCCGTTCTGGACTTGGGATAGGACGCCTCCAATGCAATGGTCGCTGGCGTCGGTGTCCACAATGAAGGCGTCGCCTGGCTGTGGGAATCCCAAAATAGGAGCACTGCAGAGCGTCCTCTTCAGCTGCCGGAAAGCGCCTTCGGCGTCCTCCGTCCACACATAAGGTCGATGTTCTTCCATCAGGCGAGTGAGGGGTTTGGCGATGCTGGAGAAACCCTTTATGAAGCGGCAGTAATAACTACACAATCCAAGGAAACTGCGCAGTTCTCGCTTATCCTTTGGGCGAGGCCAATCTCTCACGGCCTGTGTCTTCTCCGGATCCGTGGCCACTCCGGTTGGTGAGACTATGTGACCCAAGTAGTTGACTTCCCTGTGGAAGAGCTGGCACTTCTTGGCGTTCAGCTTCAAGCCGGTCGCCTGCAGTCTCTGTAGCATCTTGGTCAGTTTGTCAAGATGGTCTTCGAATGTCTTGCCGACGATGATGATGTCGTCCAGGTATAACAGGCAGGCGTCATAAGTCAATTCTCTCATTACTGACTCCATGAGGCGTTGCAGAGACCAAAGGGCATAACTGTGAACTGCCAAAGCCCTTGGCCTGTCGAGAATGCGGTCTTCTCCTTGTCTCTCGGGTCTAGAGCCACCTACCAGTAACCCGATTTCAGGTCCAGGGTTGAGAACCACTGCGCACCAGCAAGCGTGTCCAGGGTGTCGTCAATCCGGGGTAAGGGGAAGCAGTCCTTCCTGGTGACAGCGTTCAGCTTCCTGTAATCTACGCAGAAGCGTAGCTCGCCGTTCTTCTTCTTCACCAGAACTACAGGGGAACACCAAGGACTGTCAGACTCTTCGATCACCCCCTTGGTTCTCATGTCCTCCAGCATGTCTCGTACCGCCGCTTGTTTAGCCAACGGAACGCGTCTAGGTGGTTGCCGAATAGGCCGGGCGTCTCCGGTGTCGATGTGGTGAAGCACTCGGTCCGTGTGGCCGTAATCGCTGCTGCCTTGGCTGAAGACGCGCTGATATCGTCTCAGCAGTTGTTGGACCTTCTCTCTCTGTTCAGCGGTCAGGTGGTCGGCCGCCCTCTCCAGTAAGCCTTCCAGCCGGGGCCCCAGGTGTTGCGTCGGCACCGGCTCCTGGGTCTTGTCTATTGGTGTTACGCTGACCACGGGCTCGCACGCCCCCAACTCCGTCCCGGCCTGGACGTGTGATCGGTGTCTGTTGGGTTGAGCAATCTCACCGGCACCTCCTCTCGGCACGGCAACAATGTCCCGGCTACACAGAGCCCGTGCACATGCGTCTTCCGGTCCAGCAGCATGTTCTTCTTGCGCTGGCCTTCCAGTCGCGCCGTCACTACCATCTCGCTTCTCGCGGGGACAACTACGTCTTCCCTGAGAATGACCCTGCAGATTCCAAGGCGTTCTTCGGGGTGCCGGAGCATTACTTCCTCTCCCGTAAGCCGCAGAACCTTCTTGCCGATGTCGACCGTTGCCTCGTGGCTCCTGAGGGCATCCAGTCTCAGTATCACCTTCTCAGCCACCTCCGCGACGAACACCCACAAACGCAAGACACTTCGCCCCAAGGTCAACTGCAGCAGGGCCTCCCTCTCCACAGGCAAGGTGTCACCCGATGCCGTCACTAGTTGGTACGGCCGGCTCGGTTTTCTCGACGGCAAGCCCCTGGCTACGTCAGGTCTGATGACAGTCACGGCTGCTCCAGTGTCAACAAGCACGCGGCACGGCTTCCCTCTCACCCAACCGTCCGCGATGAGGTTGTCATCCATCCGTCGGCTGACGGCGCGCAGTGTCACTCGAGGGGATGATGGTGATGGCGCCGACGTGCCCCTCGCCACGCCGGGCATTACTCGTTTTCCGGCTGCTCTTCTTGGTGCCGGCAGTCTCTCATCAGGTGTCCCGGCTGGCCACACCCCCAACACACGCCACCTGATCTTCGTCGGCGTCCATGGACTGGTCTGCGGTCTTCATCGTAGCGGACACTCCTTGTCTTCGAGGTCGGGGTAGCCGTCACTTTGGCCGCTTCCATCCTTAATGCGGCCGTTAGTGCCTCGTGGATGGTCTTGTAGTCGCCGAGCATCAGGCGTTGACGTACCTCGGCATCGCCTACCCCGTCGACGAAGGTATAGGCGGCTTCTCGGGATACGAATTCGGAGGGGAGGTCGACCAAGGCTTTGCTGGCCAGCTGTACGATTACCAGGGCGAACTCCTGCAGCGTCTCCACTGGCAGTTGCATCCTAGATTTCAGTTGGCTGCGGCTAAGCGGTGGTTTCCGAACCGGTTCTCCAGGGCCTCCCAGATGTCCTTGGGCGCCGCCGCTGTCTGGACTGCGTTCAGCACCTCTGCGGCTCATCCCTGGAGGCTGGCTATCAGCTGCGCGGCCTCTTCTTCTGGCGACCATTTGTTGTGCTTAGCCACTGTGTCGAATTGACGGCGGAAGACCTCAAACGTTGACGTGCCATCGTACTTCGGTGGTTTGACGCGCGTCGATGTTGTGTCGCGTGCTGGAGCCTCGGCCTTGTAGTTCTTGAGCTTTTCACTAAGCATCCCTTCCACCATTGCATTTAGCTCCTTGGCGCTACCGTCGACCCTGTCTTCGAGAACGCTAAGCCGTTCCCCGACATTCTCCAGGGTGTCAACTCGTTGGCCGAGGTCCTCCATCTTTCCACCGAGCTCTTCCACCTTTCCACCGAGCTCTTTCGCATCCTTCCTTATGCCATCCAGTTGCTCGTCAATTTTCGCCGATAGCTCCGTCTTCATCTCTTTCAGCTCGGCAGTGAGGTTGTCGTTTGCCGTCTTCATCTCTGCTTTCAGCTCTTGTAAAAAGCTCACCAATGAAGCCTCCATCATCATATCCCGCTTCTGACACCAGTGTGACTTTGGTGGGTGTAAGGTAAAGAAGACAGATGTAGTCGAGATAAAGAAACACTTTTATTTCAGTAAACAGTAAATTTTTACACTCGTTGCAACAGCAAGAAAGTCTTTTCCGATTCACCAACAGCACGGCTCCGAATTAGTAACACAAAAACTGTCCCTTCTCACACTTTACCGCTATTTATATCTCCCAGGCACTATTCTGGAAACTTCCGGAAAGTTCAGTTATTATTGCGGTGAAATACAAAGCAGAAAATTCCAGAAGTCTCTATCCCTTTCTCTCTTTCGGCAAGCGCCCCAACAATGCAGCCATTCTCTGTCTCTTCCCTTCGGCTCCTTTGCGGTAGTGCCGACAATAATGCGATGGGCGACAATATTTAATCCAAATGATCCACCCACTTACCTTCATTATAATGGTTTGGGTACAAATCCTGATCTTCTGATGGTGTCATCTGACATAATTGACAATACAAAAAGAGAAATACTAGAAGACCCAGGTTCAGGCCACAGAATCACCATAAACTCCATAAGAGGTCTAATAAATAAAAGTAACAAACCAAAAATTAAAACTTCTTGGAATTTTAAAAAAGCGGATTGGTCCAGTTTCCAAAATGAGATAGAAGGGAAGTGTAATATACTGTTAGAATCAGAGTTCAAGTCAACAGATGAAATGAATAAAAAAATTTGTGAAATATTATTGACAACAGCCAAAACACATATCCCCAAAGGAAAGTTAAAGAAATATAGCTACTTTTGGTCTCCATCTTTATCTAAGTTAAAACACGAAAGAAATATAGCAAGAGTCAAAGCCGAAAGAACCAAGTGTCCAGAAGATGTACAAAACTGGAGAAGAAAAGCAGCCATTTTTAAGAAAGAATTAATTACAGCAAAGAAGACCAGTTTCACAAATTTTGTAGAACATATGGAGTATAGGAAAGATGGAAATAAAATATACAAATTCCTTAATAAAACAAAATTATCAAAAAATACAACTGAACCATTAAAACATAATAACAAAAGCTTAACTACAGATAGGGAAATAGCAGAATCCCTTAACAAGTTTTATGCTCAGTCACAAAGAATACCCCAAGCATATAAAAAACAAGATAAAGCTATCCAAAAAACTATCAGAGAAACTAATAAGCCAAAAGATATACGAAATGATATTTTTATTCAGGATTTTAACGAAACAGAACTAGATTTAGCAATAGAACAATTACAGAACAAAAAATCTCCAGGACCTGACAAGATCCACCCAGAGTTTATTAAACACCTTGGCAGGAAAGGAAAAGAAATCCTACTTAAACTGTATAAGACGTGTTGGAGAATGACTGTGCCTTCCGACTGGACAAAAGCCATTATCATCCCGATTTTAAAGAAAAACAAACCCTCAAACAATATTAATAGTTTCAGGCCAATATCTTTGACCAATGTTATTGCAAAAGTGATGGAAAGAATGGTGGCATCTAGGCTTAACTGGTTCCTAGAATATTACAACTTAATTAATAGTTCACAGACCGGCTTCAGACAGAATCATAGAACAAGTGAAAATGTACTCCTACTAAGCCAAGACATCAAGGAAGCTTTCAATAGAAAGGAAGATACCTTGGCAGTATTCATTGATTTTAAATCAGCATATGACTCAGTCTGAAGAAACAAATTAATTGAGAAGTTGCAATCAATAGGTGTGAAAAGTAATATGCTTACATGGATAACTCAGTTTATTTCACAAAGATTTTGTGCCACAAAATATAATACATACATTTCCAAATATAAACAAACACACCGAGGACTTCCACAAGGTGCTGTTCTGAGCACAACACTCTTTGACATATATATAAATGACCTTCCATCAATAATAAAAACTTCAGGAACCAAAATTGCTTTATTTGCTGACGATGTAGTCATTTGGACTCAAGGCTCTCCAAAAAAAAAACCTGAATTAATTAAAGACAGAATAGAAACAGCCCTAAACAAAGTACATGAATGGAGCTCCAAAAACCTTATGACTGTCAATGTGGAAAAAACAAATTACAAATTATTTACATTAAAATACAAACCAGTTAATATTAACATAAATTATAATGGTAAACAGAATTGGGATATATTCTTCACCACTCTGTCCTCTATGTGATCTGCAAGAGGAAATGGATCGAGACCACCTTCAAATATGCCTAGCCACTTCTAGTGCCCCATCCATCTGTGAAAAATATTGGCGAGCAAGAGGATTAATGACTTCATTGTCAGAAATCCAGCATTAGCTAACAACAACATAATGGTAAACCACTCAGAGCAGTTGATGATGCCAAATACTTAGGCATCACTTTCGACAGAAAGCTAAGTTGGAAAAAACATATAACAAACATCTCAGTTACTTACTTATTTACTTACTGCAGCGAAGTTCTTGTAATAGCAAACACAAAAAAGATTCAAATCTTTCAAAACCAAAGTCTGAGATTAATTACAGGTGCTATCAAAACCACACCAATAGCAGCTATGGAAATACTAACCAACCAATGCCCCATTGAATATGAAATAGAAAAAGCGGCTCTTATTCAACACGAAAAGTTGATCAGACTCCCATTCAATACATGGCACAAGAGAAATTTTACACATACACTAAAGACTCAGGAAAGCTTTCTTTCCAAAATTCAAGACATCAAGAAGAATGTATACCTTCCTAATTCAAAGGAAAACTTCATATCTAAAGTCAATCCGACACAAACATTAGACATCACATATTATTTACACCTGACAGAAGAAGTTAAGAAAAGTGATACTCCAACTAGTGTTCTAAAATTATTGGAATTAGAGACAATCCATACTAGATTTCCAGAACACGAATGGCTCCATATTTATACTGATGGATCATTGAAATCAAACCAAGATGGAGCAGGTGCTGGAGTCACATGTCACCTCTTTTCCTATTACAAATCTTTAAGTTATGGAACTACAAACTTTGATGGAGAAATTGAAGCAATTCGAATGGCCCTACAAAATCTTTTGTACAGAATTTCACATTTTCATCAAGCAGTTATTCTCTCAGATTCCAGGGCGGCAATTGTAGCAATTGCTTCCAGGTTGTCACCAAAAAACCAAACAATTATAGAATGTTGGAAAATCCTTACCCATCTAACAGCAGTTCAAAAACACCTAGTCTTCCAATGGATACCAACTCACTATGGACTGAGTGGTAATAAGAAAGCTGATTTTCTTGCAAAAAAGGATACCGGCAATGTGCAGAAATCAATAGTTAATCTACCATTTTATGCAGCTAAAAGATTAGTCAACTCTGAATTCAAAAAAATTACTGAAAAATATTACTATGAAAAATCAAAAAATAAAAGATGGGAACTACCAAACATTCAAACAGTAATTCCTGAGTATCCTCGAAAAACAGCAGTTGCAACCTTCAGGTTGATTACAGGACATGATTGTCTGGCAAAACATTTAAACAGAATTGGGATATATTCTTCACCACTCTGTCCTCTATGTGATCTGCAAGAGGAAATGGATCGAGACCACCTTCAAATATGCCCGGCCACTTCTAATGCCCCATCCATCAGTGAAAAATATTGGAGAGCAAGAGGATTGATGACTTCATTGTCAGAAATCCAGCATTAGCTAACAACAACACATCTCAGAAAAGGTTGAAAAGAAACTGCAAATCTTGAAAAGGTTAGCTGGTGCTAAATTGGGCTGCTCAAGGAGAGTCCTTAACACAACATACAAAATGTACGTTAAACCAAACCTCTTGTACTGTTCTGAAGCTTTAATAACAGCAGCACATGCTAACATCAATAAACTTGAACAAATACAAAATCAAGCTCTTCGCCTAATCACTGAAGCAGTTAAATCCACACCTATTGATGCTATGCTTGCCTTAACACGAACCCCATCAATAACAACAAAAGTAGAAGAACAAGCATTGCTCCAACACGAGAACATGTTACGACTGCCAAACTCTAAATGGACAGAAGAGAACCTCCCTACTTCAATCCTTAAAACTCATAGTAGTTTCCTAGAAAAGGTAACACAGATTAAATCCAAATTGAACATTCCTAACACCAGAGAAAATCTACTTATAAGAGAAAATCCATTGGAATTATTGCAACCTACCTTCAGTTTGGAATTAATAGAGGAAATAAGTAAATCAGACACACCAAAAGAAATACAAAAACTTTAGCTCTGGAAACAATCAATACTAGATATCCCACAGAAGAATGGCTGCACATATATACTGATGGATCCTCCACGGAAAACCTTACTGGAGCTGGAGTTACGTGTTCACATTTTTCCTTTTATCATTCTGTTAGCAGAGACACAACAAATTATGATGGAGAAATAGAGGCTATATACATTACTCTCCGACAATTATTAAATCTTCCCTTAAATAAATTTAACAAGGCAGTCATTCTTTCAGATTCTAAAGCTGCAATTCAGGGAATATGTTCAAATACTACAAAGAAGTCAACAAAAATTAGAGAATGCTACAAAATGTTAACACAACTCCAAAAAGTTAATAAGACTGTTCATCTCCAATGGATTCCAGTACACTGTGGAGTCATGGGGAATGAAGCTGCAGACTCACTTGCAAAGAAAGGCACAACAATAAAATAAAAGTCTAAATTCAATTTCTCATATTCCTCAATAAAACGCTTGATCATTAAAAAATTTTCTCATTCATACCTACAAGAAATAGAAACAAATGCCAAAGATAAAAAATGGATTACACTACTTTCCAACCCAGATATAATCTCCCAGAGACCAAGGAAAACAGCGGTTGCAGCCTTCCGACTGTTGACAAATCACGACTGCTTAACAAGTCATCTCTACAGAATAGGTATCTCAGCTTCACCAATATGTGTCCTGTGTAACAATCCAGCAGAAATGAATGAAGACCACTTGAAGACCTGTCAAGCATTAAGATCAGAAGAAACTACAGTTCAAAAGTATTGGAAAGCACGATGCTAATGGCTTCATTGCCAGATGCAAGGCACTAGAAAACAACAACATAATGATGGATAAAGACAATTTCATGAATAAGTACACTGTTATTGTGATAAACAATAAGAGTATCACATCTATATAGAGAATACAAACAAACCATGAATTCTCAAAGTCATTCAGAAAGAAATTGTCTTTTATTGTTTGTGACAATTATTCTTTACACTTAGCTGAGATAAGTTTTTCATGTACATTCTATTTTTTTCCTTTATGTATTTCATATATTTTTACCAGAACATTAATTTAACACATGTTGGCAATTATAGCACTTTTTGAGCAGTTCTGTAACTTTTAGCTTCTGAGCTAATAAATGGGACCTGTGCATATGTTTTCCAAACAGATTTTGAACTGTATTTTGTAATACTGGTTTAAAGAATGAAGAAAGAGTGAGAACCTATGTGGGGTCATCTCTCTAGCATGGCGGTAGTGCTGCTGCTTACCAAGTGGCACTGAGTTTGATTCCCGGTACCAGTGTGGGGATTTTCTCTCATGGAAGACTGGTTGTACTAGCTTTGTTAGATTCTTGAGGGGCCAAGGCTGGGAGAGCTTGGGGCACTGACCATGTCCCACCCTCCAGTTCTGCACTCCACTTATAACGCCTATAGTGGGCAGAGTTGGGGGACACAGTGATTGGGCAGTAAGCCTTGGCCCACAAAGGGCTGTTGTACTACGGGTTGTTATCTTCCAATAAGATGACCCAACAGATATAAATATAAAATATTAATGTAAAGGATACCCACCTATTGTGCTGTTGGATTGCTCATTTCTTTGTGTTTGATAATTGCAGTGTTCCTGCATAGCTTCTGGCTTTCCAATGTCGTGCTGTTTGCAGCAATGATTGTTATTTTTAACAGTATGAGGATTTGATGTATTGGCTACAAGTTTACTATTTGCTTTTTGTGATTCTGGAGCACCTGTTTGGTCCTAGTTAAAAGCAATAAAACCATTAAAACCATTAAGCTTGATCACACAAGGAACTCTAGTTCTAGGAATGAGTTAATAGGGGCTCAGCATTTTAATAGACTTGGAATTTGTATAACGCATGTTAGTTTCTTAGTCCTCTATTGATAGTACAGAGAGTAAAACAATGCAAGTCTGATTTCTGAAACTATTTTCTGAATAAATGAGTGCATTCTGCACATATGCATATCTTCAGTAAACACATTTTTGTTGCCAAATAACAGCAAAGAGACTGTGTAGTGGCCAAATTTTTCAAGAACAGTGGAAAATAGAATTTAGAGTGATAGTGAGATAAAAAGCTTAATATTGCTAGAGTTCAGAGACTTTATTGGTAGTACAATCCATATTTAATGTAAAGCATTGTTTTTAGACAAAGTTCATTTTCAAAAAATAAGGAAGAGAGTTCATTTCATAAAAAGGTGAATAGAGCTCAAAACATATTCCTTCATAACACTCAGCAAAGTGAAACTTGGATAATTTGAATATGAAGTGCCTAAGAAAATATTCAAGTTAGCCAATAATTTCAATAAAATATTTGATCTGTTGCACTCACATGACTTTCTCTACACTTGTACTAACCATTCTTATAAACTCTTATGCCTATATCTTCTTCGTGTTAGTTGAGATAAACATTTGTATAAATTATCTTATTGCTTGATCAGTGCTCTTGGCTTCCAGTGAAGGCTGTCATTTTTCTTGAGATTACCTTTAGCGGAAGCCAAGGTCACTAATCAAGACACAGGCTGTGAAAGCCTATGCATTCATTATCTTATTGCTTATTCCTTGTAGGTGCAAGGGGAAAATTAGAATACAGTAGGCTCTGAGCTATAGTCAAATCTTTTAAAGCTTTGGGATCCTGTTCTCTTTGCACGCTTAACATATAAAAAATGAACAATGATGCCCCTTTTCACAAAAATTTTAACTTTTCCAATACTGACACAAATAACAAGGAATATCTCTGAAATGGTTCCCTCTGCAAAAAAATGTATTTAGACACAAATTGTGTGTTTTAGTGAGATCTACATTTTTTGTACAGTAAGATTTCTCTATCTCTTATGGTTTACGAGTTATTATATAGGGTGGGGCTATTTTCTTCAAAATCTTTGTGTTGCATTCTTAAAAGACACTAAACTTAAATATCAACTTTGGTTTTTAACTGACTATTCATTTTTGAGTTATACTGTCAACAGACTGACAGGTAGACAGAGACACACACATGAACCTTTTTCTAAAAATGCTTTTTTTGGATTCAGGGAGTCTCAAAACATATATTTCCAGTGAAATCTCGACATCAAATTTTTGGGTGGAATACAATACTTCCTCTACTTACCAGTAGAGAAAGTAAAACTGGTATAGGCCAGGGGTCGGCAAGTGTTGGACTTATGTCGGAGCAGGCAAATGCCAATGGAGCACTATGTGAGCAGCAGTAGTCATAATAGCACACATCAAACAGCAGTAAGCACATGTAATACCGTGGTGCCTCATCTTGTAGTTCATTGTGTCAACATGTTTAATTATTGGCTTACACACTGAAGTACATTTATATCTTATGGTTGAGGTAGCATAATGTGGTAGTGAAAGACCATCAGTGCCTAGTACACTTGTATCTATATAGGAAACTTTATACCTGTTTACAAAATATGGGGTTGTGGCAAAATGTTTGATTTGTCATAAGGTATGTTAAAATGTTTATTTTTCAGTGCCATTATTTGTCATGTCATACATCACCATTGATGTAGACAGTGCTCCAATAACATTACAATTAGAAATTATTGATCTGCAAAATTACATGGAAATGAAAGACACATTCCAAAATAAACAGATGCATGTACCCAGGGCCGTATTTACATAAGGGCAAACCGGGCAACTGCCCAGAGCAGCACATTTCAGGGGGAGGCAAAATTACTGGAAAGCTGCACCCAAAAAAAAGCATACACATGAAACATCAAGTTCCTTTTGATTCTGGATAAATTGATTGAAGAACTGAACAACAGAGTTTCTTCCTACAAAGAATTCAGTTAACCATTTATGTTTTTGACAAATCTGAAGATGCTTAGTCCACTTGAAATTCAGGAAGCATCATCCAGACTTCAGAAAGTCTACAGTTCGGATCTTGAAGATTCAGCATTTGTACTTGAATGCCTACACTTCAAAAGCTACATAGAAAAGGATGAAAATGCGACGCAGTCTCCTACACAGCTGTAAGGTAACTGTCTAGAGAGTGTTTACCCAAACTTAAACATAGCTCTACAAATATACTTGAGCACTCCTGCTTCCAACTGCTCAACTGAGAAATCATTTTCTGCTCTAAGACGCATAAATAATTATTTAAGAACATCACAAGTGAAGGATCGTCTTAGTTATCTTGGTGTTCTTGCAATTGAATCTGACTTACCAGTGAAAATGGACTATAATGAACTCATAAACTTGTTTGCAAATGACAGGGCAAGGAGGAAGCCTCTTGTTATTTAAACAGTATATGTTTTGACATGTAATAGGGGCTGATGCCTCTTTAGTGTAAGTTCTTTCTATTAAGATGTTCCTACTTAAATTTTAATAACCTCACTTACGGTGTTTGCCACTCATACTTAAGTATCCAAACTAGTGAAACCATTCTCTATGTTGTGAAAATTTAAGTAATATATGTATTGCAAGTTGGGGGGGGGGGGGGGGGGTAGCAAATGTTTTTTTTGCCCAGGGGCGTCAGAGGTCCTAAATTCGGGCCTGCATGTACCTTTCACAAAAACTTTCCATGCACAAAATTTCCTCACTTGCATAGATTTGCTTCTAGGCTGTTCAGCATGTTCAGTTCTATCTATAGGTATATGTGAACACTTTTCATGCATGAAGCTTTATGTAAGTCTCACAGCAGGAACTGCATGTGAACTTAACAAATGTTCTTCATTCATCTCTTAATCAGACAATTAACCTGAAAATGGACAAATTAGTGAAGGAGAAAAGAGTGAAAGGATCCTGAAAAGCTGTGAACTTGGAAAATGGAGTGGCTTTAACATACTCAGACCATATAAAATGTTAAATATTCACATTAGCTTACTTAATCCCAGCAGGTACTATTGTGCTTTGAATCTGACAAGTTATTATGCAAAATAAATTGTGCCACTATTTTGTCATTCTAATAATGAGTCATTTTTCTGACAAAATGGATAAACATTTGACTAAAAGCTTTATTTATGGTATATACTGCATGTAATGAACTGCACTTATGTAAAACCTATCTGTTGTAATATTGCATTCACAGACTTCAGTTGCCATTTACCATTCAGAATAGAAATGCTATCTAAATTGTAGTTGGAATGTACTTCATATTACTGTGAATTAAAGTTAATTATGAAGTTCAGTTACTTTATTTATTGTGAAAGTAATCTAATTCAGATTACTCAGAATCCAGTAAGCACTATTAATTTTTGATGAATTAGAGTTATATTACTTCTTTTAAATACATGCAAACACATTTACTGAGGGTTGGTCCGGTGGCGCAGCAAGGGAGGCTTGGTGTTAAATCTCACATGAATCCTAGAGGGAGGCTACTATATTATATTTGAGTGCCTTCAATAAACTTGTGTTATATTATAGGATTATCAAGAGGTCGCTCCGCAGTCTCATATAACCAAAATTCTCCTAGAGATGGGAATACCAGTGGCAGCATTGGCTGCCACAAGCCAATGGTTATTTATAACATTTCACAAAATAAAGTATAAGATAGATTCACGTATGTAATTCATTAAAGGTAATGCACATAAAGAGGATACCAAATTATCTTGAGTAGTAGGCACCAGCACAGTGAGGAGGAACTTGTTGATAACCCTAAATATATTGCAACATTGGCATGCCTGTTGTGTTTCTGATAGCAGAATAGAAGACTCCGTTGCATAAATAAATGAATTAAGCAATTTTAAGTTCCCCAACAAAGGTAACTAACCTGGTTGTGCTACTGTTTATAAACTAAATGCAGTTACGTGTAATACACAGCCCGCACCACTCAGTGGATGGTTTGTGTGCAACCATTGTTTCCAATTCTTTTAGAAGTAACTCTACTGAGAAAAGAGAGTTACCGCTTGGTGAAATGACATCACAGAGCAGGTAACCTGCCAATCGCTATTATACGCCATCTACAGGATGGCACAAAAGTCAGTTTCCTCATATGTTAAGACATAACAAGAATACTTTTTTTTTGAACATATAATAAAGAGACATAGCTTCAAATTGTTGGCAACACATAAACACATTCATTTTTGTTCAAATTGTCCACCTCCTTACTCAATAGATTTCAGGGAACACCTGAAACTGTTTCACAAATATGGGACAATAAGGTTTATTTTCAGTGATGGTATGAAATGCATCTTGAATGGACATTCTCAGTTCATCTAAATTTCTTAGTGATACGTAGAACACCATATCCTTCAGAATCACCCACAGACTGAAATCGCATGGCATCAAATCACAAGAATGTGGTGGTCAATCAAAAGTCCCATGGCATCTAATCCATTCTCCAAATGTGTTAGATGACCTCGAAGTTGAGCGCCCTTAAACCAAATCAAATCAAATCAAAAAATTTCAAATGTTCAGTCCAAAATGGGGTGGGGCCCCATGTTGTTGCCAAACGAAATTCAGAATGTGGTTGTTTTCCATCTTCATTCTGCGAAGTTCTGCAGCATTTATAAATAAGCTGCAGAAGTAGCTGTACCTTCAAATAAATAAGGTCCTATTAATCTGATACTTGAAATTTCTCCCCATACAATAACACCTGGAACATTGAGATTTTTCTCTATTACCTCATGGGGGGTTTGTGTCAGGTAAATATTATGTAAACACAACTATGGTGATTCACATGTCCATTTAGTTTGAAACTTGCCTCGTCTGTTCATAAAATTGACTGCCAAAAATTAGAATCTGCTTCATTGGGTACTAAAAACAACTCACAAAACTCAAGTCTTCTGTCGTAGTCATCTTCATGTAATGTGTGAAGTCATTTTGGGCGGAAAGGTTTGAATTTTATGTCGTGTAAGATTCTCTGCAGGCTACTTCGAGATATGCACAATTGCACAGATGCCTTCTTAGCTGACTTGTGAGGACTTGTTATTAATGCCTGTGCAACTAACTTAGAATTTTCTTAATTTCGGACATTACATGGTCAACTGAATCTCAAAGCATCTTCAGTACTACCTGTTCTTTCAAATTTTGTGTTGAGTTTCTGCAATTGTTGTCAAGGTGGTAATAGTGCATTAAGAAACCTTGTTCGAAAGTCATCATGAACTCTGGCTGTCGCTTGTCGTACTTCCACATTAATTGAAGTATGTAAATGCGTTGTTCCTTAATAAATTTATTTGTAATTGCAGAGCATGTTCAACACACTAACAATAACCAAAACAGAAGACTCATGAACAAATGAATGTGTATACAGTCTTGCCAATAATATTCTGTAATTAAATTTATTCCCATATAACATCAAGATTTACCTACAAACAGTCAAAGTGAGGAATTGATAAAGGGGAAAATGACTTTTGTGCCACTCTGTATATAATATGAATTCTGAAGTCTACAGAGTATTGTGATTTCATCCAGTTTTTGCGCTGTCACTTCATTAATGTGCACTAATACCAATGTTTACTGTCACTTCACTTCATTTGTACATTCACTTCACTTTCTTTGCATTGATGTAGTGGTACCCAACATAGCCTCTTCTTCCAAATGGTTCACTCTTGAATCCCTTGCGGTTACAGCACTCATTGCAATCAACACAGTCATCAACTCCTCAGAGCACAATGTTTTTCATCATACCAGAAATGCACTTGCTAACTCACTTGCTTCACAAGACTAACTCCATCACAAGTTGACTGACTCAAATTGCTAGAGCACTCACTTATATAACCATTGGAAGTTTCCATACAGTTTCAGAATGTCTGAGATGGCAAAACTTCTAGAAGGTTCTAGTTTTCTGGCAATAGCTCTTTTGGATTTACTTTGGGTGAGCATCTGGCTTATCTTGTTTAACATTCTGGCACCAACCTCCTGATACCTTGGACCATAGCCTCTGTGTCACAATATATTATACAGTAACACAAAACAATAGAGATAGCACTAACAAGAGTACACAATTATAAAACCCCTAGTGCAACAGCCCATGAAGGGCCAAGGCTTGCCACCCTGCATCCCCCACCATTGCCCACTACAGGCATCATTGGTGGGGTGCAGTACTGGAGGGTAGGGCGTGGTCAGTGCCCCAAGCCCTCCCGGCCAGTTATGCTGCCTTCTCAACTTGGGGCCACTACTTCTCCATCAAGTAGCTCCTCAATTGGTCGTCCCGGGACCTAACAAGGCTGAGTGCACCCCATGCCAGACCTCCCAGAGGGGATAAAATCCCCATGCTGGTACTGGGGATCGAACCCAGGTTCTCTGTGCCAGAGGCAAGCGCATTACCAACTGCACTACAGAGGAAGTTGGTACAAATTATAGGCCTGATATTGTTATGAATCATCCTAACATAGGCTCACCAAAAGTACATCATATATAGAGCACTGAAGGTACAAGAGAGTATATTTCGTAAGAGATGCATAAGCCTTATTGATGCATCATAATCTAGCTGTACTTGAGCTCTGCTATCACAGTAGTTGCTGATTCTAGGAATTCCTCTCAGAGATATCATCGTGAATGTAGCAAGATACACAGTCAGCCTGAAAAGTAGCCCATCGTAATAATTTTCTTCTTGAGAGTAGAAAAAAAAATCTGATGTATGGCACTCACATTTTTCTACTCTTGTACTAACCATTCTTATAAACTCTTAATTCTACATCTTTTTGGTGTTAGTTGAAATACACATTTGTAGAAATTATCTCATTGCTTATTTCCTTGTAGGTTCAAGGGGACTATAGAAATACTTGCGATAGTCAAATCTTTTCTAAGCTTTGAGGTTTTGTTCTTTTTGATGACTAAGATATAAAAAATGAATAATGATGTTCCATTCAATGAAAATTTAAGTATTACAAAACTCACATAAATAACAAGGAATACCTCCAAAATGGTTCACTCTACAAAAAAAATTTATTTGGACATAAATGGCACGTTTTAATGAGATCTACATTTTTTGTATAGTAAGATTTGATTTATCTCTTATGGTTCACCAGTTATGCAAAAGTCATCCAGAGTAAACAGGACTACATAGGCTATAGCCAGAAAATTCAAAATATACAATTCATTTGCCATAAAAATATCTCAAATATATGGCATTTTAATCAAGATCATTAGAGCCATTTTTGAGAAAATCAAAATTTTCGACAAAATTTGCATGTAAAGGCTACTTTAGGGTGGAGGAATTTTCTTCAAAATCTTTGTGTTCCATCCTTAAAAGGCATTAAACTTAAATACTAACTTTGGTTTTTACCAACTTTTCGTTTTTGAGTTATGCTGTCCACAGACATAGACCTTTTTCTAAAAATGCTTCCTTTGGATTCAGGGGGCCTCAAAACATATATTTCCGGCAAAATCTTGATATTAAATTTTTGGGTGGAATACAATACTTGCTATACTTACTATGCATAGTAGAGAAAGTGCTAACTTTATGACTTTTGAGTTTTAAAATTAGAAGTTTGTTCACTGTCATAGCAGAGCTCCTCCCGATCTGCTGCATTCAATAACTGTAACTCTGCGGCACAATACCCCATCCAGGCTAAGCCTACCACCTGACCCTTACATCCTCCACCTCTGCCCACCACAGGTATCATGAGTGGGGTGCAGTACTGCAGGTGGGACATAGTCAGTGCCCCAATCCCTCCCGACTGGATATGTGGTCTTCTCGACCAGATACTGTTACTTTTCAATCCTCAATTGGCCCCTCAGAGTCCTAATGAGGCTGAGTGTACTCCAGACCAGGTCTCCCAGTGGCAGAAAATCTCCATGCCGGTAGCAGGAATCAAACCTGGGTACCTCACTTAGTAAGCAGCAAAGCTGCCACCATGCTAATGATACAACCGCTGCATTCAATAACTCTGCATCATTCCAGATATTATTCCTTTGAATTAAATAAAACTTTTCAAATTAAAGATAATACTTATGAATTGTTTACATAGTAAATGCAAGGGGATGAAGGAAAAGTTTGAATTACAGCATAATTCAAATTAAAAATGTTTGAATTATCCAAGTTTCACTATATAATTATGATCACTCAACATTGTGGAGATACTATCTCATAATAACCGGGAAGAAACCTTCATTACTACTGCCAAAAGAGTTTGGATATTTTATATCATAAGGTAGCATGAATCAATTGAATGTATTTTAGCTAAGCTTGAATTTTAATTCCAGTAATTTACCTTGTCGGTGCTGCTGTAGTTCTGGCTAGAAGGCTGTGAGTTGCTTGTTGACATAGCAGAACTAATGACAGAATTAAATAACTCTTCATATTCACCATCTGTTAAAGAAACTCCTGATGCTTTCTAGACATTGGAAAGTAAACTCTGTATCAGTTACATTTAAAGAAATACACATAAATAAAAAGACAACTTGTTCTAGTACTGCAAAATAAAAGATAGACAAAAATGCTGCAGATATCATGTCTTCTTTCATTCCTTTCTCCTTTCAATGACTATAGATTGTAACCAATATGTATCTCATGTGCAGTTACACTTTTTGACAGTGAGATACCTGCTAGATAGTTAATTATCAATAGTTACAACAATAAAGGTACTTTGTGTGACTCTGTGGAGTGGAGATAGCATGTCTACCTCACATTCAAGAGGTCTGGAGTTTAAGTCTTAGTGAGGGTGAGTTGGACAGATAAGGCTTTCTATGGGTTTTTTTTTTTTTTTTTTTTTTGGTTGAGTTTCTCTCATCCTGAGAAGATAAACATTAGTTAACTTCAAGCTCTATGGACTCGAGCTAATTTAAACATTCATTCATCCATCCATTGCCCAGCAGAAGAAATCTCTAGCCTTAAGTCTTTATTTAGGTTACTTTGTTTTCCATTTTTTTTAAATTAACAATATTAGTCATATAAATGATACCACTGTTAAAATTTTAATTTTAAATACTTCCTTTCCAGAGTGGCACCTTTTTATCTAAATATACACCTTAAGTTTTTTTTATGGGTTACTAATATTCTTTTAATTTAATTTAAAAGGTGAGTTAATTAATAACACTGAACAACACTTACAACGTATTTTTCCGGGACGCGTTTCGAAGGTTAACTTTCCTCCATTATCAACCGGACAATAACTGGGTTTCCATGGTGTTTCATGGTGCAGATGGTGATGCTTCTTCTGGTGTTTCTTCTGGTGGCGGTTCAATGAACTTACTGAAAATGTCTCTCTGAGGAAACACCAGAAGAAGCATCACCATCTGCACCATGAAACACCATGGAAACCCAGTTATTGTCCGGTTGATAATGGAGGAAAGTTAACCTTCGAAACGCGTCCCGGAAAAATATGTTGTAAGTGTTGTTCAGTGTTATTAATTAACTCACCTTTTAAATTAAATTAATTACAACAACACTGTTTTCAAACTTCTATGAAAGGAAGATACTAATCTTCTGTTTAAATTTGCCATTGATGATTATGTTGTTATATTTGATATTATTTGGGGGAGAAAGTGAATGGGATGAGATTGGCATAAATTGCATTGTTTTATAGAAGGGTGGGTAAACATCGAGTTTCCAATATATCGGAATATATCGGACAGCGAGCATTTTCATCTTCTTAGAAAATGTAGAATATATCATAGCTTATCAGAAACAGCATAACGAATCAATAAGTTACAATAAACAGTTTATTGAAGATTAATTCAAGTGGTATGTTACCTAGGGAAACAAGAACTTCCATTTGTGGTCATGACATGAATGAAGACTGTTAATAAAGGCAATTATTACCTTGAATTGCTTGGGCATGAAGAACAGTTCATAAGAGAGAATTTGGAATCCAGCTCAGGATTTAAGGAACTTGAGTAATATTCAAAATGGTCTTATTGAATGTGCAACTCAGATGATAAATGAAATTAGGAAAGAAATCTTAGCTTGTGGAATCTAAGCCCATTTGTGAAAGATAAATCACTTGAATGAGCTCTCCAGAATCAGAGCTACGGAGATGGAAGAAAAAGCAAATTTACTGCTTAAAGTAATGCAAGAATATTACTCTAGTTTAGACATGGTATTGAATATTAAAAAAGTCTCTATAATCAATTTTGAATTGAAAAAGAGCTCAACCAGTAGTAATAAAATAGAAATAAATGGAGAAATTATATCGGAAACAGACCATAGTAATTTTCTAGGAGTGATTGTTGACAAACAACTAAACTGGAAATCATACATTAAACATATCTCTAAAAAAATAAATAAAGGTATATATATATTATGAAACAGGCTAGAAACATGATGGATAAAGAAACTGTCAAGCAGATTTACTTTGCTTTCATTTATTCCCACATAAAATATGGAATTACTCGTTGGGGAAATATCACAGCAACAGACATGAAAAAGGTATTCATGTTGCAAAAACATGCACTCAGAATAGTGTAGAGAGTAGATAAGCGGCATTTGTGTAGACAAATTTTCAAAAACCATAAGATATTAACTGTTTCCTGCACACATATATATATATATATATATATATATATGAAAGCATAAAAAAACATTATATTGGACAAAGAGGAGCAAAAAAATAGCAATATTCATAAGTATGGATTAAGAAATAATAATGAATATTTTAGATCTATATTAAGGGGTACCTACTTTAAACAATCAAGATGTAAGAAGTATGGGGAAACAATTATTTAATAATCTACCTAAAGAAATACAAATCATTGAAAATAACAAATGTAGGTACATTAAAAATGATAAAAAAATATTTAATAGAAAATGCTTTTATAGCCTAGAAGAATATAAATCAATTAAGGCAAAGAAAATCAAGGTGTAAATATATATGTAAATATAAATATAAAGATGTATGTATATATGACGTGTCCTTTAATTCATGTACTTAAAGGATGAATAAAATGAGTTATGAGTTCAAGGATCGTGTCAGTGTTGCATATCCTGCCAGAAAAGAATGTTGCATGGAGTTAATCTAAAAAAAAAGAACCCCTAAGGTAAACCTCAGACTCTCCAGTCAGTTAGGACTAGTTTTACCACTGCATTTCACCTCCTGTATCTTACATATGTGTGCAATTAAATGTGTGAAGAAACTATTTCTGCAAAACTTTGTCCAGATTAATCCTAAGTGGATGGCAAAATAAGCTTTCACAAGAATTGTTTCTAAAAGAGATTTAAAAGTAAATGACAGTAGCTAGAGATGAAATGAGTAAGGCAAATAAGTCTATTGTTGAAAAAGAAGAGCATCATACAGATAAAGAGGAATTAGAGAAACAGATTGGATGCTTAACCCTTTCAGTACCGAATTATTTTGCTACTTATGCTGTTCTTCATCTAATTTGAAACCGGTTTAGATTAGGCGATCTTCAGCCCACTGACTTGAATAGCCATGATCGTTAAGGCGACACGTAGTGCACTGGCCATGCATTCAAAGCCTGAGGTCGTGAGTTCGAGTCTTGGCAACCGCAGTCAAATGTGCCTGTGGTAAAGGACGGGGAGTGCCCACGTAAAATAATTGGTGTGATGGTACGCGTGGATCATGATGGGGTATCATTTGACTGCGGTTGCATGGATTTTGATTCTTTTCTTATTAAGAAAAAACACTACAATGTAAATTGTAAAAAAAAAGTTTTTGTACAATACAGAACATCTCAAATACATATATTTAACTGATGACAGACAGTATAACAAGAATACAGTGTTATTAATTGAGTCACCTTTTAAATTAAATTGTTTATAACAACATTGTTTTCAAACTTCTATGAAAGAAAGATATAAAAAAAAAATTATATAGCAGAAAAACCTGTTAAAAGTAGTACGAATAGGAAAAAAATGCCTGTGTCCATTACAATGGACACCGGAACTGAAAGGGTTAAAAAGAATAGGCTGAATAAAAGAAGGAAAGCAGAATCTTCACCAGAAGTTGATAACTCCAAAGACAAAAATAGTACAATAAAAGGAAATGAAAATACAATGAAATTTAAAGAGAACCAGCCACTACCAATCAATATGTTTGGAATAAATGATTATAACAAGCCGGCTGCTGATGAATTCAGTCACTGATAATACAGGGTAGTTACTATGAACAACAATGTATTCAAAATCAATGTTCCAGACTCTGAAACTTACAGAGTGCTGGCACAAAAACAATGGCATACATATGAAAACAAAAATGAAAGGCCACTTTGTGTTATTGCATGGGGAATTCATGCATCATGTGATGGAGGAGAAATCAAGGAAGACTTGTTGAACAGAGAATATAAAATTCTTGACGCTGTTAATATACTCACAAACGAGAGAAAGGTGAATGAAAAGGGAGAGCAAATTCTTGTCAAACGTGGACTTCCACTGTTCATGTTGAGGCGGAAAGTCGTTGTTCTCGTGGTTGGATTGCCATTTTAAGCTGAAGTCGTTGTTCGGTTCTCGTTGTCGCCCGTTGATTTGGTTCTTTCCAGCTAGCTCAGCTTGAGATCTCTTTATTTTATCTCGGGTCTGCGTAGGTGTGATAGACAACCCAAGATAACCTTTGCATATTATTTATTGCATCTTATATACTTTCGGGAGCTATGCCGATTGTATATGTAGAGGAATCGCACTCACGTCCGCACAGCACAACCTGCAGCACTGGTCTGGGTAGTGACCAGACGCTTTCTCGCTTACCCACGCTAGGAAAACCGTTCACTTCAATTTTGAATGTCATGACCTCATCCAAGAAAGCCTCGTATCCAAAATGCTATTGCCTTTTCCCGCAATTTAGAAATGTCCCTTTCTATTATAACATGTTCTTTTATGAATTTCGAATATATAATTACCTTTTTAGGATTAAACGATGTTTACTTTATATTTTATTAAATATATCGCGCGACTTTTAAGGTTAGCAGACCTGACTTTCGAACGTGTATTTAAACTATGTAGTATGACGTCATGACTCGTTAATTTCAAACCAATAATGCGTTTATCCTACAAATTTAACGACTATTATTTACTCATATCTGGCTCACCTTACAACACTTCCTGCTCTATTATCTATTTATGTTATTACTTAACACTTATCGCAAATCTCACATCCGGCAATTAAATTAAAACGTGTCTTTATCAAGCACATTCGATTGGAAATCTAAATTTCGGTATCAAATGCCCCCATTTATGTTATTTTATTATTTCATAATAAAATAATGTAAATGTCTTGCCCGAAAGAAAAATTAAAAATTACTCCTGTATTTTGAATAATCGGCAACACTCCCATTATATACAATTTTCAATTACACTGTTTTGAAATTGGTTATTAACATATCTTCTCATTAATCTTTTTAACATGACAAACAATTGTACACTTGACTAAACATTAATCCTTAAATACTAATTACAATATGTTATGGTTTCTTCTGTGAAGCTTTTATATAAAGGTTAAATTTCAAGAGTCTTTCTTTATACTTCCTTCTTTTAGTTCATGTTTGCTCACTTCGCTCTCACTATCACTTGCACTGTGAATTCTCACTTTTGTTATTGTAACACATATCTGTACTAGATCCTTTAAGCACTAAAATGTACATATATTTATATAAATCCATTACACTCTTCAGACAAGTTCTTTCTTTGTCTTGCTGTGATAACTATCTATACATCTAAATATTTTAACAAATGTTTACCAAGTAAATATTCTGTTTTCTCTCTATGCGGAGATGAACATTTTAACAATCTTTCTGAAGCTGTTATTGTGAGCTCTATACAATATATTTTTAAGCTCTTGGTAGTATATAGCAATTCACATTCTGCATTTGTCATGAATACGTAAGTACCTAACCAATATATGGTTTTCAAGTAAGCTAACATTTACATTTTATCTCAAAGCTGATTGGGCGCCAATATACAAATGACACTTCGAATTCTTTTTACATGAAGTCAAGGTTCCAAGGTACCACACGGTTTCTTGTATGGTCGAAGGAGTTGTTTATGCCATCTTCCCAGACATTTTTCATTTTTAACATCTTTTAATTCATAGGTATGATAACCAAATTTTGATATAATTTCTGCAGGACCTTTATATAACAATTCCATCCTTTTGTTCCTACCTCGCAAGGCACTTGATAACTTATGGTCTTTAACTAGTACCCAATCGCCTATCTTAGGTTCCCATTTATGTTTTCTACTCTTTTTCTTTAATTTTCGCTTCTCTGCCTTTTTCTTGATTCGTTCAAAAGCAATTTTCGCTCTTTCTTCTTCACTTAACTGAATGTCATTAATTTTCAGTGTTTTTGGTACCCCGATCAATATTGGTTCTGGTTCAATTCCTAACATTAATTTTATTGGTGCAAACCCAGTAGTTACATTAATGGTGTGATTGATAATCTTTTCTATCAATGGACAATATTTCACCCAATCCTTGTGATTATGATGTGTAAGTACACGTAAATAAATTCCTATATCTCGGAGGACACGTTCTGTTGGATTCCCTGATGGAAAGTATGAGGAACAATGATATAACTTTATCTCATGATTTTCTAGGGTTTCTTTAAAGATTTTGCTCCGATGAACTGTAGCATTATCTGTTAAGATTGCCTGAATCTTGCCATATTTAGGCACATAATCTTTTATTATCTTTCCTACACATGTTTTGCTGCTGATATTCCTAACAGGATAAATTTTAATAAATTTACTAAAAACATCATGAAGAACAAACATATATCTACATCCAAATTGTCCTACTGGTAGCTCCCCATGTGCATCAGCAGTAACTAGTACATTTTTCCCTTCTCTTATGATTGTCTGAGGTTCTATATCAAATTTGATGTTAAATGTGAGACAGAATATTGACTAATAGAAAATTGTTCATGTAAATATTTTTGTGAGAGTGTGTAAATTTCTAATTCTTTTAATTTGGGTGTATCAGGGACTTATTTCTTTTGATAATACTCAAAATAGACAATGTCTTCTCAACTGTTTGAGTTCGACCAATGAGAACTGTTGCGCGGATGAATACATAAGAATGGCGGTGTTGCGTCATAGGACGCTCAGAAACTACTTTCATTAGCGTCTGTGACTTCAAAGTGTAAAGACGTATAATTGTTGATGGCTTGTGAATATGTGAATTACACCCAAACTTTTAACCAGCGTAGACGCTGTCGAAATCTAAGAGTTGTTAACTAATTGCTTTGTGAAAAGAAGTGTAAATAACTAATAAATGTGTTTGTGATAAAAGAACGTTGGCTTTTGCATTCCATTCTACGACCACATCCCCTGCAGAAAAGAGTGGCGTCTGCTCTAACAAACTTTCCACCTTTTAGCAAAAACAATACTCATGCTGCTATATTCACGCTAATATATGACCATCTTATAATAAAACCCCGCCACATATGGCTTGCCCAACGTGGAGCGCGAATTTAGAATGGAATGCAAAATTACGAGTGCGATAAACATCAAAAAGGACGCTATCTCATCGTGCAGGAAAAAGACGCCATTGAACATCGTTTGATATCAACGATCCGTCAAAACATCGATACACGGAGAATCAACGTGGGAAAAACACCGGAGATCATCTGGCGAAGTCAACTACCCAGGAGACGTAAATAACTGGACGAAGAACCAGCAGAAAAAAAAAAAAAAAGTAGGATCTAAACTTTTTATCTTTATTTTATTTCTATAATATATGTTTTTGAGAAGTGGCAAACTATTGGGACTTTCAACATTAAGTGAATTAGATAAAGGAATTAATATGTCGCGAAAAGAGATAGAAACAGGAGTGGGGGAAGGGGCAGATAGGCCTAGCTATCAGGAAGGATTAGAAAGTGAACAGGCGGAAATAAGCAAAGACCAAAGGTTAATGATGATGATGTTTGAAAGACTAGAACAGAATATGAAGGAAATAGGTCAGAAAATGGAACAAAATAATGCAGAATTAAAACATGACATAGAACAAAGTTTAAGTCAGAGTATAGGTCAGAAAATAGAGGGAGTGAGAGAGGACTTGGAAAATAATAAAAAAGAATTAGGTCAGAAACTGGAACAGAATAAGGAAGAGATAGGTCAGAAAATGAAACAAAATAACATAGAATTGAAACAGGATATAGAACAAAGTTTAGGTCAGAAAATGGAGGAAGTGAGAAAAGACTTAGAACAGAAAATGGAATTAGGTAGACAGAACTTAGAACAGAAAATAGAATTAGGAAGACAGGAGTGTAAAGAAAATATGAAAGTAATGGAAACTAATTTAAAATTAGTTCACAAAAACTTAAATGAAACAAAGGAAGCCTTAGAAGCTAGGATAGAAATGGTAGGAGATAGGATGGGAAAGATAGAATCAGAGATGAAAGAGAATAAAATAGTGTTGGAAGAAGAAATTGCTAGATGTAGGGATGAAATAACAGAATGTAATACAAGTGTAGACTGTAAAATAACAAATGTAAAAGCAGAAATAACTGAGGAATTGAGGAAAGAGATTGTGGTAGTAAAGAAAGACATTATTAATGAAACTGTAGAACAAATTGTAATTCCTAAAATTAAGACAATGAATGATGTGATGCTTTCACAACAGGATGCTATAAATGATATGAAACAAAGCCACTTAGAAATAAAGAATGATTTAAAATCAATTTGTGAAGAAATGAAAAAAGGGAAAGAAAATTTGGCTAATGTAAATGATGTTGTGAAGGCATTACAAAGACAAGATGATTTAGATGTAAGTAATGTACAAGATGAGAGTTATTTGAGTAATGTACAAAATGTTGACTCACCATATAGAGAAAGAGGTTCACAACCAAACAATGACACAACACATAACACATGTTACACCAACAGCATATTACATGAAATCACACCACCTACATTTGACGAGGAGAAGGGAGACGATCCAAAACTCTTTGTTAAAGAGATGGAAGAATACTTTAAAGTGAAAAGGATACCAAACGAGCTTAGGATGATGATAGTTAAGAAAAGCTTAAAAAACAAGGCATTAGAATGGCTCAGGTTAACACTAGCTGGTCATGAGTCTTATAGCTCATTCAGAAATTTATTCCTATCAAGGTATTGGGGCCCAGCTAAACAAAACCAAACTAGGGTAGAGCTAGCGACAGGTAGGTACGATCCAACCAAAGGGTTGTCGCTAGTAGATTACTTTATGAAAGTAGCCAACAAAGGAAAGCTATTAGACCCCAACTTGTCGGAGGCAGAACTAATTGCAAGCATAACAAGACATTTCCCAGACACAGTGAGAACAGGATTAATTGTTGCGAGGCCAGTAGATTTTGCAGATATGATAGAACTGCTGACAGCCTTCGAAACACAAAATGGTCGGCCTAATGAGCATAGACATAGGAACGGTCACCCAAACTCACCCATCCTAAACCAGAACACGATTACGAACAACCAGAGTGAGGGAGAACATAGAAATACTAGGAGTACCCATGAAAGGGGGAGAGGGGCACACCATTTCCCACAACCGCATAATCATGGCGAGAGGATGGAGAACACAAGACAGCGGTACCACGACACAATACCGAGGGGTGAATCGAGGTACAGAACGCATAGATATGATCGTGGAAGACCAGGAGACCGTACCCATCAAGTGAATCATATACGATTCTGTAGGGAATACATGAACAGCCATAGGCCGTCGTACAATAGGGGTTCACGTCAAAGGGGCAGAAACCAAGGGAACACCGACAACGTAAGACAACAGGAACAGAATGAAAATATGCCGGATAGGACCGATACTGCACAGAACACAGAAACGACGATCACCTCCAACGTCCAGGAAAACTAAGTACAAGTCAACTTTGTGTCCCGGAAGTTGACCTGTGTGGCAGAAGGGGCAATATTGACCAATGTAATGTAGGTACCTTGAGAAGACAGGCGAGTGGAAGAAAGGAGATAACCAATCCACCAATGATTAGGCTGAAGGTATGGGGCATCGAATTGCCAGCGATGATTGATACAGGAGCCAGCACATCAGTATGTGACGAACAGCTGTTCCAGGAACTGATAACTAAAAGGAATGCTGAATTCTTGCCTGTGTGTGGAGTATATTGCAGCACAGCAATTGGCAAGAAGAAGGAACATGTTAAATACCAGGTAAGGCTGGTAATTGAAATCGGAAGTTGGAAGTTCGATTTTATTGCCCTGGTAATACCAAGATTAACAGCCACCCTAATCATTGGCAGTGATTTGCTTAACCTTTGGAGATCAGTAATTAACTATGACCTACATGAATTTATCATTAAGGAAGGAGCCTCAGAATGCACTGCGAAGTTCCTGGAGGAAGAAACATGCCAGGAGGAACCAGACCAGACAGGGATCCATCCGGATGAACAATTCTTTGTGGAGAACATCAATGTCCACGAGAATAGATTGGTAGACCTAAGGGTACATAAGAAGAAAACAGGTTGGACGAGCGATGAAGAAACTAACGTTTGCAGCCATTGGATCTGCACAGAAGACGAGTATGTTGCCTGGGACAACTACCAACCTGAACTACTACCAACAGATGGAGAAGAATCGATGTTACAGCTAATCGATGAGAAGGTCTGGGGGGCACATGGCATCTCTGAAGAGGAAAGAAGCCAACTTAAGAAAATATTGGTTAAAAACAGAAAAGTTTTCGATAAAAAGCCAGGTACGTGTAACAAGTACGTACATACTTTCACAGTAACAGATATAACCCCCTATTCACACAAATCCAGGCCCATCCCCAACTCCATCAGGGAGGAAGCTGACAGAGTAATCCAGAAAATGTTAGCGGACGGAATAATTGAGCCGTCGGACTCATGTTATGTGAATCCAGTAGTATGGGTCCATAAGAAAGGGGGAAAATTGAGGATGACCATAGACGCAAGGAAGATAAATGCACATACCTTGCCGGATCACTACAGGCCTGAGGGGGTAGACCAACTAATATCGAAATTGAAGGGAGGTCAACATTTCACTAGTCTTGACTTGACAGCATCATTCTGGCAAATTCCTCTTCATCCAGATGTCAGGAAATATACCTGTTTCTTGCACAAAGGAAAGGTATACCATTTTTCAAAATGTGCCTTTGGACTATCGACCAGTAGCAGTGCACTACTGAGAGCTCTGGACAAAGTTTTTGGAGATACCATCGAGACTTTTGTGACGCAATATGTAGACGACTTTTTAATATACAGTGAGAATCCCGAGTCGCACTTACATCACATAGATTATGTATTATCCAGGTTCCAGGAAAGCAACATGACCCTAAATTTAGAAAAGTGTGAGTTTTTCGTCAAAGAGGCTGAATTTCTAGGCCACATCATAACACCTGATGGTATACAACCTAATCCGGAGAGGGTCAAGGCCATAGAGCATATACCACCCCCACGTAACTTAAAACAGTTGAGGAGGTTTCTGGGCATTTTACAGTACCAGTCGAAATTCGTGGTCAACTACTCTAAGGAATTGGTACCCCTTAGAGCACTGTTAAAAAAAGATACTAAGTGGGAATGGAATGCTGAACACCAGGTGGCCTTTGAGAATATCAAAGAACTTTTCAAGCACAGTATTCTCCTGGAACGACCGGATCCAAATTCACCTTTTCTAGTATACACTGATGCTAGTGCGCACTCATATGGTGCGATATTAGCACAAGAAGATGCAGATGGCAACAAACATGTGATTGCCACAGCTTCTAGGTTTTTAAATAAAATAGAAGCCAATGCCTGCATAACCGAACTGGAAATAGGTGCAATCCATTTTGCGTTGCAAAAGTTCAGACAATATATATATCTCTATAAAATAATTATATATACAGATCATGTAAGCCTGTCCTTCATTCAAAAATGCAAGCTGACCAACTCCAAAATCTCAAGGTACATACATGAGATCATGTCATACGACATAGAGGTCAAACATATCCCGGGGAAGGAGAACATCTTCAGTGACTTATTGTCAAGATTGAGGTCGGAGAGTCACATACCCGAGACGATATACAGTCCGCACCATGAGATCAAAATTATGCAGATAAGTAGCAAAGAAAGCAACGAGATCTTGCAAGACTTCAAGAACATAGCAAAGCTACAACAAGAAGACCCTGAATTGAAGAGGCTATTCGACAAGGCTCCAGACATAATACCAAGATTGGATGCCAAGATAGGCAAATTTAGGAACATCCTATTTAAATTGCATGGTCGCGACGTAAGGAAATGGAAAATGATGGTACCAAATTCCTTACAGGACAGGGTCATTTTAGCATTCCACCACTCGATGCTTCACTCCGGTACTGAGAGGACAATGCTTGCCATCGAGGAGGTATTGTACATTAAACATCTTGGCAAGAAGGTCAGGAAGTTAATTTCCTCATGTGACCTATGCCAAAAGGCCAAGCCAATTAATGTAAAGTACGATGTCATCCCACAATCCATCGTGAGGAACGAGAAAAATGCATTGGTGTGTATTGACGAGCATGGAGAGCTGCCAAGGGGTAAAGATGGAAACAGATACATCTTTGTCATGTTTGATGTTTTTACAAAATTCACCAAAATATACCCCATTAAGAACATCAAAAGCAGAACATGCCTAGATAAAATCGTCAAGGACTACATCCCAAAATATGGGAGAATAAAATGTATCCTATCGGACAATGCGACCATGCATAAGAGCAAATTGTTTCAGAACACCTTAGAAACATTAGGAGTAAAATTGTACTATTCCTCCACATATTATCCCCAGGGAAACCCGACTGAGAGAATCATGAGGGATATCAGTATTTATTTTCGTTTGCTCTGCCACAGAGACCACACTTCCTGGACGGAAAAATGCGGATATATAGAGGAGGTGATTAACCATTCGGTGAACCCCACGACCAAGTTCGCACCTATCGAGCTAATGACTAACACGAAACCAAGAAAATTAGCAATTGACATTGACACTACCATGGCTGCCCAAAGAGAATTATCAGAGAAAGAAAAATGTCAATTGGCATTCAGAAGATTACAGCAGAAGGCTGAAAAAGGAAGGAACAAGGTGAAGAGATTCGTCAGGAAATGGTCCCCACAAATTGGAGAAAAGGTGCTCTTAAAAAGCCACAAAGCATCCAAGGCATCTGAGAAGAGATCTGAAAAGATGGAACTATTGTATACTGGACCACTGGTCGTAACAAAACAGCTGGGTGACCACACGTATGAGCTACAGAATACAAATGGCAAGTTGGTAGGAAGATACCACAAAAATAAATTGAAGCCATACAAGGAAAGAACCAAATAGCCTTCGTCAACAAATGTGTAAGGCAGGAGTAGCAGAGATGAAAGAAGATAATTTTTGATGGGTTACTTATAGGAAATTATGTTCAGAATAGGATTACAACAGGGAAGAAAATCAACATAGTCATTGGCTATATCGACCACAAAGAGCATTGTTAACAAAGACAGACGAGGACACTGATTGTCATTAAATAAATGAATCATAGCGTCGGAAGATAATATGTTTTTGACATAAGGATGTCAGGGACAAAAATAAAAATGAATCAATTATGATGAAAAAGATATAATATTTCGACACAAAGATGTCGAGGGTAAATGGAGAAGAAAGATAATACAATTACAGAATAATTGTAAGTATAGAAGTTTTCTCTTATAGAAATAAGAGATAAAGAAATGACAATTAGTGAAATGAGGAGAACCATAACCAGAAAAACAATGCCCATGAATTGAGATGAATGTAGCCAATGCTAAGCTCGAAGAAATGTTGAATCAAACAACAATGAATAATAACCCAATCAAGAAAATTAGTACTATTAGTAACATCAGAGTTTGAGAACCAACTCAATAACCTGTCTATACATAAGCTCATAAGACAAAGAAGGCAAAGAACTGAATAAAACATTGCCATAAACATGATTATAATCATTAGCTCAAAATTTGTATCCTGTTTTTCTCTCCTCATAGCAAAGAATACAAGTCAAAAACTACATGAAACACTTAAATTGTATTTGTGTCAATGTCAAATGTACAATAACTGAGTATGTGTTGTATAAGAACTGAATATGTGTTGTACAATAACTGAATATGTATTGTATGATAACTGGATATATTGTGTAATAACTGAATATGTTGAGTAATAACTAAATGTGTTATGCAAAAACTGAATGTGTATTGTGTAATAACTGAATATGTATTGCATAATAACAGAACATATGTGATGTGATAGCAGGATATATTGTGCAATAACTGAATATGTATTGTATGATAACTGGATATATTGTGTAATAACTGAATATGTTGAGTAATAATCAAATGTGTTGTACAATAACTGAATATGTATTGTATAATGACAGAAGGTGTATTGCATAATAACAGAACATATATGGTATGATAGCAGGATATATTGTACAATGACTGAATATGCATTGCATAATAATTAGACATATTGTGTAATAACTAAATGTGTTGTACAATAACTGGATATGTATTGTATAATAACCGAATACATTGTGTAGTAACCGAATATGTGAAACTTATAAAGACATGTTGTATTATGTCAAAACAAAGGACAAAGACAAACAGTAAAGAAGACTGTAAAAAAAAAAAAAAAAAAAAAATATATTGTACAAAGTGATTGAATCATAGAAGTAGGGAGAAGTGTTGTATTGTGTTTCAAGATTGTAAATAAGGTGACAATTTGAAAAACAAAACAAGGGGCATATGAGACAGAATATTGACTAATAGAAAATTGTTCATGTAAATATTTTTGTGAGAGTGTGTAAATTTCTAATTCTTTTAATTTGGGTGTATCAGGGACTTATTTCTTTTGATAATACTCAAAATAGACAATGTCTTCTCAACTGTTTGAGTTCGACCAATGAGAACTGTTGCGCGGATGAATACATAAGAATGGCGGTGTTGCGTCATAGGACGCTCAGAAACTACTTTCATTAGCGTCTGTGACTTCAAAGTGTAAAGACGTATAATTGTTGATGGCGTGTGAATATGTGAATTACACCCAAACTTTTAACCAGCGTAGACGCTGTCGAAATCTAAGAGTTGTTAACTAATTGCTTTGTGAAAAGAAGTGTAAATAACTAATAAATGTGTTTGTGATAAAAGAACGTTGGCTTTTGCATTCCATTCTACGACCACATCCCCTGCAGAAAAGAGTGGCGTCTGCTCTAACAAACTTTCCACCTTTTAGCAAAAACAATACTCATGCTGCTATATTCACGCTAATATATGACCATCTTATAATAAAACCCCGCCACAAATGGTTTGGCCCTTTGACATAAATCACAGCTTGAACATATTTTTCTCACTTTCTTTGCCAAATGTTTTATATAAAAATGGTCACTAATTACCATGATTAGCTTTTCACTACCTGTATGAGCTAGTGTTTTGTGATAAGCAAGTATAAGTTTCTCTTGTAAAGCTTTTGGTACCATTACTTTCCATTTAGGTTCAATTCTTCCATGAAATTTATAGATTTTTCCCTCATAAATACCTATATTATCTTTTAGACTTTCTGTGATTGGTTGTGCCTTTTCTCTCAATTTCTTAAGTTCATCGTCCTCTGTCTGTAATTGTTCCAAATTTCGAAATTCTTTAGCTAATTGAGTCCCTTCTAAGGTTTTCAAATATAGTATGGTTACATCATGTTTGTTGTCCCTAATTGTATCTGGTATTGTGTAATTGGTTTTCATCCTTGATAACAAATCACTAAAAATATTTTGACTTCCTGCTATGTGTTTGATTTCTATGTTATGGGATGTGATCTCATGTATATATCTAGAAATACGTGTGCTTGTGAGTTTGCAAGAGTTCATAAATGCCAAACTAACATGATCTGTGTAAACTATTACTGGGTTGTTATATACATATTGCTTAAATTTTACAAGTGCAAAGTAAATAGCTGCTATCTCTTTTTCTGTAGTGCAAGCCTGTGATTCAGTCCTTGAAAGCCCCCTTGAAGCTACAGCAATGAGGTGATCTTTTCCTTCCTCATCTTTTTGTAATATGACACTACCATAACCAAGTCCTGAAGCATCCGTATAAATTATGTAGGGGAGATCTTCCCTAGGTTTTTCCAATAAAATTGACGCTGCAAACAATGTTTTTACCTTTTCGAAAGATTCTTGTTCTACTGATGACCATTGCCATTTTACATCTTTTCTCAAAAGTTGTCTTAATGGGGCTACTACGGTTGCATATTCCAGGATAAATCTTGACTGATAATTTAGAATACCAAGAAATCTTCTCAATTGCTTTATATTTTTAGGAGCTGGTATTTTACTTATGCTTTCAATTCTGTCGGGATTAGGCCTGATTCCCTCATTTGAAATAACATAACCTAAAAATTCTGTCTGTTTCACAAAGAATGCAGTTTTACTTGGCTTTATTGTCATGTTTGCTTTCTTTAACTGACTAAGCACATAATTGATATGATTTAAATGATCCTCTATATTTTCTGAAAAAATTACAAAATCATCCACATACTGAGCTACAAATTTCTTTATGGTTTCTCCAAAAATTTCATACAAAGCTCTTAATAGTGCACTACCACTGGTATTCATACCAAAGGCGCAAACTCGAAACTGATATAATATCCCTGAATGTAAAAACGCTGTATATTTTCTTAAATCTTCTCTAAGTGGGATCTGCCAAAAAGATGCTGTAAGATCTAGAGTAGAAAAAATTTTGCCCTTCTGCAATTTGTTCAATATTACCTCTACACTTTCTGGTCTAAATCTATCAGGTTTACAATGTTGATTTAGTTTTCTCGCGTCTAATGTCACCCTAATCTTTCCATTGGCCTTATTTACAATACATAGGGGATTCACAAATTCTGAATTCGAAATCTCAATAACCTCATCTTCTAACATTGACTTTATAACTGCATCTACCTCTTCTCTTATGGTACTAGGGATAGCTCTCGCTTTATGTGTAAAAGGTTTGATGGGTATCATCTCAAACGAATGAGTATAAATATTACATTTACCAGGTTTCTCAGAGAATACTTCTTTATTTCGGATTAATATTTCAAACAGTTTATCCCTCTGTTGTTCATTTAGTTGATCAGCCTGAGTTACTTTTTCCCCTCAACAATTCTTCTAAGTCCTCACTACTCTCCCTATCATAGTACCTAGTTGCATCAGAAAACCTCAAATTGTCTATGAAATCATTTTTATCCCATTCTACATTTTCTTTATTATCGATACTGTACTCTTTGACATTTACTTCAGTTAATTCCATAGCTCCTACTTTAACATATTCTACAAAGAATGTATCCCCTTGGATTTCTTCTTCCTCTTTTTCTCGTACAATAGTTTCTGAAATACTATCTTCCACAAAAGGCACTATAATGGTCTCATCTTCAACTTTCATTTCTACAATCATGTTTTTAAAATTCACCACAGCTTCCCAGGCATAAAGACAATCATAACCTATTATAATATCTGTCACAAGTCTTCCTACAATCAGAAATAAAATTCCTAGTATTCTCCCATTTATTTCAATATTTATCATTGCTTGAAATTTTACTCTCTCTTTTCGTTTTCCCACAGCTAGCGAGCAATATATCCCATTAACTGGTAAAGACATTACTTTAAAACCACTACTTTGTAAATTATCATAAAAATTTTGTGAGCATACTGTGCTATTTGATCCCGTATCTATAATAGCATTGTATTGTTTTCCATTTACTCCAATTTTGATTTTAGGTGGATCTCCTACTTTTTCGTTTTCGTCGATTCTATTTTTCCATTCTCTTTTCTTTTGTATCATCATTTGCCTTCCAGGACTATTTATTTCCGAGTACTTATCACAATCATTACTAGGATACCCAGTTCTCACTGAAGGCGCGTTTGACCGGGTCTGGCGTTTCCCTGATTTTTAGGTATTGCTCCTGTACTATTTCCCGAATTGTTACTTCTGTTTTCCTGCATTAAATCGGGGTTACTTCCTACCATGTTTTTGACCGTGTTAATGGCCTCAACCATTTCCGCATTTTCGGGGGAATCTCGTCCATTATAACTTCTTTCTCCCGGTCTTGGTGACCTCGGTCTAAACTCATTATCTCTGTTTGTCCAATACCCATCATTTGAATTTCTACTATGTCCAAAATAACGTCCCCGTCTACCTCGATCAAATCTATTTGTATTCATATAATTCACCCTTATATTTCTTCCCCTTTGATTACCATTTCTATTTTGGTGATGCCCTTCCTGGTTATATCTACCTTGATTTTCCCACCGGAATGATTCCATCCTTGGTACTGGTCCTTTATATCTTTCCCTAATCTCACTTCTATTCTGATAATACTGTGCCCCTTGCCCGAAAGAATTTACAGTTTCTTTTTCTTCATATTTATTTCCAAATGCGTGTTTTGGCTTATTGACTTCTAAGGCTGATAATAATTCGATCATAGCTGCAATGCTATCGGGTCGGGCTATGATTAGGTAGTGTTGAAGCGTTTCCGGAAAATGTGGAGTAACTATATTTATTAGATCTTTTTCATCTAAGGGAGGATCCAACATCTTCGATTTTCTCGCTATTCTCATAAAATAGTTGACCATCGATTCCTCCGATCTAGGATTAAACTTTCCATTGCTTAATTCAACTCTAATATTAGCCTGCCTACTAGCTCCCCAATATCTGGTTAAAAAGATGTTCCTAAAGGTCCTGTAATCATTATTGTTACCCATAGAAAGGCCTAGCCAATTAGCAGCATTACCCTTTAGGCATTTTCTTACTATCACCATCTTGTACTCCTCTGGTATACGTTTCACCGTGAAGTACTCTTGTAACCCTTCTAAAAAGGCTTTAGGATCATCTGAATTTTCATTTTCAAAAACTGGAGGTGTCATTTCATTTAAGACATGGTTAGGCCAATGTAAATTTGAATTGTCACCTGTCCCTGCACTATTTCCGAGATCAGAATGGGAATTACTGTTACCCCTATTTTGCATTGAAATGTCAGCTGATACACCTGGTATTGCCTCGTTTCTTGCAACTTCATTACTAAGATTGTTGTGATTACATGCATTTTCATTTAATTTCAAATTTTCTAAGGCCTCTTTTACCTGAGTAATTTCTGTTACTACCCCTTTTATTTGGTCTGTAACATCCTCCAAATTTCTAGCCTGCCTTTCACTTTCTACATCAGATCTTTCTATTCTAACTTTACACCCCTGTAACTCTTCTCTAATTTCTTCCCTTTGTTTGTCTAATCTATATGTTACTTTTTCCCTTTCTTTATCTAATTTTTCACTCACTTGTTGACCTAATTTCTTTTCAGAATTCTTTACTTCTTGCCTTATTGTCTCTAATTCTCCCTTAACCTGTTCTCTATTTTCTTTTACTTCACTACTGACTTTATTAATTTCCTCCCTAACTTCTTCCCTAAAGGTTTCTAAAGCTCTCTTCTGATTTTCCAATTGCATTCCCAGTTCCTGTTGTCCCTTCTCTAGTTTCTGTCCTAACTCTACACTAGTTTCACCTATCTTTTCCATTATCTTTTGAAACATATTCTCTATTTCTGACATAATCGCTGGCCTTTCTGAATTACTACTAAACATTTCTGAGCTACCTCTAGGTGTTTCTCTAACGTTCTGATCTTCTACTTCTTGGCATATTCTGCTACCGATTACATTCTGATTATATTCTTCCATCCTAACTACACTTTTCTCAATTTCTGGACTCTCAAAACCTAGAAAATCGCTATCACTGTCTTCCATTTCTAAACTATTTACACGTGTTTTTCTACTCACCAATATTTCACTTTTTTTTTTTTTAACTGCACTTAAACTTGTTCACTACACGTTTCACAGATGTTCACACGCTGGGCACCTTCTTGTCTGCTGGCTCGATGCTGGCTTGGTCGTCTTGGGGTTGGTCCATTCTTTCGACGCCACACGTTGGGTTGCCATTTGAAGCTGTAAGTCGTACTTCACTTCTCGTGTCGCCATTGATGCTTAAATGTTGTTGGTCTCGTGGTCGCCATTTGAAGCTGAAGTCGTTGTTCGGTTCTTGTTGTCGCCCGTTGATTTGGTTCTTTCCAGCTAGCTCAGCTTGAGATCTCTTTATTTTATCTTGGGTCTGCGTAGGTGTCATAGACAACCCAAGATAACCTTTGCATATTATTTATTGCATCTTATATACTTTCGGGAGCTATGCCGATTGTATATGTAGAGGAATCGCACTCACGTCCGCACAGCACAACCTGCAGCACTGGTCTGGGTAGTGACCAGACGCTTTCTCGCTTACCCACGCTAGGAAAACCGTTCACTTCAATTTTGAATGTCATGACGTCATCCAAGAAAGCCTCGTATCCAAAATGCTATTGCCTTTTCCCGCAATTTAGAAATGTCCCTTTCTATTATAACATGTTCTTTTATGAATTTCGAATATATAATTACCTAAAATTCTAAAATAAGAACAAATTAGAAACTAAAAACTTCACTTATCTTAGTATGTTGATATCCTTTTTCTATTTTACTGACCCAGGGGTTTCAAGCTATATCCAGCTCATTCTCAAAGTCATATAAACAAAATCGTTGCCAAGCTACAATCTTTTATTTTTGTGAAAAACAATTATTCATATTCAATTTTTTATTTACCAATCTCTGAAAACAAAAATTTAAAAATACAATCCATAGAGGGCAATTCAAAGTTCATGACATGGTTCCTGTTTTTTAAAATAAAAATTTTTTCCCAAACCATTAAATCTATCGGATTACTTAACTGTTTTAATAATTTAACCTCTGAATTAATTTCATGATTAAATGACCAAAAATGATCTGCCACAGCTGATTTATCAGTTTGTTTATATTTAATATTTCTAAAATGTTCTTTTATTCTGGTTTCTAGATGACGTTTAGTTTTACCAATATAAACCTTATCACAATCTAAACAGCTAAATTGATAAATGCCAGATTTTTTATAATTTGGTATTTTATCTTTTTTTGAAAAATTAAGTAAATTTTGTATATTAAATTTATTTTGAGGGACCAAATTTATTCCATATTCTTTAAAAATCCTTGTACATTTTTTATTAGCCCATGGATGGTGAGTAAACTTTTTAAAAATATAATTATCTTTTATTTTTTTAAGGGTTGAAACTTCTTTGACAGCTTTTTGATAAAAAAATAAAAGATAATTATATTTTTAAAAAGTTTACTTACCATCCATGGGCTAATAAAAAATTTACAAGGATTTTTAAAGAATATGGAATAAATTTGGTCCCTCAAAATAAGCCAGGAGTGCTGACAACCAAGACTCAGGGCTGGACCGCTTTGTAACTCAATCTAAAGGGTGCACGAAATAAGAAGGCACATGAGTATCTCCAATCCCTAATCAGCTATGGTGCACCATTGCAGGAGCATATCACTGTGTGAAAAAAAGAGAGGAGAGATATGCACATGAGACAGTAGTGAAGGCGGTGAAGGATTGCTAGGTACTGAATTAAAACCAATCACAATTTCTCTCTCTTTAAAACGAGGTGCTCGCTCTCTAATCCTATAATTTGCTTCAAATATAAATTCCTTGTCTAAGAAGACAATTTTCCTTCGCATTTTATTGTTTCAAGGGAGCTTACATCCTTCATGATGATAGTTGGGCCTAAGTGATTAAAAATTACAATTATGGCTTTTTAATTTTTTTATATCAGATTTTCTAGTAACATTTTTGTGTAAAAATTGTTGTTATCAGAGTGAACATGAAAAAGTTACGTGGCAATATTTAAGTGGATTGTGGTTGGGTACATCAGCTGTTTCTGATATTTCTCAGATGTTTTTAAAAGTGTTATGCAAAAATTCTGCACATATGCTAATCAGTTTTTAAATCATGTATTCTAAGTAAAAATGTACATTATTTATTAGCAAATGCCTAAGCACAATTTCAGCCCAGT